>CM052269.1:4246224-4846224 GCA_028455795.1 Lasioglossum marginatum
CGGAAAAATGACCTTAAGAAAAAAATAAAATTTGCAAAGCATTCATCCGGCTACATATAGGTGGATCATCCTGAATATGAAATTTTTTCGTATCACCGATCATTTTCGAGTAACGGAATTATGCGTGGCGTTTCTATCGATCCCGGCAAATTTACGCGTCCGATCGATCGACTGGACGATTCGCGGTATTAAACAGCGCGTTCGGATTCCTTATTGCTTCCTGGACGTTATATTTTTTCGCGGGACGCGACCAGTAGGGTGCCGCGGCGCGTCGGATTCGCGGAACTAGCTCGAGCGAGCGTTGTAAACGCGGCAACGAACACGCGAAAGACCGTCAGACGTGTTTTCACTCGAATTGAAAGATCGGCATGGCAATAAACGTTTATACGATCGAATAGGAACGCCCGTTACGGCGGTCTAATAGGCGAGAGAGCGCCGTGAGAGGCGCTCGTGAACCGGAATCGGCGAATAACGCGGAATCCGATCGGCGAACGGCTCGTCTAGCCGGCTGTGGCATTTAATACCAATTAACCCCTTGACTGTCTAATACAATTAGGAACCGTGGTCAGAAAAATTTACCGACTGGAACGGATTCGCCGTCTAAAAGGAATACACAAATAATGGTCGCATGAACATGTTTCCTATTCGATCTCATTTACGAGGTACAGCGAGTCTTGTGTTCTGTCGTCTCATAATCATCCGATTAGCTTTATAGGAGATGCTTAAAGTCACCTCGTTGCGTTTTAACGCATGCATAATAACGTTTTACTATCGTCTCGACGAGCAGACTGCGGACTTCATCCGTTTATGACGGAGTTGGTTGGGCGATGTTTGAAGTAGCAGGAAGAATAAATAAATGTAAGAATATTAATGTAGTGTTATCGATTTTTTGAAATTGTCCAAGATCAAATTTTATCTTTTAATCGGCATGGAGAAAGTAAACTGGTATGAGGAGTTGATCGTGCGTTTATGACGGAGTTGGTTGGACGATGTTTGAAGTAGCAGGATGAATAAACTAATGTAAGAATATTAATGTCGTGTTACCGATTTTTTGAAATTGTATAAGATCAAATTTTATCTTTTAATCGATATGGAGAAAGTGAACTGGTATAAGGAGTTGAAGAAGATCGGAGGCAGAGCAGGAATGAGAGAAATCGGAACGAGGGTACGGAGAAATAGGAGGAGAGACGGTGAAGAAGGTCGCCGGATACCACGGGCAGACGTTGGCTCGCGTGCTAAACTATGCGTGTAATATGCTGAATTATTTTAGCCCCCGCGCTGTGTCCCGGCCCTAACGCACATGGAAAAGAGATTACGCCACCTTGAATTCTTAAGCCGCTGTTGCAATTGCCAAGTGCAGCCGGGGGCAAGTCGCCAGCCGGTCTAATTAACGGCCGCGCCGACCCATCGAGTGTCGACCCGTCAAAAACGATCAAAAAGAGAATCGTCCCGGCCAGCGTTTTCTTTCTATTGCATATACACGTGCGCGCCTTTAATCTCTTCTCTCTCTCTCTCTCCTCTCATTCTTTCTTTTTCTCTTGCCTGCCACCATCCTCTCGGCGTTTCTTACAACGGACTACCACTAGCTCTTGGCAATCGAATTTTTTGTCGTTCCTGAAACTCGCTCGGATCGGACTTTATCCTGGGTGTCCCGAGTCCTCGTGGTTCCACCCTGATGGAAGAATAGTGTAGGAGGTGATTGATTTATTTATGAAACACCTTGTATAAGTTCTCTGTGACTAATGTTCGATGACCACAAACTATACTTCTTTTTCTCATACCTCGCAGTACTACTCACGCCATCTATTCAACATCTGCTTTGCCTCTAGACTTATTTCCGGAGTGGCAAATTTAATTCGGCTACATCGTGTGGTGTTTTTGCGGGACCGGAACCGCGGCCGCGAAATATGGTAAAAAGCGTAATTAACCCGGTTGCATGTCATGATTTCAATTAAAGGGAAAAGGGGTCAGCATTTAGTGGCAGACATTGAAATACCGTCGGGAAACTTTATACGCGGATTATTCGATGGCATTGGCACAGAGCTTGCCTCCTTGTAGACTGTTTCTCGTCGGTACACGGGACTATCCAATTACAACATTGATTGAGCATCCGCGAACCTGACTGACATTTTTTACGGCCAGCGGTAACTTGAATATTTCATTGGCCCGAACGTCCGCGACTTAAAGAACGGCGATCAAGTAACCCCTGAATTTCATATCCGACGACTTAATTAATAATCGGATATGAAGCTCCGCCTTCCCGCCAGAAGGAGTTAGCTTGAAATATTGCCTCACGAAAGGCGAGAAGTTGATCGTCCACCGCCAGACGATTGTTACACGCCCATGCTGCAGAACTTTCGCGCCCGGGAACATTTTTCTCGATTATTTCTCTCTTGGAGGGATCGTCAACCGACCCGCGATCTACCGGGCGTCCCCGGTAGTTTCGCAATCGTGGAAATAATTTTTCCTGAAAGTGCAAAACAAACTCCTTTGTCTTTTTCAATTCTTCTTCCTTTTTATTTCTTAATTCTATTCAAAATTCACAATCACAAATTTTCAGAACTATCTGTATGAGGCTAGGAAAAATTATTTTCTACTTTTTAGTCCGTCTTAAAAACGTGGTATATTAAAAAATTTTTTCATTTAAATAATTATTTTCCGTTATTTAGACGAACAGATAGACAAGAAAGCGAGTTAATCGGCAAAATTTGTACCGAACTGACAAACAGGCAGACAAGAAAGCGAGTTAATAAAGACGTGATAAGAAATGGTTTTATTTTTATTTTACTTTTTATAAAGAATGTTTTTTGAGAAACCATTAAATGTCTCAAGAACATTAAAAAAATTTTTTCAACTTCCCAACCTAATAATTGAGAAGGATCATGCCCATCGCTATTTGACACACTCGAGGATCGTCGATCTTTTATCCGAAGGCGGCAAGGCTCCATCGTCGTAGGGCCGAAGACAAATTATGCGTTTCATTAATCCCGATCCCGTCGCCGCAGGGTCAATTTCACTTCCAATAAATTTCGTACACGGTTAACCAATAATTCCGCGTGCAATTAATCAGCATTAAAGTCCGCCACCGATTGTGTAAGTGTTTTCTGTGCGAGCACCCGACGATCAATAAATAAAGATGTAATTACCGGTGGTTTGGGAAACGTTCCTTTTCAGAAGACGCGACTTACGGTTTGATCGCATACAAGTATACATTTTTCACCGACTCGGTAAAACGCGGTTGCACTGCTACCGTATTCGTGGAAGAAAGAGTGGCTTTCGCTACTTGCGAAATCGATATCATACGTTCGGAAAAATTTGAACATCTGGCGCGAGTTCGTCGATCATAAAATTTATGTGAACATGCCGTGTGAGGTTGTTGATGTGTTGGATCTTCGGTTGAATAGCTGTCTATCGCGTCTGTCTAATCTCAGACGTTACTACTTGTGGCAATGTTCAGTAGAATATCGGTAACAGCACGATTCTACAATCGTAAAATAATAATGTAACAAAGGTGAAATAAAGGTAAAGCATGAAATATGTTCCATGACACCTGTTTGTTCATCTCCATCAAATTATTTTTCAGCATGCTTTCACGGCGTATTCTTTTCAATTTTAATATGAAATTTTTTGATGAGAGCGCTGTGATTGTGAGAACCAATATGTGACATTTTATGCAGAATTTAAGCGGAATTGTATTTTTGAAACTTCAGAAGGGAACATTACGCTGCAAGTTTTATATTTGGACGCAGACATTCAATATTATTTAAATTACTTCGGAGGGATAATGAAACTCGAAGCAATGTGAATTATTAAATCGAGTCGTAGATCATTTGTGCCACTGGCGTGGAAAAATTGACGGATTATAGGCTACAGCTGATAATGAAAAATCTAGTAACGATAATCGAGGAATCAGAGATATTTAGTTAAAATTTTTCTGATATCGAAAAATTCGAGATTTTGAAATGTTAAAATGCAAAACATTTCTATAAATCAAAGCGGTTTTAAATGTTTTCTTTGCAAGGACTAGGTGGAAGGAAAGTTACAATTGCGTGCTCGATGCGTGTCACGCAACGACCCTTCGTCGATCCATGAAAATCATCGTCTCTGCGTTCCTCTGCCTCTCCCTCTCCTTTTCTCTCCGTCCCTTTTTCTCTCTCGGATACGACGTTCGCCAAGCAAAATTATTGCTCTCCACCTACGAGTAACTGGATCTCATGCCTTCCGAGCGGAACAAAGCACCGAGGTTACAGCAGAATGCGGCGCAACCCCGTGAAACGCGTTGCACCGGGTGCAACACCTTTGTGTTGCCAACCCCTGTACTCGGTGAACCACGGTATCACATCCGAACCTGTACCTCGTCCGCCACGAAAATGCTTGATATTTCCTTCAACATCCGCAGATTATGATCGTCCCGCTTTTACGAACGGTTCCTGCTCCTGTATGATCGCCGGTTTCCCGATGATCGAGGGTGGCAAAGACGAAGTTCCGAAATTAACCATTCTTGAGAAATTGTCAATATTTGTACAACAAACCTTCCATATTATGATTATTATTCAAGCATTCTTTTTGGTTTACTTAAGATGTTATTTCATGAAGAAAGCAGTCATAAGAAATGGTTATGAACGCCAGTAAGTTACAAAGTCTTGAGACTCATTCTTTGTTGGAATAAAGGACGTAAGAAAGCTTATCGTAAAGATAGAGGATTATGCACTTTACTATATATACATACAGTGGCCGGAATTAATATTCGGACGCTCTAAAAAAGACGATAACTTTTTTAATATTGTACTATACGATTTGAACTTTTTTTGGAAGCTAGAGCAATTAGTTTACTACTGGATGTGGAAAGAAATTTTTTCAAAAATTGCAATAGATCGGGATTGTAGAAAAAATATTAAAAGTTGCATTTTACAACTTTGTTATGTGAGCCTATATCGAAAATTTAAAAAATACGTTTTGCAGATCTGTGTCAATTATATGCACTGTGAAAGTTTTATCGAAATCGGTTGGTGCGGGAAAAAACGACAGGCATTGAAAGATGTAAGAATCTTTAAAGCTTTTGTAGCTCATTGCAACGTCGACCGATTTTGACGAAATTTTTAGAATATGTTTAATTCACACAAATCTACAAAACGTATTTTTTAAATTTTCGATATAGGCCCACATAAAAAAATCGTAAAATGCAACTTTTAGTATTTTTTCTACAATTTATGACGGAACAATACATTTTTTATTAAAGTTTTTTATCCCAACACCTGCCGCCGTCGAGTTAATTTCTTTTCAAACTGGACTTGAAAATGTTGAACACTGTATTTCTATTTAGAATATATTTTTCAAAGTAAATGTCAAGTTCGCAAACAGAAGTAGAATGTTGCCAATCCGCCGTTGACCACTCCGGGACATGATCAGCCGCAGTTATTTCTCAAGGCAGCAAGTTTGGGGGCTGGTAGCCAGGAACTTCGGCGTTATCTGCCTGGCAATAGAATACAGAGTTCCATTCTATACGATTATCCGGTTTAAAAAGGATTATGCAAAGAAGTGGTGTGGCCGCGCGTTCTAATATTTCTGCGTAATAAAAATTATACTTATTCAAATTTATTCATAAGCTTTCCCTATCTCGCGGACATAATTGATACGGGAAGATGGGGGGGAACGGACCGGGACGGAATGAAATTGATCGACCAGCGGGAGGAGCCGGCGCGAGGGTATTTCTCGGTGGAGATTGCGTGTCAAAATCAAATGAAACGAACAAGGAAACGGGAGGAAGACAGAGGAAGAGAGAAGGGTCGACGTAATTTTCGCGGTAGCCCGCAAACGACGCTCGTGCGCGTTTTTTTCCTTGCCACTCGAGTTTCGTTCGGAAAGATACGTGGTGATCACCTTTGGCTTGTAAATAATTATTTCATGGACAGTCACCTCATTGAGAATTATCTCGTCGACATCGAACAAAATATTTACTCGCTGACGAGGGCAGAGTCGCCAGATTAAGACTTGTTTCCCCCACTCTACCTTCTACGACGCTGTTCAATGCTATGTCTCAATGCCATGGACTAATCCGGCACTGGTTTCACCAATATTTTACCGATACCAGATTTGACCGACAATAACTTTGCCCGACAACGACTTTAGTCGACGACAGTATTATGTATCCAATATTAACATCATTTGACAACCGTTAACGAATTGCATCTAACTTCTTATAGTGTAATAATTATATTTTTATCCAAAAGTAAAGGTGTCAGTGCAGAATAGTTAAAGAATAAAATATCGGCACCATCTTTACAAACGATATTACTATCGGATAATACTGTCGTCGATTGTCAATGTCATTGTCGGTTAAAGAAGTTGTCGGCCGAAGTTATTGCTGGTGAAATATTGTCGGTGAAAACTGTGTTGGTGATTTTTTCTTGGGACCCGTCAGAGAGGTAGTAATTTTTTCCTCTCGAAACTAGTCAATTCCCCTGATCTGGTCCCAAACGCGATTGCAGCAAAAAATGGTCTGCCCATTAGCGACGACATTAAGCGGGCAGCTTGTTCTTCCAGTTCGTCGGCGTTGTGCAACAATTTTTCGCTTTTCCCCGTCCCCTTTGTTTGTAACCGATACACGCACAACGGAACGCGTTTACCGTCGAAATTACAGCGGAACAAAAGCACACGCGCCGACACTTCGGCTACCAAAGCACAGAATTTCATTTCGCGCGAATTTCATTTCGAGTGTTCGGCCGGGTTCCTTTTTTCTGTCGGTTTCGTTCATAGTTTCCCTGGTATATTTTATTCAACGTGTTTTTTCACAGTCTCGCGCGGAATTGATACGCGGGGTGAAAAGGGATAAAACAGCGGTCCAGCCGGCGGAAAACGGGCGTCGTGCATATTTCACGGCCGCCTCGGAGCGTTATTGCCATTTCAGAAAATTCGCGCGCGCCATTTTCGCGCACGATGTCAATCGGCATTGCCGTTCGATATGGCCGGAAGTAATTTAAGTTCCTGGATTTATTGCGGAGGGCGTTCTTACCTTTTTGTTACAGCCGCTGCCCCCACCCCCGAAGTTCGCCGAACGATATCGAATCTCGCAACAGTTTAATTGGAATCCGGGTATAATCAGGGAACGTGCGTCGAATCGAAGTTAGCCGGCTTCTTCCCACCACTTTTATGATCCACGAGGCTCCCAAAGAGAATTCTTAATTGCCTCGGTCGTATCGAATCTTCTTTGAACCCAATGTATGTAATTTTTACGAAACACCACTGTCGCATGTTGTACAATTTTCAACTTACAGATATACAGTACAGATCTGTATAAAATATAATTAACCTTTTGCACTCCTTTGTCGAGTGTGGCTCGACATCAGAGAAATAAAAATGCAAATGAAACGGCTTTTATATGTATTTGGTTCTTTCTTTATTTATTTAATTTAATAATTAAAAACAAATATAATTTCCACAAATATGAATTACAACACAGCTTGAGATAGCTATATTTAATATAATTAGTAAACAAAATTGTTTAAAATAAGTAGGAGTCAAGGAACTGCCGTTTGAAGTAAATTTCAAATAAAACACTTAAAATAGTAGGGAGCTGTTGGCAATAAAATTGAAAAATTATTCGAAGTGCAAAGGATTAATCAGTGAATGTGATTTAAAAGGTACTAATTCATGATTACGAATTACAGAAGGTAATCATGATCACTGATTTATTTCAACGGTGATTGACTGATTAATGATTACAGTTACTATGATTACATTAAATAATCGATTACAAAAGAATTTATTACTGCCCAACTCTGAAGTCTGCGCAGTATGAAGGGGCAAGTGGACCGAGAAAAGGGGACACCAGGTTATTACGCAAAATTATGTTACTCTGATTGAAGTCGGCGCGACATTACGGGGGGGCCGAATCGATCTCGACAACGCACTTCGACATGTTCGCCAATTGTCGGACGGGACGCAATCGCGGTATCTGCATATGCCAATCCGTCAAATTCCGGCTGATTCGACCACTTGCTTTGATTATTCTGTCAATCTGAGACGCGACGATCTGTTCATTTGCCCGTACCATGCGAATATCGATGTAACATTATCCGAATGAAGGCGCGCGTATACTCGACAAACAATCCCAATGTTCCAGCAGAGTTTACGTTTCTTCCGCCAAATAAAAAAATTCGCGAAAAATGCCGTTCGTAAACTTAGAAAATGTCGTCGCTAAATTACTGCAGCGGTTCCCGATAACAAAGTTGAACATTATTTCTAATTATACTGTATAAAGAAGAAAATTCGCTAGTAATATCTTTCCCGTTCCTGGCAATCGCGTAATACTTGGGCAATTTAAATTTTCCAATGTATTAGATTGGAGGGAAATTTTAAATAAGCAGGTAATTTTGCTTTTAAATCAAAAGCACATATTGTCTGAAAGATGGTAACAAGTTGTTACAAATAGTGGAAATGATATCATTGAATAATATTAAACATGTATTTTAGAATAAATTTTTATAAATACCGTAGCGAATGGTAGCCCACAATTAAATAACTGGAATTTGATAGAACGCCTAAATAAGCAAGAGGTTTTGTTATAATTGCTGAAATGGAAAGAAAAAAGTGGTACACGTGCGATGAGGATAAAAGATTTCACGAAGATTATTTATTATCCCATTCCCGGAATCGTTTCTGTTTACATTGCGCAAGCAACGAATCCGCGGATGTTCGCGGAAAAAGTGCTGTACTCGACGCGAACGTTTCCCCATTTTTCATTGTTTTTTCGATTTTCAGCAATATTTTCCCGGCGGCGTGCATTACGATTCGATCGAGGGTGCTTCAATCAGCCGGACCGCGTCGGCTGAAAGTAACCGTGACAAAAATCTGCTGACGTAAATGCGTTTTTCATGTTTGCAAAGTGGCCGCGCGCGTTTGTACGCTGTTAATCGGCCGTTGCGCGCGAAGGATCAGCGGAACATCGGTCAAGGACGGCGAATATATATCTCTGGAGTATCGAATCAGTTTTGCAATAGAAGCGACCGGATCGTTTCCCGGCCAAATGAACGAGGTAATGACATCGTGCACGGAACGAGTACAGTAAAACAATAATAATTGGGTTCGTACTCGCGCGATCTAGCTAATTATACGGCAGGAATGGAAACCGATTTACGCTATCGTCGCAGACACGGAACGGTTTCGTTCAGTATAGTACATAATACTTTTCTTGTTTAGCTTCAGATACGTGTCGGTGCTGATACGAGATCGGACAGTATAAACACCTATATTCAAATGCATTAAAGAATGTCTGTCTGATCGGTGCTGAACGGAACCGTTCCGCGTCTGTGCAGATAGTGGAAATCGATCTTTAATCGGATTCCTTCCCTCGAATGTCTTTCGAGGATTACATACTTTCAAATTCCGTCCTGTCGAGCTTCGTCAAACGCTCCGTGATTATTCCGCTCCGTTTGATGATCCCGCTCTTCTCTCGGTTTGTTTGAACATGTTCAAAATGCTGTATAAGATTATTTTTAACCTTCAGTTACTCGCACTACATTTTCAACATAACTGTTTATATGACACCAATAGAAATAAATTTTTGTTTAGACTGTATCTTTGTTTATGCTTGAAACACTAAATTTAATGTTATGCACAGACTGCGGATTTTATGCATTTATGACAAAAATGAGTAGGTGTATACTTGGAAACAATAAAAAGATTAAAAGAGTTTAACAGTGTCGTTATACTATTTTGACTATACATACATTTGAAAATACCATATATACTATGGTTATACTATTACATTAGCTATACTATTTGAAAGTACATTTTTTCTTAGTTCCTGTAGATTGCAATTGATGTATAAAAATTTTATTTTGCATAAAGATCTGCAGTCTAGTTATGAGATTGTGAGTACTATATGCGAGTAATTAAAAGTTAAAAAATGTGGACTCGGCTAGGTCAAAAACATTGCACAATCGTGACGGTGGCGAAACAATGAATGGCCTCAAAACGTCGACACTACTTTTGAGCACTAGTGTACCGAGCAACCCCCTCCTCCTATTCCGTAGAAACAGAAAATCCAGCACCGAGAAGAGGCGCCCTCGACGATAAATTTTCGGCGTTTGTTTTCGCCGGGGAAGTATCTCGCGCGAGTTCCCGCGGCGGAAGAAGATAACAAAGTGCCCGATAGGAGAACCTCGAGGAAAAAAGGAGAATCGCAATTAGAAGGGCAGGTGGGTGAGTCGGGTGAGGGGGAAATCGATCAACGTGCTCGAAAGTTTCGCCAGTCGGAAGTTTTCCACTCCATAGAGGCGGAGCTTTTTACGAGCGACTTTCGAAGTAAAAAAGGAACGGGAACGGAGGATAAAGGGAGGGGGAACCTATCGTGTGCTGGGTTGCAGCGAGTCGATTGACGTTTATTATCGGCGTAAAACAATTCGGAATCATTGGCCGGATCGGCGGGGCAGCTACTGTTATTGCCATTGTTACACATGTCGCCCGGGCTTCGAGGGGCGTGGGACCACCGAGTTTACGGTCGTAGCCGTGTGCCGTCGCGATCCGGCACGCGTAAAAGCGGTAATTGATAATAGAAATACCTGTCGCGCGCGCCGTACACCGTTCCCAAAACCATCTCCGATCCGATCTCTGTCCACTAGGGCTTGCAATCCCGCAGGTTCCCGCGTCATATTTTGGTCCCGCATTTCTTAACCCCTTTCCGTATTTTGACGAGCCAGACTCGTGATGAAGGTTTTTAACAAAGTCTAACAAATATCATTTTAGACGAAATAAAATTTGTCTGTAATCAATATTTAAGCATTAAAATAAATGTAGCCATACAAAAAATATACATTTCAAACATACCTTTTCCCTTCTACGAGTAATTTAAAAAATACGTTTTGTAGATCTGTGTCAATTATATGCACTGTGAAAGTTTCATCGAAATCGGTTGGTGCGGGAAAAAACGACAGGCATTGAAAGATGTAAGAATCCTTAGATTGATTGCAGTTGGAGGCCGAAAATCGTGAAAAATCTGCAATTTTTACCATTTTTAAACGTTTGTAGCTCATTGCAACGTCGACCGATTTTTACGAAATTTTCAGGATATGTTTAATTCACACAGATCTACAAAACGTATTTTTTAAATTTTCAATATAGGTCCACATAAAAAAATTGTAAAATGCAACTTTTAGTATTTTTTATACAATTCCGGTCTATTTCAATTATTGAAAACATTTCTTTTCACATCCTGTAGTAAACTAACTGCTCTAACTTCCCAAAAAAGTTCAAATCGTATAGTACGATATTAAAAAAGTTATCGTCTTTCTTAGAGCGTCCGAATATTAATTCCGGCCACTATATGTATATTAGATTGAAGAACTGAATCCTTACTCCCACGAAATAAATAAATCTCACATCTATGCCGCGGAATTGCAAACCTCACTGCCCACAGACAGACACGTACCTACGTCTCCAGCTAATCAGAACCCGCCCCCGACGGAGACAGGATCGCGATCCACCCTAATTTCACGCTCCGAACGAGTAAAATGTACAATGTACAATACAATTTTTGTACGGAATTACTATTCTTTACTATCTACTACGGAATTGATTCCAAAAAATCATTTAATCATTGTAATCAAAACAGAAGTCAAGAGGATTGACTCTTAGGCTTAGGGACCACCATCCAGCGATCATGCACCTTAATGTTAGATACGTGCCCAGAAGAAGCATCTGACAAGCTGCACGATACATCGAGGAAGCAGTTTCGAGTGCGGAAACTGCTAAAAGATTGTGCAGATAGGGGGTTGCCAGAGATTTAGGGTTATTCGGAGGCAACAGCTGCGCGTTCGTAATTTTGGACGAAATGGTGGCCGGTATTAGAACTTATGAGGGCAGCTTGATGGTGCAGTTTCCTGAACGTGAAAGAAGAGACCTCCTTCGTGGAGAAACGCGGGTGAATTGATTTTTTGGTGTGTCTATGTTGACTAAAAATGCTAATAACCTGCCAGAACGTCCCTGGAATATGAATTCGTTTAAAACAAAATATTCGTGAATGTTGTGAGGCAACAAACCTGAAGAAAACTTTGAAGGGGATACACCACCGTGTATGTTTCAAATTAATGGAAAAATACGAAAGAGGGGAGGTATACGCGTGCAATGTTTCACTATAATAAACGCGCGGAGGTTGATCACCCGGATGGAATAAGAAATTTGCGTGGCGATGTAGACGGCAGGCTCGTTGGAACGACTTTCCGTACGTAACCCGGTGATATCGGCAAATGAATATTAAACGGATATTAATAAAATTGTCACGGAGTCAAATGACCGTGGATAAGGGTAATAAGAGGACGGCGGTGGTCGGGCCGGGATCCTAGAACAAGAATTCCTGGCAGTCCTGCGAAACGACGCGACAGTCGCCCGCGTTCATGAAATACCCGTTACGATAAGTAAATAACCCGATAAGATACCATTACGTCCAACCATTCAAGCGGCTTCGTAAATCCGCTGGCGGGGCGCACGAGTGTCTCGCATATTTTCCGGTTGACGTGCGCGTATCGTTTCCATTTCTAGAATAATCAATTCTATAAATCCGTGTTTAATGATCCGGAGTGAGGACACCGGCGTCCACCGGTATACGTGTAAACGTGATTCGCATCGCTTTCACGACGGCCGCGACCGTTAGCAGACAGAAGGCAGTCAGGATAAACCCGCAAGTCTCTGCGAACGTGAACGCGAACATGAACGCCTGAACCCTTGTTTGCCCGCGACCCCCGCCTCCCCCGGCCATTCAACTGTCATTACCGTTATTTATCGCCGTTGAAATGAATTACAGCCGGTGCGTAGATTCTAGACCAGCTACGCTGACCGCCGCTGTTACCGGATGAGGCGCCATGAAATCTTAATAACGACGACGGAGACCGTCTACCCTCCTATCGTTGCCAGGCTCGATTTCCTGGAGTCGTTCCCGATATTCACTCTACGGGAACGCGAACACTTAGGCCAACGAGAATCCTCCTCGAGATGAGGATGTACGCCACGGTCCACAGCCGAAATTCAATTTTTCAAGCTTCGCATTTCGAACAAAATTTTACATACGCCATTCTAGATAGTTACGTGCGCGTGAATATTCAAAGTGGATCTACAGTAAAGTCGCGATCTAAGCCGATTCTCGGTTCTATGTTGTGACAGAGATCGTGAAAGGATACTATTGGGTCGTTCGGTAAGTCATTTCGTCTTCTTAAGAGAAAATGAAAGCCAATTTTTACCATTTAGAATAAGTTGTATTAACTTTTAATTAAGGAGAAACTGACCAAAAGTCGCGAGAAACTATGTATGACTTTCGCCACATTTAACCACTTGTAGCTCTTGGGTATGTTAATCGATTTTGATGAAATTTTCAGTATGTGTATAACTATCATAGATCTACAAAATATATATTTTAAATTTTCGTTAAGGGCCCAAATAAAAGTTTTAAAAAATGCTATTTTTATTTTTGCATGCAACCTTGTAGATTGTAATTTTTGGAAAATCTTTTTTGCAGATCATTTGGTAAACCAATGCTTCTAATTGCTTACAAAACATCAGGTCGTTTGGTACAATTATAAAACAGTTATTCTGTTTTAAGGGTCCGCCACTGTAAATCTGTAAAATAAAGAAATCATGTATTTACACTTTTGGAGAGGATTTCGGCGGAACTTGCCACCGTGCGACGGCTCCTTTACGTTCGCATGGATAAGTGCACACAGAGGTGCACCCACCCACGTAAAGTGCAGGCGGAGCACGGCCGCGCATCGACGGACGATTTTCTTTTATTCCGTGGAGGTCGGCCGCGCGTTTTCCGTATCACGTGGCACGCGGAATAGAACGACTAACGAGCTATCTGTACCCGTAACGTATCCGTGCACGGCGTACCCTCGGCAACAGATGCCAACTCGCCTTCCTGGAGGCTCCAATTAATTGTGGTATCATCACGCGACCGCGTTATGTGTGCACGCGTGTGCCGGACAACGAGGGCTCCGCGGCCGAGTACCTACAAACCAGCTCCAATCGAGCAGAAACTACGACGTCGTACTTAACGAGGGTTGATCCGATCGTCATCGGATTAGAGAACGAGAGAGAATGAGAGAATGCAAACAGAGAATCGGAGGGAGACAGAAATGGAACGCGTCCCTCCTTTTAGACGGCTTCAAACGCTTCTGCTTCTCTGGTCCTTTACCCATTAAGGCACAACGTTACGTACATATAACATTTTGCTTGCAATTTTTATTTTCGATGACTTACCTTATTGAATTCTGTTGCAAACGTCGCAGTCCTAAAGGAATTCCAAAGAGCTGCTTCACATACTGCTGTGCAAAAGAAAGAAGCACCCGGCCATATTTAATAGAAAAGCGTATAAAATCAAATAAGAACACAATAAATTTTGAAAAAGGATTCCCCTGTTTAATTGAATAGTTCTGACAATATGTGTTATTGTGGATTATCTAATACTTTAAATGCAATATATCAATCATTGTACAATACAATTTCTACATAAACTACATAAATGAGTTGGACTCAACAATGCCACAATATAATTTTCTCAGATGAGAAAAAATTCAATCTGGATGGACCAGACGGATTTTCCTACTACTATCATGATTTACGGAAAGAGAATCGAATTCTTTCTCTCGAAGTCATTCATCACTTGGTTCTGTTATAATATGGGATGCGATTTCATACTATGGAGTTATTTGGATTATTCGAGGCTATTCAAGTGAACAGCACTGTACATAGAATCGATTCTTTGTATCGTTGTAGATGAATCATCGATGCTCATTAATCGATCACTACAAAGCACAAATATCTTAATCACCGGAGGAGATTAAGATCTTAATCACTAGGAGTATCTCTACGAATTAAACGTCGCAATAGACACTCAAAATTTTACAGATAACTATCGCGCACAGAGATGTCTTAAAAAATCTATTCTTTACAGCGTGAAGATCTGTAGAAGTCCCGAAGAAAGATAGGATTGATTGAAAAGGAAGCAATTTAAAAACCATTTATCTTTTTCGTGCTATTATTCGATATACCTTATCTCGATAATAAATGTAATCCGCTCGAAAGAATCTGCTACTGTCATAGCTTTCTGATTAATTACTTTCGTGCAACGTGCACGCGTTTTCGAACAATGCAACTTGTAAAACGGCAACCTGTAGAACATGTTCTCTCGCAATGACCGCAATTACAATTCATTGAATGATAACGCGCTTATCGCGGCAACCTCGGCGGCATGTCAAGCGTTTTGTATTCATACGTTGTGCTACTGATAAAGATTGATTTTTCCTAATCTGACGACACGATACTACACGCGTGATCGTTAACTTATCTTCGGTGTCGCGGTCGTTTTTCAGCGAGCCACTAATTTAATGAACGCTGGCGATTTACGATGGGATTCTGCGTGGCTATCGAGCGTTCCATGGGAAAAGGAAGAAGTGGTCAACCCGGAAGTTCGAAGCATGGTGAAACATAAAATACAATCAGAAAGTATGTAGCAATATTCTGAAATTTTTTCTAATAAATTTACAGTTATTATTTATCGTATGCAACATCTAGAGATGAGCACGACATTAACGAAAGAGAATGAAAATGAACAGTATATATTTTACAAAGAATTTGAATGATCCACCTAAATATCTCCTCTATTTTTTATTTCCTTATTTCCTTTCTCCTTAATTTCCTTTGTTTTCAAGGAAAAGAAATATGCATTTACAAGAAAAAAATTTCAATGACCTTGAAAACTCCGGAAGAAATGATCTTGAGAAGAAAATAAAATTTGCAAAGCGTTCGCCTTGTGATACCATTTGCATTGCAGTAAAAACATTTGTTACGTCATCAGAAATAATGGAGATATTTAGGTGGACCACCCTGTACATTTTACAAAGAACTTGAAGAGCAGAGACGGTGTTATAATTGCTAAAGCTAATTGGATCTAAGCCTGGCTCTTCAAAAGACATTTATTAACAAATACTTACTGTTTCAATTTGTAAGAAATTCTCTGGACGCTCTGTTTTCGAAAACAACGAACTTAAATGTGGTCAAACATTTTTCGCCGCGGGTTGTATCGTCAACTTCCACGTAACGCGTCCTGCATCCTGAATTAGGCTTTCCGGGAAGTAAAGTTACGTGGTTTGACGAAGAACCTCTCGTTTATCCCATCGGATGCATTTTCTTGTGTCCCCATCGACGGACGAGAATTAACTTGCAGGTTCTTTGTCCGGCGACAACCGGAGGAGAAAACCGGCCGTCATGTTTCCGGTTCGACGCTCGACGATGCTTAAGGGAGCTCGGAGCCGAGGCTTCCCGCAATTCGATAAACTTTCCCCGCAGAAGAAGAAGAAGAAGAAGAAGAAGAAGAAGAAGCGATCGTGTTCCGGGTGTATCTCGCCGCGAGAAACTTTAGGCAAAAGCGTTGAAGCCGACCGTTACACGTTCATTTTTCAGTATACACCACGGAGTTTCACCGATATTTTATAATCCTCGGCTTTGGCGAAAAACGGAATCGCAGACTTATTAAGAGAAATCCGAGCGTCCAAGTAGACGACGTTTAATGTGCAATTGCTGGCTAGACACGGATTCAATGTGACAAATTGTTCTCCGAGGTCACTCCTTCGGGCATTCATTCCTGTCACCGGGCACAGCTTGGCTGACTGCGTAACCATTTATCTGCGGTGCACTTTTATTTGCAGTCTCGTATACTCTATCCCGGGAAATAAACATTTTATAACTGAGAATATATTTTTAAAATCGACGCTCGCGAGATTGGGCAAACAACCCCACCGTGCGTCCTTAAAAATCGAATATCTACAGCGGCTCCGGAGGAAACCGCTTGCAACCCTTTATCCGCTGTATTTCTAGGGGTGGCGCGCCGTTAATCTCGGAGTCGCGAAAGTTTTCCAGTTAGAAGTATCCGAATATTTCGACTTTACGACGCGATGGATGATTTCCCAGGGCCATCGATACCTTAACGGAGACGAATAATTTCCTAGCAGGGGCGGGGAAAGTTTCCGGAGGGGGGACAATGTTCACGATGGACTTTCGAAGTTGTATCCGCGAGATCGAGCCCGAGTTACTGGTCCGCGGCGGAAGAACAGCCTGGTTCCGGTTGAACGGAGGCCCGGGCTCGATCTCGCCGGGGTTAAGTAATTTGTCGTTGCCGATGGGTTAATGTTATCCATCACTGCCTGGGAATTTACGATGTAATAAGGCCGCGGGACCGGCTTCCACGATCTATCTCCTGCTCCCGTCTCTCTTCTCAATCCTCTGTCGCGACGTCCCGCCATCTTCCGGCGCACCCCTTTTGTCGGACTTATCACAGTTCCCATCGACTTCCGTGAGTTTCCCTGCCCGGAGGTGCGTCGGGAACTTTTCCCCGAAGCTGGATTTCTTGCAGAGCTTCACGCTCCTCCAGGATTAATTAATATGATCGGCGCGGCGGCACTAACCAGCTGGAAAGACCTGGAAGATATCGCTCTCTTATCGGGCCTCGGCTACCCTCCCTGATAACCGTCTTCTTTCCAGCGACAAGTGATTTAGAGGATATTTTCTTCATGGAATAATAAATCCTGTAGTGGACCTAGACAGATATTTATAAACAGATGTTGATCTATTCTAGTCGGTTCTGATAATCTCTGACAAACTTTTTCTTGCAAGCAGAATATTATTTTTCTACAGCTATTCATCTGCATCCATCAAATGACTAGAACGTGTGTACAGGGTGTATAAAAAGTAATGGTCATCCGTCCTAGAGGTGAATTGTTGTTAATGTTTTCTTTTTACATCAATTCCCTCCACTCACTCAGAAGAGAAAAAGTTTGAAAGGAGCCATATGTCGCAAACAAACAGTTATTGAGATATATGCTGGTAAAGTTTTGGCAAAATTTGATTGTGGAGTTATACGTGTAGACAAAAGCCTATTACTACAGTCCACCTGACCGTGTTGATGAGACAGAATATGATCGTGAGCGTGCCTCAAGTTATTGTTTCCCTATCATTTGTCTCCTATACATTTAGATAACAAACTTGATGTTGCAAAATATGAAAGAAAACCTTATATCCAAAAAAACTTCAACAACAATCTTCTTTGTTATAAACAATTTTGCGGCAAGTTTCTCTTACCTCCAGCGGTGTAGATTCACCCCTAGATCGGATGACCATTACGTTTTACACATCCTGTACAAAAGCAACAGAAAAGACGCAATAGTATTACGCTTTCACAAGTGAATTACACAGCGAAAACTACTTAACATTTTCGAAGGAGTCACCCTCGCCGGATGATTAATGTTCCGAGATTCCTCGGCAATTACACGGGACCGTTTCGCTAAATTCTACACGATCGTTTGAATCGCAATTCGCAGCAACACGAGCACACGGAAGACGCGAGTTACGAATACGGTGACGACAGTGACGTTGCGTAAATACAATTAAGTGGTCCGCGGACTGGCCGTAAATCAGGATTCTCGTTCCATCTACGTTCGAATGTTATTGGCTCGATGGCCCGATGGTGTTCGAAAGCGATACGTCCGCGACGAAGTGCCGGCAGTTTGCGTATTTACGCGAGCTCGCCGCGTAAAAGCTGCAGAACTATCGGCAGGACTATGGGAGTATTCGCATCGATGTCCTCCGGTGACTGGCAGCTTACTGCGACCGGATAATTCATTCGCGATATAGCTCGGACCTGCTACCTTTACGACGATCATCCTCTCGGCATTCCGCGTGCGTTCGCTGGATGAGTCCTCCTCGTCCGATTTTACAGTCCGCGCACCCGACGCCGAGGATTCTCGAATTTTATCGCACGCGGGAACTCGCCAATCATTGGAATCGCTGAATCCTCGCGCAAAAAGAAAGCCTCGTTTATTAATTTCTGTTCGACGTTACCTCGAAGTCTTCCTTTTTCGGTAATAAAAATCACGAGTAGCGCGCATCCTTTATTTTCTTGAATAAATCTGTCGGTAAACTATGGAGAATTCCCAAGCGAGATCTTTACGGAGACTTCTGATTTTAGAGATCGATCTGAAAATATTTGTTACATTTTATACCCCGTGTAAGAATCGAATATATATTTTTATAAAATACATAAGCTATAAATTGTAAAAAGCTCAACTGTTATATGAAGAAAACAGGTTCAACTTGATGTGCACAATGTAAAAAAGATTACATGGAATGAAAATGATCTGGGTTGAGGAAATGTCTTGATATTGGAATTGAAATTGCTTCGACTCCAAAGGTGAATCTTGGATTATTATAATACTTTTATTTCTTGATCTAGATCGAAAGCAAGCCGGCGAAACAAAGTTGAACAGGATCGCCCAACAAGGAGATAAGCGTCGATGACGCTTCGCCGAAAGCGAAGATGTCAGCGCGGAGAAGAGATGAGGAACGAAGAATTTTGATAATGGCGTAAATATCTTAATTAATGCCACCGGGTGCAGCGATCGCGCGCTCTTAATTTGTACCTATCGAGGTTTGCCGGAGGAAAAAGGGGAACCGATATCTTGACAGGTAATCACGATGATTTATCATTGCTGAATCTTTAAAGGGCTACTTTAACGATGCTGGTTGGCTCATTAGAGAGTATTTTTTTACGATTCGAATGGCAGATAAAGTACGCGAGCGCGAGCCCGCGCTCGACAAGATGGCGGCCACCAGCCGAAACTGAAACACGAGTCATCGGCCCTCGTTAAATCGGGTGACGCATGAAAACTTTCGAATTAATCTTTGAAGAAATTCATTACTGCCGCGGGGAGGCATTTAAACGCGCGGTTATGACGACAGAGGATGATCTTTACAAGCTACCGCGTTACACCGGCCGAAACAGGTCCCCGGCCGCTCGACATTCACGATGCAATCGTCCCCCGACTCTTTTCGCGTTCAAATTGGCAATGATTCGCGTTTCTCGCGGCCAATTATTTTTAGTTCCGTGAATTTTTTAGTCCTCGATTTGTCATTTCATTGCGGGGCCAACAGGACACCGCGTACAAACGAGAGCGTTTCTCCTTTTTCAGGTGGGCCTTTCAAAATGAATTTAGTCCAGCCTATAACGACGACCTTCCTGATTATCACGACCATCGAGTTTCGACCATTATGCAAAAGCAATCTTGGTCGTCACCGAACATCTCGGATTTCTTTTATTCAAGAAAAATTATTAACTCAATTCAGTGGCATTTTACAGTGAATTTATAAATTTACAAAACCTCCGAAATCTATTTTGCAACGTTTCGGGAACTTTCCTAGAAGCAATAATCGAGATTAGATATTGCCATGGAAAAAACCAATTATTTTTCCGGCGGTCATTAAAACTACGAACGCGGCTAACAACAGCAATTCCAGAAAGTGGTTTCTATAATTTAACAAGTTCTTCAAACTTGCAATTTAGCTTGTCATGAATCGCGAGCGATACAACTATCTGCATGGAACGCGGCGTAGACGCGAAACTTTCGAACAAAGCGTGCCCGGCGCAATCTACAACCGAACTGATGTAACTCGAAAAGGATTCGAGTTCGTTTTCAGCGTAAGCAAATAGTTGCTTTAGCGACGTCGAACACGAGAGGATGGTGGGGAGAAACTTTATTTACCGGATGCGTTTATGGGATTCGACCGGGAGCAATCTTCGTCTCCAAATTGGTCTCGTTTGTTCCCCGGGCGTTTTCGGGCAGAGCGCGAACTGTCGGAACAGGGAAATTATGCGGTTTCGGCCGTTCCATTTTTGCCGGATAAATGCAGTTCATAAATATTGCAGGACGAAAATTGGAATTCAACGCGGGGGCTCGAGTCCGTTCTCCTCGTCGGCCTCGTGTATTTCGCCGGGATGCGTTTGACAGCGAATTGATGCGCATATTATAATAGATTAACGATACGGACATTCATCCTCTGAAAATAATGGTCGGCCGCCTTATCGGTCCGCGAATTTCGACACTAAATATCCGCCCAATCGACAGTTAATGCTCGTCGCGATACGCTTGCTCGATCTAGCGAAATCGCGAATGTCGTCATATGTTGCGATATCCTCGATGTTTTAATGCCTGGCAAATATGGCATCATTAGGCTGCGGATCCTCGTGCAAAATAAAAATTTTTCTTTCTTTAATAATTTTAATGAGTTGGAAATGATATTCAGACTCAAATGATGATTAAATGATGTTCAGACATGGCGGAAACCGTGCGATTTTTGTTTTCGACCGCTCGACCTCGCGGACACGTGTGAATGAATACGAATAAAATCCGCGCGATTTTTGTTTTCGATTGTTCGGCTGCGCGGTCACGTGTGAACGAATACATAGACATTAATGTAAATAAGGTCGAAAACGCGCGGATTCCGCCGTGTCTGAACGGACCCTGGCTCTTATTCACATTAGCGTCTTTGTATTCGTTTACACGTGTTCGCGCAGTCGAACAATCGAAAACAAAAATCGTGCGGTTGAAAACTGCTAAATTGCACCTGCTAATTTTTTTCATAAATGCATAAAATCCACATTTAACGCTTCAGGGACTGTCACATTATTATCGATTCTTTATTTTGCAGATATTCCGCAATTACTGAAAGAAAATGTTTATTTTGCATAAAAATCCACAGTTTATAAATTAAAATAAGATCCAGTCTCTTAACAGAAAATGGCTCTTCTGCCGGGAATTGCGAATTGGTTTTCAAAGGAGTACCTTGATGGGTCAGGAAGAGAGCAACAGATTATAAGACCTATGCAGAACGGCAACAATATACGTCCCCCGAGACGCGTCGTCAGACTACAGACAAGGGAATTCCGTTTTCTAGAACAAACGTGCCTCGCCGCACCTCCCGACGTAGATATACTGCGCTGAAAACGATAGATAGGAAAGGGGGACGATAAAGTGGGCCGGCGAACTTGCGGGAAATGTGACAATCGCCTCGACGCCGTCGGAACAGGCAAGAACGGCTGAGAGAGAGAGAGAGAGAGAGAAACCCGGCAAGAACTGGAATTGTCCTGGGGTTCGTCGTCTTTAAGAATAAGTCACCGCGCTGTGGAGGTCCGATAAATCAAGAAAAAACGATCCCCCGCCAGAGTCCCTAGCGAAAATCGATGAATCAAGCAGATTCGCAGCGTGCCCTTGCCGCGAGTTACCATTTCGATTTGTCGCGTAACGTATAGCACTCGTAGTCGAGTCACTGATCGCTTTGTGCCTTCATAAAGGTCTGTACACACTGAAGCAACATCGAGCTTTCGTTCGGTAAATAAAGAAGAAGTTGCTCGATGTTGCTTCAGTTGAATCGCCTGTAGAAGTATTAAAAAAATTATTTTGTATGAATCTACTACAGATTTGATGATTGAATCTTTTGGGACGACTTAATAGATCACGGAATCCCGGAACGTCGCGTGATATACAACGCGATCACGTACATTATATGGAAAAGGCTTTCCAATACGTGTCACCTTTTCGGTGTTGTGTATTATTACGAGTTATTAGTCGGAAACATCACGTCCGCCGTGTTTCACCCCCGGCGACAGATTATTTGCATTCAGCGGGGGCGGCGCGTGGAAAAGGTAGCCGGCCGTTGCCGCGATGGAATCGGCACAAAATATTCCGGCAATGCGACACTTTATCCTATGCAGCGTGCATCCTGGCTCGGTGATGCCCGTTTGAAAAATCTCTATACGGGTAATTAAAGTCGGTCGTGTGTGCGCCGCATAATGAAACGCGTGCGACTACCCCGCGCGAACAGAAAAGCTGGACGTGTTTGAATTTCTGAATCAGAGAAATAAGAATCGTCCGACCCGAAACAAACGGAACTGGCCTAACAACTGCAATTTCAATGCGGCTTCGATTTTGCAGTGGAACAATTTCTTTTTTGTTTTAGTAATTCTCTAATAAATATAACAGAGTTGTTTAACGAGTTGAGAGGAGAGGGTGCAACTAATAATAATTTAATAACAATGTCAAACAAACAATCTTTAATTCCGGCCTAATGCAATTTTTCAATTGCTCCAACTTCTCAAAAAAATCCAAGTCGTATGGGCCATTATCAAAAATGCTATCGTCACTTTGAAAATTAAACATTTCTTCCAACCTAGAATATTTCCATTCCCTGTGATTTTTAAAATTTTATTTTCAGCACCATTCGAGTGCTGAGAGTTAAAAGTGCCCGAATATTATTGTGATTCAAATACAATGCTCGAAATTCGCGAATTCCGCGGGCACCAGGCGAAACATAATATTCGACAGAAGACGGACACCGATGAAATGATTTCGATCACAGCGTTCCCGAAAACAGTCCGCCGTGAACACGGTTATCTCGGTCGAATCTGTACTCGTCCGTAAACGTAGAAATTCCGAATGGCATCGGCAGCGCGGCGGAGGAACCGTTGGTTCGCGGGGTAACAGAAGGAGGAACGTGCGCGCCGGCATAGCTCTCGATCTCGTTAGGAGTGAACGTTCGAATGGCCGTTCATTTGCTCCGGCAGATCGTCCCTGATAAGTGTGGTGGGCCAGGGGGACGTCATATCTCGCGAAAGTTCGATAACGATCTTTTCCCGGCAGCATGCACTTCGATACAATGCAAACTTAATTAAATAGAACGTCGTCGCCGGTCTACGGCCTGCCTGGCCTGGCTTGGCCTGTGCTTGCTTCCTCTTCGTTCCTCTTCGTTCATTCCTCGTCAGCCTGTGTCCTCCTCTCGCCATTACAGGACTCTCTAGCACGGGGAGCAAATGGGTCTCGCTCCGGGAACACAATGCCGAGTATCGAGTGGAGGCTTCTTCAGAACGTCGCGACTAGAATCGGCGTTTGAGGTGTCTCGCAAAGTGGGCTCGGGCTATAGCGACGCGTACACCCTTTGAAATTGGAAATACATAGCACTCGAGAGATGTTACACTGTCTCAACCAGGGTGCAAACATATGCTTCCGTGGACCTATGGCGGTTCCCCAGACAGCTACATCCGTGACATCTCACTCCGATATCGGTAGCTGCAGTGACTGCCATTAATATTCGACCTGATTTTCAACCTATTAAACATATTAAGACTCTCCTTTCCAGGATTGCAAGGAATGCGCCTTCTCATTTCTCGGCAATGCAAGGATGGGGTTTTTCAGTAGTCAAAAGCGCTAGATGAAAGATAAAAAAGAACCGCAGTCGTCCTCAAAAGTCCTATTTTTACGTTTACGTTTGCGCATGTAGCTATTTCCATAAAGCTGCAACAGCTGCCAAATAATGCAAATTACGTCTCGTAAACGTAAAAGTATGACTTTTGAGGGTGACTGCTGCCTAGATTGATCTTTTATCTAGTGCTTTTGACTACTGAAAAACCCCACCGTGGCATTATCGAGAAATGAGAAGGTGCATCTCTTATAAAAATCAACTGTCGCTGTCGGACTGCACCGCATGCCAACCGAAGACACCACAATTGCTGAACGAAGTGATACATAATTTGGGCACTCGCATATGACATGGTCCAGGTTTTGGAAAATGCATATCTGATAATAAGATGAATATTTCCATACTTAGTCCATCAATACTACTAAAATTAACAGAACATAAAGGCTATAATGTAATGATGAACTTGTCAAAAATTCAATACAATTTTACAAAGCAGAATAAAGTTACAGATTTTTTATCGTCGTAAGGTCGTTTCGCCCCACTGTGGCCGGGAGGCGAGCGAAAAGCGGAAGAGGTAGACCAGCAAACTGTCCGTGGTCTAGCGTGCGGCCGAGAGCTAGACAGTGGTGTTCGCTGGTTGAACATCATCAAGAATCCTCAACCGGCTTTCAAAGGATCGATCAGGGAGCGCGACGGGCACAGGCGTCTAGTCTTTAGAGACGCGTCGGGTGATTTACAGCTTCCTCTCGCATTGATCCTGCTACAGCAGCAGCAGCAGAGGCAGTAGCTGCGCCGGCACCGAGGATGGCAGGTGCAGTAACGGCAACGGCAACTGCAGCGGCACCAGGCGTCTTCCTCGGTGCACAGAATTGTGCTGAGTTCGTGCTGGCAAGGCGACGTACGAGTGATTTGCACTGCGAGCCCGCAGCCCACGGGAGGAGCATAACGGGCCAGTTAAGCCACTCGACGCCGTTTCGTGTCTGCCGCTTGGTCACCGGTAATTAACAGGCTCCGTAAAGCACCGTATGAATCGAGTGGCATCGCGGCGCGGTGGCATGCTTCTCGGCAGCTCGTGTCAAGATGCTCCCCGACACCGGGAGGACAACAGCCAGACCATGGGCTTTTCTTGCGCCCTCTGCTACTCCGCTACCCACCGCCACAATTAATTGTCACGGAAACGTTGTTGTTTCAACGGAACCGCCGCGCCTCATCCCCCCGCACATACCTGCACACCGTCGCCGCTGTAATTTGTAGCCTTTGCCAGCAAGTTTCGGGAATCTCCGCCGCCGATGCCGATTCCCATTCACACCCAACACACCAGGATCTTGATCTCAAGATACTGATCGAGCGTCCTCTGGTTCATACGAAGTATGGTTCTCGAGTAGTAATTCTTTTATCTGTTAGCGATATGAACTGTTATCGCAGTACATTAGTGTGTATCGATGCAATGTTATTATCAGGTACTTGAGGAGACAAAAATTCGAGTACCTTCTACAGCAGTGCTAATTGCTCGCAACGATGCGTCGCGTCGGAAACGTGATGAAATATCGGCGTTTCAAAGTTCACTGCCACGAGAAATGTAAACCATGCGTGATTCTTGTGATTTGCAGCCATCTCCACCCCTAGAAAATAAATAAATAGTAATAAGTCAGTAAAAAGGTAAACTTTTCCTTACGTAACCAGAATTTTTGCCTTTTTCCAGTAGATTTGAGCGAGAAAATGCGAGAAATCCAAGTCTCGATTCTGGAGGATCAATGGTTCGCAAGTTATGAGTGTTTAAAGTTTAGCGATTTTCAGTGCTTTTGCTGGTAATGACGAATGTTTTTCCAAGAGTACATACGAATTTCATAAAAATCTACTTGTCTAACTTCTTCGCGTGTCCACTGTTGAGAAACATAACCGCACTAGCAGGAACGAAGTTTCGGACCCGATTGACGCTGTTGACTCGTAGGAGCTCAGTTCGACGGATATTCATGGGGTTCCACGAAGTTCCATTTTCGGTTGATCTTTAGCCGTAACCGATAGCACATTCTGCAAGGTATATAGGTAAACAAACGTAAAGTTGAAAGGGGTTCTCCGGTGTCCGTGGAACCTCCACCGTAAGACACTGAAACATCTCAGGTTACCAGTTTGAAGAGGGATTAAGAAGGATCAGGATCTAACCTCCCGGTATAAACCGTAAGATAGCCCGCTCCTGTGCAATTAAATCCACGGGTCGATAGATACCGGTTCGCAGCGGCGGGAAAATCATTTCTCAGCCGGTAAAACGATCTCGTTCGGTGACTGGTTCGGCAGTCTCTGACCCGGCCAAGAACGTTTATGAAATTTGAGATTGAATTTCATATAGGCGATTACGGTTAGACGGTTTACGCATCCACCGTCGGGCCTCAGTGGATAGGCTGCAATAAAATAATCGTTTTAATGAAATTCGACGCAGACGTAACGTTCGCTGCTACTTCACGAAATCGTTACACAGTTAATAGGCCTGTATTTAATCCCTACTTTCGCAAATTGGTCCTTAAAACCGAGAATTTGCGTACACAGCTGCCGATCGCTTCGGGCACATGCGCGCCAGACGCAAATAAACACTTTTATTTATTTCTATCAAATATTTATTTTATCGACACATTCAAGCGGAACTGCTCCCTCTTGCTTGGACGATCTTAAACATTGTTACTTTACTCTCACTCTGTTGAGTCGATGCACTCGGTGCCCGTGCGATTGCGGCACATTCGTTTCTTTATTTCGAGTTTCGTTGGAAGGAGCGCACGCGAAATAAAGAATCGTGTTCACGGTTCCTTTCGTCGGAAAGTCGGTCCCCGGTTTCGTCGAGCTCGATTAATTATTACGGACAATCGCGTGGCCGACCGATGCATAACCTGCCGCGTGTTCCGGTCCCGGCCGAATCCATTCGCCGATTACCGAATCGAAATCATAATGGAACAGGCCGGTTCACCTTGAACGCAGACGACCCGCCCCGAGAGTCGCGGTGAACTTTCGTTTCCATCGAAATCGAGGGAACTCACGGGAACCCCAGTCGGCCGGGCAATCTTCGAAATTACCTAGCGGTATGATTTTCGATGTTATGGTTTCCACGCACCTGCAATCTTGCGGCCGTTGCGCGCAGACGTGGAACAATGCCATATATCGTCGCGCACTCGCACGACTCTGTTATGACTAGACTGGAAATTTCAATTTTTGTAGGCAAATTTTAAGACATTCGGATCAAACAAAATCTGATCTTCAGTGGTAATAGTCTTAATAGCCTTTTGTAGATATGAAATGAATAAAAATCGTACGAAAATTTCCAGAAGCCATAAGAGTGCATAAAAATCCGCAGTCTAGTTATAATGTTCGACGCGACGTCCAGAAGAAATATCAATTTCACAACGAATTCATGAGATACATACTTCACGAGATTCGTTAGGAACATAGAGGACAAAAAAATGTTCATTTCGAGCACAAAAATTTTAACTTTTGACCATTCCAGAAAAATTGCTGAAGTTTAATCCGATGGAAACCGCAACTATTTGGAGCCGATAAAGCGACGGAGAGGGGAATAGAGAGGGGAATAATTAAAACCGAAATTTTCCACGGGAAAAAGGGAGTATGCGAGATGCTGTCAGCATGGCAACCCGTTTCGCTGGCAGCGCAGCTCCTTTTCACGCGAAGTTCCGAAGATAATCGTCTTACTTACCGGGCGAACGTGTCCTCAAGATAAGAGGATCTTCTTGCACGGAACTGGATTAGGCAGCTCCCGCGAGCAGCAAATCTCGGCATTATGGAAACCCAAGATGCCATAATTTTCTCGGCCGCTCCCGCACGTAAATCATATTCCATAAACATGGCACAACCAGTCAGCCGTCAAATGAAGCTCCGGGCAACGATTGAAACCTCAACGTTGCGGCGATGTGTAATTATTCCATGCGCGGCTGAGTCAATAATTGTCTGCCATGTACTTATACAAAATTAACAGCTCCAGTGGACCCCGTTAGTCGCCGCTCGTCTAATACAATATTTATCAAATTCACAAACAATTACTGGGAAGAGTATTCGACCGCTACGATTTTGAGATACAATTTTCTTTTGGTTGATTTATCCAATTTTGAATGGAAGGTGTACAAGTAGAGGCTTCGAGCTTCAAGATGAGTCCAAATTTATGATAGCACTATTTTTTTGAACGAAATTCTTTTCAAACATTTTCTAGATCCTCTGTGCATATTTTTAAAGTTCAACTTTCCTGGTTCTTCGATCGAGGAACGGCGATTATTCTCGCCGAGTGAAAGATCGCTGAAACGTGTTCGGGCGGGATGCATTTCCGGTACGAAAGAATGCAGGATGATGAAGTAATAAGGAAAGTGGGACAGGCCCTGTTGATACGACGAGCCCGCGTTTAGATGCAAATCAGTTAGCAACTCGCCAACTCCTGCGCGCTAATAGTTGTACCTTTGCCACCCACTAATTATGGAAATTCCGTCGGGATACGCGCGCGTGTGCCGTTTCAGTCTTTCGGCGATCCCCGAAACTCGGATTACAGGCTACCCACTTCTCCGCGTTCCCGGAAACTTTAATAACCTCCTTTCTCAACGTCGCTTTTACCTTCATGCAAAATAAAAATTGCTTTCATCGATTATCAGAAGCAGAGATTGCACACCATTTTCTCAAACACCGGCACACGCAGCGAGTCTCATTAATATTCGGACATTCTTAAAAAGGCGATAACTTTTTTGAAAAATTAGAACAATTGGTTTGCTACACAACGTGAAAAAAAGTTTGAAAAAAATTGCAAGTTGTCGGAATTGCAGAGAAAATAATAAAAGTTGTATTTTGCAACTTTTTTAGGCTTATAAGGAAAATTTGGAAAACACGTTTCGAAGATCTGTATCAATTAAACATATACTGAAAATTTCATCAAAATCGGTCGATGTTACAATGAGCTACAAACCTTTAAAGGTCTTCAAAATTGCAGTTTTTCACGATTTTTTGCCCCTAATCATTTTTTCTCGCATCAACCGATTTCGACGAAACTTTTACAATACATATGTATAATTGACACAGATCTACAGAACGTATTTTTAAAATTTTCAATGTAGGCCCACACATAAAAAACTTGTAAAATGAACCTTTTAGTATTTGCTCTACAATTCCGACCAACTCATATTTTTTAAGCGTGAAACTTATCATTTCAAAGCGTTCGAATACTTTCGTGACTCACTGTACATACACAACAGCCTTGAATATTCTGTGTTCAATTAAACGATGCACGACTTGTGGACAACATTTCCAAGAGGTCTCTTCAAGAAACGACGTCTGCTAATGCGCCACCACTTCGCAACACCATTATACTTTTTAAGTATCGTGTAATAAAGTCTCGAAGGAAAATGTTTGATCGAGTCTCGCGCGTTCTCGAGAAAAATTCGCAATGTAGACGGTAACATTCCTGGATCACCGAGGTAAACCGCGCGGCGGTTTGTGTTAGAAAATCGTGACCAGAAATCAATCAGAGATTTTCAACGTTCACGGTTGTCCACGGGTCAGTTAACACGTTCCCGGGGCCCGTCGATATTCGCTTTCACGAGGCCGGTTGTTTTACGAGGAAAAACGACGGTCCCCCAGGTAAGGAAGCCTATTTCCACCGATTCCGCGCGCACAATGGCGTGCACGGTGGAGCAAACTCCGTATAATATTACCGTAAAACACCCGTTAGCCATGCCACCACCGGACCCGACGTCCATTAAATCATGAAGGTATCGAGCGGCCGATACACGAGCGTGTCACTGCATTATCGTTCTACTATTTGTATCCGTTTAGACGAGAAAATCGCTTCCATTACACGATTCCCTCACGACTCCCGATGACGCGCGCGCGCGCCCTCGCGCCCGTCATGCGTGTTTTATCGGCAATAACGCTTCCAGTTTTATAGCGGCACAGTGTTTTATACTTTTCGTGACTCGTAAATTTCATGGGCCGCTTTATCGTTAATATCACCTCGTGAGTCCTCAAGGAGGACACAATACCTATCCTGCCCCCGCGGCTCGTGCCGTGATTCAGCAACCGGAAGCGGAAAACACATCGCGCCTGTCTTGCGAACTTAGGGGAGAACGAGGTAATGGTGGTCACTTAAGCAATCATTATAATAAAGTGAAAATATGGAATGAAATTCATCTATTCGTACCATGAAAAAGTTAATTTACACCTAAATGTAGCCACCTAAATATTTCCTTTATTTATGGCGACATAATAAATGTTTTTAATTCAATGTAAAAGGTATCACAAGGTGCAGGAAAAAAAATATACATTTACAAGAAAAATATATCGATGATCTTGAAAACTCCGGACAAAAAGACATTGAGAAAAAAGTAATATTTGTGACACCACTTACATTGCATTAAAAACATTTGTTATGTCATCAAAAATAAAGGAGACTTAAGGAGATTTAAGTCGATCACTCTGTATATTTTTCCAAACTTGTACAGTAAATTTGTCCTTCAGTTCTTCAGTAACTTGTAACAAAAAGATTGTATGATGGCCACAAGAATGACTATTGGTCATCTAGATTAGCAATTCGTAACACCGTGCGAGGTAATTAAAAAATAGCTTGTCTAGCACGTCTCAGGCTTTATCTCGACGAAATGACGAATCGTGAAAATACTGGTGACTCAACGAGGAAATCATGCTTGAAAAAATAAATTCCGACTTTGCCCAACGATAGACATCAAAGTTGATTATCTTCGACACGAATCCGGCTGATTAATGGATTGCTATCACGATTATTTATGAGTCGTATGGACACAAGGAATCACTTGATGTTTCTAGAACACAGCTGAAACAGCTACAATACAGCTATAATACAGAAATCCAAATTTCGTGTCTTGAACTGTAACTGTTTCTTTTCCGGTGAAAGCGGAATCAGGGTGGTGCTCGCATTCGAGAATCATACATCTTCCAGAGAGTTGTATTTTTCAAGAGAAACGATGGGTGGGGACCCATGAAATATTGATTCCGCGGCGGTCTGTTACAAAGCTTCGAAAACAGAAACAGTAAAAAGATTTTTCAGAATTCCTAACACGTCCTTTTGCTTTCGCGAGAGTTTCATTTATTACGGTCGAAGCTGGACAGTATGGAACCCTGGGACATTGTCCCAGTGATCCGCCAGCTGACATTTTCTAGAAAATTTTTCACATTGTTTTCTATTATTCACGGAGTGATCCCTCCTTGAACAAGCAAAAAATGAGTTGCTAAATTGAGAAAATTAATCAGAATTTTGGTGTAACCCTCGTTAGTCGCAGATTAAGTTACGAGAGCGGCCTATGGCGGCCCTATTAGGATTACTTTCAAGTACCCATTGTGATCCGCTCGTTTCCATAGACCGCTGACACAAAAGAAATATAGCATAGGACATGAGGATAGGGCCTTCGGCTATTGCCACACACGTGGCTGATAACCCGTACCGATCTTCCCCAAGCAAACACGCTGTAATTGCATAGATTCCGCATTTTTCCACCCACAGACAGACCCCCGGCCTATATCTCTGTCCCTTTTACCAGCGAAAGGTTCGTGCTTCCATGGTCGCCGAGTTGCGTTTCTGAGCATCGCCTCGTAATACTTATCGGTACCTGCTTCGGAGCGAATCCGACGCGAACCTAGAATCTGCTTACCACTCATTCACTCGTCGATCCCTCGTTATCGCCCTGAGCGGTCGTAGATCGTTATTCATTACGCATGTCGCGCTGCAGAGGATAATTTACCCGAAAACGCCGGCAAAAATATTCTATTTGCGAAATCTAATTAACACTAAATATACCACATCAAATGACCACTTTTATATTTTTCATTTTGCAGTTATTGAAATTATGAAGTTGTTTACGTGGAAATTGATTCGATTTTCTTTGTCGAAGCACATATTATAATCAATATTGCACAAAATATAAGTAAATTGTCATTTTTATAAGCTGAAATATATATATATATTTTCATCGCTTTTGATCCTCTAATTCAGCGGTGTCCTACCTTTTATAAAAATATAAGTTTTATTTACTTGTAGATATTATGTTATGAAAATTAACTTCTTACTAAAAAAATTTAGCGCCTCCCAGGTTGGGAAACACTGCTCTAATTTGAACTTGCAAAATTTTCGAAACAGAACGGCATGTTCTCCGTTACATAGCGTGGAAAACTTGATAAAAAAAAACAATGGACTTCGGAATTAGAAGGATCAAGCTTTAAAATGAAAATCTCAAAAATTGCAGAAACAGTTCTACAACAATTGCGAAATAGAATGGATTGGAGGAGGAAGATCGTTCGTTTAATTTTGGAGGAAGAGTTCTCAGGATTGATTGGACAAGTGACGCAGAGAAATGTGATTCTTATGTAAATACTTCTGATCACCTAATTCCCGCAATACTCCGTTGATATCGCTCGGACAGCGAGCCCCGTCGATTCCGGGATGCACTTTGTTCGCAGGTTACCTTATATCCAGAGCATGCCGGCTAATGTATTCCGAAGGCAATCATTGCGGTGCCTTGTTGTATGTAAATCACTGCTCTTGGCGGAGATAGATTGTCCGAGACGGTTAGCTTCGTCCCCCGTCCTTTCAAAATAGATTTCGTTCGACCGAATTTGCCACGGTGTATCCATTTTGAGGGTACGCGCTAAGGAAACGATTAATTTGAAAGTAAAATGCGATAGAACCGCAACGAGATGCGAACAAATAGTTCCTCTAGACAAGTTCGAAAAAATCGTCTCGACCTGGCACGATATCGGCTTGCTAGATACGTGTGTGTAATACGAACGTGTATTAGAAAACCAGGAGAGATCAGAAAATCAAGACGAACCGCGCGGCACTTTCCATTCAGAAAAATCGAAGAGGATAAATGAAAAAGCGGAGGCAATTTACCTGCTAAACTAACATCCCATCATAGCTGCTATATTGTTAGAACGGCTACACGTGCTTCGTCGGTTCTCTGTACTCGCTCAAGTTTTTGCAGCTGAGACGCAATCATGTCGGCCCCGCTTTCCAATTGCACCGTTACCACTGCAACACGCTGCAGCCGTGGCCGGGACAGGTCAAACCCTCTGAATCGCTAAGATCCTCGCCGGAATACGATCAGAAGCGTATCGTGTAACTGTCAACTCTTTTTACCAAATAATACGCTGCTACAATAAACCGTGCCGGACTATCATCTCGATTGCTGTTTGTATTTAGCGTCTCTACGTATCGATATTACAAATTACTCTAGCTTTTTGTAAATCCGGAAGAGGAAAGCTATATGTATATTGCACAGGGAGAACAACGGATCGTGATCAGTAAAGATTAGCATATAGCTTTCACGTGATTACAGAAAATTTTTTGTAAAAACGATAGAAAAAGCAATTTTCTTTTCTTTTTTCTTTATGTTATGATACTTACCGAATTCGTCTTGAAATACATTTGCAATGTATTTGCAAAAAATTGGAGGTGACCTTGGAAAATCATGAAAAAAAAGAGTTGTCAAAAAATTTTCTATAATCACGAGAAAGCTCTCTTGAAACCGTGCTATATCTTGTAAAAACATTTTCGATCGGACTGCTAATAACAGAGTAATCTCTACTGATCCGTGGTTCGCCCTCTACACTTTAGGGATCGTGACGTCACGAGGTAGGCCGACTACCGGTAGGTTAGCGGAAGAATTCCCGAAACGGTGATGGCGTAAACGTACCCTGGAAACAGAACCCGAAGCTTCGCGATTCGATAAAACTGGAGCTGCACGACTCAATTTGGCCTGATTCCCGGCATCTTCTTGACTTTCCCACGAGTCAAAGGCAGCCGACACGGGACCGCAAATGAACCCGCGGCGCCGATAAAGCCTCGAATGACCGAAACGTGTTACACTTGTAACGCCGCTGGTCTGGGGCGTGATAAGATCGGCGAACGACGCGACGCGACGGGACCACACGTTGTAACACAATGGCCGTCTCGCGACGTTACACGCCGGCGATAACGTTCGTCAGCCTCTTCGCTGGTTAACGTTGTAAAGCACTGCGAACGAACCGTACACGGTGGTCGTCTTTTACGATCCGACCCGTAAATCCGCGCCAGTCGGAGAGAGAGATAAGTGAGTCGTCCGCCTTCCAAATACCGCGTATCGTCGATCTTCCCTTTACATAAAGAGCCCGGATACCATGGCGGATCCAGAAGCCCCCGTTCAGTAATGGATCTCACTTCCAACCTAATTCAATCTAATCGTTAGCGGGACTTCGCCGTGTACGGAACGTACACACGCATACATACACAGAGATAGAGAGCAAGAGAGAGAGATAGGCACACACCTAAGCTAGTAACTCCGAAGGATGTACGAGACACGGGCTGGCAAGATTCGAGATCGTTACACGTACCTCGCGAAGTTACTAATTCGACGAATCCACTGCATGCTGCCGGTTTTACGGCGAGTCCCTGACAGCCGGGACGTCAAGAACCGTCGACGAGACGCTATGGGGGTACGGAGCTGTTTTAGTCTCGCAGAATAATAGATGGAGCCCGGAATTAGGGTAGAGGGTGGTGATATGGAACAGATGATTTTGAGAGCTTGACAATGGAGGGAATTTGGTTTTTCTTGGCGAGACTTGTGTCAGGGGATGAAGGGATAATTTCTTGGATCCCTTCGTGGTCAGTAGATCTACGTATTCAACCCTTGCGTGGGCAACGAAATATTTCTTCTTAATGGGACTTATGCGGGAGGATGAAGGACAATCTATTAGATTCCTTCATGTTGTGAACTTTTTGCGCAAGGTCGTTACAACACACATGAAGGTAGCCAAGTGTGAACTTTCTATACAAGGGCATTTTAATTATTTTTTTTAACACCCAGTATAAATAAAGGTTTTTAATATATATTAACGGAATTAAATATAGCACGCACGGTATATTCAATACGTCCAGATGGTCCACTAGTTCAACAACGGCCAAGAGAAAGTATCTTTGCGGCCAGCGTGTCAAGCTAACGTCTGTACCTTAACCACAGGAACCGATTTTGGCAACGGTGCAATTTATCCTGCTTGTCCACCCCTGTTAGTGGTTTGTGTCCTATCTGATTTCCGAATTAGGGCTACGCGCTCATAATTACTCGAACAACTTTGGACGTTCAAAAAGTAGAATGCTACACTTGAGAAATGATTTACATGGAAAACTTGAGGACTTAGTTATGATACAATAGTGCTTACTAAAAAACCATTTGGTAACCTTCCAGCTTGAAACATTTATTATATAATTATTAGAGAGCGGATCTTTATGCAAAATGAATTTTCTAGCTGAATTGCAACGAATTGGAGTGAAATAGAAATTCATTTACAATATTTTCTAATTCTTCTAATTTTACTCCTTGAAATTACACCTATTCATTTTTTGCCATAAATGCATAAAATCCGCTGTCTAATAATCATCGTCACAACCTGCACTGAATTTTTAGTGTTTGATTTATTAATTTTCGCAAATATTTTATGTCTGATATTTTTGATAATTTCTACAATTTAGAACGCATCCACTATCCAATAAAGAGTGTTATTCGTCCGAATACAAAATTATTCAAACTAACGATAACATAGGATTGTTGCATATATCTCTCATAAATAAAATAAATTCCAAAATTTCTGACATTCCACTAATTATGAATAATACCGTGCAGGTGGAAGCCCGAGCTCTGCATAGACTGTACAACCCACCACTATAAATATCTAAATAACCGCTGAATACTGTAATATTTGCCTGCGGTATACGCACACGTCACTAACACACAGTATGAAAGCAGTAGCGCATTTCAGAAATTGCTGCTAGAAATACTTCATCGCGGGTTTTACGGCAAACTTTGTGCATTTAACATCGGGTGAATTTCAAAACGGCATATCTATGTGACCTCTGCACAATAATTAGCAGTTTAGCGTCTTTTAACTTCTCGAAAAACGATCCAGTAGTTCAATCCACTCCGGAGATAATATCTGTAACATTTCCATAATTCCTGATCCGCAGAGGGTTAATTGGTCTCGACAGATCCACGCAACAGACGCTCGACTTTCACACGTTCCTGTGGCAGGCAGTCGCTTTCAGACGACTTGTAGCATACATGCGGCTCCCCGAAAAATATCCGATAATGTATGAAATTATCTTCGGTTACAGGACACTAATTGTAAGAATACCAACGAACTGGTCCGCAGAAGTTTCTCGGGAGTCGGTGATCGGCGATATACAGTCAGTCACATACTTGATGCACACACTTTTTCATGAATGGACCAATCGACCTCAGCTTCATCGCGAAGCTATAAAAATTAATATACAGTGGGTGTACAAAGTATCAGTCCCAGTATTTTGAAAAAGTTATTCATTTTTAAAAGGTGTACGAATATTTTGCACTATTAGATCGGAGGGAAAGTTCTGTCGAATTTTAAAGAAAACATTTGAATCAATTTATAAAATCGAGTGGTGACTCAAAATATTAAATATATTGGTATCTAATCAATTACTAAACATTTAAGTATTATATGAGGTATTGTATCAATTATATATTCCTACAAAGAAAATAAATTAATACAGAGTGGAAGTATTCTAGGTCGGACGAGATGTTTAATTTTCGAGTTAAAGCAGCTCCGAGTGCAAAGGATGAATATTTTTTAATGATATAATTTCCATTATTTGTAACAACTTGTTGCCATCTTTCAGATAACCTGTCAATCCCTGTTTCCCAATTACTCACAAGCAAACATGTGTTTTTTATTTACAACTAAAATTACCTACTTATTTAAGGATAGTACATAATTTTGAAAACTGATCCTTTTTTCTAGCTCTGCGGAAGAACCGAGGTCGACTGGCCCATCGGTGAAAAGGTTACTCCGATTTGAAATGTGTGCCATCGATGATGCGACTGACTGTATATCTTCTCGCAGGGTGGCACGCACGTGGCCGTGTTTCCGTGATCATACTTGACTGACAGTTCTGCAATCGCGGCGGAGTGGTGTAATCGAACGATGGAAAGAAAGAAAGTGGTCGACCCCTGGTAGCTCGAGGAACGATCGCTTCGTGCGCTGTTCCCGGCAATTACCTGTGTTCTGTTTATTGAACTGGAACCGTACGTGTGTCGCCCGGTGATCTCCAGTTCCACTCATGCTTAAAATTATCCAATTTCTCTATTATCGTAGATACGTGCGTGCGTGCGTGCGTGCGTGCGTGCACGCTTATTATTGGCCACACCTTGCGCAGGGAAATATTTTAACGATACCAGGCTCTTGCGCCGGCTCGACCAGGCTCTTCGGCCTGTCCACTTAGGGTCTTGGATAATAGTGATCGTGTATCGTTCGTTCAATGGCTTCTTTTGCGTACGCACTGTTACACGTTGTTTCGTGATCCGCAAATCTAACGGGCTGGTATCAATCTTATCCGACCGCTTAACGCGTTGACAACGGGACGCGCTGTACTCTCCGAGGAATTTCGTACCGTTTCTATGCAGGAACGCTGCAGTCGGAGATGATCGTGATGCACGCTTGTGGAGCAAGCAAATGCAAATTGTGTATCTTTCGTACTATTAATTTTTCATTTACTTACACAAATTTTTCACTCTTTGGAATTAGTGGAACACTTAAAATACAGTATTTTCTCGATAAATGTCGCAAATGTCTGGCTTTTAAGGGGATATTCTCCTTTCCAAGATTACAAGGGTGCGGGATGCACCATCTCATTTCTTGATAATACAAAGATGGGACTTTTCAGTAGTCAAAAGCGGCAGATAAAAGATCAATCTAGATCGCTGTCTCCCTCGAAAGTCCTACTTTTACGTTTACGATACGTAATTTGCATTTTCGGCAGCATGTAACTGTCGCAGCTTTATGGAAATAGCTACATGCGCAGCTTTATGATAGCTATAGTAAGTTTAGTATAGTATTTAGTATAGTATAGTAAATTTACGATAGAGAGCTGATAGATAAATTTCACCAATCCGTTGGTAAAGGTTTTTCGTAACGAAATAGTTAAAAGTAATGAAGTTTCATCATTGCATTACCAAGGGCGAACCCCTAGTAGGGGGGGGGGGGGGGGATAAAGAAATAACACTATTCGCAGAGACGAAAGTCACACTATGCGAGGGAAGACTGTAGTTGTTGGGAATAAAATTGAAAAACAGAGTGCTAACAATAAGACTCAACATACGATCAAAATCAATTAATCCTATCTGCTTATATAAAGTTAATAATCTGTTTAGAGAGGAGAGAAAAAAGGGGAAGTATGAGACTGTGAGAAAAAAAGAAAAGAATTGTAAAGGGAACGGGTTCTCCTGGGAATCAGTGAGTGGTATTAATCTCAGGTTTTCTATCTAGCCTAATCTATGTTTTCCTTATTGACCGCATTTAATTAAATAAGTTATCTCGATCATCGTGTTGTCCCAATGTCTCTTGACGTATCATCGAGACACTGAATAATAAGACACTGATCGATTCGCATTTGGGTTTAGAAAAATAACAAAGTTGTTAGTACAACATCTGTGTTTATTTCGTGATAACAATCATCAAGGAGAAACTGAACTTAACATCCACCTTATGTACAATTCACATATTTCCCTTCGATACTATGTACGAACAGGTTGTTCACAATGCACAGGGACAGTAAAATATTGTGTGTTTTGCTTTTTTTTTAGGTCGCACTTAGGATCACGTTCACGCGCAAAATTGTCGGCAATCGTTGCGAGTCATGTAATTGTTTTCGTTTTTGCCGCATCCTCCGTAGGTGAACTCTTCACACTGATGTGTTTCGGGATTGTATCCGTACCGCTTGAACATTCCTCTGCATGGACCATGCACCAATGGCAACAAACATTCTACGAATGAATCATGGTCGTTATTGAAAGAAACATGCAAATAGTCCAATTGCTTTAAAATCCATGTTCAGTAATGTACGATATGATATTTGTGAAAAACCGAATTACCATCATATTTGTGACATTTTTCTAATTAATAATTGAAAACAAAGAGTTTTGTCATTGAATAAGTGGGAATAAATATTTACGCAACAAGCAAAGAATAATTTGTAACACATCGCTGATCAATTTTAAAGAATGATTGCTGTCAAACACGAAACCGTAGGTTCTTTAAAAAGCTGTTCACTCGTGATACTAAATGACTATTCGTAGATAACGCATGTATGTATCAGTGACAAGGTTCTATTCAAGGTCAAACTCGTAATACGGAGAATTGTCGCGAAAATGACGAAAACGTTGAAATATTGAACGAACAAAATGTTTCGTTTGTATTATAACTGTGTTTCGTAGTAATTAATGTTATAAAAATTATATAATGCAATGTAAAGTTACCATTTATAAATTGATTCAAGTAATACACTTTTTAGAATTGGCTTTATCTAAAATGCTTTCTAATAAAAATCTACTAATAAATGAATTCAAGCGTATAGCTCTTTAAAATTGGGTTTGATGCACAATTAAAATTTCTAACCAAAATCTACTGTCAAACTTGTCCTCTCCATTGTTGATGTTGCTTTTTGCAGAAGAAAAGAAAAGAAAATAATTACGTACGTGGTCCAACTGAGGCGGAGACTTGGACCGCCAAGCAGCAAGCGACGAGGAAGAGGAATGCGACAACTTTTCCGTCCATTTTACAAACTGGTAGTGTTCTGAACACAATTTCTGATTGCAACTCCGTTGTCACACGTTCTTGACTTTATATATCGCTCGCGGCGGCTCGATAGGAAATCTTCGTAAGATTAACGGCGTCCGATTGTTAAACGCACACATGAACGCGCGCGATCTGTCGTTGTACTCCCATTCCTTTGATCGAATCGTTTAAGTGGGAGCAAACCGTGAAAAGAGTGATTCAAATCTAGCTAACAAGTTGCCTAACCGAAACACGTTAATCCCTTACCCGACTGGTGACAAACGGTTCGTTCGCCGTGCTGCGACCATGAAGTTAAATGGCACTGAGTCAGCAGATAAACTATTTATCTATTATCCGTTTGTTAACGCCGATAACCCATTGGATTTCACGAAGCTTTGTAGTTCTCAGTTACTGATGCGATGCATATTTCCTCGTTGAACTTTCGACATGACAATGTAGAAATCTACTACCGCTGACATTTGATCACTAGATTGCAGATCTTTTGTGCAAAATAAAAATTTCCTACCTGAACCGCGACAAACCGGAGTGAATTAACAGGCTGGAGGTAGTGCAATAGCATTTTTGAATTCTTCTAATGGCCTTACTGCTTTAAATTACATCTCCTCATTTTTTTCATCGATTCATCAAAGCGGCAGTGTAATGTTCACTCAAAGAATTATTTGAGCGTGTATCGAAGACAGAAAAATGATTGCATACCTATCAGTATCATACCTGTATCTTCACATAATTGTCCATTATTATGTGAAAATTATATAATAAAAGAAAATACATTAAAAGAATTAAACGATGTTGAAAAAGGAAAAGCATTATCTTTCAACTCCTGTTTCTTGCAACTGATTTGGACGATCTTTATTTCGCATAAAATTTTCCAGTCTAATCAGTATATTTACCAAATTGGCGAAGGGATAACGAATAAACTTTGTCTCCAGTAGAATCATCTGGAATATGGTAGCAATGGAACCCCGAACCCCCCTTATCACCGATCAATCTTGTTATGCGATAATAATTAACGATAAACAACGCTTCAGAAATCGAAAGTTCATTAATATCTTGATCAATTTATATCTTAGCCAGACGGTGCTGAATTAATAGTGATTCTTCCCGAAAATGATTGAAAGCGAGTCAACATTATACTATGTGGGTGTGTACGTATGGTATAACAAAAATTTGCTTACATCAATTGAAAAGTTTCTTCTTATAACAACATTCTGTTGAAATAAAATAAGACTATCTTCCAATTCTTGTAATGTTTTTATTGTTTTCCGTAAAACGCATGAGCTGGAACCGATTCTTCTGTATTAATAGCTGAAAAACTTTGATTCGGTTCCACAAGGAACACGATTTAAAATAATTTAAACTGCAGCTGTTTTTGCAATTGCAGCAGAAGTGCGAATGATTATGATAAGCAGACCGAAATATTTCGATAAAAGGTTTAGACCGTGTTAAAATGAATATTTTGCTCGTATAAGCAACAATTGATAATTGCTCGGTCGAGGATCGAGAGAGCAAATTTTTCTAATTGCGCGGGAAAATCAATCGTTGCGCTGTGTTTGAAATTTCTACGCGGCAAAATCGGGAAACATTGAGCGCCGAGTCCTCTTGCCACCGACGAAGTATCTCGTCGGTGCTCTTGCTTGGCTCGAATGGTAATCGATTAGGATAATGCCAGTCGCACCCTCTAGATTTAATAATAATGAAATGGGTTCTGTTTCCTACCACAGGAAATTGATATTTTACTTTATTTTAAAAAAGTAGATGGAAAGATGGTCAAGGCACCGACGAGATACTTTATAATAAAAACAAAGTTCTCGTGTATCTAGTTCCAACATTTCTCGTTCTTCAGCGTAGAGGGCGTCAAGAAATGAAGTTGTTATTTATCGATGTCGGTATTTCAGATTATGAGACACGAAACTCCAATATGGTGATTGGTCTATTCATATACGTGGTCCGCGGCCACAGACTATAAAGAAAACCACTCTAGCGATTTTGGCGCCCTAACTTTAGGTGTTGTATACAGTTGTATAGAGGGATTCGTTGCGTTGAATTTGGAAACTCGTTTAACCTGTTCGCGTAGTGACAGAAGATTTAAAGGCGCGATAAGTGTTTTAGAAACCAGTGTTCGGCGTGATACATTGTAAAACATCGTGCGAAAAAAGGAGCACACAGAGAGGTACACCACGACACTCACTTCTTTCATATTCACGTGAACAAATCGTTTTTGTTTATCCGATATACATAACCTAGTTTCCCGAAAGAACGGTTTTCCATTCCGATGTTAAAGCCCCGGCAGAACGTTCTCTGCTTGTTTAATCACTCACGCCGATTATGCTTCGTATTAACGTTGCGTTCATTAAATTCCGCTTATCGTATACTCGCTATGACAAGTGATACCTGTTTGTACGGAGTCCTAACCTTCAAATTGTAGTGTTTATTTGGCAACTATTGGAGTTAAATTAGTAAGCTGTTCGTCAAATCGACGTGTATGCAGCATGTACGAATTATGTCAGTAATATTGTGTATGTGTATTATGCAATACAAATTATTTGATTAGTGATAACATATATGCGAATATGCCTACAGTGATATGAAGAGGGTAAAGCTGTGACGGTGGGAATCAAACATAAAAATAGCCCCGGTGACGACAGGAATATCTAACCTTATGCCCTCGGCTACCGGTACGTATGAAACTTCACGTAAACACATATGTATATCGTTGCCTTTTTTCATTCGACTACCATTCTTCGTATAAGCTCTAGAACGCACAGTTAGCCTGTAACTTGTGTGGATAGAGGCCGTAAGAATTTTCAACGGATTAAACATTAAGGAACATGCTCCAAATTCAAATTTATTCAAGTCAAATAATGCTTCGGTTGTAGGACGAATACTGAAGGTGAAATATACGAACACATGTTCTTTTAAATAACAAAAATATGGCGCATACGTATTGCAGGAACGGTGAGGCACAATAGATAGAGTACTTCGGATTCTTGTGGATGAAATTACACAGGCTATCTGTACAGAAGAGCTGCTTAATCGAAGTTTGCTTTGAGAGTAGTAGAATTGTATTAAGCTATGCGATGAAGTTCTTAAGAAATATACAGTCCCTGTTGCTGCAAGAGAAGGTGTCCACTTTCAGAGAGTTTCAGAAGAATGCACAGATATTAGAAGGTGCAGTTGTATGAGCCATTTTCTATAGGCTCTGTAAGATGATAATTAATTTCATACATGGTTTCTATTCGAATAAGCTCTGAACAATTTGTACCTAGATCTTTAGAGTAGATAGAAGTAAATCGAGCTAGTAATACGTTCAATTTATCATGCGAACTGTATCCTCTTTGTAGATCTTATAAATATGTACTTTATAATTGTCAGATGTCCACATACTTATGTTTTGTCGAGTTAAATATATATAATAGCAAAACTAACATGAAAGAATACAATGATTTTTGTTATAATATTATATCTTACTATATATAGTACAATGTTGAATAGCAGTCAATTTTTTAGGAGGAAACAACCCTATAGGGCAGCAGAAGGGTGGGGCGACTATGCCCAGTAATGAAGAATGTGGAATCCGAGATGTATGGGGTCACAATCTGGAAGAAGAATTCCGAACGATTCGACAAGTTGTACAACAATACCAGTACATCGCTATGGACACTGAATTTCCTGGAGTAGTAGCTAGACCTATCGGTACAATGAAAATCTTTATAATTTTCAAACGTTTCTTCACAGATGATTATAATTGCTTACAAAATCGTTCTTTTATCTTCCAGGTGAATTCAGAACTAGTGCAGATTACCAGTACCAATTGTTACGGTGTAATGTAGATCTTTTGCGGATAATTCAATTGGGTCTTACGTTTCTTGACGAATCGGGGAACACGCCTGGGGGTAGTTACACGACGTGGCAATTTAATTTCAAATTTAATTTACAGTAAGCTTTCTCAGGCAATTAATATATAACGATGAAATTACAGTATCGATAAAACGATTGATATTGTTCGATGTTTTAGGGAGGACATGTATGCACAGGACAGTATAGAAATGCTGCAAAGCAGCGGTATTCAATTCAAAAAGCACGAGGAGGAGGGCATAGATCCTCTAGATTTCGCTGAACTATTAATGACGTCGGGTATTGTCCTTGTCGATGACATAAAATGGCTATCGTTTCATTCTGGCTACGATTTCGGTTATCTACTGAAGCTTCTTACAGACCAAAATTTGCCCCAGGAAGAAAGTGAATTCTTTGAGCTTCTTAGGATATATTTTCCGACAATATACGATGTAAAAGTAAGCACTGATTATTGTCACTAGAGGTGTGCGAGAACCTGAAAATTATCTGCAAGAATTTTCGGGATTCCCGAGAACCCTAAGATGCTTGAGAATCTCGAATATTTTCGGGAACCCGCCCCCGGTTCTCGCAGACCTCTAATCATCACCTTACAACGACACTGCTGTTTCTTAATACTAATCCAGAAATGTTTATGCTCAGTACTTAATGAAATCTTGCAAAAATCTGAAAGGAGGACTTCAAGAGGTAGCAGAACAATTAGAAATTCAAAGAGTGGGACCTCAACATCAAGCTGGATCTGATTCGTTACTCACTGGAATGGTTTTCTTTAAGATGCGAGAGGTAAACATAATCTTCTGCTGATAATGCAACGAGTGCGATGCATGCAGCGTTTCTGGCGTGCATTGAACTGTAAATATTTTGTTCCAGATGTTTTTCGAGGACAACATTGACGATGCAAAATACTGTGGTCACTTATACGGATTGGGAACATCATTTGTTGTAAACGGTTCAGGAGGATATCTCGAGAGCAATGGAGATAATTCTTCGCCTTCGTAATGTTAACGAAAGAGAAAAGGACAAACAACAACAAAACAAACTATCACGCCTCAGTCGGATCAGATTATTTCATTACAAATAAAATGTTATAAATAATGTTTCAATTAATGATCAAGCGTATAGTTCATATCCACGATATAACGAGTCATTGTTGTAGATCACAGACACCGTTGGTCGAAGGAGCAACAAAAAAAAAAGGAAAAGAAATGAAAACTACAGGAGAATTTTTCATATTCGTGCATTTTTTCTTTTGTACATCCTCGAACTTTTTAAGTCTTTCGTAGGTTTCTTCTGTGATACATGCTAATTAAATGAAAATATTTACGATAATGTGCAACGTGAAATATGTAAGATAGTTTCTTTACAAACATTTGTGACAATATTGGTATAAAAAAAGGACAAGGAAATATAAGATTGCAGTACAAAGCAAAAAAAAAGAAAGAAATAAAGTGAGAATCGAAGAAAACAGATACTAATTTTAAGATTTTTCAAAAAATCTCCAAAGAACGGGATGGAGAATTGAAGGAGCATTAGAGGAGAGGGTGGGAGAAGGAAATGCATGGTTGCATTGTCCCAGTACATCTATCAGTGTTCATATGTACATTTATCATACAGTACATTTATAGATCAGTAAATCGTAAGCTCGACAGCATTTTAATAAATATCCGTCGAAGTCACGCTTCTCGCCAGCCTTAGACCGAGCGAGTAAAATACCAAAACGCGCAACAGAACAGAAAAAGATCATTTTATCGTTTCTTTGATTAAATGCCCCCCACTCGAGCGATTCCGTTATCTCTATAGAAGACTAAAGCATAGTCGATTTAGCTTCTAAAATTATTTTCCACGGCGTGGTCCCTTCCTCCTCCCTATACATACTACGTACGTTTTATTGTAACAAGCATTATCCATCAGGCTGATGGCAAAGGCAACCTTCCGCTGCGCCCTGAACGCAATCACACAAACTGCATTTCTTTTGTAAATAACACGACGTTCCAGAAATACAATAAACAACTTACTTAAACCGAAACTTTGTCAATCATTGATGTCAGGCACAACAGAACAACAGAGTCGATATGCGAGAATTTAAATGAACATTCGGCTACGCAAGCATTGCTATTAAATAACACCGTGTACGTCACACAGAATGATTCATAGAGCGAATTTAATTTTTTAAACAAGTACAAAAATCGTGCGATGCATCGCGCTACTTCGAGCACGTACAATTGTTTAAAGGGCGTCGACCCAGGCCCTTTTTCGGAAAGTAGGCCACTATCCCTTCGTTTATTTCATTCGTTTCAGTTTCCATGTTAGCTTATCCACCTGTAGTAAAGAGATAAACGCGCGTTATCGTAATATAACTGATATCAGCGCCGTTATCAGGATTCGTTACCTGAAGCGAGGCTCAGTGTCTTTGGACATACTAAACAAATCGGTTCATCCACCCTGGATGTATTAAAAATGCGAAACGAGCCTCGTCTCGACCGCGTTTTCGGTTTCGCAAGATGGACCGTTCTCGGATGTCTTTTGCTTCTGCTGGCGGGACAAATATCCGCCCAGAACGAGGATCAATCGTTCGAGAACATGTTCGGATTAAACAACGACAAGACCAACTCGAATAACGATGAAGCATCGGAACTGGGGACACCGGGAATCGTGAAGAAGGAAGTGGAGGACCTGGACGAAAATAACAACCCCGTGGAGAGCGTCGTCGATGACGGAAAAGAGTCCGTGGACACGGATTACGTCGAGCCGGAACCGAAGGAGCAAGTCACTTTATCTGAAGGTATATCCGGTAGAACGATTGGAGAAAAAAGCGGAAAGTATGTTAGATACGGTGAGTGTTTCGATATCAATGGGCGTGACCGCTATTTTCTATGTTTCGCTTCCATTGTTTAGGAGCTCGAGGTTTGTTGTCTGAAAGTTCATCTTTTCTTTTCTCTCCATAAAACACGCTGTACTCCTATTATTTTTCGTTTCACCGTGCTCAAGAAGTGTACATCGATCGCACGGCAGAGTTATTTGTTACACGGCTCCGCTAACCAGTTACATCTTATCTATTTTATCAGTTACTCACTCCAACGTGAATCGCTCATGAATCACTAGATATATCTGCCGTTTGCGCTTTCGTAATGAATACTAGGCACTAGGTACATAATTCGTTGTCTTTCATTTGCGGTGCTCTCGGGTCTGAAACCCTCTGACACACGCGATGCTTGATGTGTAACCTTTGACTGGTATTTTTGAAGTATCACCCTGGGGTTTCTCGAAAATTTTGTAACACTAATGTAGATTCAAGTATGTATGTTAAACACTAAATATTCCCGAGAAGTTCAAGAAACTTTATATTCGCAATTATCGTGCAACTCAGTAGCAAGAACGTGTAAGGTAAAGGCACCAGTAATTGAGTTATTTTCAGGGAAACGTGAAAAATAATGTTTATGGACGTAATAATAATCTTTCGGAAAAGGCGCGATAGATAAATATAGTTTCTCATATTAATTAAGAACAAGCAAACCACACGAAACATTTATCAAGCTGTTCCTATAAATTAGATTTTATATGGTATTAACTTCTTTTCTTTAATTTGTATTAATCGTTACAAATAAACGATATCAAAGTGATCACCTTTAATGCTTCTGGCTTTACTATAGGTCAACTTCTGACACGAAAATGTCTGTAAAATTTGAATAATAGAGTTATTTAAAAAAAAACTCGCTTTGTCACACAATGTAAGAAATTCAAATACTATTTTCACGTATAGAGTCTCTCTAGTTAATAAAGGATACAAGAGAGGCATTTACTACTATTCAGAGATTACGCAGAGAATTCGTCTTACTGGTCATCTATTGGTGCTTTTACCTTAAGTCATTTAAAACCCCAAATGCTCCCGAGAAGATCAAGAAACTTTATATTTCCGATTATTAACCCTTAGCACTCGAGTGGTGATCCAGAGTCGCCACTAAAAATTACTGTGCCATTATCCAAAATATTATTTACATCATTAAATATGTCGGTATCTAATCAATTACTAAACATCTAAGTATTGTATGGGGTATTATATCAATTTCATATTATTATTAAATTATTATTAAGTATGTCGGTATCTAATCAATTACTAAACATCTAAGTATTGTATGAGGTATTATATCAATTTCATATCTATAAAAACAAAAAAATCATATAGAATGGAATTATTCCAGGTCGGAAGAAATGTTTAATTTTCGAGTTAAAATAACTCCGAGTGCAAAGGGTTAATATGCGTTAAGTGCCGTGAATTTTTGTAGTCTCGAATTCTGCTGGCCTGAGATAGTTGCAAAGTAGCGTCGTAATGTAACGTGCAATCAGTTGAGTCATTACTTTACAATTTCCTGTGTTCGACCCGCGCGAATATCTCTGTAGCGCTTAGGGCATTGTGTACACAATGTGCAATCGACATCGACATGGTGAAGTTATTGTAGAGATTGAAATTCATTGAAATGAAATTCTTGTAGATTCGGGTGATCCCCAGGCGGACAGGTACGCGCCTTGCCCGACCGATTCAGAACCGAACTATGTCATAACCGAACAGCGATTGAGGGATATCCGATCGCAGTTTATGTACTGGTACTTCGACAAGGGCTGCGACGGCAACAAAATGGGCGATTATCAGAGAGAGATCCAATCGTCGACGCCTCAGACACACAAGAACTTCAACTTCCAGCTGCCGTTCTACGGATTCAGATTCAATTACACCAGAGTACGTCGATGATCAATAGACTGCGAAGCGTTATGCTATTTCGTAAATTCGCAGATGCCAAACTGCATGAAGATCCGCAGTCTAATGACGAGACTGTGGATTTTTATGCAAAATAAGTAAATTATTTTTCAATAATCTTAGAAACTTGTAAACAGAGTAGACATTTTTAAAACGTAAATTTTCACGAGTGCAAAGTTAGTTTACTAAACTCGCATTGGCATAAGCGAGGATAGTATGTACTATGGTTTCATCAATTTAGATTCGAGGAAATACCGACGACGCATTGAAAGATATCTCATCGCTCCGATGATAAAAAGAAATGCGATAAGTGAACTGATCCAACGTGCTTCAGAAGCAGTCCAATGACGAATTAACACGTCACCCTTGGTTAACAAATTGAATGAACCATTTAACACAGCGGTGCCCGAGTCCGTTTTAACCCGGAATATCATAAGCATTATGAGAACTTGTTCGAAACGATAAAATTAAGTCGATAGCTGTACGATTATAGCTGTCTGAAATAAATAGATTAATCTTTCATTCCTTCAGATTGACTTTCCACTCCCTTAAAATTCATCATACTCGTATATTAAACAAATTGATCACGTTCTAGGTATCTATGAATGGTTATCTAGAATTCAGCGACCCTCCAGTCCACTACACGTATCCTCTCGTGTTTCCCGTAAAGGACTGGCCGAAAACAAACGATCCCAGTTTCATAGGAATATTCTTCAGCAAATGTCGCATAGGGGAAATCAGAAAAGACGATATAGATCAACGATTGCCGGGCGTTTACTTCAGGTACGCGAAGCTTGACTTCACAATCGACTGCGAAACGAAGAATATCATTTTTTAACAGAATCATTTTTTATCGAATTGAAATGTTTCAGGATGGAAAGGGATCTGCAATCGAGGAAAGACAAATTCGGCGTGGAAATGCGAGAACGTGTCAAGTGGGACATCCGCCAGGGCATCATCGGTGCTGAATCATTTGACCCGAAACACGCTGCTATAGCCACTTGGAAGAACATGTCTTTCGCTGGTGGTATCGACAATTCGCTTTACAGAACGAACACCTTCCAGATGGTCCTTGTTACGGACGAAGTATCAACTTATGTGATCTTCAATTACTTGAACATCCAGTGGACCAGTCACACCGAGGCTGGTGGTGATACTACTGGCGGAGAAGGTGGTGTTCCGGCTTTCGTAAGTTTCAGTATTCTTGTTTGCATCTTAACAACATTGTTAACAGTCTCCTAGAAATCGAAGATTAAAGGTTCAGGACTTTTATATGCCACAAAAGCAAAAAGTAGATTTATCAGTAGTTCACTAAAAATGTTAGGATATAAAATTCCAAGAATTTTTACTTATTTCTATATTTATATTCATATTTATATTTTACTTATTTCTATATTCTATTTCTTATATCTATGTATAAAGGCTGTTACCACTGAAAATAAGATTTTATTTGTTCCCACTTTCTTAAAATTTGCTTGCAATAAAAAATCGCATAAACATCCGCAGTCTATTTATGAGCAAACATGATTGATTAGCACTTTAATGCTGTAATCCGATGATGCCATTCTTACCACGCGTTGAAATCACCAAGTGGTTCGTGGCGCTCAGGGGTTTATCTTACGAAAATCGAATTTCCTGGACTATCGGCGATCTTGAAATAATATTATTAACATTTTCCTTAATTCTAGATCGGCTTCAATGCTGGCAACGGCACCCAGAGCTACGAATACAAGCCATACTCCCAAATGTCGACGATTCGCGATCTAACAGGTAGAGGCTGGGCGAATGGTTTCCCGGGCCGACACATATTCAGGATAGATGAGAAGATTATGATGGGAACGTGCAACAAAGATATTGGTAAAGCTCGAACCTCTAAGGAACAATTAATTCTTTGCACTCGGTGATCTATCTCCGGGATAAGAGGCTAAATCATTGTGTATGTTACAGCTGGAGCAAACTTGCCACTAGAGTTTGCTCCCGAAAGTGGGAACATGTTAGGCGGTACCATCGTTAACATCACCGGGCCGTGTTTCAACGAGTCCGAAAAGATTCGGTGCATATTCGAATCTGAGATGGTGATAGGCACCGTGATCGATAGGAATCGAGCCATATGTATCCAACCGTACGTGAAAGCTCAGGGATACATCCGGTTCGCGATTAGTATCGGAGAGAGCAAAGTCTACAACTGGAAGGGAAAATATTTCATCGGTAAGTAGAGGAAACATGAGACGGTGAAAACAGAATGTTTAGAACAAAAATTCTGTGAAAGCAGGTTACTTTACAACGTTTGCTAACAAAGATTTCATAAGACAAACATGAACAAGGTTTGAACTATGAACTGTCTACATAAAATAAGATATAAGAAATTGAATACATTACAAATAAATAATGGTAGAAAATTTTTATTTTTGCTTGAAAATCTGCAATCCGCTTGACCTTTCCAGCGAACTGATAACTGGACTACGGATTTTGTGCATTCATGAGAAAAATGAGTAGGCGAAATTTGAAAGAATAAGAAAATTTGATTTCTAGATTGTTGAAATGATTAGAGAGAAAAGGAAATTTTTGCTTCTTCTCTGTTTCTTGACTTTACTCTTCACTGTTGTAGCAACTGCTTAAAAATTACAATGCGTTTGAATCTGATGATTTCCAGAAACCCCGGCCACAGCAACCGAGAAGATCTTCGTCTCGAAAGATGTTCACGAACGTCAACCTCGCGACTTCAAGATCACCTGGGATCGGTACAATTTGACTAGCAACTTGAACGCTGCAGTGCAAGTGTCTCTGTGGGGGTATCGCGAAACGAAAACTCACCCGGAGTTCGAATACATCACTAGTTTGGAGGTTGGTCAATCAAGGATCGACGATAAGCAAAATATAATAGTTGATCATCTAATACAAATTCGATAAAATTCCAGACCGGGCTTACAAATCAAGGCGAGTACACGGTCATGCCAGCGAAATACCGCGAAGCAGACAATCCCTACCAGCAGGATATGACTTTCGGATTCATTCAACTGAACTTGACCGATCCGCAACAGACTTCTCTCATCAACATCACGCCGTACGTGACTTGTATTTGGAAAATATTCTTTCGTTTGGGGAATTTAAACATGTTTAACGATGTGTTAATTGTTCACAGGACTCTATGGAGTAGACCAATTCCGCTGGGCTGGTACTTCGGCTGGCAGTGGGAGCGTATGTTAGGTGCAAAATGGCCGCAATCACTTTGCAACAAGTGGATCATGAACGATAGATATCTGAAGAATTTCGCTGCGGAGATAGCTCTGTGTCCTTGCACGCTGAAACACGCGTTGAACGACAAAGGACGTTTCCTTCCGGATTACGATTGCGACAAGGACTCGAACTTGGACTGTCTCTACAACCAACACGCTCATCATTGCGTGAGGACTGGCTCACCGAGGTACATGAAACTAAGTACGAGAATATACTGGAGCGGTGATTTTTGTTTCTATGTGCATCGCTATGCTCTCATCACCGCTCCACTATACAGGTTCCAGTAAAATTCACTAAATGTCTCCTCTATTTGTGATGACTAGACTGCGGATCTTTATGCATTTATCGAAGAAATTGGTTGCGTGAAATATAAAACAGTAAAAGATTAGACAAAAGGAGTACTGTAACGAAGTCATTAAGACTTCCCACAATAAGTGCAGAACATTTTTATTAATATATACATTTACAAGAAAAAAAATATCGATGATCTTGAAAACTCCTGAAAAAAACCTTGAGAAAAAATAATATTAACATATATACTGTAAATAAATACATTGAATTAAAAACATCCGTTATGTCATAAAAAATAAAGGAGATATTTAGATAGACCACCCTGTATACAGTCGCATTTAATTACATTGATCTTCACCGCTATATCTGTACCCTAAGCGAATGTGTTGGTTGCACGTGTATTCATTGTAGCTAAAGTATTGGTCTAATATATCTGTATGAATCGTAGTATGGACGGATCCGAGCAACAATGCTGTTACGACAAATACGGGTACTTGATGCTGACGTATGATCAGCAATGGGGTTCGAGGCCACACCGATCCCATAATCTGGGATATTATCCGTGGGACGAGGCTAACAAGGTTCCAACCCTGTCTCACTGGCACCACGATGTGATACCGATTTACCTGTGCTGCAAGTGGCAAGAGGAACACTCTGTCGGTTGCGAAACCTTCAGATACGAGAGACGACCAACGCAGGATTGCGTGGCTTATCAATCCCCAGCCGTGGCGACTGTGTTCGGAGACCCCCATATCGTCACGTTCGATAATTTACAGTATACCTTCAACGGAAAGGGAGAATTCGTTCTGCTCCGGGTGAACCACGCGAAGGATAAGCTCGATGTGCAAGGCAGATTTGAACAACTGCCGGACAATATTCACGGGGAAGTCAGGGCTACACAACTGACCTCCATTGCAGGTAACCGATGCAAAGGGTGTAGCCGGTTATAGGGGTTAACCCCTTGCCCTACGATTTATTATACGGTTTCAGTGATTAGATCGTAATTTCCTGAAATAAGAGAAAATTTATACATATTCCCTAATAGCTATAGATTAACGAAACCAAAAGGAATTTTATTTCAGTTTAAATGAAATTAATAACATACATATTTATTAGACTCTGTTCTGAATCTTCATCACGAGTCTGACATGATATTGTAGGACAAGGGGTTAAAAACGCTCTTCACATTGTCAAAATCGGTTGAAGGACGTTTTTGATCCTCTTTCCCCTGATGAATAACAAGATTATTCAAACGCGTGGACATTCTGATTCGGTCCACAGCAAGGGGCAACAACTCCGTTCCTATCGAAGTTCGTTTGAGACCGAAGCACGCCCAATGGAGATATCGGTTGGACGTTTTCGCGGACAAACGACGAGTATACTTCGACAGACCGTCCTTGAAATTCCAGCACTTCCCCGGGGTTGTAGTCTACACGCCCACGTACATCTTGAACCAGAGCGAAGTGATTATCATGTTCGACACCGGTGCAGGCGTGGAAGTGATCGAAAACGAGGGATTCATGTCGGCTAGAGTCTATCTACCTTGGACCTACTTGGTACGGTTCGAAATGTTCGAGTCTTAACTTTGAATTAATCAAAACATTAAATTTGGTGTTTCAAGCATAAACAAAGGTGTCGACCAGCAAATATTGATTTCGCATTGAAGTAGTTATTTTATTCAATAAAGATGTATTTATGTTGGAATCAACTAAAATTCCACGTGAACAGTTACGTAAAATGGAGTGCAAGTAACTGAAGGTTAACAAGACAGTTTCAACAAAGTGTCTCGATCTATTCCAGAACAAGACCAAAGGCCTCTTCGGCAAATGGAACAACGATATGACGGACGATTTAATGGGTCCTGACGGTACAGTAGTGGGCTCAGGGAATTTGAACCACTTCGAAGCTCTGCACAAAGATTTTGCGGTGAAATGGATGCTGGAGGACAAGGAGAACGAGTTGATAGGTGGTACACTGTTTACTAGAGAATTCGGAAGAACTGCGAGCTACTATGCGAACAAAACGTTCGAGCCCGAGTGGCGGAAGCAACCCGAAGATTTCGTGCCGAGTAACAGGTAGCTACAATGTCGCATCGAAGCGATAAATTATTCAGGGATAGGTTCAGAGAAATAAGTTATCTCCCGTTTTTACAGATCGTACGATATTCAGCGAGCCCACGATCTCTGTTCAGATTCTTATCAATGCCAATACGATTACGCGATGTCGTTGAACAGGGATCTGGCGCACTTCACGAAGAATTATTACGACTCGTACTCGCAGATCAGGTACACCAACGAAGACGAACAAGGTAAGATGTTATGGCAGAATTTGGATCCATTTTGATTTAGAGATATTAAATTGAAGAGTAACACAATGTTTACTACTATCCTTTTTCGGTTACAGTGATTTCGTGCGGTGTATTGGAGACGCCCCGGTTCGGTCGTAAGAGTAACTTCTTCTTCACACCCGGCACGAAGGTGACCTTCGAGTGCAACCAGGACTTCATACTTGTGGGCGATCAAAGACGAGTGTGCACGCCCGATGGACGATGGAATGTGCCAGAATATGGGTACACGGAATGTCTGCGTGAGTATTTGAACGACCTAATACAGTGGTCAGCAAGTTTTGCACTTTTCGGTCGTTTCTCGTATCAATAGCTTTCAACATTCTCGAGGTGGTACTACTGTCAATGCGGTTTTTCATTCATCATTGCAAAAGACTGTCCTTTTTAAATTTAATACTTGCCGACCACTGACCTAATACTATCATATGAATACTATCATATTCTTTCAATACGCTATTCAAGGTACTAGTTTGGAGATGCTAAAATTACAGCAAAAGCTTGGAATCTTTATCAGGTGGCCACTCACCATTTTCATGAAAGTTCCCTACATAATATAACAAGCTACTTACCAATTACTTTGAGCAGCGTAGAGACTGCCACATCGCATTCGCACATGGAACACCTACCGCAATTCTACCTTCTACTATCGCTATTCTCATTTTCGCATTCCTGTCATTCTCCGCAACCATCTCTTGAGCCTCACAATCTCGCCAAAGTTCTCGATTCAATCGGACCATTATCACGGATGTCATAGTGACGGAGTGTGAAATAAAAGGTGTTTGGTATTACACAACTATAGGTGAGGTCGAGTATACCCAGCGCACAGCATGGACGACGATGGGTATTATTTGCATCGTGTTAATCCCTACAGTCGCATGTGTCGCAGGTGCCTTTTTCTTCATTCGAAAGAACCAGGCGAAAGAAAGCTCGGATAAGTCGTGGCGTTATTCGGAACGCGGCTCTGCCATCGACGATTCAACGTTGTTGAGACGGAGCACGCCGTTGAAGACGTTCGACAGACCAATTTCGCCGGATAGCGACATTAGCACCGCAACCACCGCTAGCAAAAAGAGGCATAGCTATGAAAAAGTCTACCGTACGCACGAGCCCCTGCCCGATAAGCCGGATATCGAGTTCGAGGAGAAAGACTGGGACCTCAAAGAGCCCCAGTCCCCGACAGACTCGGAAAAGAGCACTGCAGACTCGATTAGGAAATCTGGCAGTCCCACCAAAGAGAGCGACGTTTAAACCAAATTAGAGGATGTTAATCGATCGCTTTTTCGAGTTTAACTTTTCAATGGGGTGGCCTTTCATTCGTGAACACAGACAAAATTGAAGATCTTGAAATAGTATGTAATAAACAAGCAGGCTAGTATTTCGTGACCAGAACGCTTCATAACATTTTCGTTCTGAAATCGGACATTTCATATGCAACAACGTAATACAATAGAATTTACGCCAGTATGCATAGTGGAATTATGCATATGTGACGGACTAAAGATGGCTAACGTAGAAGCGTCTTTTAAAATCAATTTCGAGTTCGATTTAGACTGAACGGATTCGCTAATGACTAACTGTACAATACAGATACTTTTTAATAGGTCTATACTATTCTTCTCGCACCCGGAAGTGTATCACTTACGCATCGAAATCACCGCAAGCATGTACCTTTCATGACAAGTATTTATATAAACATTTCCCTCTTCGATTTTCGAGATTAAATCGCGCGCGCGACGAGCATGATTTGCAAAACGCACCCCCATCGTGGAGAATAGCTCCTTTATCATGTGTGTAAATTGCTTTTGTTGTTGCTGTGGAATAGAAATGTGTCGGAACATGAATTGAATATCGTACCGTTGAATCAGAGATCAGTTTCGCGTTGATGAAAAATGTAAGAGCAAATTTCGAGCGCGCTAAAACGAAGTGCAATTTACAAATTTAATGATAACATTCGATACAGCACGAGTGCATCTTGTACGAGATGCTTGGTAACTAATGTAAGAGCACAGTTCAATAAACGATTTCTTTTTTATACCTTAAAATTACTCAGGAAATTTCTATTCCACACGCATTCGTTGCAACACTCGAGTATATGTTTGGAATGTTGTTTGAAACCGTTTTAGTGGAATGGAAATTTCCACCAGAATTATTGTCATCGCTTTCTGTTACTTCTATCCCGTCACCTCCATCCTTTCTTATTTATTTATTCTCATAACTAGGCAACGTTATGTGCACACAATTTACACAACTATGCGTATTATGTATGTATATGTCTGCATACTTGAACCCAACTCACCAGACTACTGAAATTATTAACTTGTTTATCGGCCTTATTTCTTGCGAATATTAATGCCGTCGATTTCATTAAAAATCACAGGTCAACAGGAATATAGCTCACGTCAGGCTGGCATTACAAGTGGTATAATACTTGTCTGCATAATACCGATTATACTCCTAATAGTTCTTGTGGCAGTCAGATTCTTCAAGAAACAAAAGAAGGAGCGAGAGGAGGAGTTAGAACGGTCCAGGTATTGTGCTAAACGAAATTTCTAAACCATGAAGCTTTTTGTGCAGAATAACATTGTCTGAAAAATAAACATTTTTATTCATAGAGCAAGAAGTGCTGAGCTACAAAGACTAAGGAGACTTAAAGAAGAGGAAGAGCCTGTTCCTTACACCAGTAGGGCAACAGAAATTAATTGATTAGCATTACGTGTACTTTTTGTAATAACTTTTTTATAACTTGATTCGTATCATCGTACATTATATATCTGTCATTTTCTTACGCCAATATGTAATCACTAGACTGCGGATTTTATGTGGACATGTTAAAAATATTTAAGTTTCAGCAAAATAGGATAATTAAGAGAAGAATATAATTTTTATTTGGCTCCTGTGTCCTGCACTCAACGCGAACATTTTTTATTCTGCATAAAGATCCGCAGTCTAGTAATCATACACATGTTAAATAAGCATCATTGATTAGTCTTAATTAGACAAGTTAATTTGTCGTAAGCTCTTTGTAAAATCCAGCATTTATTTAAAGATAGATACCTATTGATTTCATTGGAACTACTTGTCTAACGTACATCGTATTTAAGACCATGGTAAAGTAGTTTATTTATTCTCTAATAAGTGATGTAGAATTCGATATTCATTGTGATTTTGTACTGTTGCCGAACAGAAAGAGACTGCAAAATATAATAAACTATAAATACACATTTGTCAATGCGTCCCCAATGGATTTGTTAAACTACAAAATAGAAAGAATTTATGGTAGTGATCTCGTCTGTTATTCGACGCATGGTACAATGATACTGTTTCCAGCAGCACATAAAGTAGTCACATGCTGATCGTTGCGGCTTCGGATCCAGCGAGGGCAGCACATCCATATTCATTACTTAATTGAAATAATATATCCACCACAATTCATTGTCTTTCTCTGGATCAGTTATTCCATAATAAATGAACTCCAAGTTATCTCTTGTCTCTCGTTGTACGCAGAAATCAATTCTCATAAATTATAATAAATATCGCAATTGCATTCAACAGTTTTATGAATACATGGATCGGCTAATTTGTATATTCTCCTTCAAACTAAATCATTTTCAGCCACATAGAATGAAAAGTTACGCGATCACCGGGAATACGAGGAAATAAAACTTCAGAGTATCTCTTAATCGTATGCATACACGATCCCCCCAAATAATGGTGTGCAAATTCCCCGTATGTATCCCTTTGCCTTTCCCTTTCATTCCCATTATATTACATCGTTACAGATGGGGCGGGAATGGTTGATTTGCTTTCATAATAAATATTTACGTCGTGTCTTCTCCCATTTGTTTGTTCACTCGATGTCTATTTACCATTGGTCGGGTTTCATGCTTGCAACAAACAATTCGAACAAACTCTTCCCACTAGTTTGAGATCAGTTGCATTCGAATCACATAATATATTCCTGATGCAAATTTTACACTTCCAATTAAATAACATTAGTCTAGAACATTATGAAATTTTATGTGTTGCCTCTGGACAGTCTCGGTACAACAAAACGCCACAACAATATCGACGCGTGTATCCATTGATTCTGAGAGTGATTCAAAGCTTTCGGTGTTGCATGTCACGCCCACACGGAAGATTAGATAGCAGGACTGACACACTGCCGGTGGTATAAAACGTAAAATAATTCTGTTTTCACGCGGACGACACTAACACGCCGGTGTCACGATCATTGATAGCATCGCGCGCAGAGCCGGTGAAAATTTAAACATCGCGACGCGTAATGACAGCTCAACGAGACGGGCGAGAGCCATTGTTTTCGTTGACATGCGAGCATTAATTAAGCGTGCCGTCCTCGATGCACTTGTTACAAGGAACGAGATCAAAAGAGAAAGAGGGAGAGAGGAAGGGGATAAAGGGAAGAAAATGAGGCTCGAACGAACGTTCTGAATCCCTAACGAGTGCGCATTTTATGGCTGGTACGCGATATCGGGGAATATAATAAATACGTCCATGGAAATGTGTTCATAGGGGGTGAACAAATAAAATCGTCCATAAAATGTCGTCGTTACGCGAGGAATTCAACGCGTGCCTCCCAGTACAATGGGAAATTTGTTCTTATGCCGTGCACGCAACCGAGGTCTGAGCCCTCGTAAAGCCGGCTTGTATATAACGTCGCTTAAATGCAGCTACGGATCATCCATCAGCCGGAGACGATTTTCATAGGCAGAGCTACGCGTTCCCATAGACGAAACAACTCGAGAGATTCGATGGATAATCGATAACTCGAGAACTACTTGCCACCGGGATCCAGCACCGAGTTCCAGAATTATTTAACTCCGTCGCTGTTAATGGAACGCGCGTTTTCTGCAAACTATAGAAAAATTAAACGGTGGCTCGATGATTTGACAATTTCTGTTCTCACCTTGTCCCTTGTGTCAATTTAATCCATTTTTTCGATATTAGCGCGACCCTGCATGGGTTCTACACGATTTTCAAATGTGTGTATCCTGATTTAAGTTCAGCAACTAAAATAATATGAAAATTCAATGTTCATTTCACGATCAGATTTTATTCACGGACGCTAATTGTGCCCATAATTATGAAAGTGGTCCAAGTTAAAATTTTAAAAAATGAGTTCATCAGATATTTCACATCACATTATTTTAAACTAAATTAATTCAATGTCATTTTTACGGTCAGGTAGAAAATTTTTATTTCGATTTCACACCAATAACTTTTTTTGTGAACAGTGAACAATGAATATGTAATCTTCTAAATATCTCGAAACAAGAAATATATGATTTAGACCACTTTCATAATTATGAACACAATTGTACAAATGAGCAAAATGTTTCGATACAAGAAGGGTTCAGAAAGAAAAGAAATTCTAAAGATTGCCACTCGGTTTATGGAATCATGGCAACTGCGTTCTCAATAATACGAGCAAATACGGTGCGGAGAGGTGACAAGATTAGATTGAAGGGACAGCACGAGACAGGGGAACGCTTCTCGAAATAGCGGAGCTAATGATGTCGGATCTGTTTATGCGTGGCTTGGTGGCTGCGTATCAAAGGAGCAGTCAATATTCAGACCACTAAGACCTGCATTCCTACGGGATCCCATCTCGTCTCTTGCTACATAATTGACAAATAATAGAATCTGTCGTCTGTGTGCAAGGCCAGCGGACGATTCGTCGCTTCTGGTATTCTCTTGACAGGATGAATAAAAAAAACCAACAATTCAACTCTCGTAAATCAGAATTTGTTCTGGATTTCATAAACAGCGACAGATAGTCGTTTGTTTGCTTATTTCATTGAAATTCTAGGTACCAAAACGTGGTACAATACACATGCTCCAAATGCAGCGCGAAATCAATACCAAAAGCGTTTTGACGCGCGATTATCGAAAAACCAGAACAATACTGCAAAATGCATTAATTCGCGCTTCGGCGGATGTGTACAATGGAAAATTGATCAAAACCTAATCCGAACCTTCAAACGACGCAGTGCATTGAATATTTTCAGATGAGATCTTTGTATACTACAAATTTTATAAATTTAGAACACTATAAAATATGTAATAATGTTAAATATTTATAATAATCTGTAAAAATATTTACAGACGCAATTATTTCTTGGAAATGATCTAAATTAAGATCGAAACGTTGAAGTTAATGTGATAATTTGCAAAATTGCTTTTAAATAACAATAGATCGAACCAGTGCGCCGATAGCATTAATATATTTTTTATTAACAACTCTACGATCGATATAAGGAATAATCATAAAAAATTCTTTGTTCTCGAACTCTCGCTCCTCAAAGTATTTTCAAAGTATATTGATAAAATGTTTCTTGCTATAAAGTGACAACCCTTTAAAACACCCAAATCCAAAATATTATCCAGTTTAGATGATTCTGTGATGAGATATGGCGTTCCAAAGCAGTGTCGCCAGATCGAGAAAATCGAGGGGAATACAAGTACCCCCTCTCTGATGACCAGAGTAATATGACATGTTGCGCGTGCGCGACGGGCACCGGCACCACGCGGCACGTTATGTTACCAGTCTACGGTCTTAGTGGGGGACGCTGGAGTGTGCTCATGGTAGTGGAATGGGATAGTGGAAGGGGAAAAGAAGGAGAGAGCATGATGCCCGTTTCGGCATCATCTGGCGACACTGAATCCAAAGACGAAATCATAAAATGCAACGTAAAACTAAATGCGTTATACACCAATTATATAACGCTACAGTCGCTGCAATAGTTTTGGCCACAAATAGCGGGTTCTCAGCCCATAGTGCATCCGTCCTCCATCGTTCACTCGTTCCATCGCTCGATTCCTAATCCTACCTCAATTCTACGTTTCACTCCTGGATTTGTTTTTATTCTGCGACGTATCCTAACCTTACTAACTATGCTCCTACTTCCTCTACTGATATAATTGATATTTAGTGATATTTAGCTCGATCGAGGCCCGCTATGGAGATTTCCAACAGAATTGTTCTTGTTCTTCCAGAAGCAGGTTAGATGTGTTCGAAGGGTGACTATGGGAAGGGATTTGGAGTCCGGGTCAGCCGGCAGTAATACGTTAGTATGTTTCTCAGCCGCGGAAGGATCGTGGGATAGGAAGACACCGATCGGAAGACTCGTATTCGCTTTTTCCCGGCATCTCGATAATAAATTTTCAAGTCGCACGACGGCTTGTCGTAGAACTCTGGAACGACGTTATGGACGATGCTCGAGAACAAGAAGGGTGGTTACACACAGGCTACGCTCGCAACCCTCCGCACATACTAACGTGGATTTACCGAGCCCATCCTCCGCGTAACGACGAGTGACTGCGGATGAAGTCTATATGTGAGAGATCCGCCTGGCAGAAAGTTACAACTGGTCTGTCTCTTTCTCCATCCACGTTGCTGTATCAATATCTCGTTAGGAGCTACGATGGAAATAAAAGCCGGGGAACGGCTGTCCCCGAGGCCGGCCGTGCAAGCGAAATTCTAATCTTCTCCGCATACACTGATGTACACCGTGCCCTTACCTGTTACTACGATAATCGCACTTCGGAAATAGAGCACTCAATTAGGTCGCCGAAGCACGGCCAATCGATAGTCACACGTACCGCGACTCCTAGGGAGATGCGAAATCAATTATTCTCTTTATGAAATCGACGAACCCTTCTCACTCTACTCGTCAAATCGCTCATGATTATGCTTACAACTCCAGTTTCGATTGTTTTAGGGATCCACAGTTTAAAAAGGCTGCAGGTATATTTTTACCGAAGGTCCAACGACCGCAGAAATTCGCAGGCGAATGGCTATAGAAGTCGGTATCCTTACTCCGCCACGGTAATTAGCACCGCGTCACGCTGCTACCTGTGCCACGTTCTTTAGCTACTGATAAAACAATTAACGACATATAACCCAGTGGTATTGTTCAAAATACTATAGACGTTTATATTAAATGCTTATATTTCTATAAAACAAGCCAGAATTCCTTCCTCCGCACGCCAGGTGCAAGACTATCTTTCATTGTGCATAATTATTGTTAAATGGCGAATAAAAGAAAAATCCTAAAAGACGTATCCTTTATTTTGGATCAAAGATCACACATCCGAGTTTAGATTAAAATGAACTAACAATAAATACGAGAAACTTGCAAAAAAACTTTTGTTAAAATTTTCTTGCACGACTACATTTCCTATTAAAAAACACACAATTTAAAAACAAATTCAATTTTTTTCGACATCTGGTGTTTCCAAGATATCTCAAAAAATATGGTTCTGGCCCCCAACTTTGAGGGCTGTTTTCATCCCTTCAAAGTGGATGGTTGCCGATAAAAAAAAGACACGTGTCAAATATTTTTCGAAGAACTATATCTCACATAAGTTTCATCAGAATCGACTTGTATCACCTGAATATGTTCCCTTGTTAGCAATGCAAGGTAAATGTCGACACGGGCTCTGAAATGAAAGACCAAGAAAATTATAGGACATGATTTTCACAAGTCTATAAAAATCACGGGAACCGTATCGCCCATTTAAGCGTCATGTTTCCGCCGTAGTTAATTTCCCGACATGCTCTTGAAATGTAACGATTTGGGAAGAAGAAATGCTTGGGGCTCGTCCAAGTCCCCAATAACTCGGCAGATGTGTGCGAGAGAACATCGTTGAGTCCCCGCAGTCGAGGAGAATAAATTCTGACAGAACGTGCTCTAAAGAATCGAATCCCCGCAATGAATGGACATACTACAGAGCGGAGCTCGGCTATAGTCGAACGTTAGAGCGTAAACCTTTGAATGCCGGCGCGGCGTCTGGTTCCATTTGGGCCGAGCTTTCCAAAGGCTTCGGCTAACTTCTTATCTTCCGGCGGCTAACTTCAGTTGTCAACTATTTGTGTTAGCTCTGTTAACCCCTTGACTTGTAATATCGAGCTGCGCCCGCGCCGCGGACTTCGAACGGAGCTGAATCAAGACAATTACTAATCTAAAACACTTGGAATACGGACTTAAGTAGTTCATCTTCGGACATGTTTTTAAAACTTTATTTAGACTCGTTGGTGTTATTGCAAATTGTTAAATTATTCCCATCCTATTAAACATGTTAACCCCTTGCCGTATTTTAACGAGTCAGACTCACGATGAAAATTTTAACGAAGTCTAACAAGTAGGAATGTTACGCCTTTCTGTTTAGATGAAATAAAATTTGATTTGGGTAGAAAATTTTTAATTTCCTTCTACAGTCTTTTGCGATGCATTTATATTTAATTCAACATGAAATTGTATTTTCTATTCCACTCTAGTTTGTTGCAATTCGGCTAGAAAATTTTGGATTTCTTTCGACAGTCTTCTGTGATGCATTTATATTCAATTCACCATGAAACTGTATTTCCTATTTGCGTTTGGCACAGTGATATTTTTCATAATATTCGCAGTGTGCTAATTAAATTAGGTTCAGACACAAGCCGCTGTCCCGATCAAACGGCGAGGGCGGCATTATCGGAGCAGTGTATCGCCGGGGCAGTCTATCCGCTGGTGTTAAATGGCCTGTATGATTTTTAGTGGGTACTTACGGGGCACACATTGATTTCATTACCGGTGAGTGTCTCGTTTCACTGCTCATTAAGCCGGGAGATAGACCTTTCGAAAGCATGGTGTCGCCATACCCGGGCAGATGTCTAACCGCGTTGAAACTTGATCGCGATTTACAACGCTCGGTCTCAGCGATAGCGTCTGGAAAATAATTCTTGGCCCGCGGTTGAACGAAATGAAAATTTCCCGTGCACCTTTGTTGCAGTTTCAATTTATACGCGTGCTGATACGTATTGCCGTGCGGCACTGGCCCGTTGTAAAAATTACAGTTCAAGTAATTATTCCCGCGGCAGCCGTGTAACGGCAGATAAGCATGCGAGAACGCGGTTCAATTTATTTTGTGGACGGCCAAGTTCCTGTGAACACCAAGAAACGCACGCCATTTTTATCTTCTGTTGGACGTAGGTTGAACTCTTTCGTTGGACAATTTTTGGTCGAGTTTTCTTGTTTAATTTTGTTTCAAACATGTTTAGCGTACTTGATTGATTCTATTATGTGAATTTTCAATCTGAGAAAGGAACAAGGATTAATATCTGTTACAGTGTGTGTACACACAAGGAACTAACGGTCGAAACAGACATGAAAACTGTATATCGGAGAATCCGAGCCACCAAGAAAGCGAAACCATTTCGGGATCTATGAAGACAGACAAGTTTCCCCAACACGATCGAGAACCTCGGTTTCCAGAGCCAACAAAGTAGCGAATTCCACTGTCCGAGGCGAATCGTTCTCACTCGTTGGCTGTCTCGTTAAACGGGCCCTGGTCATTCTCCTCTAAACTGAACAATCATGGAATTCTGTCGACGGTTGTCTATAACCGTAGCTACTGGTTATGGTATTAGTATTTAACACGTTGACTGCGGAACGATTAGCTACTAAAAATAAACGAAATCAAGTCACGTAATTTTTTTAACGATACCCAATCTGGCAAGTTACAATTGTTTAGACTAGTTACGAGATTGCGGATTTTATGCATTTATGACAAAAATGAGTGAGATGAAATGAATTTAATATTGAGATAATATATCAATTCTTATGTAACTCCTTCAGCCTTTTTTAAAAATGGCCCTCACTGGCACGGTAACATTGGTGCAAGTTTTCTTGGAAATAATTGAAAATATGTTTAAAAATATTCCTAGAGCCTCGCACTGAAATTTTACCTCGACTTCAAGTTACACCTCGTTAACGGGTGATTCTCCTGTGAACCGAACGATCCCGGGATCCGGTCGACGGCTGTCTACAGCCATTCCGGGGGGTGGTAAAGCCGTATTTATTTCGGCAAGTATCCGCTCAGTGACACACCATTCCGTTGGGCTGTTGGTCGCGAAGAGCAGGCAACTGGTGGTCGTTAGTACCGTGCGTTCCCCTTGTCTGCGATGTATGCACACGCACCGGGTGCATGGATGGGGGGTATAGTCGTCGGGGCCGATATAGTCGCCGGCCGAAAACACTACTTCTAGCGTCTAGCAGCTGGCATTTGGCCAGTCCCGTAGCCGACACCCGTACCGAGGGCTTGCCGGTCTGCGGCCTGGTCCTCGTTGTTGTACGAGGATTACCGTACGCCGTGTAATTACGTCGGTTTTCCCCTTCGCCCTCCGCTTTATCCCCGTGTATTCCACTCTTTATCGCCGGCAAGCGAGAACGCGCCTACCACCCCCTAGTCGACGGCATTTGCATCCCGTTAAACGCCGTAAACTTGTCAAAGCGAGCAGTTATACGCCGGATCTCCAGCCGCCTGGGCCCGAGCCACGTTTTGCGGTCGCAGCCCGCTGCTGCCTCCACGCTCAGACAGGATATCGGCTCCGCACCACCAGCCTATCCCACGCCATTGTTTCTGACGATTAGACGGCGCCAGACTTCCTACTGCTACCATTAAATCCCTCCGAAAAGTGTAGGGATACAACAAGAGGCGACACTTAGAAAGAAAACGACTTTTTAGAGAGCGACAACCCATACAACCAATTCATAGGTCCGTTCAGTAAGGATCAGTAATTCATATCAGATTCAGTAATGGATATTCATAAAATATATATTTTCTACAGTTATCATTTTATTATATTTCTTCCTTCTGATCTCTTCAATCTTGTAAAATTAACATAAATACTTCGAAAACTAATGTTAATGAATATTACATTCTAAATTGGGTGAGGTCCAAGGCGTTAGGGAAACCGAAGCTGGAGGTGCTGGCTGCTTTTGTGATGGCCCTACGTTTATCAAGAAAGTCTTGTCTTTTCCTTTATTATATTCTAAATTCAAATAAACAAATCTCCCCGAGGCTTTTGCGTTTATTGAGGATTTACTGTAAATATATTAAATGCAACAGATTTAAATTTCCCGCGTGCCTACATAACCAATTTAAAGGGACAGTCGAACGTCCGACATCAAAAGTACCGCCCGGAGTGTCGCCTCTTGTTGTATCCCTAGTCTTTGCCCTCCGCGCGATTAGACGCGATGTCGAGTTCTTGCCCAGCCATTTTTTCGAAGAGATGATGCCGATACAGCTCGTCTTTCGAGCGTTAATTGTTAACTGGCGCTGTGGAGGCTAGGAGATCTTAATCTCTTAACTATTTAAAAACCTATTTAAAAAATGGTGTAAATATTCTCAGTGGTTTAGTTAGAACAAATGCAAACTGCATCTTGCACTCGGCACAACAGATTGTGATTGACACTTCTAAATTGCTATGAGTATTTGTACTACAAAATGTCAAAAACAAAACCATTGATCGATCACTTATCTCCCGCTATGTTAATATTTTCTGGTAGCATGGTATTATGGAAATCGAAAATGCATTATTCTGCGAAATGCATTGTCGAGGTTGTTTTTCGACCAGAATGTATTTCTGAATTTGAATAACACATTCTCTGTCCACGTGAAAGCATTGTGTAATGAAAGTATTTCGAACAACATCATTCAACATATACAGTGAACCGGATCAATATTCGGACGCTCTAAAAAAGATGATAACCTTTTTAATATTGTACTATACGATTTGAACTTTTTTGCGAAGCTAGAGCAATTAGTTTACTACAGGATGTGAAAAGAAATTTTTTCAAAAATTGCAATTCACCGGAATTGTAGAAAAAATACTGAAACTTGCATTTTGCAACTGTTTTATGTGGGCCTGCACTAAAGTCGTACTGCATTGTACAAGATTTTATAGAGTATCATTTTTCAAACATTTTTATGCACTGCAGTTGCATACAATTGCATGAAACATTTTCTATCTATATCATTTAATTTCTTTCCAATAGTAATGCGCTTATCACGAACTCTTTGTGTAGTGATATGATCAAACGTGGAACGTATGTGCATTTTACGTTGGCTTTAATTAAATAAACGTTATTATTAAATAGCCTCATTAACTTGTATAAAGAACAGTTGCTTTATCGTTACGTGTTCGCTGTCGTCTGAGCAGCGAATTTACGACTGTACTGCGGATCGCTATGCAAATGAACATTTTTAAGGATTTACTGATAACAAAAACATGGACTACATAAATGCTTACTGCCTCGATAAATGTTTCAGCCAGTTTGAAAACAATATTAATTTCACATTACCCGTGTTTGTATCGACTCCACCTTTAGCCTTTCGACGTACAAGAGACAAACAAGTTTCTTCTAAAAGGAGCTACTAAATGGAAAAGAATAAAAATATCTAAAGAATTCGTTGAAATTCTTAGACAATTCTTAATCTTCCATAAAAATTCGCAGTCTATCCACGCTAAAATTTCTTACATTTCTGAGGTTTTTGCCGCGGGTGCAGGGCTTGATAGAACGTTAAACGTACCGAAGGTTAAATATGAAAATTAATGAAATGCAGATACGTGGAGCTGTGTGCCGCGAAGATATACGGGCTCCGGGTTATCCACAGACGTGCGCACTTATTATTTTAGCCTCCATTTGAAAACGCGGTGGATAAATGCAACCGTGCAACCGTTGAAGCAACACGAGCCGGCGAAAGCGCAACGTCATCAGGGAGTGGTTACTACGAAATCGAGCAGCGCGAAATGTAACAGCACGTTGCATTCGTTAGCATAAACGGGGCTGATCATTTCCCTGCGATATTAAATTAAATTGAATATTACAGCTGTATTTTGTTATTCAATTAGTAGGTACATTATACCCTCGTCCGTTGCCAAACAATGCTGCGAGCAAATCAGCCGCAAAAGTAAAACAAATCCTTGGGATTCAGTCATTTACTTTAATTAATGCATTAATGGAGATTCGTTACCAATCGAACGTTTACCCTGCGAGATTTGTTGCGAGCGATATTCACGTATATTAGGTGTGCTAATTCGTTCCGGGCTCACGAAATGAATAGTTAAATTAAATAAGTAATTAATTAATAACTAAGTAATTAACTTAATAAGTAATTAAATAGTACAATTACATAACTCTATATTACCTTAAAATCTTTTATCCGTCATATTATGGATCCACTAATTTGCAATCATTGAAATGTTGTTTTGAAAATTATTTTTCGAGGAGCTATGATCGCTTGAAGCTGGTCCCATTATTCCGGATTGCAGCTTTGGCTTGTTATAGGACCGTTTGTAAATTTTTCGGGGGCGGGGGTGACCTTGGACGGCCAATAGAGTCCTGCAGAGACCATAAGTCTGACCCTCTCGTTACGGGAGCGAAATTGTCGGACATATCGCGGCCCAGTTGATCATTATAAGGATACGTGCTTTTTCATTTGTGTCGTAGCAAGACTTATAGCCCTATTAGTCGATAATGGTGAAAAATACGAGCACAAGGGGGGTAGAGGTAGAGCGGGAGGAGGAGACCGACCTACGATCTTAGCTTATAGTGATCATAAATGTTGGATAAAATGTCGCGCAACGCTGGGGGGGTAATGTCGGCAATGCGGCCAGGGTGAGCATAAATTCACGGCAAGTGGCGTGAGTTATGAAAATTTCATGGTGCGGCCCGGCTGCTTTATGCATTCATGGTGTGCTGTGCTGCGGTATTGTTAAAAATGATACTTTCCCCGTAGTTGCGTGCTCCTGATTAATCGAGGACGGTCGCGTGTCAACGAAGTCATTCGGACTTGTTTTTCTGTGATCTTTATTGAATTGGAACGATTTCCGTTCGCTGAACAGCTTATGCTCTCTCTTCGTGACGGTTTCACATATTTTTCAGATTTCCGTCAGCCAAGTCGTTGCTGGAACGTTCCTTTATTATTTCTGGACGATCCGAACAATTTTATTTCGATCTCATCCCGACTTGCTTCGGTTTCTATTTTTAAAAGAGGAATTTAGAAAGCTTCCATCCACTTTTCAAATAGTTATTTTGTTGCCTGAGAAGCGTATATTAAATTAATCAAAAACGATCCATGTTTACTGGAAATTCCTAAATCCATCGCGCAAAAAGAAGGACGCGCGACGCGGAGCTAATTTCGCGTCGACAGAGAAAATGAGAGGGAAAAATAGCGAGAGGGTGGAAAAGCCGGCTAGCAAATAATATTTTCAGGAGCCGGAGGTTGTTCCGCGCACTCCGGGGGCCGGTAAACGTTTCATAAAATCTTCCTAAAATCTAGTCGGCGTGATATTTGCGCGGGGTGATTGCATATCGTTTTACTAAACGCGAACCTTTGATCGCTCGAAATTATTTTCTCCGCGACGCCGCTTCGGAGGATTGCGTGGGAGTCTGTCGAAGGGGGTTGAAGGGGTTTGCGGAGGGATGGAGGGGGGTACGCGTGCTGCGGCGGCCCCGTGAAAATTGGATTGCCGGGTTCGACGCGACCGTTCCGTACAGTATGCGACAACGAAGCGGCTCGTGAAATGACGTTCAAGACGGGCCCCGGCGCGATTTAATGAATATTAAAAGCTCCCCGCCGCACAGCCCCTCGCCCCCTGTCTACGCCCCGCTTCTACCTTCCCACGCCGCGACCCGTTTCCCCGCGTATCGAGTTAGAATCCGTAGTCGCAGTCATAGATAGCAAATTGGGAAAGTTGCCCGTGCGGAGTGTCGGCCGCTGCCACGACGCGTTTGCGTCTTGTTGTATTATCTTAGAAAGTTCCTGACATCTTATAAGTTCCGAACTTTTGTTATATACGTATTCAAAGTTGCGTCCCGGGGTTGCCGCGTGACGTTATTATTGAATATGAAAGGAGTTACTCGCCCCCGCTTCCACCCCCTCGCGACAGCCACGGCGCAACGCCCTTTATCGACGGCTAAAAATCCAACCCCCTTCGAATCGTTTAGCTTATTGGACAGATCGACCAATGGGCCGCCCGCCTCTTTCTGCGTGACCTTAAGCCTCGCGAATTACTGGATTCTAAGGGCGACACCTGTTCACGCATTCTGTGCCGAAAAAAAAGCTTAACTAGATTTGCAAAATCCCGCAAATTTTTCGGGACTACGCGTGTAATTTAAAATTACGCGAATGACGACGCATTATGTCAGGTCTGCGAGCATTTTTCACTATTTAGAAGTTTTACTCGGTGATTTTGCAAGGAAAGAAGTAACCAATCGCGTGTGCCCAATCCCCACCACGAGTTCCAGAACTTCTAAGAACTCGCTGGTATGCAACAAACGGGGATTCCGTGCAATAAACGAGGTTCTACCGTAGCGTTCGACCGCGGGTAATATTTTTCGAGCGAGGTGTACGCATTGATATAGAAAAATTGGTCGACCGGATGGAACGAGGCCGAGAACGGCGAGCGGCGACGTGCTAAAAATGAAAGCCAAGACAGCCGAGTGTCTCGCGTATCGCCTAAGAAATATGATTCTGATTGTGTCTGACGCAATAACATCCCTTAGACAGTTCGTGCATGGCACGGAGTCAGGCCAGTCACTTGTTATGCATGATATATTGCGGCGTGCTTTCTACGTGTCTTCGTTATAACGCTGTTCATATCTCATCACACCGTGATAGCTCGCTCTATTACGCGAATTTTCAAAATAACCAGCCAATTATGCGTGTGGGGCCACATCAGGCTTGGTTTTGTAACGCTGCCACGTTCCAGATTGGAGCACACTCGACTCGATCCCATCCTCGTCTCTACACCATTCCCTACCATCCTCGCTCCTGGGACAAAGAGAGCGAAACGTAATTAACGGTGAATAAATAATCAGGATTACTTCTGGGCTAGTTTCTCGATTGAATCCGGCCGCGTCAAATGGCGAGGAGATAATCAAATATTTTCGTGTTGATTCACTAGATAAGGGCTTTTATGCAATTTCATATTCACGTGTAGCTGAATCGAATGTGGCGTGCGGTAATAACGTACTCGTAATTACACCTCAACGTTCGATTTTTCAACCGTGTTTACTTCATTACCGTTACGTTATAACGAAAGCAAAATATATAGTCGAATTAACCAGCTCACTCACTGGGGCCGATCGCTCGGACCTTTAGATCTGGTGTAGACTGGTAACGCGTCAGTATTTTATGTCTCAATTTTTTAATATAATAGTATATTGTATATGCGACATAACAAATGTTTTTAATCCAATGTAAATGGTATCACAAGGTGAATGCTTTGCAAATGTTCTTTTTTTCTCAAAGTCTTTTCTCCGGAGTTTTCATCCATATCTTTTTCCTGTAAATGTATATTTTTCAAGAAATTGCATATTCTAGTTGGAATTAAAACGCATTTAGACATATTAATAACACTTGAAGTAAAACTCCGGAAAAATGGCCTTAAGAAAAAAACATTTGCAAAGCATTCACCTTGTGATACCATTTACATTGCGTTCAAAACATTTGTTATCACAAATAAAGCAGATATTTATTTGTTCTTCTTAAAATGAGGATTGACAAAGATGAAATAAACGAAGACAAACATCAACAAAGAAAAGATCTAGAAGACACGTATAATTTGATACATTTCCAAAAAAACTTTATGTGCCTGGTGCTCGGACTCCGGTGTTTCCATTTTACTTGGCCGTATAAAAGTTTTGAAGTTTGCTGTTCGCACAGTTGCTAATAGAAATCTTGGATGCAGGGGATTTTTCGCGACAACGTGTTTATCTCGCGAAAGTCTCCGAGAGTGACCCGAATGGCTAGATCCTCTCGTATCTAAATCACCATCGGAAACGTTGACCTACATATTACACGTCGGCCGTGTACAACGGGTTACGAGAGGGGGTGGGGATAGGGGATGGGATTTTTATGGTGGTAATAAAGTCGTCGTCCCCGGCCGTGATAGCGGAGGTATTTCATATAACCGCTTATTGGTACTCGTACGGGCGTATTTCAGCGCCTAACACTTCGTAAAGACGTTTCATGTTCGGAACTACGGTCGGTTAGAGTTGCATCGTTATCGAACTTCTCTGCATAGAACAGATAAGCTCGTTACTGATAACGTTATGAAAGTCAATGAATTGACGAGGGGCTGCCAGGGGTGATTTTTTCTCCCTCTGTCGAATATGTATAGAGCCGCCAGGGGGGTGAACTTCGTGGAAAGTGCAATATAAAGTTGCAAATTTATCGCTTTTTGCTGGCCACCCCCTCCGGTGGCTCAGCGGCAAATTTTCTTTATACACGCAGTATTAAAAGGGACCGCGTGAAATATTTCACGACATCGTTAACTGGTATGCAATCACCGTATACGACGCGCTTGTTACACACCGGTATAGCCCACCCGGTCCGCACAAGGAGAATTTTTACTTTAAATCGACGCTCTTGATACTAAAGGCTTCCCTGGTAATCATCACACCGAAAGCGGAATATTGATCGCTTCACATTGTATCGTCGTATTTTTATTAGAACTAACACGCTCGCCCTAGGACACCCCGGATTTTAACACCGTAGAGACCAAACCGACCGACACGCGACATTTTTACCTCAATTTTGGACCCTTTTAGCTACAGAAGAAAACTAAGCGTCAGAAAATGCATTAACTTTTTTATGTTGTTCTACTTCTTTTTAGTTGCATCCCTTTTTGAGGGGACGTGTTTTCCCATTGCTCTTCTACGGAAAGGTCAACTCGTGCGACCCTCGTGTCAACATCTACATTGAATAATTGACGTGGAAGCTTTAAGTTAGAAACTTTTTTACATCAATTTTCATTAGGAAAATATGGATCAGTGTGACACGCCAAGTAGAAACAGACAGCAATGGTCAGACATGGTTCGATAGCGCGCGAACATCATCGACTATACTCCTAGCAAAATGTATTCGATCGTTTCAGGAAATATAAAACTACGTTTAATGTATCATTTTGAAAAATGAAGGCGACTTTGATGTTTCTCCGAAGCAAAACTCTTATTAATTTCTTGATAGCGTAATTAATAGTTGATGGAAAGCTAATTATCCTTCTAATTACCTTTCGTTTGAAACATTCTTTTGCCCGACTATGAAACGTGTCCGAACAATTCTGGGCTTAATTTTTAGACTACCCTCTGTGTAATGGTAAATAATTATAAATATTGGCATTTTGTTACATAGTTACGTGTCGACAGAAGTTAAATGGAAAACCGTTCGTCTCTGTAATTATTCTGATAAAATTGAAGTAATATATTTTGATATTCTGAAATTCATTAAATTTTTTTACTGTTCTAAATTGTGTTACAAGACATAAAATCAGTTTTTTGATTCATTCGTATACGTCTTCAAATCCGCTTTGATACTAAACATGTTTGTCTCACTCGAAGATAGTAAATAATGTTTGTCGCGCTCGATTCTTCCGGAAACAGGAGAAAGTAATCAGCGCGTTGTTCCTCCGTTTTATCTATTACAATATTTTCACTTAAACCGAAGTTACGAAGTTTCGAGCCTCGTAAAAGCACCGTAGCCGGGAGTTTCTTCCGGAATAAAGATTTTAAGATTCTTGGGTAAAACACCGGGATAAAAATGGCGGACGGTGATGAACAGTCGGTCGTTGGGCGCGAATGTGGAACTCGCTCTCGCTATCTCTCTTTTCTCTCTCTCCTTTTTTAATTATAGCGATAAGCAACGAGCCGCGGACGAAAGTCCTGAAAGAAATTCATCGTACACAATACAATTTTCATCAAGCTAGAATGTTTATTGTTTGCCGTAGAAGAAGCCGCGTCTCCCTCCTCCGACGTTTAATCAGAATATTTCGAGTCCGCGGTGGTGGTTCATGGCAACTGTAAAACTCTCGAGACGGATAGTACACACTTGATACATTCTTTGCCGAAGTTAGGGTAAACATAAACTTGAAACTCCCCGGTAGAAATAGAGAGAGAAAGCCGGGCGGAAAGGGAACGGCGCACGCGGAAAAGACACGGAGAAAGGAACGACGGAATCGTCCGGGATCTAATGAGCATTCCATTGCGTCCCTTAATTTTATATAAACGCTACGGTGAACAAAAATATTTCGGCCCACGTTATTTCCCCAACGACCTGGCGCTCGCATTCTTACCAGAATATATGAAACAACTGCTGGCCTTCCGAACGTTTACGTGCGTTGTGTTTAATCCCTTCGTTATGAGACCCCGCCACAGAAAGTTCACTTTCACCCTTGCGATTTCTACGGCGTGAGCCTCGGAATGCCATCAGTAGACTGCGGAGTTATGCATTTATATTAATTTAGATTTAATTCATTCTCGGTTGTTAATTAAGATATTTAGATGAAAGAACAATTGTGAACATATTATGAAGGGTAGCAACCCTTTGAGTGACACCTACAAAAAAATTCAAGAACAATGTTAGCTATCTAATATATCTGAAAGTTTCAAGATGATCGGATTGGTGGAACATAGTGAAATAGTTGAAAACAAATCGAGAAAAAGAATGATAAAGTTTAGGGTGTTTTACCTCGTATTACGCTTAAACGAGGGGTTAGCGACTTAGAGTTTTGGAGGATTAACTGTCAACCTAAAAACATTGTTTTGCATATGATTTCAATAAAAAATGTCGTGGGACTAGCAATACCCTGCTAGACCCTTTCACCTATTTAATTTTGTCATAGATGTGTAAAATCCGCAGTCTACCAATTATTAAGGAAAATTTTAAAAATGTAAGAAAATTCCAGTTGATCTTATTTAATAAGTCCTTGAGAAGGTAGTCTATTAATGTCCTGCGTAAAAATACCCAAAAATTGTCTGTTTTAAATGATTTTAGTCGCGACTTCTGAATCGACGGCTGACACGTCCGGTTGGGGAGATATCGTCGAACAAGCACGATCGATGATCGCCTCGATCCTCGCAATTCGGAGGACGCCGGGTATCGGAATGAATAATTGAATGTTTCGGAATCGTCCGAATCTATTTGGGGTCTAATCCGATCGACTTATCGAAAACCATACGGGCCGAGTCGATCGAGCCGGAACAACGGCGTAGGATCAGCGTCGATTACAGAGCATAGGAATTCGATGGGCAAGAGGGTAGCTGACGGTATATAGGCCTGGTTTCGGCGCCGGTTTCGTACCGGTATCGGACAGGTTCCAGGCGATTTGTGTTGTCTGGCTGACTCCTTGGGGATCGGAGTTCGGCCTCGCTTGAAATTCGCCGGCCATCTTTGCCGAAATCGTATCGGGACGTGGCGAATCGGAGTTAATCCCGGTGAGTTAAGGCACTCGGAGTAATGCTCGCCGTGTGTTCGGTTAAGTAGAAACAGATTAAGACTGGTGTAGGAGATAAAGACGTGCTCTCTCGCCTCGATTCGCCTTGATCTGCCTCGCTCTGCCTCGTCCTGCCTCGCCTTACCGTAACGCGTGTTTTCTAAGCTGGTGCGGACGGGTTGCGGTTAACTACCGCAAGCTGAACAGCGCGCATGGAAACAAAGAAATGGAAACGTCTTCCCTCGGCTAATTGTTCTATTAACTCTTTGTTCTCCTGTGTGCGCCATTGGTTACTTTGCTTACGGAGGCGCTGTCTTTTAACTTAAGATAACTATGTTTCATCATTAAATATTGCGATAAAAGTATATAAGTGTAGAGAAATTATATGTCGCGAATATTATAGCGAGATTCTACACCCTCTCGGTTTGGCGAAAATCGAAGGAGCCGCAAAATTAACTTTGACCTTGAATCTCACGGCCGAAAGGTCAACCATTTCTTTTTATCGCAACGTAATCTATTCATCGCAAGGATAAAAAGTGGAACAGGAATGATCGATCAAAACTGAATCGTTCTCTTAACCTTCACCCGTCCCTCATTTCACGAACTGAATCTGTTCCTCGGTGTCAAATTTACCGAGTGGTAAAAGATCGATGCAACCACAAGTTAAACAGTTATTTTCCGATGTTTTTAAGAAAAATAAAAGTCACTATGTTTCGGGCAAATTTACCTACAAATAACAGAACAGTATAACTTATTTCGGGAAAACTATCTGCACAACAAAACAATCTGCACAAAGAATAAACCATTCGCAAATTCGAAGCTACCAAACGGGTCCCAGAAGATCGCGCACCGTCATCTTCAATAAACAAAGGAGCAATTCGCCGCAATTCACTGATAGCAGAGATAACTCAATTGTTGCCTGGACACTTAGTAACCGACATCACGTATCATTTTCGCAGATTCGCGGAACGACGACGCGCAAAACGACGCGGGTTTCAGCCGCGGCTCGTTAAGTCGTAAAGATCCGGGGCTGATGGCGTGCATACAGCGGAACGGGCATGGATATTAATCGGCCATTAACGTTCTTGCACGCGTATCTGATTGCGCGTGCATGACGTAACGTGGAAACGGTAATGCCTGCAGGATGTACACGTCGAGAGATTTGCACCTTTGCCGTTTCACCAAACCGTCCTCTGCTGCTGCTGGCCGGTGAACCCGTGGCGTCATTCTAATGCATCATGCCTTGTGCACGTGTATCGAGCAGACTTCATGCGTAACGAGACAGCCTCTCTCTCTCCACGCGTTCATCATGATAATCCGGCTTCGAGCACCGAGAAATTATTCGATAAAGTCACGTTCCAGGCCCGAAATCCCGACAGCCAACAGGAAAGAATGTGAGAACGGGCTATCGACGCCGTTGACTGCGACGGCCTCTGTCTCTCTGCTATACTAACGCTTCTACGAGACCATATCCTGATACAATATTGCCGCGCATGTCGGTTTTTCTCTTTTATGGACAAAATGAAGAAGACCATATGAAAATATTTTAGGCCAGAGTTCATTCCATGCCAAATCGATCACTTTTTTGACATCACCATCGACGATTTTGTTCTAAATGAAATATGTTGTAGTCCATGCGAAATTAGGGAGGGTTTAAGTCATCATTTTGCCGGTTTAGAATTTGTTTAAAGATTACAGGCTTTCGAAGATTGCAATTTCGCCCTTTTTGGCGAAAACGGGCCTCGCTTACGAATTTCGATGGAGCTGTATTTTTTTTTATTTATTCAAAAATGATTAGCCTATTATAAAGTAATTATTTCAACCTCGATAATTGACTGACATGGAATGACTCCGAGATGAAATCTGTGCAAATCTAATGTTGAATGAAAATTAATTTAGTAATGAGAAAATTTGAAAATGATTAAGGTAGAATTGAAAGTTTTACAGAAAGAAATTTTTTAAATTTTTCTGGACCTGTTGAGGTAAAACGAGCCGATACGGACATCGAACGTTGCTCGGTCATTACCCAGCAATTACTTAATTAGAGCGAGGCGGGACGCGTCAAAGTGCACGGCTTACAATACAAATCGCCGGCCACATTTCTCCGTGTGTGAATCGTGCATAATGCACGCAGCCCGGTAATGTGTAGGTTAATTGCATCACCGTGCGGGTAATAAACGCTTCGCGGTTTCACTCTTTTTTCGAATCCATATCGTTACGCGTTCAACCGGGGAACATAGAAACCTCATGCGTTCTGCGTATAATTGTACGATTTCTTATGTAATTAATAATAGCAGTAATTATAACCGAATTATAAACGACGAATGTACTACAACATTTTTACTAATAAACCCGATTAAAAGACAACTACATTAAAAGACATCTGATAAATAAAACTGAACAACCTTACTGCAAGTATTGTATTAATTGTATTATTTTTTTAAAAACATCGGCATGTTATTAAACAAAAAGGATTGTTTACGTGGTTTCTAAACGCCGTTCGGCATTCCACGTCCAGAATTTGTTGACAATGTACACGAGACGGAGTTCTAGCAAAAATTACTATACATTTGTCGCGGATCGCAAAAAGAGACCTGCACGCGAGAAAGAAACGGAGAAGGGAAACGCGGCGGAATGTGCTCGCTCCTACTCGAAAAGTTGACAATTTTAGATCCCCAAGTTCGAGAGTAAATCTTAACTTCAAGGGGCTAAAAGTGGAATCAAAGTTTTAAGTTTTGCCCACGAGTTTTATATTCCTAACGCGCTGCGCCCGCAAAAAAACCGGAGAGAAAAACACGCCAGCGCAGTTTTCACTTCGAATTTCTCGACGGTCGCCGCCATTCATTACCCTCTCCCCGTAGTTTTTTTCCCTTGGAATGAATCAACACGCCACTCGACAAACAAAATAAACCAGCAAACACGTTTTTAGATGTCTAATGTTATCTCGACTTGAAGAGTCCTTGGCAGTTTTGAGATTAAGGGCCTCGAATGTGGAAACGAATTTATGCGAAGTGACCCTCAAGTAACCTTTAGGAAAATTGTTAATTTACATCGTTATGATTTTCATGAATGTACAATAAAAGAAATATTTTAATATTTTGCTTGGATCGGCAAATTTATTTGCCAGTTGTTTCGAACAGGAGAAATTTTAAGAAACCCTATATTTTCAGTTTTTATAAACAATGTGTACTAAAAGATAGTAACATAGTTCCAATACAACAGAGTTGGGAAAAAATTTAATCAACGATTGACGAATAAATTTCTACTTCAATCGTTTTAATCGCAATTAACAATTAAACTCCTATTTTAGTCGTTGATTGCGGTTAATGATTAAATTCTTTTCAATTGTAATCGTCAATCGGATAATTGAATAATGATTAACTGCTGAAATTTCGAAATGAAATACGGAATTAAAACTGTATACGTACTGAAAAAAATGTGAACTGAGTTTTTGTTGAGATATATTTTTGTCAATTCCCCATCTCTGCTCTCTGTCGCTCTCTCCCTCCTTATTACAATTTATGGATAGACCGTGTGGCGATTAACTTCAACAATTGATTAATCGATTAAACGATTTTTCGATGATTTAATCAACGATTGACGATTAACTTCATCAATCGATTGAATCAATCGTCCAGTTTTCAATGATTACCTTTTTTAATCGTACACATTAATCAATCAATTAAAATTTTAATTGATTAATGCCCAACTCTGCAATACAATCTCAACTACCCGAGGCGGAAAAACAGTAATGTTAGTTAAATGTAATCACCAAATAAGCAAGGGAAAATTTTTCTCCTGAATTTAGATACCGTGTAAAGCGAGTTGAACGGTGCGAAGTTCCCCGATTCTTCGAAAACAATCGCGGAAAATTCACTCCACCGTGGAATTAAACTTTTACAATTTATTAAATCCACCGGGCCCGTGACATTCTTGCAAAATAGTTCGCAAACAGAAATTTGCTTTGCAGAATTTCAGTCGATGGCGTCGGCGACGCTAAACAGAGTGAAAAATTGGTAACTATTCGGAAATTCAACTACGCGGGCACCGTGGCCGCACTTGATAATTTATAGCCTGCAGAAAAATCCGGGTCGCGAATTTGATTTAGGTTCGAGTTGGAAATTGTTGGAAAAGCGACTGTTTAATACGCTCGCTGTCGTTTGTTTCGTAAAAATTTAATAATTCACGTGATTTTTAACAAATAATGTGATTACGATACTTAACAAATTTTAAACATTTGGAAGAGAGATGCAATATTCTACGTGTTTTATTGAAATTTATTCGTTTATTACTTAAAAGTAATAATATATATAGAGACTCTGCATACATGGAGATGTTTTTATGCTTATTTATAGAACAACATAAATAATCTGTAAACAAGAACATATGCAAACATTTAACCAGTTACCGTAGCTGTATTAAAACCGATCAAATACATTATGATAATAATTACAATAAATTTAATGAATTTTAATTCCGGCACTCTGGTCGCATTTTAAATTCATGATTTCGTGTTTCTGATTCCTGTTTCCATCTGAATAAATTTAATTATTTTTCAATACTCGCTAAAAATATGATAAAAATTCAATGCTCTCTGAAATAAGGATTTTAAATAACAAAAAATGGCCGAAGATTACTTTGTTGAAAATACATTAACAGGTCCTTTAAATAGAAATATTTTTAAACAAGAAAATTATGAGAGAGATGCTCTATAAAACCCACCACTTTAAACACAAAAATATTTATCGAATAAGAGGTTACAGTTTCCGAGAAAAAGATTCGCAAAAATCGCCTTCTTCCGGGGCCCGCCTCCGCCTACTTATCGAGCATGACTTCTTAATTCGCAGAATGGGGGAGGAGACCCGATGTAATTAAACTTTCGACGGTTCGATAAACGAATCGCGATATCATGGCGAATTTTGTTGCAGTTAACCCGACGAGGTACGAACGATACAGGATAAGTGACCGGACGATCAATGTTTAAAGGTCCGATAGTAGCGTGAAATTCAACGTTGAATTACGGACTGCGCGCTTTTCAGAGAGAGAGGAAGAGAGAGAGAGAGAGAGAGAGAGAGAGAGAGAGAGAGAGAGAGAGAGTACGGCTTCGGTTATACACCCGGACGCCGATCTATGAATTCTGCATGGGATTCCGTGCATTAACGAAATGTAATGACCCGCTAGAAACGGCCTCTTGCATTCACTTTACCGGCCAGCGGACTGTAACGTTGACGTAATAGACTCGATGTAATTCGTCGAATAATATCGACAAAATTACGAGCGCGTTCTGCCGGCCGATCATGTTAAAGCAACCGTGTAAATGGCTGACCGATGTCCCGCTGTGGGTGCCGTCGAAAGAGTCAATCAAGATACCGGGTATTTAGAACAAATTACCGTAGTATATGTGACTCGAATTAGCACCTTCAATTGCACCGCAATTATTATACGGTAATGCCTCGATATATGTACTTTGAGTCCGAAATACCAACGTTTTTATTTTTAGTTATTTTTGAATGAAATTTTTACCAAAATATTCGTGACATTTTTCTGATTGAAATGATACCGAACACGATACAATTTGGATCATATTTGCTCATTTAATTCTCGGCATTAACCTCTACGATCGGTTCGGATAATCGAGGCTCTACTGGATCATGAATTAAACAGGCAAATATGGATCGAATTATGTCATGTCTGGACTTATTTTAACCAGGACAGTGTCACAAATTTTATACACGGGTTACCGTCAAATAAGATTTATTCGTGTTGACTGTAAACATTTTTCATTAGAAAGGAAAATTTAAAACCATGCGATTGAAATGCCGCATTATTAGAGGATCAGCTCAATTAATAACCCTGCAATTGTAATATTCATGTAATTCAAGAACCGCGTTGTTTAAGGGTTGCCAGTACTTCCGGCATGAAAAAGTTGAATTTGTACGCGATGAATATGCAATTCGATTCGCAGTAATTAACTGAACAAAACTAGACATCAACGCGTCGAAATTTGAGCGTTTCGAACCAGGGGTCGAGTTTAGTCGAATAAATAATAATTAGAGCTCAAATGTGTCAGGTTTCAAATTGCGTTGCGTTTTGAGAGCCTGCTATCGAGTTGCGCTGACGGGGCACAGTTTTGGATTTCGGTTTGATGTGAAAAATTCGAGCGCGAACGGTGGATTTAAATGATCCGGTAACTACGTCAAATAAAGCGTTAGTACAGATTCGTTGTGCAACTTTATTTGACCCACTGTCTCGCCGATACACGCGGTGTTCAAGGTAACGCTTGCAAATTGGATCCCCGCGCTATTTGCATTGCAAGTACACCGACAGTACGTTGTTTGCCGGCCCGAAGGAAACGCATTCTCGGGGAAATAAACATCCGATGCGTTAATGTATTCCGTAGGTGTGCCTCGTTACAGTATTTCGTAACGTTACAACGTTTCGTTAAAGAAAAGAACGATCCTCGAGTTCGAGGGTGTTTTACCTTGATCAAAGAACTTTCCTGTTTCCTTACACGCACAAATACACGCCGACGCGACGGCGCGGCGTTGTGTGGAACAAAATACGGCTGTGTTTCAGAATTTTTCTTGTGCCCGACGTCGTATTTTATCGGGGAATTGTTATTACCACGCTGTGCATCTTTATGCAAAAATAAAAGTGCGTCGGTTGCAAGAAGCTGGGGTTAAACAGAAAGTATCTGCTCCTAAAAATTGTAATGCGTCGGAAATATTAGCAACTGCAAAGTACTGTGCATTTTTTAAACTTGTATTTCCATACCTGTAGCTGCAGACAGTCGGTGGAAGATAATTGTTATAATTGGACTACGGAGTTTTGTGTGAAACGAAAAATTCAGGATGCAAGAGCTACATGGACGTGTATTTTCTTTTTCAATTACTTCAGTGAGTTGGAAATAATACAACAGTATTTTTAAAGTCTTTGAATGTTTTGAATATCTTGCATTTGGTCGACCCATTTTTGTCGCAAGTGCATGAAATCCGTATTTTAGTTATAATGCTACTTTTAGTTCGAGTTTTTGCTACAAAAAATTTCAGAAGTAGAATGTACAGAATTGTTGTTCAACAGGTTCTTGAAATATTTGTGATATTTTTTCGAACTTCCTGTTTCAGGAGAAATGCGGTATATCGCTCTTTTCGTACTTGAATGCAAGCGATGTTTGTTGATGAAGTTATCAATAATACTCCTTCAAAAATAGTACCTTAATGTGAATCGATTTTTGATCTATGTATATGTGATTCTTTAAGGAAAGAAAATCAATTTTGACAGCAAAAACGTACATTAATCTTCGGAACGATATCCATTTTTAATACGCGCGCGACGTTAAATGTGGATCATGTTTCAATTCGTCTAAAAAGAAAGATAAATCTCTTCGACGGCGACTAGAGGAGGAACAATTTAGACATGCTCGCACCGCGTCTCGTGGATTTCGTTTTAAACGCGGTGACAAATACGTGTATAAACTCGGCGATAAACATAATTACGGGCGCCGTTTCGAGGAGGAATCCTTCGCGCGTGGCTCAGGACACTCGAAGCAAGAAATTGATACGACCGCGGAATTGGGGGCGAAGAAAAGTAGTCGCGAAATTAGTTCGGCGCGTAACGCCGTGCTAAATATTTTGTCGTGCTAGCAATTTGCCCCGACGAAATTTCCACGTCCGCTCTCCCCCCTCCACTCTCGTGCTACAAAATTCTCATTTGCGAAAAATGTTTCGGAAAACTGTTTCAAATCTGGCGCTCCAGGAATTTCGAGCGTGACGGACGAATTCGTTGAAATGGACTTCCGCGAGAAATGGCATTTTGCGAGAAACCGTGTGTAAAATCAGTAAATAACTCGTGCTTCTTTTAGTTCGGGTTTCGGCAAGCTGGAACATTTTGATTTTTTGGAAACTTCGCAGGGTAACTCGAGTGGATGCATCGGGTAATTTGTTTTTACTTATTTTTGGTTCTTGGAAACATCCCCTAGATAGATATAGGTGTTATGCTCTTTTCACGTGTGTATCTTTGAAAATGTAGTAGATGTAAAAAAGAGTTTCAATTAACATTTAATGGATTTATAAAATACATATATTTTTGAAAATAACGATCTTTCTCTTTACATTAGATTTTTAATGATTCTCTCATGAAAGTTACATAAACTTAACTCTAACTCGGCCCTAGATCATAGGTCGAGACCGGATTATTCCTAAATGCGTATATTCGAACGTATGCTATAATGCAGGAGGGTTGTAGAGCCAATTACGCTCGTTGTAGCAAACAGTCCCATAATCGGAACGTAACATTAACGTCGCACAAGAACCTAACTCCGGGCTTAACACTGAAAGTGCCAAGCAACCAGCGTGACAACCCTGTAATTTACAAATTACAAGACTGCGTTTACCGAGATTCGAGTTAGTGATAATAAAAATTTATTTAACGATATTCGGTCATATTTCCGTCACTTATAAAATCGAGTAATTAAGATTAGATTGTTCTGCCTCTACTACAAGTCAGAATTAGTAGATCAACACTGCCATGGATCAGACAATAGTGATCTAGACAAGAATCTTTGTCAAATCTTAACAATACAATTTTTTAATGTTTACTATCATCCACAAATATCTAGATACTTGCAATTTGACTAATAATTTTGCATGACTATTAATTGAGAATTCGACAATCAAGTATATGGTGGATATAAACGCTATAAATGAAATATTTAAAGAATTATCGGCAAATGTTGTGAAAAATGACACATCCATGAATTTTTCATAGCAATTTTAATCAGTCTCTCATTTCACGAACTGAATTTGTAAACAGTTATTTTTTGATGTTTCTTTTATTCAAATCGTTGAGTTAACATTTACATCTTAGGTTTTTCGGTTGTATTTCGCAGAATAAAATAAAAGTCACGGGCAAGTGTCGGGCAAATTTACCTGCAAACAACAGAACAGTATAACTTATTTCGGGAAAACTGTGTCAAATTGACACGAGGGGCGGACGAAAAAGCACTCGCTGCTACATATTATAGACCATGTAAAATCTTAAGTGGAGAGAGAGAGAGAGATTTTCCATTTTATATATTCCCTAACAATTCCAAGACTGATCAATAACTTCTAAATAAAGCTGATGAATAAACCCTGATCAACAGACATGAATTCAGTAACTTTTCTGGTCCAGGTTCATCATGCCGAAGGGTTAAGAACGTCAGCCCGGAGCCAAACAGCCGAAGCGTCAATCTCGCATCAAACCCGAGTCTACAAGGATCCTCAAACATGTACACACAGCCATAGAGACAAGGTTCCTAAGCCAACCCCGACTCATTGGTGACATTCCATATGGTGCTCCTCATTAGATCTAATCCATTGATAACCTAAATCTAATCGCATCCCGGATCAAAGAGGAGCTGGACGACCTACCCCAACAAAACCGAGATATAATCTAAATCTGGTCCGGTTGTTTACACTATCAAATAGGTTGTAACGTCGCTTCAGAGGTTGATGCGAACTGATCTAACATAAATAGGAGAGTCTGGTGATGGGGAGTGGAGTCCTAGGCATCATCAGAGAGAAGGGAATCCTGTGGATTGGTCCGAGTCAATCGACTTGTTTTTATTTACATTCGCCGCACCTTAAATATAATCCCGCGGCAGCCAGAAGCTTGAAAAACACCGGAAGGTAACCGTTTACGCACGGTGCCGAGCTGAACTGAACTTTGAACTGAACCTGTAAACGCTGAATCCGAATGGAGACCCGGATTCAACGACTTCGTCGGCGACGCAAAAAACTGCGAGCACTTCGACGAGAACGTTACGCCCGTTGCCTCGCAGCGTCTTCTTTGCCGAGGCAGAGCCGTACAAAGCTCTCCGTCTACGAACGACAACAACAACAACCAGGACGAAAACAACGAATCAGAGGCGCGTCGGCGACGGCGACGAGAGTCCGCGACGCGTGGGATCAAACGGACCTGAGAAACAGAGTCGAAAAACTGAACTGCGCTCGTGCACAATTGTTTGTTTCATCCGTCTAATATTAAGTTGTATATACAGTAGTGTTTGGTTAAGTTTATATTGCTTTCTAATAATAATAATAATAATTGTATATGTATACACTCCCGTCCAGAAATCACCGGACACTTACTAATCTTCAACAAAATGGTAATTAAAGAATACAAGCTTCATGCTTGATTGTATTGTTTCATTTTACTTGATTGATTACCCCACTTAAATTTTAAAAATTAGAAAGTATGAGAATAGTAATTAAAATTCAGAAAATATAAAAAATTTTGGTCAGATTTGATTTACATGTTCTCCACATTAGAAAAAATTAGTGAGTACTAATCTAGATTCCACTGTGCATCACACATCGCTGAACCCGTCGATACTCCTCCCAAGAAGCAGAAAAACCTCTGGCATCACCTGCTGAACAAGAAAGAGAGTAGATAAAAGAAACCATCTGTAAGCAAACAAGCCTAACTAAGACAGTATTCATAAAAGGCTGTAGAGAATGATTCGTAGACAAGGCGGGGGGTAGATTCTTCATTTTCGAGGGGCAGGTAGCGAAGGGATGACGTCGTTGCGTGTCGCGTCTCGGTGTATCTTTCTCTCGTTCGTTGCTCGGCGCGACGAAGATGGAAAAGAAGGTCGAGGCTCGAGGATGAGCGGGAATGGAGCAGAATGGAGCAGAATGGAGCAGAACGGCGTAGCTTTGGCGAGCATCTACGCGAGAGAGGTACGCGTAGGTACACGTACACGGTAGCTGGCGTCTATATTTTATATCCGGTACACGAGAAATGTCGCTAGGGCGCAGACTCGAGGCAATCGGGGTCGGTCGGCTCGCCAGTTACTTTTCGCGATCCACCGTGGCCGCCTCTGCCACGGCGCAGGTACACACAGGTCGAACGGTCAGTCGGAGTCAGTCGGTCTGACGACAGATAGGGACGAGGGCGAAAGAGCGCTGCGCGGGTAGATTCGAAGAGGGTGCGAGAGCGGGTCGCGCGAGTACGCAGCTGGAGGCATAGGGGAGGATCCACGGATCGATCGAAGATTAAAGGGTTCGAAGTCGAAGAGGTTCGTTTTAGGGAAGACCCGGTCACGACGCTAGACTGCCAGGCGAGCGACTGTCAGGTTGCTGATCCCATCGGGCGCTGCATCTGCCGCACAAAAGCACAGCTTGCGCACTGTTACGTTACCGAGCTGCTTGCGCGAGACACCGAACTGTACCCGCTCTCTCGGTCATCCCTGCCGAGCCAGTCGAGAGCTTTCGTGCGGAGTGTTTACGTCGCCGCGCGGGTAAATACACGCGCGCCTACTACCCGCCTCTGACTCGCTTCTGTCGTGCGTGTTTCGCGTGATCCTGCCGTTGGATCCTCGATCAGCTGAGCACCTGCTCGATCTTGCCGAGCGTCGCACGTGTGACGATCCCTTCTGTCACTCGTCGATCGGGTTTTTTTGTCTCGCCTCGTGATCGTGCGTCGATCGAAGTTCGAAACCAGTCTTCGATCGTCGTCTCTGGTGTTCGACGCGGTTCGTTCTCGATTGTGCGGGTGTAGGAAGGCCGGACTTCCTCGTGACTGTCGCGTGTGTCCAGACATAAGAGACTCAGTGTTGTTGGTTTAGTGTCGTCGTGGAGGTTCGATCGGGAGATTTTTGACTGTGGTTCTGTCGAGTTGTGAGGCGGTTCCAGGTGGTTCGTTTGTTTGTAGAGTTTAGGGGGTGTACAGGGTTTGTTGTCCGAGGGCCTTTGGATTAATGTCTTTGATGCCCCGGTGCAACGTGTGGTGAGAGTCCGCGCGCGGAACCGCGTGAGCAGCCGCTCTTCTTTAAGAGATCGCGGAACAGCCGTGCGGCAAAGTGACTACCACGAAGTGCAACGAGGACAACACCATACAACCTAGGGACGTGATTGTTAGCATCAATGACAAGCGGAACCAGAGCATCGAATTGAGGTGAGTGCGGATTCAAAGGGAAGAGTGCGGATGCGGTGTGCGAGATTCGCGTGGCTTCGAACGCTGCTTTTGTAATTCGTTCATGATTCGTGGCGGTTGTTGTGGTTATGTGGAAGGCGGAATTTTTCGAAAAATTTTTTTCTACTTTTTTTGTCCGATCTTAATCTTTGCATTTTAACTTGAAAATGTATATTTTCATTCTCATGATTTTTTAAATTTCTGGGTGTATTAGATACCTAAGATATCTAATAATGTGCTAAAGATTAAAAATGTTATCGTTGTTTTAAAAGTGTCCGAATATTATTGTTGTGAGGGACTGTAACAGCCCAGAATGTTCCATCAAATTAACGTAATTTAGGTAACGACACGGGAAATGGAAAGATGAAATTTGACACAGTGATTTCTTCGTGAACGTCTTTCGATTCTGTAAATCCTAATAATATTTGTTTTACATGAATATGTTACGGCGAAAATTGATTCTAAAAATGAACGTAGAATTGTGTCACTCAAATACGATCGACGCGACAGACAATATTAACGTGAAGGCAAAATATTTATTCGGTTTCCCAATATTAGCAGTGTTCAGAAGATCAAATTTTGGGTTTCTATTGATTCATCGTTTTAATTCATTATGTTTGTTGAACCTTGGTCTGCGATTGAAAATTATTTGAACAATTTTATAGTGGAAACGAGGAAGTGTTGCACAATATAGAACGTGCGAATGCTCGTGTTGAAATTTTTGGCACGACCGCTGAAAGCTCGGTAGTAAATCGCAGTGGATACAATCTCATGGTTGTTAATTTCGAGATCGCGTTATAATGCTTGGAAACAATGTTTCCATTAGTCGAATCCTTGAACGAATGTGCTCTTCCCTTAAAGATTTCAGGCTCTCTAAAATTCGTTCACTGTTATTGTTCGATGCTACCATGTGTAAAACGTGTTCAAAGGGATTTTGTCCTTTGATAAAGCTAGCTGCAATCCTGAAGCAATGTTGGGATGCCATTCCTTTACTGACACTCAATGGTGTACACACATGTCCATTTAGCGAGTTTATTTGCGATCTCTGGGCTTTAAAATGGAATGAAATTAATGAAAAGGTTCGAAATTCCTGCACCTCAATTTTATTCAAGCGACTCAACAATTTTCAATAAAACCGGGGCTTTGTGAAAAATTCTACTGAATTTGAAGGATTGAAAAAATGATTGAATGCAGCAAAACCAATTCGAATGTAATTCTTTTTTACTTTTTTTATGCATTATATCATCGAAAAGCTATGACCTTCATCTTCAATATACATATATTCATAGGCTCATGCTACCGAAAGATCTTTTCCACAGCTTCCCCTGCCTTACCAAAGTACTAACAATGGTAGATCCAGATCCGGGAGATTTATTTGCCCCAGCCTGTATTTTATGTGACCTCCTTTGTTTGTGATAGTGACCTCGATTCTTCAGAGCATATTTGAAATTCTTTTATTTCGGCTGAACTTCCTGAATCTTTCGGATGAGGGCATCTTTATAGACTGGATAGATCCCTGGGAAATTGGGCGTTTCAATACGATCTGTACCTTCGATCGAGTTCATAGCAGACCGCAGATTTCATCCATTTATGAGAAAAAAAGAACTAGTGCAAAGTAGAAATTATTAATCGAAGAATTAAATCTCTATATGTTTGTTTTTTCGTGATCGAAGCAGAAATATTTTATTGAACTTTCATAGTTGTTATCTGTCAACACGGTCTAATTGACTCAAAATGAAATCTGCGATTTGACCATGGTCAAATGTTTGCAAAACGCACAAACGTGTACGTTTTGCATGCACGCGCGAGAGCTTTTACCACGAGGTATCAAATGGCATCAATCTTCTCTTGACTATTGCGTTAGAGAAATTTAAAAATCCATTTGAAGCTCTGGGAATGGAATATTGTATAGGGAAAAATAGTTGTTTGTTAAGAGTTTAACACAGCTTTAATTCACTTCGGAATAAAATCATTTTTTTAGAACAGCCTTCCATAAAGTCCGGTGACGAAAAAATATTGAGCACGAGGCCTGTCGCTTAACATTTAAGCACAGTTTCATCTTGAAAATTCGAGCATATGCATGTACAATTTTATACGTGGAGTGGGTCACCGAGATCTCTTGAAACAAGAAAATCATTATTTAACCCTCATTCGTCCCTTGTGTGAATTTGACACAGTTTTCCCGAGGTAAGTTCTACTGTTCTGTTATTTGAAGGTAAATTTGCCCAAAACTTCGAGACATTTATCTTTTTAATGTGATACACAAAACCGAAGAACCTAAGATGTAAATGTTAATTCATCAATTTGAATAAAAAACATCGAAAAATTTTACTTTGTCATTACATCGATCAGATCGATCTTTTATCACTGTGTTAATTTGAAATGAGGGATGTAAATGTTAATTCATCAATTTGAATAAAAAACATCGAAAAATTTTACTTTGTCATTACATCGATCAGATCGATCTTTTATCACTGTGTTAATTTGAAATGAGGGACGGATGAAATTTTTAATAATAACAAGATCGTTATCAAGCTGAAGAAACTTTTAGCCAAATAAGAAAGTTCGAGGTTTGGAATTAGAAACTTGAAAATGATAGATAATGAAACATGTTAATCTAGAATTTTGCGAATTCTCGCGGTTGGAATCTACGCCTCGCGAGTGCACCGTTCGATTTCTTCGCGATGGTGCGAGAGGAGCCCGCGATCGATCGAACGGCGGATTCGAAACTGTGCTCAGGCTTGTACGCGGGATTTAATTAGAGAGAACGGTGTTCCGCGCAGCCACATTAATCGCGGGAAATTCGGCAGAATGAAATTATAATCGACTGGAGGCGAGAGAGAGAGAGAGAGTCTCCGGAGTTACGTGCCTCGAGAAATAGGGTAACGGTGTGTTTGGGCGCCACTGCGTCAACTAGAACGGCTCGGAGACGTTCTTTTGGCGGGCGGGTTATTGCCTGCATGAAAGCAGAGCGTTCACGGTAAATATTTCGTTTAATTTTGGGGAAAAGTAATAAACAGAGCCCGGGTACCACGGAACGAACAAGGAGCGTTTCTATCTAGGAAACGATGCACGTATCTCCCTCTCTCTTCCTTTCTACCTGATGAAGCTAATGGAAAGCATCGCGTGTGCGAATTTTGCAAATTATTTTGGAAACTTCTCCGCAAAGACGAGCACAAGGTAGTTTCAAACTACTCCTTTCTTCAAACTTCTTCTTTTCAGCGTTTGTTCATCCAAAAATTTTGTATGAAATCATTTTTATAAGTGCAACCACTCTATTAGGTCGTTTGGAAAGTCATTCCGTTTTCTCAAGGGAAAATGAAATTTTTTACCATTTAGAATAAGTTTTATGACATTTTGTTCTATGATCTTTTGTGATTTTTCACTTAAAGATCCCAAGCCCGTAGAATTTCTGTTTATTATTAGCAAGACATTGATTTATATAAAAAAGCAAAAGGCGATGGAATGCGTACTTTGATTTTGCATATTTGATGCGATGACGAAAAAATACTTGGAATACTTCAAAATTCACAATCACACATTTTCAGGACTATCTGTATGGGGTTAGAAATGGGGCTAAGAAAAATTATTTTATACTTTTTAGTCCGTCTTAAAAACGTGGTACATTAAAAATTTTTTTTAGTTAAATAATTATTTTCTGCTTTTTAGACGAACAGGCACACAAGAAAGCGAGTTAACATTGCATTGTCATCCAGTTCTGAGCTATGTTTAAAGTTTCAAGTCTCTAGTTCATCGGGAAGTTAGTTTAAAATCAATTGCAAAGTTTGTACCGAACAGACAGACAGACAAGGAAACGAGTTAATAAAAACGTGATAATATAATGTGCTGTGAATTGAAGCATAATTATGATCCCAAATGTCAATATTATGGAACGCTACGCGGTTTTCAAATAAAATTCCGTTTTCACCCCTAATTCCATTTGGCCCGGCATTAAATTCGTCGTTTAGGTCGTAAATATTGAGACAATTTTTTCGCACAGATAATTTCGGGATTCGCGGTGGTTTATGCTGCCGTTGTACGCGTGTGGGATCGTGGTGACACTCGGGGCCACGGTTTTCGCGTTTTATAAAAAGCTAGACTCGCGCGGGATAGCGTTCGCGAAATATCCGCGTAGCGTAATCGCCGATTAAATCAGCGAGAGCTATACACGCGTTTCGGAGGGTGAGGGGTGGTGTGGTCGTGTGCGCGTCCGATTAAATTAACTTTGTAGTTTTTTAAAGCGGGTAAAACCGGGCGATGTTACATCGGCCATGCGAGTTTTATCCGGCGCGTTACCAATGATATAGCTCGGAATGATCCACTTAGGCGACATCGCGGTAACCGCGAGTTATACGAACAACGTGATTCGCTTTTATTAGAGTATATCGCGGCCAATTTCACCGGCATAACTTCATTTCGCGGTATGATAAGTCACGCGCCGCTTTTAACGCGCATTAATTCATCCCCGATCGTAACAAGCGTCGTTTTAGCCGCGCTTGATTCAGCTGCAACCGTTTGTTTCACTTACAGACGAACAGAAAAAAAGAAAGAAACAGAAGGAAAATAAAACACCCTGGTAAGTACTCTCGATGATTATAACGCGGTTTAAGCGCGACGCTGGAATTAAGTATTAAATCGGAACGAATGGGATCGCTAATAAATTTAACTCGATATGTGAACTCCGCATGTAACTGAATCGCAGATTGGAACGGTGAATAGCTTGGACATTCTCATCCGCCCCTTTTATACTCTCGCGGTAACTTTGTTTCGATGCGAAATGACGGCGAAACTCGCGAATATTGTTTTTCCGTTGCGATGAGAAATGTTTTTCTGTTGTTGCCTTGAATAAACGCGAAGAAAGTGTTCTTTATGCTAGTAAAAATTGTAGCAAACTTTTATTCTGTGCTTGTTAGGCAATAATAATGAGCTTCCTACTTTGTCGTTTATTATTTATGTTCGTAATTGTTTCATATAATTTGTAATTACGCCGCGCGACGTTTTATTTCCCCTTTGATCAGCTTTTGTTATTAATTGATTTAAATTATTCATTTGTTCGTTGGTTTATATGTGCAGACATTATCCCGGCGCTTTTATATGATTTGTAACAAATAATTATACGAAAATTCAGAAATTATTAAATCATGTTCCTCAGGATGTTGATTCAAGATTATAATTGTTAGAAATAAATCGTTGGCTGAATTACAAATTTTTAGATAGTATTCGATAATAATGTTAGGTGATGAGTTAAAGTGTTGAGAACGACCTGAATAATTGCACAGCGGATGTTGTTTTTTAATTTATCGACCGTCTGAGATGAGATGTTCAACTTCTTCAGGATACTTACCCGTTCGCTCCCGATCTAAAACAGTGGCGTTTGCATTTTCCTCTCAATTATGGAAATATGAAGGAGGAACGATGAGAACTTGGAGTATCCCGAGCATAGTTAATTTCTATTACATTTGTATATTTAATCTTCCCCCGGAGGAATAATTGTGCCAACGGGCCAGGGATTCCCGGAACTTCTGATAAAACTGTAAATAACGGGGACTATGAAACTTGAGTAACGCGAAGAGTTCGGCGAGTCTTGTAATTAGCGACTTTTCGGTGAAAAAATGATTAACGCCGTTGCTCAGCGGGAGCTTTGAACCTCTCTCGAAACGATCGAAATATCAGTCATAATAAATCCGTATGTCAAATATTTTAAACATTTTTAGAGATTCTGCACGCACTTGTTAAATCTCAAAAATTATAGAACAAATACATTTTTGCACATTTTATGAGGACGTTCACCTTAATAAAATAAATTCTTCGATGTAAATGCACATGGAAGCAAATGTAGTAACATGATTATTTTTGCTGCAAGTGACACTTTCTGCAGCAAGTTTAGAATATTTGCTGCGCAGTGTTAACTGTTCGGAGTTCGTCAGGTGTATGTAAACACTTGCGACCAACTGTAGCAAGTTGAAAGACCGTTGTTCACCGCACCCTCTTGTTCTCTCCCGCAGAGAATCGAGAACGGCCGGCAACGGCGCTAGCGAAGGGAGCAAAAGAAAGCAATCTCCATACGTGCCTTAATTTCCTCGAGAAGTCTCTAAATATTCTAACTCGTCACGCGATGCGGAACGTGTTCGAGAAGATCGCGCGATGTGCCAAGACAAATGAGTCCGGCAATCATCATCGATCCTCTCGCTGGACGATCGATCATCTTGGAGAGGCTAGCTGGCACTATTTTCTTCGCGAGAGTGTCCGAACTTCTTAACCCTCGAACTATGATCATTTTGGCGCTTCATCAAACTTTCTCGTAGCAGTGTATTATTTACCTCGGTCTTATTCTTGTTTTGCGACACAGAGTCTTCCAGTTGTTATATACAGTTATTTTGATTTTTATGAACTGACCATCGGAAATGAAATTTTTTGGCAATTTTTTACAAAGTCTTGTAATGACATTTGTGTTAAAGAAGTGTGTTGAAAATGTATAAAAGAGGATTATCTATACATATACAGGGTGTCCCAGATTTTAATGTTCAAACTTTGTCAGTATATTCTATGGCACCAAATAAGCTTTATTAAAAAGTTAGAACAAAAATACGGAATACAAGTGGAATAGTACCCGATTTGCTATCACTTACATTAATTGGCGAAAACACAGCTTACATAAGCATACTGAATGGAAATTGCTGATCTATTCGAGCTAATTCTATTTGTATTCCATATTTGTGTAATAACTTTTTAAGGGTAGCGTCTACTCCAGCAGACGACAGTCGCGCGTGAATGTGTGTGAGTGCACACACCGCTAGACCACGTATACGTACGCGAGGATTGCAAGAGTCCGGGATTCCGCTTCTGATTTCTCAATAATGCAAAGACAGGATTTCTTAGTAGTCAAAATCGCTAAATGGAAGATCAATCTATGGTGCTATTTGCCTCAAAAGTCCTACTTTTACGTTTACGAGGCGTAATTCGCATTATTCGGCAACATGTCGCGGAGCCGCGAGAAGCAATGTGACAGGCGACAGTGCTGCCGCCCATCGTGGCTGTCGCTATGCTGCCGAATAATGAGAATTACGCGTCGTAAACGTAAAAGTAGGACTTTTGAGGCAGATCGCACCCTAGATTGTCTGCTGGAGTAGACACTACCCTTAATAAAGCTCTATGTGACCTGTTAACATAACAGTTTTTTCTTATTTAGTGCCACAGAATATACTGACAAAGTTTGAACATTAAAATCTGGAACACCCTGTAAAAAATTGTAAAAATAATAAATAAAATAAAATAATAATTGTAAAAAATGTCGAAACACAGAAGGTTTAGAAACTTGAAATTTGGTAGACTGGTAGCCGCGTTAGTCCAAAGGTATGTACGAATATGTTTCCATCCCAGAAATCCATCAGGATCAAATGCTAAAATTAAATTAGTGGCATACCTCCAGAAATAAGCCAGCCGGTGATTTTTCAACGGGAATTATTCTAGTTATTAATATTTGAATGACCCTAGCTATGTCTGCCCACTGGTTAGTTCACCTTGGAATGGAGAATATTAATTTCTTGGATTTGACCTACTACACGAGCGGGTCAAGATGACCCAACATTTGTCGACCGAGGGTCAAACATTCTCACGATTACGAGTTCGTTTGTCGGCGACTCGATTTCGCTGTCACCTCACGTGACCATGCAAACGTCCGCGATGCATCCTCGCGTCGTAGACACTGCATCGGCCGGATGCGTGTGCGTGCATCCGCCACAAAGTAGAGTCCTATGCAAATATGCTGAAAGCATACCCGGAACGTTCGCGGAGTTTTAACGCGCTACTTAACCGCGTATTACGTGCGCCGACAGATCGATTTGCCTCCACCTAAGGCTCCTCTCCTCTCCCCCCCTCTCTCTCTCAATCCCCTTTCCCTCCTCATCCTCTCGATCTCTTGTCCATGAAATTTCATTGTTGCAACGTGGTTCATTAGAGAGCCGGGTTAAGTTCGAGTCGCGTGCATCGGCGCGGCAGAACCTTCCGGCTGATCGCGATGCTCGATGAAAGATGATTTCTGATCTCGGTCGGCTGATGCACAGGCCTGCAGGTGCCGGGATGCAGTAGCCTCGATGCACCCGAACACGGTACACTAATTTTTCAGCCGAGAGAACACGGCCAAATTGATTGAACCTGACACATTGATATTCTTAAATTTTTGTTCTTTTGAAGAAATTCTTTCAGAACCAACTAAAAATTCAAATCAAAACTGAACTAAAAATCTTATTAATCCGTGATCGAATCCTCGATGAAAATTCCACATACCACAACAGCACAAAGAGCAACTGTCCAGTAATTATGATATGTATCTTCATTACAGGAATGCTATTGGGAGTCTGTTGCTACGAACTTTTTAATCTTACAGTTCAATCACGTTGCGTAAGACGTTAATTAATTAATGTTCTTATAATATAAATGTATGTCGATTAAGTGACACACACGAATTCAATGTAAATTAAAAGTAAACATTTTACTTCCAATATTAAATAACGATTTATCTTATATTTGAAACCAATATTTCATTCGTAATATGAAAGGTGTGTATGTCTTCCAGCATATTCTGGAACAAATATTTTTCCATGATAAGCATAAAATATTTCCTGTATATTTAAAAAAATATTCTATTTCTAATATTACATAGATTCATTTTATAATGAGAAAAAAATATTTTTTTCATAATATGAAATTAATATTATCTGTATATTAGGAAAAAATATTCTATTTCTAATATTAAATAAAGATTCATTTTATAATGAGAAAAAATCATAATATGAAATTAATATTATCTGTATATTAGGAAAAAATATTCTGTTTCTAATATGAAATAAAGATTCATTTTATATTTAGAAAAAAATATTTTTCTCGTAACATGAAATAGATATTTCCTGCATATTTAAAAAAAGGTATTTGTTACTTAATGTAAAATAAATATTGCATGTATATTTGAATATTAAAAAAAGATTGAATCTCTTTTTAATATTATATGAATGTGTATACAATATTTTGTGCTACTAGGGAACGTTCAGGAGCGTTTCATCAGTCATATTATTTCCCCGGAAAAATTTCATCGAAATTTTTATTCTACAACGTACAAATACTTCTGGACAATCGATCAACCATTGTTCCGCCATCGCGAATAGTTTCCCATACATCACTCGGCTAATTAATTTGCGGTTCGATATTTAACGACGACCGACCGTCGCGTCGTCGTTATCAATTACGCACCGAGCTTGACTCTTCTCGCAAAACTAATTCTTCTTTTTACTTCTCTCTCGATCTGCTCTCCTCTCGTTCTTTTTAAAAACAGCGCACTGTTGTTTCGGTCTTCAAGGAATGTTCATTACGCCGGCGCGGCGTTTCAGACTTTATTTCGTGAGTTCATGAAAATTGCAAACGGAAAGCGGAGAAATTAAGGATGGAAACGGAGAAAGGGAGAGAGAGAGAGAGAGAGAGGAGAGAGACGGCCGTTTATAAATAAACTTGACGAGCGCGGTCCGTTATTGCGCGGCATGCACTGTGAAATGGGATCCGTGAATAATGCACGCGGATTGAACGTCTCGAAATTGATAAAGTTCATTCTTCATTCCTCTATCGGTCCACGTATGATATGGAACATTTGCTTGCACGTTTCATGTAATTGATCCTTCGGAACGGGAATCCGCGACGACGCTATTCGTCGTGATTAGGTCTTTGAACATGGGAAAGTGAAATATCTTTTTTTTTCCGAGACCGCGGATTTTATGCATTTATGACAAAAATGTAAGGATTGAAAGAATGGAACAGCATATTACAAAAGAAGGAGAAGGTTGTTAAGTGGCTCTGGATTTTAAGCAGGTAATTTTGCTTGTAAATCAAAAACGCATGTTGCTAGTGAGTGATTGGGAAACAGGAGTTGACAGATTATCTGAAAGATGGCAATAAGTTGTTACAAATAATGGAAATTATATCGTTGAATAATATTAAACATATATTCGGACGTTCGGAAAGTCATTTCGTTTTTCGTGTAGAAATGGCATTGCTTCCATTTGTTATTACTAACCTTATTTCAAATCACAAAATCGTGGTATATCTTGACAGCTGATATTTCAGACGTAATTTCCTAACTTGTAGTGCTTTCTAACCTTTCAAGTATGTTTTTATCATTTCGATCACATTTTTCTTTTGTATTACCGCAAGGGTAAAAGTGTAGTGCACGAAAGAGAAAGTTGTGCATTGTTTAAAGAGAGGATGTACCATCGATTACTATCTTTCTCGCTTTTTTCAACATTTTCTATGTGGTGCAAATTTCATATCAAATAAACATATCGTGTAAACGTAAACTCAACATTTTGCTAATAAAAAACAGAAATTCTACGATGAGGGGATCTTTAAATTGCCTGAAAAATCGCAAGAGACCATAGAACAAATGTCATAAAACTTATTCTAAATGGTAAAAATTGGCTTTCATTTTCTCTTAAGAAAACAAAACGGCTTTCCGAACGAGCCAATATTTTTATAAATCGATTCATATGTTTTCTTTCAAATGCGACAGAACTTTCCCTCCAGCCTAATACATTGTCAGCAAAGATTACAATGATCATGTCACACTCGAGCATCCTGGCGCTTCTTACGAGGCAAACGCCTTTATTCTCGATTGCACAGAACAATCTCTGAAAACGTGTCTCGCGCAATGCTCCACGGTCTAGTAATAATACTACAAAGATGTCGGAGGACGGCAGTAATGAGAATAATAAACAGAAAATCATTTCATTGTGTGTACAGGGCGCGCGGCGGGTAACCGATATTCTCGGCGGCGGTTTTTCTTCTTTTGTGCTTTGATTAACCCCCGAACCCGTCCCCGCGGTGTGCGACGCACCCTTAAGAATCACCCCGTCTGTTTGCGGAGCGTTTGGCGTTGGCTTTCCGCTTGTATTCCCACAGTGCTCGTAACACTAAAGAGTTTTCCAGCGTGACGGGAGTGGATGAATGTTGAAATACTGAAAGGAAAAACTCGCCCGTTGCGTTTCGTTTCGTATCTCGCGTGGCCTGGAGCGAGGTGGCGAAAAGGAATTTCCTTCTCAATGAGACGAAACGTTTAATCGATTGGCGGGGGTGAACACGCGAACAGGGCGCCGAGGGTGCCTCAGAGGAGATCACTAATTCCGGGGATCCACCCCCGTGCACCCTCACCCTGAGCGTAACGACTGGTTCTCGCGTCTCGCTTCGAGTCATACTTGACCCAGTGCCGTCTCAGGGTAATCACTTTTCTTTTCATGGAATTTTACTTCGATATTCCGGGACGAGACAGTTCGGGCGACAGCTGTCCAACCCCTACGAAACTTCCGAGAAGATCGTTCGATAATATGCGACCGGGGGTGGGGCGAATGCTACTCCCTTTGCTGGACGCGACGAGATGATACTTGTGTCTGTCTGTGTGTCTACCACGATTAACAGTGTAGACATTACTAATTTGTACGATTAATTATATGCTGTACAGTCACTCACACTAATAATTGGCAACTCTTATACGTTTTTTAATATGTGATGACGGGTCGAATCGTGAGGTGCTTCCAACAATGAAAACTTTGTAGAAACGAGTATTTCCGAAAAAAACGTAATTAGCTTTCCCCAACACAAGTTTATTCAAAAGTGATCGATGTTAAAGGGAAACTAGTTGTTTCGTCGGCGACTCGTCACTAACTCCTCTTCTCAAAAACTCTCTCGGAAAAAAGCTGTAGGCAGGAAAGCAAAGATAGAAGAGTAGGAGAAAGTCGAATAAGGAGAGGAAAGTAAGGACGTGCGGAAAAAGACAATCGCCGTAGATCGTAGACCTTGATCAGGCTCAGGCGAGACCTGCGAAAACAGAAAAGACTAAAAGAGAAACTAGACTTAAGAGACAAGAACAGGAGTGGTTGAGGATGGACAACTCTCTCCAGGAAGACACCGGAATCTAGAATCCAAATCAAAGAGAAATTAATATATATACTGAAAGACTGAAAGAAATATAACAACATAGTACCTTTGAGAGACAAGAACATCAGTGGTACTAGCTCGAAACTTCAAGGCAGTTCAGGCAGAGATGCAAACAGCGGGTCCCTGAATTGTCCTTCTTCGGACACATTGGTTGAATGGGAGGATAGATGCCCAAGGGCCCTGGATGATTGATTGTTTTTAGCGGGCATGGGGGGAACCGAACACTTGTTCTCTCGAGTCCTACCCCCATACGGGGGTGTACATAAATGTATTTTTCTCCACTTATCCTTAAATTAAAAAATAAAAAAAGGACTGACTAGACTTGCGCGGAGCGGAAATACAAAAGAATGAAAATGAAATACGGAGAGAAAACGGAAAACTCTCTAAAATCGACAGTGGCGTAAGGCAGCGCCAGGGCCGTCACAAAATTTTCGTCGGACTTCATCGCGACGTTTGGCCAGAGGTAGAAGGATGAGGGTGAAGATGTGGGAGGGCAGGGTCGTGCGAATTGAAATTCGTAATACGATGTAAAACTTGCAGGTTCTTCCTTTCTCCGTGCAGCAGCTCTTGTAAAAAGCACTTCCGCGGGTAGGTAAAGTTCCCTCGGCGTGTAGAATGCGGCGCAGAGTCATTTGCGTCAATCGTACGGAGGCTGCATCTCAGGTGTTTAACGTTCCCCATCGCGAAATTGTTCTGGAACCGGCGTCCATTGTGCCCGGGAATATGAAACGTGTTAAACTAACCGCCAACATCCATTAAAATTAATGGGTATTGAATAGGAAATGGTCCGGCGGGATGGGGGCTGCTGCGTGCTGCTCGAAGTCGAATGAAGTGCTGCGCATCGTCTGCCGATGAAGCACCCCCTGAATCTCTGGTATCGCCCTGTCGTCGATACAAACTACCCTCGCCGTTACTAACATAAGTCTACCCTAGCGGGCGATGAAGAAATGAAGAAACGATTAAACGCGATTGCTGTGATTCGAACGTTGGGGACGACGATGGCATGATTGAAACGCGAGACGCCTCGCAATGTAGTCTAGCTTCTTGTCTTGAACGAAGATGATTCTATTTGTTAATGATTTCATAAAACTCGCTGGAAGTGTACAAGCTCACCTAATAAGACTTTCAGCGCGCTTAAGAACCTGCAACGCCTGTAACTTTAATTTCCTTTCTGTTCTGCATCAATTAGCCCCGAACGGCGGATTTTGATGTCAAAGTTTCAATGTATTCATTATGGGCCGAAATCTCTTCCGTACTATCAAGCTCCAAAAATTATTCTAAAAGCAAGTGCCCGCTAGAAATCGGACCAGGAGTCACTGAATTATTGAACCACCCAGTTTGGAAAACTTGGTTTCGGGAAAATCACTTTGAGAAATATTCTTGGATCACTCGGCGAATATATTGATAGAAACGTATACTTTGAGGGCTATTTTCAGCTCCTCAACAGCGTCGGCAGCTATAAAAAAAGTACGTGTCAAATAATTTTTTAAGTTCTATATCATACCAAACTTTCATTAAAATCGGCGTGTCGCCCTTGTGAGAACCGATTTAACTAGGTAAACACAGTCGACAAAACTCTTTGTTTCAGAGCATAGCGAGCCACGCGCTATTTTCTCGGTATATTTAAAAATGATCTGCCGTGGTAAAGATTGCAGATACACAAAGCGAAAACGGATCAGATCGCGAAGGAGGGGTTCACAAAGCGGCAACACGTTTATCCTGTACGACTTTATTTCCAAACAAGATTTTCCACAATGCTTTCGATACGTCGAGTATAGTATACCGCAGCCGCTTTCTTCTGTGTATTAAAGAGGGGTTAAGCAGAAGAAAGGGTAGGTCGAGTCTGGTAGAAGAGAAGGGGTGGGAGAAGGTTGGCGAGGGGTTGAAAAAAGAAATTGGTTCTCGAAACTCTTTCAAACGTTATCTCTATTGACAGGCCAGATAACCGGGCTCGAGGTATTCTGATCGCGCTTTCGAAACGATATCGTGTTCCCTAACTGTAATGCATACACGTGTGCGCTCCGCATCTATGTATGTGTACGTGTATAACATAGTATGTAGGATGCACAGGTACGATCGCATACAGAGGGAAGAAGAGGGTTGGATAGGCAGAGTCGGGGGTGTAACAAATAACGGGCGCGCACTTATCTGAGTCATGCACTTTTCAGTGACAAGGGCGTATGATTTATTGCCTACAAGCTTGCTACAATGAGTCCAGGACGTGTTAAACTGACCGCGTTCATCATTAAAATTAATGGGTATTGGATACCGGCCGCAAACCCCGGAGGAAAGGGAGCAGGGGATATATCCCGGGACAGATAGAGAGAGAGAGAGCCAGTTTCCCGCGCGCGCAAAAAGGCGTCGTAATCATTTGCCCGTATTAATTATTCGACGCCGTTGCGATTTCCAAGCGTATCGAGCATAAGAACGCCCGGCGCGTACGTGAAAGGATATCAAAGAACTCGAGCCTTTTTTCGCTAAAAATATTCTTAGCCGCGGATTAACACCGATGGGAAAAATCTACGGGCCCGTAACAAACGGCTCCCTTCAAAGAGAGGGTGGCTCTTTGATTTCATTGAACCCCGGCAAATTCATATCGTTCTCTTCTGGCCTGCTGGCCATTGTTCCAGGGATTTTATTCGAACGGGAAGAACCAGTTAATGATTAATTGGTATGTCGGTAGTTACTGGTCGAGGTTTTCGTTTGAAGAACCTTTATCCCGGATTTATTAGTCGTGATTAGTTCCTCGTGCTTGCTTCGGGACGTGGCGGAACGGTGTGGGAATGATAGGGATGGGCGTGTACCCGAAAATTAGTGAGGTCGGGTAGTGCTCGGGCTGTTCGGGAACCCGAAAATCTATGATGTTCGGGTCTCCAAATAATAAAAATTTTCGAATTTCGACTTCGGGTACCCGCCTACCCTTAAGGAATGGTGTCGTAGAGTGGGCCTCTAGTGGCCCTATGACGAAGCGCTCCTTTTCCTTTTTCCTCGCGCATTTTCCGCGGAAATAACAATTGACCGACGAGCGGATGATTCGACAGGCAATCGGTCGGCTCTCGTCCCGCCATAAAAACGTCGTCGGAGAATCCGAGATGATCAATGCAAGCCAGGTATTGCGCCGCGAGTATGGCGTTCGCGCGATATTTCGTCGAACTTCCGCCATTTCCACGGGATTAATGCAATTCCTGGGAAGTTTAACAATCCGCGGGAGCCCGGCTAAACTAAACAGATTTCGTTGCGCGAGGAAACGTCAATTCTGACGTACGCGTTTGATTTTAACAACTTGTGTACACCGATACAGAGGGAGCCTCGGGCGTGCGAGACCTCGTGCAACCTGCAACGAGCCCGAGTAACTGACAGCTTGACGTTTCCGCGCGCGGGCTGATGTGCACTGATTTCGGGATTTCCATCGGATCGGCGTGTGTGCCTCTGCGTGTTCCGACGGCGTCACGGTTTAATGCGGAAATCATGCCGGGTACAATTAATTCCGCGGTGAAATCGTTCCGACGAAATACCCTCAATTAGCGTGGCGATACACCGTCAAGACGATTCTCGGGCCGCGGCAAAATCCGCGCAGGCCCGCGTGCACCACCGAGCCTGTAAACAACCGCGTTAATTGATCAGCCTGTTCGAATGGCTTGTCCATTTCGACGTGCCTTCCGCCGACCGGCATTGTTATCATGTTACGGGAATTCGGTTCCAATCCGTTCCTCATTACGTTATTCCCTTCCTACATTTGATTTTTAAACCGTTCGATTGACGCGCGAGCTACGTGGAACGCGAAACCCGAAACTCCACCGAATTCTACCCCTGTTCTTTGTGACACCCGATGGTCGACTGCTGTTCCGGTCACCCGCCGCGTTTATGCGAATCCGGAATTTTGTTCGGCCAGTTTTTCGTAAATAGTCGATCGTCTTATGCAGGTAGTCGGAAAAGTCTTCGCACGCGGCGTCTGATAATCAGTACAATTAAATAATTCAATATAAAGTTGAATTAACAAGATTTTAACAAGATTTTTAAGTATCTCAAATACAATTCCAGATTTATGTCTCTCTCGACTTGGTCGTTAGAAACACTCGAAGATTGAACCTCTTGAACCTTTCGTCGAGCATCGAAGAGTAATCTCTAGCTGGGAAGCTTACAGAGGTAGAATTAACGCGATCAATTTTTGGTTGTGATAATGGAGAACGTTGTATGTATCGCGTATTTCTTCTCTGTGTCTACACGTTCGCATCAAATTCGTTTCATTGTGCCACCCAAAACGAATTCAACGGACCGAATAATACACTTCTGATCAATTATGTATGGGCTGGTTGGTATTGGCGGCGCACGGCAAGTATACAGGTTTCAGAATGGGGAACAAATTGGCTTGACCCACAAAGGTTTCATTCATTTATCGTCACTGTTCGTACAATTCATATTTCGTGGATTGGCGGGTGTGCGTGTATGTGTACGTGTGTGTAGGTATGTATGGTTTGTCGGAACTGCGTTTTCATTCAGCTCGTTGAAATCGTCTTGGAATTCGCTTCGGAACGGCTGGAATAGAAATAACCATAATGCGTGCCGTGGGGCATTTAAAGTAGCGCATTCGAATGCTTCCGGCTGCAGAATAATTCCGCTGAAAAGATCATTTCCCTTCTAGATACTCTGTTAACATACAGATTAGTTGCCGAATTCCAAAGCGTCCCTTTGCTGCTTCATAAAACATTCAGTGTCTTTAAAGTAGTCAGCCATTTACTCGAAAAAAATAATTGTTATAACAGTTCATGGCACTGATTCGTTCAACTTACTCATTTTGATTTTACTTAACAAGCACTAAAAGTAGCTGGCTTAGGTTACCTTGTAAACATTACACGATTCTATTTATTTAGAGCTTAAGTGCAGAAACATTTAAATTTTAATAGTGGGTAGCATTTCGTAAATTGTAGAAATTTGTTAATTTCAGTAAAAACGGAACAGAAACGTTTCAGTCTTAATGAAAAATTCCTCCGCATTTCATGCAGTGCAGAAATTGTTGTTATTTTGATGAAAAATAGCATTCCGCAAGGTACAGAAACTATTGACATGACACATCGAAAGATAGGAATTTATAACAGGGATCACCGCGAATGAAGGAATGATCACATAGAAATAAATAATACTGAGAATTATCTTGAAGTTTCGATCTCAGAGCTCTTCTCTCTTTTAATCCCTCGAGTTTTTTTGCATAAAGCTAGCATGACCGGTGGAGCAACGTTCTATTTTATACTGCACTAAACAAGTAGTACACCTTATCGTGAGTTCTAATTTGAAAGCTCTTAATGTCTTTACTCTGTTCGTAATTTATTTTCATTACTCGTTACTCGTTATTTGTCGTGTTTATTCTCAGAGTACGCGTTCTTTCCTGTGTTCCTCGTACTTTAATATTTCACGATCTTTTTATGCTCCTCTCTTTTGTTCTCTCGCTGTGTTTTTAGACCGTTGCTGATTATTTTCTTTATGTATCAGAGTATCAGAGGGCTACAATTTAACGAAATTATTATGATTGGTCCTGTAATTGTTAAAATTTCAGACAATACAAAGTAATACTTTGAATTTAAGAGTACTTAAGAAATTATTAGATTACGTTACGGACGACGACTTACTGTTTCACAATTGAAATTGCTATGAACCACAAAAATCTTCGCAAAATTCTTCTTCCGCAGAAAAATCGACGGTCCACTCCACGAACCAATTAAAACTCCGAAAAATCCGTGCACAGCCTCCTCTTACCGAGCACCCATTAACCGAGTACAACAGACCTCGCGGCAATCATGGTCGTTACAACGATCGAGGTCCTCCCGCACAAAGCGGCCTAATATGCCAAACAAAATCTCAATTCCACGGTGACAGGGTACAGTTCCGCGTGTGTACACACACGTCGATCGATCGTCGACGAATATTACCGAACGGATACAGCGGCGCCAGCAGCAGCTTTATCAACGCGCATTTTATCGTTCATCCGATCGATGTCGGTCGCGGACGTTCGTTGGCGGAAAAAAAAGAAAACAGTGTGAAAACTAGATTCCGGAGGTTATCGGCGAGCGTTTTCGCGGGACGTCCGTCGAAAACGCAGCCCGTTGTCTCGTGTTCGACACCGTCATCGGAATTTCCTGCGACGCTTCGGCAAGGTGATGCTCCTATTTCCTTGTACGTCTCGCGGCGGTGACTCGTGTGACACGGCGCAACGGCGCGGGCATAACTCTCCCGGTATGTAGGCCAGCAGCTAGAGGCGGAGGTTCCGACATCCTGAGGGATAAATCACCGTGCGAGCACCAGATAAGCCGGCCTGTTTTGCATCGGCCGCGAAACTTGAACAGTTTTCGACTCATTTTCGCCGAAACCGTCTGCTCTCCACCGTTTTTCTATCGTCCCCGATGTTAGCCAATTTTCCTCCACCGTAGACGGTTGTAACGTCGCGCTCGGAAGGGATGTGGATTTTCGAAGCTTTTCTAATTTTGTTTCCTCTGTAATATTGTGACGATTTTCGGGAGTTTTTTTAAAGGAACAGTGTTGAGTATTATAATTTTATATTTGGTACCATTATTGATCAGTAGACTGCGGATTTGATGCATTTATGACAAAAATGGGCACGTACAATTTAAAGCAGTGGACATGTTAAAAATATTTAAGGTCATCAATACTAGTTTCAGCTAAATAGGATAATTAAAAGAAGAATACAATTTTTATTTGGCTCCTGTATCCTGCAATCAATACGAATATTTGAGTATTTGGAGGATGTACTGAAACTTTTTAATAACTTGTTATAGGATGAAGAAATTAAAATTTCGATTTACCGAGGCACTGTACATCGCATACGTTCCTTGTGACGTCGATCGATCGTCGATTCGATGTCGCCGGATAAAAGTGTTCCTCCGAGGCGTTCGGAAATTTCTGTGGCCCTCGATTTTCAATCCGCTTCCTCCAGAAGAGCGTTATCGATTACGAAAGCGCCGTTCCGAGAAGAAGCCTCAATGCGAATCCTCTCGCGCGTAAATATTTTTATTCGGAATCCTGCGGCTCGTATAAACTTTGCGTCGCGGTGCAATCGTCGCTGTGACGCTTATCGAGCCTGGCCCTCGAACGATGGATCGTTCGATTCGGAAACGATGGTGCCGCGATCGTTTCGAAACGTCGTCGCAGTTTCAATATGCGACGGGGTCTATAAATATTTGGACACTTACTGTATTTGCCCATCAAATATACAAACATTCCAGTCAATCATTTTTTCTGACTTACTGTAATCGTTTGGTAATTGTTAAACTGTACACTTCATTTAAATATAGATAGAAAAAATTTCTTAATTTTCACGGTCATTTCAAGGTCTCGTTGTATTTTCAAACAAAGTGTCATATTTGTTTGAACAAATATTGACGTATCGTTTGAGAGCTAACACTACTGCCGATCGAGAAATGTTTAAATAGTTATGAACAACACTTTCTTAATTCACGGTTCGCGCGGTCACAAATGTTTACGGACCGGTTCGCAAAAATTCCGTTTGAATGGAAATTTAATTCCTTTGTCGCGCGACTTCGTTGTCGCATTAATAATGCAGGAACTATTTTAAATTTCAGTAAAATTGTTTGTTTTATTGCGTTTCGTTTGTTCGCGAACGCTATAAATGCATAAAATCTGCATATTTTATTACAGAACAATTTCGTCGTGTCCCCGGTATTGCTCGGTTTTCATCGAGCCGCAGCTTAACTCGTTTTATATCCCACTGTGTACTTTTTCTGGGTAATTAAAATGATAGAGCGATTAAAACGGTAAACGAAACATTATTTAACAACTGGAGCAGTGCATGTGCGCAGAGGTTGATGGATGTTTCGTCTCTACTGTTTTAGTTTGCTCTAACGATACAGATTTTTTGACATTAATCATTATTTAATATTAATCTTCACATCTCGTTTGATAAAATTAAAAGAACACGCGAATACGTTAATGTTCATGGTGTAGCAATTGACTTTAAACTAACAAATAAAAAGCTAATAATAATTCCTTGGATTCCCAATGGGTGCATAAAATTTAATGAGAAATGGGATATCCGTAGAATATAATCGATTATTTAATAATTTGTACGTAAATAAAATATCTGATACAATTCTGCATTCGCGTAATGACATTTAGTATAAGCGGAGAGGACAGTGAGAGGTAATTATGATGAAATATTGACAAGGGTTCTTCCATTTGGATGACGTACTCGCGTGAGAGCTAAACCAGAAGCGTCGACATTTTCAAATCGGTCGAATTTCCGTATCCAATACTGTGTACAAATTGATCAAGGGGTTAACGACCTTATTGACAACGGGGAAATGTATTATTATCATCATTATTTGATGAAATAATAAGAACAATTTACTAACTTAAAAATAAAAAAACTTACGATGGAAAAATTGAGGTAGTCAATCAATGATCAGACAAGTGGAATAAGTCGAGCAATGGTCAGACCAGTGGAATAGGTACAATCAACGATCAACTTTAGAAACATTTTATAGTAAAAATGTGAAGTTTATACCACTCCAGAATGTCCTTAAATTCCTACAGCCTAAAAATTCGTAAGGAGCATGTGTTCGCTGTGTTCCCCTGAAATTTTGAGTTCTCAAATTTACCAACTTAAAAATAAGAAAACTTTGACCAGACAAGTGGAATAAGTCGAGCAATGGCCAGATCAATGGAATAGGCACAATCGACGATCAACTTTACAAACAGCGGATAGTAAAAATGTAAAATTTATACCGCTTCTCAATGATAGCAGAATGTCCTTATATTTCCACAGCCTAAAAATTCCCAAGGAGCACGTGTTCGCCGTACGTTTCCCCCTGAAATTTTGATTCCTCAAATTTTCGGAAGTGTACCGAGTCTCTGATGGCAGCGCGACAGTTGTGTCGGATCGATGAAAAATTAATTTCTCATGTCGCCCTCGCGTCGCCGAGTAACAGAGCGTTGTACAGTTAAAAATAAAATCCACTTTCGAATTGAAACATCCGGTGTATTCGGTTTCACGAGGCTCCCATCCATCACGGATCTCGCTAAGTAATCTCCTGGCGAATTCGAAATCCGGGGCCAGCATATTCGACGTCCGGCGAGAGAGGAGAGAGACAGAGAGAGGGAACAGTGCACACACCGGTGAAAAAGTGTTGACCCCAAAAACGGGATATAATTGGAAAGGAATTATCGCCGCTTTCGAAAGCAGCCGTCGCCGAACGCAATTTCGAATCGCGATCCGCGCCTGGCCCCGAGCGATTCGACTCGTGCCGAATTCGCGTCTAAATTACGTAATAGTTTCGGCTGTCACTTGCACGTCAATCGAACGAGTATCGACTCATGTCACTGGTTAAACATTACCGGAGGAAAATGCGTGGATCGCGGCGACGGAACAGGAATAATGCTGAATTTCCAATCGCGCTGAGTTTCGACGTGGCGGCGCACGCCACCAGAAAAATCCTGGCCGAAAGTCAGAATCGAAACTGACTGAATTCTTCGAATTTATGAGAATTTATTCGAATCTAATGCGACATCCATCCACAATATTAATAGAAAAAAATATTTATTTTGTTCACTGCGCGTCATTAAACACGTTCCCAACCCTTAAATCTGCGCGTTTGCTTTGGACATGTCTCGCCAAGAGATAATCGACGACTCCCGTAGTCGGATGTAATAAACTAGACTCCCGATAATCGTTTATCGGGAGATTAAACGAGTAAGTGATTTATTTCGGTTTAGCGTCGCGGAACGCGGCCGTGTGTCCCAGCGCTTTGTACAACAAATATTGTTACCAGTTTATTCGGCGACATCGGCGCGGCGTTATACCGGCGCTGATTAGTATACTCAGTGTGTAATCGTGGTTGTTAATTATCGGTTAGCTGTCGATTTTGTTGTATAAATTGCGTTGATTGAACCTGGCCACGGCAAATCTGTTTATTAGTGTCGGAATCGAATTTAGGGGGGATTAAAGCACGGACTAATCGCTTCTGGTCAATGGAGGTCACCGGAATGATCAAACACGCCTTGCTAGGGCCTAACTGTCCCTTATCTGCGGGATAATCTCGTGCGTCGCGAATTTCGAGTGTTACCAACAATGGGTACGTTTATTCGGAAAGTGTAATAATGTGCTTTTTCAGAAGATGAAAAGTTTACACGTAGTTGGATGTGAATTGTGTATTTGTAAACTCTGTAATTTGAATCTTACTGTATTAGTTTGTTTTAACTAATTGATATTGAAATTAATAAATGGAATTGCATAATCGTCCATTTTGAAATGATGTCGGGCCATTTGCTGTAATCTGCAGTCGGTCCAAACAGTTCCAGCATCAATTATCGCGAATAAATTATGGTCAATGCAGTCCTCACAATAGATAATGAAATTTCAGACAGTAAAAATGTTGAAAGAGTAGATTGAATCACTAGAAAGCAACCAGAATTGAAGAGCAAATAAAATTGTTGTGTTGTGAACGTTCCCGAGATTGCGAGGTTCGTCTGCAGTTTCGGTAACGATGGAAAATTCGAAGGCTGAAATTTCCTCATATTTTTCGCAAAATCCCTCGTTTGAAAGTGCAGCGAAAGGAGCATGGATTGCACGGTGACGTTCTGCCGGAAGAAGTTCTGAAGCCGAGACGAGAGCCAGATATTTCTCAAGCATTAGCGAGCCGCGTTTACCTTTGCTCCTTAAAGTGCGCCATCAGACGTCTACTTCGCGATTCTTTGTTGCCCTTAACGGACCTCTGTTTTGGAATTTCTCCATGGTCGTTGCATATGTATGAAGACATTATGTGGAGAGAGCGTTTAATATCACGTACTCGACGATGTCTGCATAATTTATAGGTGATCTTCGAGGCGAACCTAGAAACAGGTCATGATATAAATACAGGTGTCGCGACAAATTCGTGTTTCTCGGAGATTCCCTCTGTATCTATCTCTGTCCCCCTCTATATTTTACGACGATGTCCATTTACGCGACTACAGAACGTTCTTGTTCTATTTGCATAAACGCAGGTTCCTGTCATTCAATTTGTAAGACTCTAGATTACTTCCTCTAATTGGGCGGCCGTTAACACGTCCGCGACGAACGAACTTCTTAAAAATTTACGTGAAATTGTGGAATCCGTACTTGAGACTTGACATCACTGTGGATGTTCATGCAAAATACAAATTTTTTGAGTCAAATGTCGAGAACAAAAATTAAATAAAAATGTATTATGTTTTACCTGTAGATTTTTGTTAGAAATAAATAATGATTACTCTACCAACCAATTACCTCAATGACTGCTCTCAAACCAAATAGAAATTTATTTCTTCTTGATAATTCCAATAAGTCGAAAATATTAATGTTAATTATTTCAAGTTTTACATATTCGTTCGCCAAATTCATTTCCAAGAAGTAGGAGTACGCAAAGGACCCGGCAGAAGTATGGAAACCAAGCAGCGGTTTAAAGTTCGAATTAATGTCAGCCATAAGAGGCCTGTAACGCAATCGGGATCGCGTATCAAAGGAACAAAAGATTAACGCGGGTTAGCTTTGTCGTTTCAGACGTCTGTATCGTCCATATTGGCACACCGCGTCGATAATACTCGATCCGATCCAATTACTGTCCAATTAACTTCTGCTCACTGATTCAATCATCTTCGTTCCTTGTAACCTTATTGTTGATCGTATGTGGAGTGACTTCGTCTCTTCTGTAGATTTTTATTTGAGATCACGCTCTTTTCGACGTCCAACGAGAGGGCCGGCCGACTCGATTCGATCACGGGCTCGAACCAGAACAGTCGACGGACAATAGTCTTCGAATTTAATCTCGATACTCGTCCGGGCGGTCCCGGTCAATTTAGTGACAATTACTCCTCCCGAGGAGTGGTTGGAAAATTTTTCTTCACCCCAGCAATCACCGATGCTGAAGTGGACTGCGACAAACCACAACAGTTTCCTTTCCACTGGGAACTTTTGACATTTTCATTCTGGTCGAAATGCGTGTTGTAGGTAGATCTTTATGCAAAATAAAAATTTTACAGTACTGGAGCTGAATAGAAATGTTATTCTTTCTCTAATGATTTTAATCAGCTTTTAAATTCTTTTAAAACTTTTCTAGTTGTGGACGATTTTTCTGGTTTTATCACTATTTTAAAAATTAAAATGCCCGAGGAAATTGATGTTGATGTCCGAGATAATACTAATAAAAGTAGAAGAGCTAGGAGTAGAGCGACATTCCTTTCTTCACTGAGAATGAAAACAACAATGTATCCCCTCTAGTTGCTTTCTAGTTGATTCTCCGGTCTCTCTGGCTCTCTCTATTTCTCAGTCCCTGCCCCCTGTCTCTCTATTTTCCTCCCCATCCTAAACTCTCTAGTTAATCGCTCTTTACTCGGTGGCTCTCAAACTCTGACTCTCAGCACGCACTGCCCGCCTCTAAGAACATTCGCGTCTACGCGCAACCACCCACACTCGCAGCCGCCACTCAACCACTCCGTTGCGCACGTTTCTGAAATTCTCATTCCCTAAACATTTCTACCACCCTGAGCGTTCAAAAGACTCTCATCCCCATAATACGCGCTAAGTAGGTAATACACAACACTAATCGCTGGCTTCGGTACCGAGAAGAGAGCACAACCTCTTCTAAAACAATTGCACATTTTCAGCCGAATCATTTAGACCTGGCACAAATGACAGAGGACTCGGGGAATGATCTATCACCGCCGCAATTACGCAACAAGCGAAGTCACATAACGAGTCGCGTGACTTGTCACGTGACTTGCTGTTCTGACCATTCGAGCCGCTGCGCTGGGAAGCCTCATTATTTTGTTCATTATACATGCATACATGCATCTAAGGTATTTGGACATTTATGTAGTTTGTAGTTTGAATACCAAAATTTTTTAATGATGATTTCACTGCAGTTCTCGTCTGACATTAGCATACACGCCGTTGTTCTTTGAGTCATAGGACGTTTATGTGTTCCGAAGGACGTTTATGTGTGCCATAAAGACATCAGTCTGCAAAAGATTCCAGCACTTCTCCCCACAGCAAATCATGAAAATGGACTACTGAAACAAAGACGTTGACAAACACACATCTTACCCTCGCCTACAACTGGAATGCATGAGGATGCATCAGTATGCATCATATGTAGCATACGTGCGCCGTTGTTCTTGAGTCATAGGACGTTTATGTGTGCCGAGTATTGAATAATAATTGCTAAGTCTCTAGAAACTTCATCTTGTATTTCAGATCATCTTAGCAATTTTAATAAATCAAGAAAAGCACAACATCATCACTTAAATCTTCTAACAACCTCACAATGTTGTACATCAGTCTCCAAAAGACCCCAGCACTTCTTCCCGCAGCAAATCATGAAAATGGACTACTGAAACAAAGACATTGACAAACGCACATCTAACCCTCGCCTCATGCATTAGAATGCATCATAGTCCCTGAAGATCTCCGAGTAGCCTCAATAAAAAACGCTCCCGGCACACCGTACCGATCGACGCGAAGCCGAAGAACGAGTCAGCTCGAGACGTGAGCGCGGGTGTAGCTGGGGGCAGGAAATCGAGCACGAAAGTCCCGGAATTGTAGAAACAGGAATCGCATTAACGTTGCCACGATAAGACGTCTGCCGAGCGGACTTCACGGCCGGCTTGCTCTCGTTATTCGAGTCACACACGGTAAGATAACGCTTTTCCCCTTTCGGAGAGGAGCGACGTGTCCCCCTTTCCTTGGCTTCCTGTCCACCGGGACCTCGTAAACCCGCTCTCGTAACAATCCGTAGCCTGCCCACTTTCATACTCTCTCTGTCTCACCCCCCTCTCCATCTCTCCTTTACAGTTGCAACTCGGTTCCCTTGGGCAGTCCCCCGCTGATTCTTCGGCGGCCTTCCGTGTCGTCTTTCCGCGTCTGTCGGCCAACTCCGTCGAAAGTATCCGAGATGAGAGGCGGAGATGGCCGTGGCAGACACGCGAGTGGCCCCTGCTTACTCCCGGAACAGCGAAAAAAAGGAAACGCCTGGGAAAGCTGGAAAATAGCGAGAGAGAAACCAGGGAATTTTCTTTCGCGGATAACACGCGTTCCCCTCGTTCCCCCGACATGCGAAAGTTCCGCGCACGCACGCATGCACGTGCGGATATATGCGTGACCTCAGAACCCGCGAATGTTCGCCGGACCGGCCTCTCTTAGTCTCCCGCTGCCTCGGGAAATTGCATCCTTTGAAGCCCGGCGTGTGCAGAATCTAGCTCCGCGGAAGAAAAAGTTGGCCGAAATAAGCGCGGAGAGAAACGAATCCACCATGCCGGACCCGGCGTGGCGCGGCGCGATGCTAGTCTTCTCTCATTTGCCCAACACCGTTTCCCCGATTTCCGGCTGACTTTCCTTGAAATTCGCCGGAGCTCCGGACCCCTAGCTCGATCCTTTCGCTACCCAAATTTTCAAAGGATTCTTCCTTTCCTCGCCTGCCAAGCAGTTCCCGACCAAATTGCGTGCGAGCTCGTTCCGACTGCGTCAATTTTTAAAGTTCCCCGGACCTTAAGGACCCGGATCCTGCGAAATTAGGAGCCCCGGATGTGATGCTGGGATATTCTACTCCCTCGGCGAAGATTTCCGTTGACGGTTTCTGATAGACCCTTTGGTACGGGACGGTTGCCGAGTTTGTTCAGTGATGAAAGGATGTGTAAAATGAAAATTTTCTGTCTCGATTTCGAGCAACTGTAGATTAAAGAATTCTGCCCTTTTTTAATTATTTTAGTCTCCTCTATTTCTGCTCATTAGCGACAGCTTGAATTAGTTATTTATTTTCTCAGTCGCAGTCTTATTCAATAAATTGTCACTCAATGTTCAAGATCTCAATCATATTATTTGGCAATGTATCCCACTTCCCACCCTTAAATATCAGATCGTTATTTTACGAATCAAATATTCAGGCATGTCATCTACTTTTAAATTGTCACGGTTCTGTGGCATTTTTTAAGGTATCCATCTGACAGTCAACGTGCTAAAAGAAGCAACAGAGAGATCTGAATCTTCTCGAAAATGATACTTCTGGTAAAGATACACTGTTCCGAGAACTCGGATATCAAAAATGGTGTTGAAGGTGACTGCTCATGCTTATCTGATGAGATTCTTTTCAGGATACTGCTTTCATGGTGTAAAGTAAAAAATCTATCTAGTCGGAAACTTTTGCACGTCACTTTATCTACATATTCATCTACTTATCTACCCATCTACCTTTCTACATGTTCATCCATGTGAGTGGATAGGTACTCCGCATGCAACTGTATCTACCTCTCTATCTACCTATCTACACGTCCTCCTATCTGCAATGCTGCAAAAATTTGTATTACCATCTGTATTAATTATTGAAATTGTACATCATAATAAATTGTCTGGAACAAGCTGGACATAAATCATTTTCCCTGTCATATTATTCTGAATAGACTGTAGAATGGAATGTTTACCATTGAGTGCAAGAAACAAGAATTAAATGAAAACTTCACCTACTAATTATTTAGCTACTAGATTTTAAAAATTATTTTTTCGCATAAATGCATTCAATCCGCAGTCTGGTGACGATCGTTACGAACAGACTGCGGATAAAATTTCGACGAGCAGAAGTGTCATAAAAATTACTCTTTTCTGAACAGTTTTAATAAATTGAAAATAACAAATCGATGTTTTCGAGCTCTCCTGATGATTTTCCTGTTTTCCGTTTCGTCCGTCCATATATTTTTGCCGCACAAAATCCGCAGTCTCGTAACGAGTATGTCATGAAATTAATTGATGCAACTAGCACTGCATCAATCTAGTTAAAGTTAAACCCCGATCGAAGACGTGATAAAAGAGCGATGACAAATGGCCGTCCGGCCCCGTCAATTATCTCCTCCATTTCTGTAAATTGTGAGTGCGACGAGCGAACAAACACTGTTAAAAGACAGTGTACACATTGGGTTGACACGCAGCTCGCGCGGATTTTTCTGCGAATGTGTCGGGTCCGTCAAATGGTGCGGTGTGCAAACATCGAGCTTGTGACAGTTTCAAGTGATTTATGTGTCCTCGAAACTGTTGATTGACTAATGGTCAGCTTTGACCATTTTGATGATGTCACCGGGTTGTGATGTCGATCAGAATCGATCACGGTGGTTATTTGCTGGGCATTCGTGGTCGCTGGTCTTCCATAGTGAAGCGAATCTTGGCCATCCACTTCTCTACCGAAATTCTGGAAACCACTTCCGACATATGCGTTTGCTCCCTTGACATTCTGTCTACCTCTCTCTCTCTCTCTCTCTCTCTTCATGCATAGCGTAAATCCTCATTTCTGTGTTACTTTGCATTCTAGCTACTTCTTTTTTCCAGTTGTGTTACACGACTTCAAAAAAACTGATGAGACAGAGAAACTTGTTACTTCCAAGCCGCAGGAACTTCATTTAATAATCATTTGCATAATCACGTTTTCGTACAGCTTTCATTAGCGATTCTTAGTCCATGATTTATCAAAGAAATCGAAATCACTGTATCTTATTTTCTGATTCTGTTGTCGCAGGGATTGCAGCGATGCTTTTATAGAATGTTATTAATTAAACTCATTTATGCGTACGCATGCTGCATTAAAGGTCATGGCAAACAGCGGAGGATTATTGCACAGGTGGCTACCTCTGGAGTCATGGTTGCCCGAGGCACCATCACGACAAATTACGCTCTCGCAATTAACTTACATTTCTCACAGTTGATTTGAAAAAACTTTCAGTGTGCATAAAAATTCACGGTCTGACAATAAAACAGTTAGTTTGAGCCTTGTATTTCCTAATATCTCGCAGGTTAACATAATTTTTATATACTCTGTGTTCTCTAATTTGCGAATGTTAAAAAAATTTGAGTAGATACTTCAAATGTCAGTGAATAATCGTAGTAAGCGTAAAATTGTATAGTTCGCAATCAGATCTCCTGATGGTCCACGCAGGAGAACAATGCTCCACATTCGACAAACTACACTAAAAATGCATGGTCTGACGATAAAACAGCAAGTTTAAACCTAGTATTAATTAATATTTCGTAGGTTAACATAATTTTTATATACTCTGTGTTTTCTGAACCAAATGGTAATTTGTAGATATTTCAAATGAATAATCGTAGGGAGTGTGAAATTGTATAGTTCGAAATTTGAGCAGGACGCAGCTGAAATAAAAAGGCTTTCCGGTTGCATATGCAGAAGCTTCTCAACGTTCTGCAGATCTCCTCATGGTCCACGCAGGAGAGGTATGCTCCACATTCGACCTATTAGACAGAATAGTGTGCGGCGGCGCGCGATCGAGCATAGTTCTCTCTGGTCGGATTAATAATTTGAGATGGCCGGGAGCTTGTGGCACGGCCGGCAACGTTCGAATAATTACAGAGATGCTTATAGGCGCATATTTCAACGACGAACAAACGTCAAAATGCACCGGTGGGCACACGCCGTGCTGCACCGAGCGCGCCGAAATGAGAACGGCGCGGCGCGGCGCGGCGCAGCGCGCTCGCCGATAGCGGGGTCAAGAGAGGGAAACTATACGTTCCGCATAACGCCGGGGTCCATTTTCCATTATATTCCGATGAAATATAAACCGTGCCGTAAATAACAATCCTTTATATCGAACGGTGTGCACGGCCGCGCGCACCGTTGCCCGTTGGCCCAACGCAACGGCGCAACGGGCACGGTTATGTTGGTACGATCAAAAGATACGCATGACCCGTTCCGCAATGCATTAGGCGGACTGAAAATACATGACACTGTATTTCGCGCCATTAACATTAGAACGGGCCGCCCGCCGCTGGTCAATTAATTACGAGCGTGTTATTCCCGCGTTGCAACGAAAGCGAAGATCCGCGACACGATACCCCGATAGCGTTTCCGCCCTTCGATGCCGTTTACGGGGTAATAGCTGTAATTGTTAACCCATTATTATCGTATTATTCGCGGGAAACAACATTTTTCGCTTACTCGGCCCGCCGACGTTTTGCGCCGCCCATTTTCCTCCGCGATTATTGATATTAGCTGAGAGTCGCTGAAACTCGAACATTTCAAATTATTCGTAATATTGCTCGCGAATTTTTCGACGTTCCAGTTCTGCGATTATTTATATCCTGGCGGAATTGTTGGAAAATAGTCGTGTTGTCCAGCCAGAAAATATTAAAAAGAAATAGAAGATAAAACTAGAAAAATTCACGTATTTAATGTTATGAGCAAGATTTCAGTGCCTCTTCAAAAAGCGGAACATTTATGAACGTTTTCTGATCCCAGTTAACAGCAAGTAGGTAAATTAGTTCGACCTAACAATCGAAGTATAATATGTTGAACAACTCTATTCCATCCCAGTCGCATAATTCCCTGCGAATTTAAATTATTACAGTCGCGTCTGCATTGTCGTATTCCGCGAACGCTGCCGCGCCTATGCAACAACTCCTTCGATGCACTTTACAAAAGCAGAATTTTCAATTATTACACAGGTTCTCTCTGTTTTTCACCGTAAATTCTGCCAGCACTGTAGCATCGCGGGTTGCAATCTCAAAGCGAAGCGCAGCACTTGGATAAGCTTGCCCTTTATCATATCGATGAATTTCTTACGAGCACTGGTCGATCGTACGTACGGAAAAAGTATCTACAACTACCGTGGCTGCCAGCCTTTGCTGCATCGATTCATATTGACCTTATTAACTGGAATATGGATGCTCAAACCAGTTAGATATGCAATTTATTTGTGTTCGGTGTGTACGTGAGATTGTAACGATGTGTAACTTCGAAGAAAACCATCATTATTATTTTAAAAAATTAGGGCACATACTTCAAATAATAGTCAATAATCGTACCAAATTTAAAATTATAATACCCAACACCTCTTTGCAAAAAAATTTTAAAAGATTGCTTTGCAATCACAGCGTGGGATTAGGAAGACTCCCTACTCCTGATGCTGTAACTTCGAGGAAAACCATTATCATTGTTTTAAAAAATTAGGGTACATACTTCAAATGATAGTCAATAATCGTACCAAATTTAAAATTATAATACCCAACACCTCTTTGCAAAAAAATTTTAAAAGATTGCTTTGCAATCGCAGCGTGAGATTAGGAAGACTCCCTACTCTCCGAGGCAATAATCCTGATGCTGTAACTTCGAGGCAAAGCATTATTATTATTTTTAAAAATTTGGTTACATACCTCAAAAGTAAGTTAATAATCGTAGCTTTGAAATTCCAACGTCGAATACATTTCTTTCAAAGAATTGCCTTGTGCTGACATTCTGGATGAGGTATCGACTGAGTTCTGTCGTTCATTCTCGAAAAACGAATCCCCGTTCCTGGAGGACGTGGATCGTAGGGCTGCAGGGTTAGTCGTACTCGTAAATACTCGGGGCTTAGGCGGATCCAGGCCGGTTTGAAATTGAGTTACGAGCGCGGCTAGTTAAAGTGTTCGGTTCGCATCGGTAACGTCCGGTCCCATCGGGCGTCCGGCCTGATAAACGAAGTTTCGAGTTCTCGCATATAGGTAGGTAGCTAGAGAGACGGCTCTTAAGTTAAGTTACCGTGGCGTATGATTCTATCAAAGGCTTGGGAAACATACGGGGGCGAGGACAGGGCACTCTCTCGCGTGATCCCGAAAATTCTAGTTTCCTGCATTCGCGTGCACGCGCGCGGTCTATACCCCGAGGAATTATGCAGGGATGAATTTATCGTTACGCGGTTATCGCCGCACTAAATTTATATTTAAATTGAATCGCGGATTCCGGATGGCCGGGAAGTATTAACGACTGCTAACGATTTCGTTGCGCACGCCGTTGTGTATGCCACGCCATGCTACATCGCGCTGGCCCCGTAGAAATACGTGCCTTTCGGGGAATATTGCGATCGTTCCACCGTGGAATTATGGCTCGTCGGTGATCGTTTATGAAACTGCGTGTGCTCCCGTTCCTCGAACTCTATATAAACTTCCACACGTTCGAATGTATTTCATGTATTCATTAGTTATTCGATATTTGTTGAAATAGCTTCCCCATCGACTCGCCAATCCCTCCCGCTTTAACACTTTCCGGCAAATCGACCTCGCGAAAAATTATCCGACGATTTTTGGCGAACCACACTGCTCACCCCCTGACTGCGTCTGTACACTGAATCTGAAGATTGCGATCTATTTTATACAAGAAAAATTATAAGAAATGAAATATATTACACAATAAAGAAAATGCAACATTCCGATAGGAGAGATATATTCTTTTAAACATTTCGAAACTTCTTCTCTGGTCCCGAACGCGAATGTCTACGTCGACTTTGGAAGAACGTGGATCAAAAACTATTTTTCAATTTTCCGAACAGGGACAGCAGAAAAATGTAAAGGTGAAGTTGGAAGTAGGTAGCCGGCTAGTTTCGCGAGGGTTAAAAAGTCTTGAAATTTTCAAAAGTATTCGGAACTTTAAATTCTTGGAATTTCGTCAAGAGAGTCTGACAAACTCTCGAGAATCTTGATCTACTTGCAATGAAAAGTTCCGAGGATATATTCTAACAAAGCATTTCCTATTGTTTCAGGTGAGTCATACTTCTTTAGTGGATCCTGCAATGTTCTAATAACAGAACAAGTGTACACGTATTTGTAAGTATAATGCATAGAACTAAATGTAGCAATCTAGATTTAAGAATGAAAGTTCGGAATATATTATTGCAGTTCTACTTTCATGGAACGTGAACGAACGTTCGTGCTACAATTTTTCTAATAATTGTCTGTCTTCGTTCCTGTCATTTGCACAGGTGTAATTAACCTCCGTGACGATTAAAATAACATTTAACTCGGAGCTCGCGTGTCTAATTTGCCAGCCAGGATACGTTTATTCAAACTTAGCGGGATAAGATCCTACGCAAACACGGAACTCCTGTACAAAAGGTTCTCGCAGCGTAGTTCGTTACCACATTGTCATCGTGCCGATTTTCTTTTTTACTCATTACTGTTGGTAATATAGGGCAGGACGGAAGAAACCTTGGAAAAATTAACGTTCCGTGCAGAGTCTTCGGTCATCTTCGTTCTTATTTTTATTGGAACACCGTTTTAAAGGAAACAATCTCTTTAATGCATCCTTGCTTCTTCTGAAAATACAAATTCCCGCGTCTCCGCGTTCTGAAGTTGGCTGGGAATTGTTCGAAAATGCGACTTACGACGTTTGCGATCGCGGGTCTGAGGGTCTTAAAAATGTCTCGTTGTAAAACACTTTTACTTCAGTGATCCTTTTACCGTTTCTCGCGACTTTCTTTTATCCTCTTAACTATTTGTAAAATGTAAGCCACAGGTACCCTGCAATGGGAACGTTTTATTAAAAAATTTCACTTCTTTCAATTAATTGCTGTTTATACATTTTTTACCGTTTTCAGTTAATGCTATTTGGACAAGTTAATATAACAATTTTAACCCTTTTTAATGTGGACAAATTGTGTATCTAAGTACAGTAGAACCTCGATTACCCGGGCCTCTGATGTTCAAATTCTTTATCGTGTGAATACTTTCCACAAAGAATTAGTTTGCGTTAAACCAACCCATACGCTACACAATTTCCTGCACACTTCAATAAGGATTAAGTTCAGAACTGAAACTATGTAATTGGTGTATTACAACCCGAACAATCATGTTCCACTAATTAGCACGGATAATCGAAGTTCTACTGTATCTGGTGTTCAGGCTAACATGAGAAATCATTAAAAATAATGTCAAAGTGGGTTAGGTGCCTCCGGATCTCACGTTCGCAGTTCTTCCTAAATCTCAGTGCGCTCCAGATGTTGCAGTTAGAATTGTTTAGCGTAATTCAGTTTCTGCTAAGTCTAATATTAGTTTTCGTTTCTGGGTCATGTTTTAAACACCCCCTGGCTACACCTCGTCCTTGGCAAGATTGTACATACGTCAGTGTTTGTAATGCTTCTGTCCAGCGTTTCCACAGTAAGAACAAGATAATAGTAATAATAATACGAGCAACAACAACAGCTAAATCCTCGGAGCTTGTTGGAGTACCAGTTTTGCAAAATTCCCAAATACTTTTACAGTAAACGCCCCTTTACTGTCCGGGTTCGTGGGCACGATCACTGTTCAGTGCCTACCCACTCCACTGCTCTACTGTCCTTCTCTATGTTCGGCTCTCTATTGAAGTCTCGCTCGGCGCGGTCGGTGCGATAGACGCAGTCATAAATCAAAAATAGTGTCCGGGTACGATCACTGTGCAAAACACGGCTGTTGGACAGTAAAGGGGCCTTTACTGTATCTACTTCTCAAACTTTACTCATGACAAGACGACAATGATAAAACTATTCTAATGCTTCCTGCATTCTGGTTGCACCGATGCATGGGAACGCGTCAGCAGGGAGATCAAAGCTGGCGATCCCTTTTTGGGAACATCGTCGGTCAATCTGTTAATCGATTACAGGAGCGTTTCTCGCGGTCCCGTGCGGAAGGGCACCGAAACGGGGTACATATTCCCACGGGCCGAAGAAAAATGTATCACGCCACAGCCCCGGGGAAAGCAGATTTGCATAATTACGAGCCGACGGCCGGATGAGGCGGTCGGTGGATCAATCACCGTCGCTATTTTTCACGGGTGGCCAACAGCGGTGGCGGGGACAGACACGAACAGAGAGAAAGGGTGGGAGTTTGCGCGTGGAACGCAATAAATTCACTTTTTCGTAAAGGTGGATTAAGTTATCCCCTCTTTCTCTTCGCACACCCCCGCGCACAACCCCCTCCCCGCGCCGTTGGATTTCAAACCTTCCCGCTTGGCCCACTTCCGGGCCGCGAGTCCTTTGACGGCGAGTTGCTTCGTTATAAATTTCTGGCGGAACAATGCGGTATATGGTCGTATAAATTTTCGACGAGCATCGATCGCCTTTCCACTTTTCCTCGTGGAAATTTCACGCGCTTCCGGCTGCGGCCGAAAGTTAGTCGAATAGAATCCAAATTCGACCCAATCCCCGTTTTTGTTCGAGTGTTACCCGGGAGGTGTGGACAAAAGTTAAAGTAGCCCGGAATCGTAAAAGGATGGACGGAATTCGTGGCTCGGGGAATTATGCGTCATTAATTATAGACGGAATGGCTGTTATTTCTTTCATACGATCAGAAACTATTCACGTGGAAGTTCTTTTTTACCACAAAAACGTTATTTGTACATTTAATATATGGATCCTAGCGAATGATTTCTTCCGAGTGTTAAATATAATTGAAGTTAGGTCTATCGAATAGTCTCATGCAAAATTCATTGTGATTTCATATGAATTCCAATTTGAAAATCGAATTACAGCGGAAACATGGAATAATATAGGGCTCTACGAAAAGGGTTATAACAGGCATGCCATAATATAGTCTGCACTTTTGAGAACTGTTGAAGGATATGATTGGAGCGGAGTTCTTTTCTAATTAAAAGACACAGTCTTAATGAAATAGTCATCATTTTCAATCGTCACTTCAACTGGTGACGCGTACTATTATACATTACATTGTAACAGCAGATACGACACCGCAATATTTATTGGATATTGAGTAATTTCCAGAACTGTTTTATTTCACCCTTCTCTCTAAAACTCTACATACAAAAATTTACGTACAAATCGTTACAAAACTTGTAACAGTAAAAGCGACACTCTAACATTCCTGGATTTGAGTTTTATTTCAACAAGAACATATAATAAAAAGTTCATAAAGTTGATGCTTACAATATTCGACAATTACTGAAATTATAAAAATGCATAATCAACTGTTACAATAAATTCAACGATGCCACTGTTACAAGCCAACGTTTTCTGTTAAATCATAAAGTGTTACATCATTTTTGCAGGAAAGGTTTAATAGGATGCAATTTAATTCAATTTTGAATCCACTGTTCGAGGGGTTCTACAAGTGTTGGAACACAGTGGACGATAAGTCGTGCAGTCGTTAATGTTGCGAGTCCGTGAAAAAAAAAACGAGGACTTCGAAAGTGGTTAGATTTATCGGGGCTTACACGCGACCCCCGGCGAATAATTCGCCTTTTTGTTCCGGAAATTTCAACGGCGGCCAATGAGCACTTGTATTCACGTCCCGTTTTATCTGAACCCCCATCAACCGCAGGATAAACCGCAACGTGCCCGTATAAAGTAGCGAGAAGCTCTCTGCAAAACTTTCTCCCGTTGCTGCTCGCGCGGCTGTTTTCTTGCAATATCACCGCCGCTATCGTTAAGAGTTTTAATATCCATTACAAACGAAAGGAATGCGATTCTATTACGTTTTCTCGCGACACTAGCTCGCTTTATGATAGCCATGAAACCGTGTGTCATTCGCAGCTCTTTGGTTTAGACGCCTTCGAATCACCGATTTCGGGAAAACTTTGTTTCGAAACTTTTGCGAACGATCCGAGCTACTTTTGCTTCAGTGGAAAATTTATGGATCGTTTTATATGTTGAGACGACTCGCGAATGCAAATTGGAGAAGTTGGATTGGTTAATTGGACATCGACATTTTAAAAATTGGTTCGGTAACACTGTGAGACTGAATTTTACTTCAATTTATTTTCGACCGTTCTACATTAGACATTATGATCTTTCGTAAATGAAAATTGGATCAATTTCAGAACATTTAGACAGAAATTTTAATCGTTCTCAAGAGAAAATTTATCTTGAGACGCTTACTTGATATTTAGAGACCATCTTATATCAATGAGAATTGGAAATGATTAATTTTAAGAATTGGCTCAATTAAGAAAATTTACTTTGAATGATTGCATATATTAAGCCAATACATAAGTAGATTTTACACAGCAGTCAAGTGAGTATTAAGATAAAAAGTGCGAATTGTCACAAAACGCAGGAGAACAATGCTCCACTTTTTCGACAAACTACAGTAAAAATGCATGATCTGACGATAAAACAGGAAGTTTAAGCCTAGTATTAATTAATATTTCACAGGTTAACATAATTTTTATATACTCTGTGTTTTCTGAAACAAATGGTAATTTGTGAGTGTTAAAACAATTTGGGTAGACTTCAAATATCAAATATCAGTGAATAATCGTAGCAAGAGCGAAATTATATAATTCGCAATTTGAGCAGGGCGGAGCTGAAATAAAAAGGCTTTCCGGTTGCATATGCAGGATCTCCTTGACGTCCTCCAGATCTCCTCATGGTCCACGCATGAGAGCTATACTCCATATTCGACCTATTAGACGAGCTACTTTTGCTTCGGTGGAAAATTTATGGATCGTTTTATATGTTGAGACGACTCCTGAATGGAAATTGGAGAAGTTGGATTGGTTAATCGAACATGTAAATTTTTAAAATTGGTTCGACGACACTGACACTGAATTTTACTTCAATTTATTTCGGACCGTTCTACATTAGACATTACGATCTTTCGTAAATGAAAATTGAAGCAATTTCAAATTTGACGTATGACGTTTGGTTCTTTAATATTTTACTTCGACATTTTTAATCGTTCTCAAGAGAAAATTTATATTGGACCACTTGATATTTAGAGACCATCTTATATCAATGAGGATTGAAAATGATTAATTTTAAGAATTGGCTCAATCGGGAAAATTTACTTAGAATGATTGCACATATTAAGAATACATAAGTAGATTTTACACAGGAGTCAAGTGAGCGTTAAGGTAAAAATTGCGAATTGCCACAAAAAGCCAGATGAGATAAGAGGAATAACAATCAGTGGGCTAAGCAATAGAATACCATCCGTCAGAGCCAAACCTTTTCAACGCCCAGTACATGAACCTCGCGCCGATCCAATCCTCGGCGAATAAATCACGCGACGAATCCCTCACGAAACGTTGTTCCAGCAACAGCAATGGCAGTAGCGCCAACAGCAGCAGAGGTAGGAGCAGCAGCAACGCCAGTAGCAACAGCATCACGTCTCCGGTCGGAAGCGCGTTCTTATTCCCATTTCCATCCGTCTGAAAATTCGCTGCGCGGCGTTCGCTGCATCGATAAAGAATTTCCGTCGTCCCGGGCGCCGATGTTTGCTGTGCTTAGCTGAGAGTGTTGCTGCCGGTCAGACGACGCCTAAAACAACCTAACTGAACACAGGTCTTAATCGTACCTCCTCGAGAAACAATAAATTGTCGAGGTCGTTGTTTCTGAAAAAACAGGTCCAATTAGAAGACTGTCATAGAATGATCTTGAATGACCTCCAAAGGCACAAAAAGCAATATATTTGTGACCGCTATAAGACATCTGCTAACAAAAGACCTAGGACATCTTATACAACCAAAATTATCAGAAGACGACGTTTTTGTTCCCGAAGGTCGAGTCCAATTAGAAAACTGTGCTAGATCCCCATGACGCGTGCGCGCGTACCACCCAGCTCCGCCTTCCCGGTAATATACGCGGCCGAAAGAAACACTTTAATCGAAATTCGATTATCCGAAGCTCCCGGTTGAAGGGAGAGGAGCTGGCCTGCAAAAGTGTTTCCTCGGAGTCGTGAAAGTTTCCGCTCGTTTACCCAAAACCGTAGAGAGCCCCGATACCGGCCGATCCCACTTCGCTCCCCATGATTATCTCCGACTGATCAAGCTCCCATTGTCTCGGGTTCTTTATGAGAACGAGAAAGAGAGTCAGAGAGTAGAAGGTTGCTGCCAGGCCCGGAAATAGAGGTCGTGTACCGCGGGAAGAAGAAAAGAGGGCTAACTACTCTTCGGCATTTGAGCGTGTTGGCCTGAAAAACCCCGCGCCGACAAGTCGCGAACTCTCTCCATTAACTTCGGCGAAATCAACTTTCTTGGATATCCGAGAGTAAACCTTACACCGAAAGTTCTATCTCGCTCGGATGAGCAGCAAGCTGCCTCCGCTCTGGTGCGCGGAGCCGAGCCGAGCCGAGCCGGGGCCGAACAGTCACCCAGGGAAGGTATATAATCCCTCTCTCGCGGAAAGTTAACTCGAGACAGATCAAGTCAAATCCACCGTCTAAATGAAGCGACCCTGCCTCTGTTCCTGACTCTCTCACTCTCTTTCTCTCTCTCGATCTCTCCCAGTCTCTGGTTCTGTTTTCGAGGACGTCGTGTAGCTAGTCGGCTCCTTCAGCGAGGCGAAGCGAGGCGCAACGAGAGCCAGACAGCCAGGACACGCGACTTCCGGTACACCCCCGCGTTCTCACGGGTGTTACCCGCGGTCTACACGCGGAAAAGTAGCTGGCCGGATACGCCGTGACGCGTGCGAGATACGGTTATGCTACCGCCCATGACTACTTCCACGCTTATGGCTCGGATTGCTGAATCAAACTGCAATTTTTGGAACAGAAACGGCTGCGGCGATATCTGACAATTTTGTTTGATGTATCGTAGGATGGACCTTTTTCATGACTACACAGTTGAAGATTCTTTTGTCTGGGTATATTTTGTATAGTCGTCGTTTATGCAGTCAGTTTCTGTCGATTAAATATATTTAAAAGAATTAAAAATTATTATACAAATATTACTACATGATTACACTATTTTGCTGGAAATTTCGATGTACAAATAGTTCCGACAGTGAATTACGAAGAAATTTCGGTTTATTAAGCCTCGATATGCATTTTCATAAATCAACGTTCGATAAATAAACAGTGGGGCCGCAGCGGCGTACGCCTCTTCGTTTATTCCCGTTTCAATTAATTCCGTAAAAGGTATTAATACCCTGTCGGCATATTACAAAAATATTTAATTTCGACGAGTAACAGTCGACCGAATAATCGTTCCACAAGCTTCCTCTTCTGTATGTGTTTACGCTGCAATATCATCCTTTCTACACTGTTATTAGTACCACGATTAATTTTATACGGAATTGATATTGTGGCTTGCTGAATCACTCGATGCGTCTTCCTTTTCTCGTTTCCGGATCGGGCTGCTTCCGGAGAACCTGGAATTGCTGTTGATATTTCATCGAACATTTTTTATGATTAATATTAATTACAAGCTTTGCACGGTATTCTGTATCTTGGAAATGGAAACGCGGCTAGATGAGATGTGGGAAATATTTTCAACGATAATCGAGACCCTGCGCTAAAACAAGTAAACATTTTTAATTTACCAGACGGGTTTAAATCTTCGACTAATTTCACTTTCGTTTCTGATTTGAAAATTAATTTCGAACGTGACACTCTTATTTTTGAATAAACTGCAACTTTTCGTGAAAGTGCAAGTGAACTATATTTGTCTTTTTTTTATAGGATCAATGTAGATGCAATCCACAAATTTTTACTTCTTTACGTCTCTTCATTTAATTTACTACGCACCTGTACATTTGCAATTTATGGAAAGCTATAAAAGTGGCATTCACAGTAGAAGGGTGAGGTAATAACGTTTAACTAGTAATCTAATTAACACTTTAATTCAGCATTGTTCGTTTATGGTTCAGCGCTGATATACTGAAATCAACAGTTTGGAAGCGTAATGAAAATTAATTTTAATAATTATAATTATTCCGACATGTCTAACACAATTGCCTCTGTTTTCACAGGGATTCATTCATTTTGCAATGACCTGGATTGTGCATTCTAGAATTTCTCTAAAAATAAAATTACTAATATTTGCATAAATCAATACTTATCATTGAGATAATCGTGAAACCATTAAAACATTTTGCAACATTTGTCAATTATATCCCGCCGTGCTTGAAACTTTGTTTTCCATTGCTGTCCAGGTTCCGGTGCAAATTGACCACAACGTCATCGCGCGGGAGTGTGTCAAAGATTTATAAAATACATACGCGAGTCGACGAGTCTTTCCCGGTAGAGCAGCTCCCACCGGGGGATATTTTTCATACTCTCTGTTGCTCAAAAAAACTTGGCGACAGAACGAGTTCACGCAATAGCGAGAGGCGGGCTGTGTGCGCGTTACACCGGGACGCGGTAATGATAATGTTCCAGCCGGGCAAAGTGGAACAGGTTAATCCTGGTTGAACGCGGAGCTGGTGGGCGTCGTGTTGCCGCACACAAAGGAGCATCGAGTGCTAACCGACGCGTCGCACATATTAAAAATATTTGCCTGCATTTTCCCTTTGACCATCGCGCGACTAGAATTGCCTAGACACGGTGTCTGGCTTTATATTGCGGTTGGCCGTCCATTGCGTCGGTTTTGAGCTGTTCATTTCGCGCACTTGACCCTGGGATCAATTTTAACCATTAGGGGCGCCATTAAAAATTGCTGTACCATTATTACAAATATTGTTTACATTATTAGAAATGTTGGTATCTAATCAATTATTAAACATTTAAGTATTGTATGAGGTATTATATCAATTTCGTATCCACCAAATTTTAATTTTGTACGAGGAAGAAATGTTTAATTTTCGAGTTAAAATAATTCATGCCCGTCCAGTGACGTAAATCGTTCATACAGTGAGGATAAAAATGGAAACATGACGAAAAAGTAGCGGATCTTTGAATTCTTCTAACTTCGTGTAAAAAGATCGTATGATACTCTATCTTCACTCATTTTGAAGAGTGAAGTCTCTATTTTCAAACTCTTTTATCCTTCATTGAAAAAGTTTATGCAAATAGTTTCTTTCTACTTTGATTTCAAGGTGATCTTATAAAGCAAAGTCTCCTCTTTAGAATGGGTAATTAAAAATTGATCTCTGATTTTTCTTCACGATTTTTGGTTACTGGGTGGATGGTTACCTTCTTCCTATCGTTAATATTTTTTAGGAGAACGTTGATCGGTTTCGGACAAGCAAGTAGCAACTTGCAACCCAGCACCTCCCGATAGTGTCTCGAATTGCGAGAGGAAATGGATGTTTATGTTGCAACTATGTTTCCCCTCGACGCTGTCCACGCTTCCGTGGATGCAGCGGTCCAGTTTTACATGTTTAATCGAGAGACCCCGGCTCTCGTCTTCACTCAATTTAATAGCCTCGATAATCGGCAAGTTCCCGGTTCCCGGATGAATGTATAATTCAAAATTCCCCAAAAGGGCGAGTTATGTTGGAAGTTCACTCCAACGATGGCCGGTGCAACCGGTGAGAAAGTTTAGGTTTCAGGGTTTAAGTAGTTCAATTGAGAAGCAATCTCGCGGCAAACGCGGGTTATGTTAAATAGAAGCCGGGAAATACTGGGATGCATAGTTGCGGGACGTTTTCTCGGGTGCCCGGGGAATTTCGAATGCATTGGCCATGCTGTTCCGTGTCACGTTGCTGTGAATTTGCAAAATAGCAATAATCTTCTTCAAACTCACCAAACTAGTTGTATATCCTCTAAAATTTCGTAAAATTTTATTGAGAACGATTGCAATATTTCAGGTTTCGTTCTATTTCTAAATAATGATGCATTAAATGTTTAACAGCAAAGACACTGTCCCTGTCCAACGATCTGCTTTAAAAAATATCAATCGATTCCTTGAAGCTTCCCCTTCAAAATGAGTACTTAAAAAAATTTGGTACCATTTCAAGAACTCACAGAAAAAAATAAAATTCGAGGCTATGGCACTATACCAACTCCACTTGTCTGACCATACACTCACCTATTCTACTTGTTGGATCAGAAATCATCACGTGAGATAGTTTGTGTTCCATTAGTCTCACTGTAGGTCATGCCTATTCCACTTGGCTAACTATAAGACCACGCTTATCATGCTTGTTTAACCGTAGACTATCCTCATTCAACTTGTCTGACAATAGTTCTGTGGTATACCATTTGTCCGTTCATAGGTTATCCTCATTCCACTTATCTGAATACAGATTGTCCTTATTCTACTTATCTGATAATGTCTCTATTCTATCGGTCTGACTGTAGACTACCTTTGTTTCACTTGTCTGACCATAGACCGACCCATACCACTTGTCTGATGGTAAACCACGTTTATACTGTTTCTCTGATAAGGCGGACCTATCTTATTATTTAGATATATTATGGTAATGGTGGGTTTAACGATTTTAGATGACCTTGGATGACCTTCAAATACCACTTAGGCGGGCGACTACAAATTTAATTGGTTCACAAAACACATACATATCTGTGTAACACATAACATATTTTTATTCCAAAATAAAACCAGTTCAATGACACGCTTTAAATGGGCGTCGTCATTTCCATGCACGACAGTTGAGTTACCTGGGCTTAAATGAAAAATTCCTGAGCAACGGTACCCGGACAGAAACAGACACGTTTTTATTTCCGTTCGTTCTGTTTATCCCGTGAAAACAGATCTCAGACGGCGTCGGATCAACGCGGAAAATAAAAACGACGTTCAAGGTGGCTGTCGCGCCGACGACGACGTGTTTTTTCTTCTTTGAGAGAGAGAGAGAGAGAGAGAGAGAGGGGGAGAGAGAGAGCTCCGGCCATCCGACGGAAGCAGATTTGCGGGTTCAAATATGAGATGTTTGTGACGCGGCTCGCTGAATATTCGCTTTGATTTCCTGTTATCGGGCCGGGGCCCGTCGATCCGTGAACTCGTTTGCCCGCGAAGATTTTTGCCGGAAAGTAAGAGGAATAATTTCCCCGGCGGAATTCGACGTTCGCCGGATAAATTCGTAAGCAGGGAAATCTGATCAAGCCCCGGGCTCGACAGGGTCTATTTATATTATTGCTTGTTCGAGAGCGTCGTATCCGGTGTCTCGCGAAATTCCACCGTCTTGTCACCAATCTATTTATTTTCTCATTGGTCGACCAACCACTTCGTCGTCTGTTACCAATCATCTGCGTATCTCCCGATCAATTTGCATTTTTACGGACTGAAAGGGGTGGACAGATTGATTTTGCTTAAAAAGTTTTCTACTGTAGAAATCTTCGCGAATACTTTGATAATACTTTGAATATATTTATATACATATATTTAATAGTATCATATATAATATATATTTTATTATAATATATATTTGATATGTATTATATATATTATATTATATATATATATTATATATTTTATACATATTATACATATATTTAATAGTATTTTATTTTTTGTTATTAGCTCTTTTTCTGAAAGGAACAACATCTTAAATTCAAAAAACGAAGACTAGAAAATTTGGTCAGATTCGAACTAGTGTACCAATAACGTAATCGCAAACAAAATACAAAAACCGAAGAACTGTACATCTCGAACTTGCAGAAGCGCAAATAATTGTAACGTAGAAGCAGGTAGATCTAGGCGGGCATAATTTATTAAAATGCGCTTACAGGCAGCTGGATGTTAATGAAAATTGAGAGATTTGCATCGGTTATTGCGCGCCACTAATTAAAAGAGACTTACCTGCGCGCTGCATTAAAATGGAAATCAGTTCCCTAGGATTGCGCGCATTATGCTCTCCGTGACCTGTACAGGCACCCTGGATTTGCGACTCGGGGGTAAATCTTGCGATAATAAAGGGCTCTTCTAATGTTCTTATCCTGGAGAATATACTGCGTGAATACTTCACTGAACTCTTCCTCTCGCTGATTCCATTCAGGATTGTTTTATTCCGTCCGGTTGCCATTGTTTTATTCGGCTAGATTTCTGTAAATCCCGCTGCAACGGTATAGAGAGGATTTAATCGTGTTATTGTGAAATTACATATTGATTGGTTACAAGTTCGTATATCTGATTCTTCAAGTCGCAAACAATTTAACCCTTGTGTAATCAACCAAAATGAATAGATTACTTTAAACCTTTCTGCATTTAACATGTTTGCACAAATTCTCATTATAAGACTATACATTAATATATTAGCGAGTAAGGATTCAGAGAAATTTTGTAAAATTTTTTAGAGGAACATTAACAAATTCTTGAACGAATTACAGTAAATGAGTATCTGGGTATCAGTTGACTACACAAGGGTTATTAATTTAATTAATGGGAGATTAGGAACAGTTATCTAGCGACAGTGTTAAGTTAAATATGTACTGACTTTTGTAAAGGAGATTAAAAATTTTCAGAAGATTGCACAAGAGTTAAAGACTGTTCCGGTCCAAGGTCATTAGAGCCCACACTGCAGTAACAACGATAACTGATCTTCGTCATCGCGGTAGAAGGCACTACAGCAAACTTCCCTCAGTTTCCCTCGGCCTCAGGATGGGATCAGGAGGAAGTCCCGGGGATGGAAATTTCGCAGAAGCCAACAGGACACTTAGCGTCGCAACTAGAGAATGTACCTTTTCCAGGGTACATTCGCGACACGAAACTCGTCTTTCACGTTTACGCGCGTTGGGTGCCGGCGTAGCTCGGTGCGGCGCAACCTTCCCTTCAGCTCGAAGCACGTCAGCGTCAGATCGTCGCGAGAGCTTCGCGAAGTACAGGATTTCCGTCGGGGCCGTTACCGAAGTTTGGGACGGGTCGGGTCGAGATACGGTCGTGTAAAAAGTTGTCGGAGGACTCGGATAGCTGGGGCCGGGATCTCGAGAGCCCTGCGCCTTGGATAACCTGCGAACTATTTTACTGGTTGGCCGCCATTTAGCTATGGCCTTGCCCGATCCTCGACATGTATTCCAGCTAAACTGAACGGGGCTAAACGGAACACGCGGCTAAATCCTCGGAACGATGATATTCGCTCAGCCCGGTCTGCTGCCAAACTGCCATAAGTTCCAGACTTACGACGGCATACTAAACGTGTTTCGTGTACTTTAGAAGCAACCGGTGCGCTGCGCGACATCCCGTGGATCCCCGTATAGATTTCTATGCGCGCGGTGACGCCCGCAATTATCCTTAACACGATTGTCACTAATAATCCGGCCATTAGGCGAGCCCCGCGTCGAACGCTCTTCCTGTTACGGTGTCTACGTGACGCAGATTTTAAAGGGAACTGCTCGCTGTTCTTCCTCCTCCTCCTCCTCCTCCTCCTCCTTCTTCTTGTTCTTCTTCTTCTTCTTCGTCGGTTGCGCTATCCTCTTACCACCCACAACCGTCTCGTTCGACGTTTATACCGGAGTTTAAACTTTCCTCCATTCTTCACACTTATCTGTACGCTCCTCGTCGCCTGCGACGTTTGTAGATCGTCTGCCATCCGATAGAGCTCCCATCCAGTCGGCGTTTACATCGGTATCAGTGTCGGTATTCTTATAGGATCCGTATGAAAGGCGACGAGGCGAAACACGATTCAAACGCCCACGCCGCGCCGCGCCGCATCCGCGAAATCTGATATCGAGTTTTCATGGGAATTCGGAGATTCTCAGACTCGCAATTCCGAGATCGCGGGACCGGACCGTGGGGAACGTGTCGCGGGAATTGCGGGAGACTGTGCATGCGTTTTCTGACGAACCAGAAAAGTGGTCCCTTCTCCCGAGGAACTCGCCGAAATTCAAAAATTCATACGGTCTTTATGAACATGTTCTTGGGGTTGCTGAATTTGAATATTTTGTCGAAAATGGAAATCAAATACTACGTCCTTTAATCCGAATTACAATCAATCAATTATAAAATCGTTGACTACGAGTAGTTCTTATTTAATCACAATTATCTGTGTTTGCAATAAGTGTGAAACCGAGCGAATTTGTTACAATCGAATAGAACGCGTCCCTGCGTTCTTGACTTTATTTAAACGTCGCGCACGCGATAAGCTACCGCGCAACATATACCCGGCTTCCTACATCGTACTTTCTGCAACATTTTCCGCAGATAATGCAACCGTCAACGTTTACATTCATCGCGTCCCCCGTTACATCGGCGGACGTTCGTTCAAGATATCGCCGCGAAAAACGGAACGAACCGGTTTACGAACGATCCCGAAACTGGCACACGTCCGCCCTCGAATTCATCGCGGGCAACCCGGCAAGATTAATGACCGGAAGGAATACGCTCGCCGCGAATTCACACTCGATAAAATTTGCAGCGGTCCGCCGAGCTGCGCCGCCTCGCCTCGTCTCGGCGTTTCGCAGTTACGCGCCGGGTCCCGTGTGCAAAATATAAAGCGACGGTGCCCCGTAAATATGTGTACTGGAAGAGCTTCCTCGTCGTCTTCCTCTTTCCCTCATCCAGCATCTTTTCCATTCCAAGAATCGCAGCGCATAATGCATACACGAACCGCGCCGCGGAAATCGCGAATTCGAAAGCACTCGTTCACCCGTTTCGCGACCCCTATTCGCGTGTATCCGCGACGCTCGTGCCCTTTCGCGAAACCAGCGCAAACGAGACCGAAACCCTTAGCCCTTAGACCCCCTCGGCTTCCTGCAGGTTGAAAGGGAACGGCTCGAAACGCATCAGCCCCGAGGTTCGCGTTCGTTCCCTTGCATTAAAGAAGAAGAAGTCGAGAGCAAGTCGGCGAACTGATTAACAAACTTTCTCGTTTTGAACTTCCGATGGAGATTCCCAGGCCGGAAAGAGCTGCGTTTCTGGTTATAGATCGCCGATGAAAGGAATCCAATCTTACTCGCCGTTGGTTTTCCGAAATTCATCCGCACAAAAGATGTGCTATAGTTGGATCGTCGGAAAAGGGTTCAATTGTAGATGAATGTTACTTTTTAGTTTGTTGGGGGGTGTCGAGGATTGTAGAGTTTGTGAACAACATTTGTCAAATTGCGGACGTATCGCTGAGAACGGAAAGACAGCAACGTGTTATCTCTCCGTCCAGAAGCGGGCTTAAATCTGTTGAGAAAAAATCGAAGACGCTCTCAAACGTAATCGTGTTTATGCGACAATAAACGTCCGCGCGGGTGTAACCCGGACGCGTGCGGTCGTTAGCTCGTCGCGTAAATTCGTCGACTCGTTTATGGCTGGCGTTACGAGCCTGGCTGGAAAGATGCGAACACGAAAACGCGGTTAAAAATCAATTACGCAAGAACAGACCACGCCGCGAGTCCGTCGCACCCGATATGTGCAACCCGGGATTGATTGCGTTTATTCCTGACCCGAATGGGAATGCGCTGCAATGCATCCGGTTGACAGAACGTTCTGCCATATTGTCGTGTGTCTGAAGTGATCTAACGAATCCGCGGAAACACGAGAATTGTGCACTCCGTGGCAGAAAGGTAGGCTGCATAATATTGTCACTTGCATCATGTTCCACATTTACTATTGTGGGGCTTTTTATATAATTGCTTATCAAATGTGTGTATTGCTCGGTTTACAGTCGGCGAGGTACTGTTTTCTGTTTGTTAACATGCCTTGTCTTGTATTGAATAATTTTTGTTTAACCCTTAAGAGGATCTCATGACATGCACTTTAAAAATGCGATGATTCGTTAAATTGTATCTAACCATGTACACTCCAATTTCCATTGTGGTTGGCAAGTAAGTTCGTTCGGTTTCTGTTCCAGTGTAAGTTTCATTCGGATTTGCTTTTCTTTTGTCAGCGCTGTCGTGCAAATCGAATACACATTTGGAAGGTTATGTTTCACTGTTTATGTTGTGCTGTGTTTGGTTTGGCTAACATCAGTATTGTGTGTGCTGCCTATCTGTGAACATGGAGATAAATATCGTGCATTGTCGTCACATTTTGCTCTATTATTTTAAAAAAGGCAAACGGGCTGCGGATGCTCATAAAAAGATATGCCCGTGTGTATGGAGATGATGCCTTAACAGAACGCGTATGCCAAAAGTGGTATGCCAAATTCCGTTCTGGAGATTCGACGTCAATGATGCGCCGCGCTCCGGTCGCTCGACCGAGATTAATTCAAGTGACGTTAAGGCTATAATCGGAGTAAATCCATCCCGATTGGTACGAGAAATTGCTATGGCATTAAATATATCCCACACAAGCGTAGAAAACCATTTGTGTACCAATCAACCGAGGCTAACTTGACCACACGCATATCCATCTGCGATTCGCTACGGAAACACCAAGAAAACGACCCATTTTTTAAACGAATGGTGACGGGTGACGAAAAATGGATCGTCTACGATAATGTAACACGTAAAAGATCATGGGGCTCAGCAGCAAGCCACCACAAACAACCTCGAAGGCGGGATTACATCCAAAGAAAATAATGCTCTCCGTATAGTGGGATTCCAAGGGTGTCATCGATTACGAACTGTTACCGTCAGACAAAACGATTTATTCAACTGTATACTATGCGCAATTAACGAAATTGAACCAAGCAATCCGCACAAAACGTCCAGAATTGGCAAATCGCAAGGGTGTCGTCCTCCACCACGACATCGCCAAACCTCGTACGTCACTGACCACTCGGAATAAATTGATTAGGCTTGGCTGGGATGTTTTGCCTGACCCTGCGTATTCACTATCTAGGATCTAGCCCCTTCCGATTATCATTTGTTGAGGCCGCTGCAGAACTCTATGAACGGGAAAACCTTCAGGGATGAAGAGGCGGTTAAAAATCACCTGATTTGGTTTTTCGCCGATAAGCCACAGACGTTTTACGAACGCGGTATAATGAAGTTGGTGGAAAGATGGCAAGAGGTCATCAATAAAGATGGCCAATATATACTTGATTAAAATTTATCTTGTGTATCAAAAAATTATGTTTTATTCCACTCTAAAAAACCGAACGAACTTATTTGCCAACCACATGAACTCAATTTGTTAAGAAATATAGACAGACGCGGGAAAAAGACGAGTACAGATCGACCAAAAGTGCGTCAGGCTGTTAAAATTATTCATAGACTTATTCCGGCGCGGATGCTCGCGGTACAAGGTCGAAACTTCGACGCGGATTACGCCCCGTCCCGGCAACTTCTTTCCCCATTTTTGTTTCGTGTTGAACAGCGTGTACGGGATGCCTCGCGTGATCAAAAATTTAAACTTCCATGCTAAATAGATGGGCGAACTTTCGCGTCCAGATATGGGGAATAATGTAACGCGAATGTTGCGCTTAGGAAATCGTGCTTTACCGTAGTCGTTCGCGCTTTTTGAACTGTTTGCGGAGATCTTCTCTCGGCTCACCTATCGGCAACATGAATGCATTTACCTACCGCTTGCAGAAATTTAACAATTATTTTATTGAGAATGAAAATTGTAAAAATAATGAAAATTGTGAAATGTGTATCTGGGCATTCAGATTCCCCGCACGAAGATTAAAGGGAAGCGATTAATCCATTCGCGGAGATGATTACACCGATCCCGAGAAGCGACGACATTTAATATGAAAAATTGACGTCGATGTTCGAGCACCTTCGACACCTACCCCAATTTCCACGTATTTGCCCCTTTTTGATTTAACCTACTTCCTGAGATGCATCCATTAATAGATTAAAAGTGCAGTGTTGTACACGTGCTCCAGATGTCGATGCGTGGGAAACGATCAGATCCGAGTGCATCCTTTTACCAGACAGTTGCAGTACTATTAAGATATGAACTCTTTCTCAATGTGTACGTACGTTTGCAGGAATTCTGCAACTGCTTTGCAATTGACTTGTCGAGAAAACAATTTTCGTAGACAGCAACCGTCTCAATATTTATTAATCAGTATTTTTTTCTTGAGAAAATTTCATTTTAAGTTACGATTCAGATTCGAAAAATATAAAATTGGGGGCCATACCACCCCTACTTATTTCCCAAAAAGGAAATTTACGCGGCAGCAGCACCAATTGTAGGAGAATCCCGAGCACAAAGAGAGAGGAAAGACAGGGGTGTAGGAGTCGACAGATAAGGGGTTCCTGGAACGGAACGCACAGACGTCGAGGGATGGTGTACGAGAGAGAGAGGAGCTTCGGGTATTATTTTATAATCTGGCAAAACATTTTTCTGCCTTCGGATAACCTTTCTGAATGCCGCGTATTTCACGAGAGACGGGGATCTGCGCAGACGATAGCGGCCGTGCGGTAAAAAGAGAAAGACAGTGGGGTAGAGAGTGCGGGGGTGGCCCTTAAGCCGTGGTAAGCCTACTACGGCCGCGCTTACGGCGGATTCTCTTGGGCTCTATCAGCATTCGGATAAGCTGTATCCGGTATTATGTTCTTCCGACGTTGCCAACATCGTGGTTTTGCTCCACGGTAAAAACTGCAATCGAGAGAGAGAGGCAACGGGTCTGGTCTGCGGCGATTCGGCGACTCGGAAACCGTCGAAAAGGGGGACAAAGAAAGGGGTGACGCAACGTGTTGCTGCAACCCGGGATGCTGCAGCCGACTGCATCCACAGCCTCGACAAACTTCCACGAACAGCCGATACGCGATTGATATTGAATTAGTCGGTGAGAATGCGTCAGCTGCGCGACCTGGCCCCCAGCGATCGAGCAACACCGATTTGTCGGGACGAGGTGAAATTTTAAAGCCCTGGCCTGGTCGCATCCCGGTCCTGAAGGATTTAGACGTCGACCGGGATGTCCTCCCATCACCAAACTGACCCACCTTCGACGTATCAATTTGCGCGGAAACGTGCGAAAACTTCGAAAAGTTTCATATTTTTGGAGGTCGATTAATCTTCAGTCAGTTCGTGATCAATATTTGCGTGTGGCGCGCGAAATTAAAATTTGTTTGAATTTATTCATAAAAATGTTGTGAAGATTGTTTTCAAGTGTGAAAAACATGTAAGGTGAAGTGGGGTAAGTGCGCACTAGTTTTTGTAAAGTTGGACTTTAAACTGATGTATTTTCTAAATACATTTTGATAGCATATTGTACAAAGTCAACTACTATATACTTGCCCCGAAAATGGGGCAAGAGCGTCTCTGAGAGTTAAAAATGTTTTCGAACCTTGTTTCAAGTGCTACGGGGCAAGAAAAGAATTATTATCAAGCCTGCTATAAAATGCTTTTTATTGCATTAAATTATATTGTTTAGTTTTATAGTTATCCATTTTTAAACAAACAAGTACTTTTATGCTGAAATATGAAAGGGGATACTTAACTTTCGAGTACGTAAAAGATTAGCTGAACATTCTCTGAACCAAAATCCAAGATTTCCATAAACATCAGCAATCTACTAATGGCGAACTTATTTTCGGCGAGTGGAAGCGTCTCAGCGACTCATCGATTAAACGATGGAGTCAACAGTTTCAGATTTCCGTGGATATCATTTCGAGAAGCGACTTTACTATTTCGGCGACCCGGTGAATCCAGAAATTATTGAACGAGCCGGGATTGGAAGTTTCAGTTTAAGGTCCTTTCGAGTTCACGGTGAGGTACAGAGAGACCCTGGGAGCAGAGTGGAGAGACTGATTTATGGAATTCCTATCCGGTAGCGCGATATTTCGACAAATACCTTTTTTATTCATAACGGCCGGGCAATTCTCGAAATTGCATCCTAAGATACTCCTTTCCTGTGGGGGGAGTTTTCTTGACAGATATCCCAGGAAACGAATAGCATTTATCGGAATATCTATTGGAACATCTGCTACCGTATCAACACGACCTGCTTCTGTCAGTAAAATATGTAGCGTGTACCTGAAGCTGCAGATTCGGCTAACGTCACCTAACTGCCGCATTCCCGAGATTACCTGAACGTATTCCTAAATGTTCGGCTGTCTGGAAAATACGTTCAAGGAAATTCAAAACATAAAGTACTGCACTCATAAAAATGTTTGACTTCTGAATGCAAAAATTGATCGAAGAATACTTTGCATGATCCACCATTATCCTCTTTTTCAAAAGCATATATTAGAATCTCGTTTGACGAGGATCTCTCTCAGTATTTCGGAAATGTTCCCCACATGTCCACTCTGGAAGTTAAACGTCATTTTTCACTTTTTCTGACGACTGCAAATAAAAGAGCGCGAGCAAGTGTGCTTCAATCACATTATGTTGAACGTGTAAAAAAATTGCGCTACCTCGACTGCGAAATTTGTCCCTCAAAAAACCGCGCTGGGAAAAAGTGTGAGAAAGAAATTTCGAAAACAGCAAGGGGTTGTGTTAGAATATGTTGGAGTGTTTTTTTCCAAGAGAGGAATAAAGAAATGAGAATCACAATTGTTGGCGAACAAAGTACAGACTATTAGGACATACAAATTAATTCGTGGATCAATTGCAAGTTTATTTTAAGAGTAGAATGCGTTTTAATTGCTTATAAATAATCAATAATTTCAGATATTATTTTCAGCACATTTCTTGGATGGCTATAGTTTTATGCAAACTATTCTTGCTGGATACTCGAACGAAATCGGAGACCGGATCCATAACAGATTCATGGAAGCGCAAAATTGTGAAATATTGACCCTCCAGCTTTCTTTGATAAGCAAAACACACCGGGCACTCGTAACAGAACCGTTCATACAGCATTGTTATTCTCAAGTGCCTCCGGAAACTGTTGGGAACAGTCTCTGCTTTGTTGCCGCGAACGGTGAAAAATATTTTTATCATTCGCCCGCGGCTAACGATATAAGTTGCGCAAAAAGTGTGTTGCAAATACCTTCTGTAAATATCATATACAGACATAATAAAAGAACCGGGCCTGGGTCCATTCGGTAAATTGCCTCCGCACTCGAAAGTCTTCAAAGTCGCCTTCCTCGAGCGCCATGGATTCAGCGAGAAAACTTTGTTATGAAAAATTCAGTCGTGTCCCGTCGCATTAAGAATAATATTTCACTCTTTGAATGTCGTTACGTCGAGCAGCAAAATATTCCTCTGACTGTCGACGATTTTATTCAATTATGATTCTTTTGAATGAATCTCTGCTTTGTTATCGCGGTTGGAAGACGTCCCCGATTTTTGAGTGCGTCTGGGGTACTACGAAATTTTATTTAGAAAGATAATAAAAAGAAACATGAAATGGGTGATCAAAAGTTTGATAACTTTAGTTGAATGATGAAGTACATAGCACTGATAGGAAAAATAGTGAATTAGCATCGACTAGAGATTAGGGGAGATGCGAGAAATTCGTCGTAGGACCGTGGATCGTTTGATTAGGTCCGATCGGGGGCGTCGACGTTCGATTAAGGTCGAAGGCCCGCCGTTTAATGCTTCCTCCTATAATCTTTATCGAACGAGAAAAAAGGTAGCAGGCGAACGGGCGCGCGCGGGAGCATGAAATTACGAAAGCTTTCGACAAGAACCGGTTGGTGAACGGGCCACGGGGTGATGGGAAATGGGGGAAGGAAAATGTGAGTTGGAAAAAGGGGAGGTGGAAAATGTGGCGGTGGAAAATGGGGTGGTGGAAAAGGGAGCAGTGGAAATGGGGGTGAAACGGGAGTACTCGAAAATGGTGGTGCAAATGTGGGGATTGTGGAATGTGGGTGAAAAGTTCAGGTTGGAAATAGAGGGTTTGAAGTGTGTGTTGGGGAGGTGTTGAAATAGGGGTTTGGAAGTAGGGAATGCGAAAACGGCGATTGGAAAATGTGGGTGAAAAATTCGGGGTGAAAATGGGGACGTTTAGAGTTGGAAGTGCAAAAAGGCAGATGCGAAAAATGGCTGGTGGAAAACGTGGATGAAAAATTAGGATTTAAGTTGCAGATGTGGGAACTTCAAAATGGGAAGTATAGAAATGGGGGGTGAAGATGTGGATGAAAAATTCGGGGTGAAAATGGGGCATTGTAAAATGGGTGAAATGTAGAGGTTGTAAACTTGAGGGTGGAAAACAGGAATGGCAGGCGCGGGAAACGCGTAACGCGGCCGCGCGAGGAACTATTTAAATCTGTAACGCGGGGTTGTAGACACACCGTGGGCGGGCCGGCCGCCATACCTCACCGGGACAGGAACACGGCCTCGATTTTAGGGACATACTAGATTTCACGATCTAGTTACACGAGTGCAGTTTCCCACGCAGTCTAAATGCGACTAAGCAGATTAAACCTTGTTGCGGCGAATGCATCCATGGAAAGAGAATCGTTCCCGGTGACAAAAGGCGGCCGACAATTTGGTAAAGCGACGGAACGCGACGGCTCGTTCCCCGTCACCGCTCGATGGATCGGTGGACCGGAAATCGAACGCGTGACCGCGTCTTTACGATCATTTTGTTACCCCCTCTACTTCCTGTACACGATCTTGTTAGTCACGGAACCGTGGGAAATGCTCTCAATTTTCTCGAAACTTGATTTGTTCCTCTTTTGCAATTTTTGATAGCAGAAATTTTTTGGAATTGTTCAATGCGTCGAGTATCTGTAAATTAAGTTATCTTTTTTGATTGACTAAATATTGCTGCGTTGTTCATGAATATGAAAATGTATTGAAATAAATTTGATCCTTTTGGAAATAAAACAAATTTAGATTTTTACATGATCATGTATTTTTGAATTTAGATATGTACGTACGTATGTAAATTATCGAGCAGTGAAAGCAGAGCACTTGGTTGAATGTTTTAGTAGGCGCGCCATAGAAAATTCATAAGTATATTGCGAATGTCCATGCCAAAATAGACTTTTGTTCAATTATTGAAAGTATTCAAAATTAAAGAGAAATGTACTATTTTATTAAATGGGACAAACGATCAATATTTTAATGCTACGTTCACACTGCACTAATAACAAATCAATCTTGTAAGTATTCTTGTTGCCAGCAACGAATTAAATATTGTCCGTTGTTGTCTACTTCTATTTAGAACAGCAAAACGTACATAAAAAAAGGGAAACATTTGTATAGTGGGAATCTTCAGTCATCAGCAGCTTGGACCAAACAGACCTGCCCGCGAACAGCTTGTCGGTATCAACAAGTGTATCCTTGAGTTTAAAACAAACATCAAAAGTTTCTCCGATTGTGTTGCTTCAGTGTAAGTTGCTGTTTGCTGGAAACATTTGAGGACAAGCATTACAAAACATTGACGTAACACCCTAATAACCGATTTAACCCTTTGCACTCGGAGTTATTTTAACTCGAAAATTAAACATTTCTTTCGACCCAGAATATTTCTAATCTCTATGGTTTTTTAAATTTGGTGAATATGAAATTCATATACATGTAAACGCCCCTTTACTGTCCGGGTTCATGGGCACGATCACTGTTCAGTGCCTACCCACTTCACTGCTCTTCTGTCCTTCTCTATGTTCGGCTCTCTATTGAAGTTTCGCTCGGCGCGGTAGACGCAGTCATAAATCAAAAATGGTGTCCGGGTACGATCACTGTCCGTTCAAAACACGGCTGCTGGACAGTAAAGGGGCGTTTACTGTAATAGCTCATACAATATCTAAATGTTTAGTAATTGATTAGATGTAAACAATATTTTAAATTATGGTACAGCAATTTTTAGTGGCGCCTCAGAACGAGTGTTAAGGGTTGAGTGGTTGATGTAAGGGAAAATAATGAATTTAAAAAAACAAAGAAATTTCCATTCTAATGGAATAGAACTGGTGGCTTATTTTGGCCCGTTCCAGTGTTAACATCCAGTGCCAACGAAATCGCTGACCACCGTTCCAGCTCGGTCAGAATTGAAAAAGGGCATCTTCTCTCTCTCTCTCTCTCTCCACTAAATGTGATACCCGATCAGAGTGTCGAACAGAGTGGCTCCCTATCCCCCTGTTTTCAGGTAGAACGCGCATACCTGGTTCACGCTGGACGCTCTCCGACGCGATAAGCGGCGCTCGGCGTCGCCTTTTGTTTTCGATCGGCCGGAGTAAATACAGAGGGGATCTATTTTTGTCATTCGCTCTTTTCTGGAGGGGCGTACGCGTTTTTCCTCTTCCCGACGGTAATCCCAGCGTGTCAGATCACAGACAGAGAGACACCCCTCCCCCACCGCCGTTATATCCCTTGCTGAGTGCGCTCGTCTGTTCAGCCTCTTCGGCATTCACCTCTTTTCTACTGGCCCCCTTCCCTTCGTAGTCGAATGTCCTTCCTATCCCACGATAGTCTGATGTCCTTCGGCCCTTCCGACGTGTCCTTCGCACGTCTGACGCGTTCACGTCTGACTTCACATTCACTCGCATCCACCGAAGAAAGTGCCCGAAAGCGAAACAGTCGCGAATTTTCCTTTCTAACTCTTTCGCCCGTCACGCGATCCTTCACTTCCAGCCATTTCCATAAATTGAATATCGGTCTACCAATTTTTTCAAATTCCCTATCAAAAAATAAATTTTGAAATATTCAAGTTCGTGGACCGCACGAAGCACAAATGAACATCAGCAGCAATAGTTGCACAGTTCCAATTTGCATACTAGTATTCTATGTTACATTCAATAAAATGTATTGTTTTAACATTAATAAAGCTAGAAATGTAAAAACCGAAAAGTTAACAATTGTTCGAATAGTGTTATTTACGATATCGAAGGAAGAAACAGCAATTCTCATTCATGATTCGCTGAACAGCAATGGTCCGGCACACCGAGCAGTAATGACCAAGTAATTAGTAATTAATAATCAATAGGTAGGAGCATTAATCGAAGTCGAACGGTCGCGCTCCGAATTGTTCAAAAAGTGATGCATTAATCGTGCCGCGCTTATATTACATCGAATATTAATTCGGTCGCGGATGGTGGAAAAGAGAGGGCTTAAATCGCTTACGGCTCTGTTTGCACGTTTTATATTAAACGCCGTATTTTACTTTATGCCCGGCGCACATGGCGGCCAGTTTAGTGCGATCTCAATAAAAAGTAACCTCGTTCGTATATTCCCTATTACGGTCGAGCACGTGCAGCCTCGCATGACCGCACATGTGTGGTCATTGCCGTGAAAGAAAAGGCTCCACGTGAGCTTATTATTGGACTCTAATAACGAATGAAAACGATCGGGATCACGACAATCCGGCGGGAACCCCGGGACCCGTTAGACAAAACCTGGGGCGATTGCAAAATCAACGGGGACGGTGCATGCGTAACTGCAATCGACCAAAATTTCCCCTGGAAAACCCTGGAAAACTCTGCGTAACAAAATCATCTGTTTCTAATAATTAGACTGCGGATCTTTATGCATTTATGAAGAAATCGGTTGGGCAAAATATAAAACAGTTAAAGATTTAAAAAATTCAAGAATGTTGTAATGTTGCTTTTAATGTAACAAAGTCGTTAAGGGATGAAATCACTTTTTATGTTATTCCTGCTTCTCACAATCAATGCAAAATATTTCTATTTCGCCTAAAGATCCGCAGTCTACTAATAATTAATTTAAACTGATTTGTGGTTTCCCCTTTTAAATTCTATTTTTTATTCATACTCTCAGTAATTCCTAGTGTTTCCGTTTCAAGTTCTTTTAAATTGTTAATTGGAAACTGAACGATCGAAGGTCCATAAATTCATTTATACTATCTATTCGAAGATTGATTTTATTCGTGTTGTAATAAAATTATTAATGACAATGTAAATCACTGTCAACCACGCTAGAGCTTTTTTACAACGTATACAGTACGTGATCAGATTACAATATCATAAAGAATGACATGGCAGAATATTCATATATATTTTATTAAAAATTCTGACAATGGATTAAAAATGGTTGCCGTGCGTCATTTGAAACACGCAACAATACATTTTTTATATTAAATCGTCCAACGGGTTTGAGTTTTTTTTACAAGTTTCAGTTCATTCACTGGTCGGAAAATCTACAAGAATTGCTCACCGGTAATTGGACCGTAAATATTTATCGAACAATGGTGTTACTAATTGGAGCGAGACTTAACTACGCGCTGATTGTGTTCCATACTCAATGAATAAAGTGGTGGTCTTTCAATAACATCGGAATGACAGGCTGTGGTGTAGATAGCGATATTAATTGATACAATTATCGAATAAATTGTGTAGCCATTACTACGACGATTGTTCTCGAGTAAAATTGCAGGTCATTTGAACACACATTTTCCTTTAATATCAGTCTTCCGAAAAGTACAGGTTCGTTCAATATATTACGTCGTCTTTATTACACGCAATATCTATACGTAAACCTTATGTGTACATAGTTTATACAATATTGCGTAAGGGCGGGGGTGCAGCCAGAGGCTGTTTTAAAACTCGCTCCAGAAATTTATACCGGAGTCTAACTAAACGAAAGTACATGAAAAATGCAGCAGAAACAAGAACAAACCTCCTGTTATAGCTTGCAGAATGTTGCGGGAATATATCAATAGCATGACTACGCTGTGGTGGAATCCTTAAAGGGGTCGTGCTATTTGGGCACATCAATAATACATAAATTTTATTTCTTGACGGGGACAAATGTATTGTGCGGGTATGACAATTCTGAAACAGGGATTTCTGGTCGGCTGCATCGATATTAAATGGGTTTGCAATTTTTTTCGAAAATATATTCATTGATATGTTTATGCATCGTCCTAAAGTTTTGGTTGTAATCAAGATTTGTGAAATACAGTGCGAGGTTTCTCAGTATGATAGAATTCGTAAATCACGTTTGGTTTCCAAAATACAAACAGGTTTCACGCATCTTCGACAACTCGCGCTAAACCGGCTCAGGTTTTTCGACTCGGATGGGATAAGCCTCGACTTAGGCTCGTCCAAGCTGAAGGTGCTCGCCTAAATCTATCGGGATCACGTCCCGACGAAGCCAAAAGTCGCTTTCCTCGAGCTGGGTCGAATTTGCGAAAGTTCGGCAACTTCCGGCGGAGAAGAAGCACGGTTGAAATTGAATTATCGATGCCGCAGCTCGCAGTAATATTTCAAACGTTCTCTATATTTCTCTCTCGCTCTGTATGTTCGCCGGGGAAAAATATGCCACGAGCGAGACACTCAAAAATGCGAAATCCGTTTCCACCGGCAATTAATGCGCGAGATTAATTGAACGTGATTTATAAAAGTTTTCCGGTGGCGAGCGCGGCCGCGCGCGCCAGTTCCCCATCCCGCGCAAAAACACCGTTATTTCGTGCGAGCGTCGAAATTAACCTATTAAATCGTTTGTGAAATGAGTTTGATCGAATCCGATTGAGCCGGCGCGCCGGATCCACCGCGGTTTAATTACCGGCCCATTATCCGCTGTTCATTGTTCGCATTAATCTGCCGTTTGTAAATTACAATAAAATGTGTACTCGGCGTCGCTCAAGTTAGCTTTGAGACGGGCGCCGGTACGATTTCGTGTAACAACGGTCGCGGGGGGAGAAAATTAATTAGCACCGTACCCTTCCCCCTCCCTCTATCCTCCTTTTAACTCTCCCCCCACGCTGGAAGAACGCTTTGAGATCGGGTGCTGCTCGTCCTTGATTTTAATCGTCGCGTTGCGCGAGCAGAATTTCAATTAGAGGGGCACGTACCCTTGTGGAAATCGAAAAATCGATTTTGTATCGCTCAACCCTGCTTCCCTCCTTGGTCCCGTTTACTTCTCTTGCAATTACAAGAATATGTAGCCTTATTAAAGTCAGAAAATGGATTTTGTATCATTTGACTCTGCTCGTCTTTTTGGAGCAAATAATTTATTACATTCTGAAAGCAATCCTTTAACGACTTACCGTTGTCTCTGAAGTGAATTTGTAGGAATCACCCCTTTGAAGGAAGTACAATATTTTCGGGACACGCGCTGTACAGCTTCAATAATTTTTCACAAATAACTTTTAGCGACCTTTTTTGCAGATTCTTGTAGAAATCCTATTTAGCTCTTTTGAATAATGTTTGAGAAAAGGTGGCACGCAGCAGCGCCTTGTTTTTTCCTGTCCGCATAAAATCCAGCGGGATCATATTTGCTTGTGCGTCGATCGTCGCACAGGAACGTTTCGATGACAAAGAATATAGTCTGCGCAATAACGGATCCATTCTAATTCGAACGGCGGCGCATTCGAGCAACGGAAGTTCGAACAATGCCGGACCGCGGGCGCCCACGGCCGTGTGTTGATTTCAAACAAAACAGAACTGAAATAAAAAAAAGCGGCAGAAAGAGAGACATAGAAAGAGAGAGAGAGAGGGAGAAAGCAACACGGTAGAAAGAGGGAGAAAGAAAAACGGTCCAGATATTCCGGGGGAAAACTGTTACCGCGAGTTCTGTAGATCCTGTAATTTGAATGTGCGCGTTTTCAAAGCACGTCGATACACAAACACGAAAGGAAAGGGAGATGTCGTTTGAATATTGTTGCCACGGCTTTCGCGGACCCTTGAATTTCAACGGGCAGTATTTTCAAACACGTTCGATTGCAAAGGAACGGATGTTGTTGGAAAACCGTCGCCGCTGCGGTCCTTTCAGCCGCTTTAATTCGAACATGGCGGCTTTCGGGAAACTCGTGTGGACACTGTCCGCACGGAATCCTCTCTCTCCCTTTTCTCTCTTTTTCTCTCTCTCTTTATCTCTCTCTCTCTCTCTCCCTCCCTTTGTGTCCTCGTAGTTTTTCGACGCGCCCGGTTACCGAACGCGCGGAATTCCCTTATACACACCGTGAAAGATGAAATATGGTTTCGATTGGAAACTATTGCGCCAGCAGGCAACGCCCGATGTTTTATTCGGAAACAGTAACAAAAACATAGAATAAACTTGTTCCCCGCGACACTTTATTGCCGAGAAAATCGACTGAATATTTGTACAGCGTACAATTTGTTCGGCTCGACTCGCATGCCCTGTCTGACCATTAATCGCCGGTTCTACTTGCTGCCCCCCTCCCACACCTCCTCGTCTGGACAGCAATGTACTACTAATTCGACTTTGCTGCGGTTGTTCGATAAATTCCGACCGATTTTCCCACTGATATTCGCTTCTTTAGAATGTGCATAATCGTGCATCGTCGGCCGCGATTTCCTGTGCTGGTTCGCTCGCCTATTAGGCGAAATCGCAGGAGGTCGATCCGTAAGTAATGCGAATTTTCTTTTGGATTTTTAGAAGCTGAACGCAAAGATAAATGTTATTTATAGTTCTATTCTTTATTTCATGTTATAGCTGGTTTTATACTGAATTGTGAAAAACGAATTGAATGTTTTTTTGTAGCTGTTCATGTACTACCTACAGCGGAACATATTCGATCGAAATTGGCTGATTTGAATTGGATGAAGCATGATAGCTGAAAGAGTTATTTGTTTAGTTCGATTAGAACACATCGAGTCTGACCATTAGTTGGCGTTTCTACTTGTTACCGGCGGGATAGCAATGTATACTAATACGACTTTGCTGTGGTTGTTCGATAAATCTCTGTCGGTTTTTGTATTTTTGTAACGAATATAGTACGCTGTGGTAGTTCTATATTCTATACATTTCTGTCGACTTTCATATCGATATTCATTTTTTTTTTTAGAACTTGTACAGTCTGTCGTGATTGCCTGTATAGATTTGTTCATATAGCCTCCGAAAAGTGATGATATTGTCATATTCGGTCGTGAGGGAATATTGTCGAGTTTGTTAAAAAATGGTTACGTTCTGTTATTGAAGACTAGAGTGTCTAATTGTATTTAAAAGAGATTTTAGAAGAGTAATTTGGTCTCGATATTGTACGATAAAAATGAACAATATTATATAAATATAATAGTAGTATCACGTTATTGCTCCCCTCAGGGTTACAATTCTTACAACTCACTCTCCTCTTCCCCCTTTCTTCGCCTTTTCGCCGCTTTTAACCTAACCTGTGAAATGAGGATAAAGGCCAGAGTAGACTTAATTTAATATAACCAGAATGAAAATAATATAATAAATAATATGATATACATATAAATCTTCTACTTAGTAAAAAATATTTTAATTCACTTTAATTTTTGAAAAGTGAACTATGAAACTGAACTTTCGTGAAGGTCTATAGTCTACATACATTAATTATTAAACTGCACAATTTATACGTGTAAAAGTTTGATGAGTCGACAGCGGATCGCATTCATGAAACATGATCAGATGAAACTTAATTCTAGAACCACAGAATACTAAACGCGACTAATGTACATTACTTTATAATAACGAGAGAATTGGATTTATTCATATTTCATTCTGTTTCTATTTTAGTATGTGCTCGGATGAAGGAATTTATTAAAAATTTCTCATGAAAGCATTTTTTGATTTCTGCAATTATGAACGAAAAAATTGGGAACACGTCATTTTAACTCGTTTGGTAATTGTAATATTAACACAATAAAAAATAAGCTTTTAACGATTAAAATTATTAAAAGGGGAAAAAAATTTCTATTTGGCTCCTGTTTTTATTTCCTTTGAAGTATAGCAGGATCTGTAACAATTAAAGCCTAAATGGGATAAAATCGTTCTGAATTATAATTTTTACGAATTCGCCATTGTATATGCTTGATAAATTAATACTTACAATTCGGTTGCAGCAGAAGATTACAAAAAGCACCACACGGTGCCCGACTGCCAGCGCCTCTCATTAACAAAAACTGCTCCAATTCCAATTCTGGATCGTCCAATTGAATTTCTAAATCATTACTCAAATTAATATTTGGCAGTCCGCCGGGGCCCTCCAGTTTTGCCACTCGAAAGGGAATCGAAAAAAACGCCTCGATCCGAGAGGATCTTCATGCAGCGACGGAATAACTTTAGAATTAAGTTCGAGCGAATCGACGAGTTCGATTCGGTGGTCCGTTGTAAGTGCGGCCTGATGAACGAACCATCGAAATCGTCGGTTCACCGGCGCATCGTTAAAGAGAGAAAACGGAGAGACGAAAAATAGAAGAAATCGCTGGAGAAGAAAAAGACGGGCTATGAATGGATGGTACAGCGTTCTGTCCTCTTCAGGTTCGAGTGTGCCTCGAACCGTCGGGCATTGCGGCGAGTAGTTTTTCAATTAATATGTTTGCGGTATGAGGGTGGCTTGCGAAATTTGTTTCTCTTTCACGTTTTACTTTCTCCGGGGAGAGAAAGGGGACGAAAAGGAAAAAAGAAAATCGGCGACGACGGCCGGAAGAGGAAGAGGTAAATCGCGACCGGCTATACGTCGAGATATCGATTTCGGGATTCGAAAGGGGGACACGGTGTATCGGTATTTACATCTGCGGCCACGACGCGGCATAAATCAGCCATAGACTTTCAATTACCGACTGCTAAGCTCCGCCAGGAGCCGTTCAGACGGAAAACAATATTCAGCAGTTATTCGGGGCTTTGCAGCCGGGGATTTTTTTCATTATCGTATTACAAGCCGGCGTTGCCCACTCGTAAGGAGATAAATTGTTCCTCGGCAATATTGGAATATCGGGAAAGCATATTTCATTAGAGCGTGGCGTAGGCACGCGTATTATACATGTATGTATACGTATACATAAGGATAACCGTGTATGCATGCCAGCGTCTATATGCAACTACGCGCGAACGAAATTTCACGGGGAACCGCTTAAACGTGATACCGTCACGTGGAAATAAGTGCTTTGTACGACACAGTCGTTCCGGTTAGAAATTTATGTATCGTCAAATATCATGCAGATTTCCGGACTCTCTCTCTCTCTCTCGCTCTCTCGCGCGCTTTCTGTCGAGATACGAGAGGCATAACCACGGGCTCTTGTGTTTCCAGGGAACCTCCGACCGACGAACCAGGCGCAATCTTCCACAAATATCCCCGATGTAACCTTTCAAATTTTACGCCGCGCCATTTTCTCTCCGAAATAAAAGAAACTCGGGTTTAAAGCGCGATAGAGCCTTCAAGACTCTGCACCGATTGGAGAGCACGTGAGTGTCACAGTAGAACGAGTCAATGATCATGTCAGACATTTCGATAGAAATGTTCAACTGTCATAATTAGACTGCGGTTTTTATATGTATACGGGAAAAGAATCTTTGTTTTCATACTTTTAAACTCGTGATACATTCAGTCATGAAATTTTTTAGACGTTCCTGTCTCTAACATTTTCGAGAAAAATATGCCTCCCGTTTTCCACTCCCATCAGTTCAGTCCACTTCACTTTTCCATATCGCGAAAACGCCATTTAAAAGAATAAACCGCAGGTTGCGAAAGTGGAGACCGCAAGCTTTAAAATGGGTCCAGGTATATTGCTTTACGATTCGATTTTACGAAATTATAACAGTTTAAATATCAACAATTTCCCGGAAATGGAAAATTTAGTGTAACAATACTTTTCGAAGCCATTGTATGTACGTATTGCAGAATAATACAATTGTTTTTGTATTATACCTGTATTTGTAATCTGGCATCTCTATTTTGCGGATTTACGCAGAGGATGTGTACAGATCATATTATAATTGTAATAATTCCAGAATCAACGGAAAATTCTCTCAAACATAAAACGAATTTATTAATATTGTTACACGTTGTAGAAAATGTTACGTAAACTTCCTTCGATTACAAAAATTGCTTTGCTTCAAAAAATTCCAAAAAATTCAAAAATCGCTCAAAAAATTTCTTTGCATGTTGCATTCACATTGATATTACGTGCAATTGTGAACAAGAAAGGATTATATACTGAGGATATCAGCAAAGTGTCAATCAAAACTGATTTTTCGGTCCACCACTCAATTCGCGAACCATCGTTCCCAAGGAAGCGTGTGCAAAGTTCCACGCACTATTACAAAGTATACTTAGGAGAATTCTCCACTTCGCAGAGTTGCCGGTCCTTCCAATTAGTCTGTAATACTTTGTGATTACACCGTTGAAATATAAAACTGCAGGGAAATGCAAAAGAAAATCGATTTTTCGAAGCCGTCACGGTAGAGAGCATCTTCAAGAGACTTTAACAAGAGCCTGTTAGTATACTTTCTTGGACACGATTAATATTCACCTCAAAGAAGATTCGTTCTCCCATTTAAATTTACATTGAGCGAACCTCGGAGGCTATCCCTTCCCAAAACTAATGCTGCGCCCGTTAACATACCTTTGGTCGCAAACTTTTCGTCTCAATATATTCTGTAACCTGCAGAAAGTGCATCGAAATTTATAACAATCACCTATTTGTTATCGATGAACAGAAAACTTAAGAGATTCGTGTAATTAATTGTTCTATATACCTTGGCCGAAATTAATATTCGGACGCTCTAAACAAGACGATAACTTTTTTAATATTGCACTATACGATTTGAACTTTTTTGGGAAGTTAGAGCAATTAGTTTACTACAGGATGTGAAAAGAAATTTTTTCAAAAATTGCAATAGATTGGAATTATAGAAAAAATACTAAAAGTTGCATTTTACAATTTTTTTTATGTGGGCCTATATTGAAAATTTAAAAAATACGTTTTGTAGATCTGTGTCAGTTATGTGCACTGTGAAAGTTTCATCGAAATCGGTTGATGCGGGAAAAAACACGCATTGAAAGATGTAAGAATCCTTAGATTTATTGCAGTTAGAGGCCGAAAATCGTGAAAATCTGCCATTTTTACCATCTTTAAACGTTTGTAGCTCATTGCAACGTCGACCGATTTTGACGAAATTTTTAGAATATGTTTAATTCACACAGATCTACAAAACGTATTTTTTAAATTTTCAATATAGGCCAATATAAAAAAAATTGTAAAATGCAACTTTTAGTATTTTTTTCTACAATTCCGATCTATTGCAATTTTTGAAAAAATTTCTTTTCACGATCTGTAGCAAACTAATTGCTCTAACTTCCCAAGAAAGTTCAAATCGTATAGTACAATATTAAAAAAGTTATCGTCTTTTTTAGAGCGTCCGAATATTAATTCCGGCCACTGTATAAATTTAAAAAATTGAATTCAAATTCTAAAATTAATACGAAGGTATAATTCATGATCTAATTAACAACGTTAACATTTTCACTTGAAACCGCTTCGGGCGCAAGTACATTGTAGTAAAACTAATCTTCATGAATCAGGCGAATGTTTGACATGCAAATTCACAAACGTATTATACTATTCTATGTGGTCTCACACAGACTGACCAATCTCAATCCAGTGATCATTTCATGATGTTGGAAACCACATTTTCCTGCAGAGAAATGCTACGTGACATACAAATTTCGATTTCATGTTTTGTACGAAGTTTTGTATTTTTTTCGTACACAGTACATTTATAGTTTCATATTAAATAAGTTTAAAAATTTTCAAACAAATGTACACACTTTTTACTGTTTGAACTATATTTTGTATTTTCTATAAAAATTAATCGACTTAACCGATTATTTTAGAAATACCAGAAATCAAAATCAGTTATTTTGAGAGTCAGTCTCCGTATAAACGGTGTTGAAAGCTTGCGAGCCATTTTTGTTTGGTATTATATTTCTGTGGCGAATCATGTCGAAAAACCGTGGAATTTTTATTGAAATGTTTACGCGGAAATTGGTATCGAACCAGGACGGGACAATGTTAATAACAGAAGTATAAGGCAACGTTTGTGGAAGGATTTCGAGCATCGCGTGATTAAAATTTCCGCGGCACGAAAAAATATTCGTTCCGACGAAGCCCCACAGGAAATAGATCTTTCGCTGGCAAATAAATCAAAAATGTGGAATAAAATTATTCCCAGTAGCTAGGCTTCGATGAAAAATCGATTTCGAAAATACATGAGAGCTCCGCGTCCCACCGCCATCGCACGCCGATTCTTCCGCGCGCGCGTCCATAAAGGTCAAAGTTTATAACCGGGGGAATTTTGCATTCGAAATGGTTTTCCCGGGAATCAACAATTTTCCGCGTATTGCGCGCGCGGCTCGTAAATCGAGGAGAGCTTTTTATAATACGTAGAACGTGTATCAGAGCTATTGAAAAATTGCTACGGCTGTTTGTTTAATAATGTCCGTTGGATATTACGCGCGTCAAAGGCGAGATGCGAATGAGGGATTTTTTGCGAAATACGGTGAATGCAGAGCGCTGCTGCAAATCCAACTGCAAAACAGGAATTATTACAAAAGCTTTATAAATCGTAGCTTTAAAATCCACGGCTTTGCGAACGATCGATGGGAACATTATAGTTTCGAAATCCCTTTTCACGTTCCATTCGGTAAACCCGGCGATAACGCGCAACATTTTCCAGTTCTGATGGACTACGAATCGTTTCATGCTTAAATCCTTGCTCTGCAATTCTTCTTACAATCACGTGGAAGTAGCTACTGAAATATATATTCTTCAGTTGCAGTAATATCAAAAATATTTTGTATACAAATAAATACACTTCAAAGAATATTTTTATACTAAAGTCGTTTTTCGGCGCTTTCAGCGTCATAGAAATCGTATTTAGTATATGTAATATGGACATAAGACAACAAATTTCTACCAAAACAATTTTTCAATGGAACTGGAAAGCTGCATTGAATTCTTTTTTACTTTTATAAAGTATTGCAAACATACGTTGAGTAATACTATGTGTAGGCAACATATTGTTGGTACTACGACTCTCACAATTTGTTTACCAGTACTGCAGGTGTACGTACTCTCTTCGACTTGCAAAATTAAAATTGAATAGGGTATTCATTCCCAAATTCGAAATAAGAGACAATATCTTATGGAAGGGGTTAAACTGTTTCGAGGAACAAATCACAGATTGTCTCACGGTAATCTCAGGGACTGAAGTGTTCGAAAGGCTTATCAGCTGGGCGATTTGCATAAAACTACACGTTCGTTTCTTCCGCGTCGTAGCGAAACTTAAAATTTGTCCTCGCCGATGCCGTCGTTCAGATTGGCCGCATCGATAAAGCTCATCTCCAGGAAACCAACGAGGAAACTTTCGAAGATCATCTGGTTCGCTCTGAGATTTCCATCGAACCCAGCTGAAAATACACACCGGGACGCCGTTTCATGGCTTCGTGTGTTTCAATCTTCCCCTTTTCTCTTTGCCTTCGCTCCGCTCTCTCGATTATCTAGGCAGTGAACGACGTGAGTGAATGTTTATTAGAACACCCGGGCGTAATCGTGAATTGCATAGGGATATACGATAGCCCAGATCCAAAGACCATCTCGATGTTAGTGGCTCTTCTATTTTCTGTTAGTTCCCTCGAATAGCTTTCATATTAATACTCGATTACAACGCTAGAATTATTCAACATTGATTATTCAAACTTTCTGGCAGTGTCTAGATTGTCTTTACCAGTAAAAACGTAACAAAATATCGAGTGAACGCTAAATATATCCGTAAATCTCTAAGAAAAAATTGTAAAAAAATTTTTACATCACTAAGCACATACAGTAAATCCTCTATAAACACAACAAAGCCGTACACGAGAAACGCAACAAAAATATCCCCTCCACTGTGTAATCTGATCTCGGCTCGGGTATATCGGTGTAAACCACTACTAATGCGACGCGGAGTCGCAGTCGCTTCGGCCTCGCGCGCTGTCCTTCTCTACGTTCGGCCTTTGGAGATAAAAAAATAGCTATTCGGTAGATGCGACGAAATCCCCCCGAGGCTGTCGCGTCTATAGAGAATTTACTGTACTTTAAAAATCGATGTACATAGTGAAGGGGTTCGTAGAAGAGGCTCAAACACCCATCCAGCCAGAAGTCCCAGAAATTCACCGACGAAATTTATGAATAATATCGCACGGTGCGTTGCCTAATTCATCCTATGGCAGTCTGGTTTCTCCTGGTCAGTGGTCGGAGCATCTGGCGTTTAAAAAACTCGGTAAGACCGCAACGAGCGCAGCACGGCGCCGCTATAATCTTCCTAATTAGCGACGATGGTCTTTGTAGGCGGTTCCGGTCGTTGTTTCCTTCCTGGCCACCCCGTGTGCCTTCCGACAACCCCCGTGGCAAAACTACCCTCGTTCTCGCGTTTTATTCGCGAACAGCTCTCTCTCTCTCTCTCTCCGCTTTGAATTCGTCGGGCTTCAAACAGTCCGCGACGACGTCTGACGGGCAAACGAAGCTGAAGGATGTCGGGCCACAGAGCCTTAAACATTTCCTTACGCTCTCGTCTAGCTAATTTCTTTGGGCTCGCAACAAAATGCCCTGGACGAGGGTTGCAATGTTCAACCCCGTGCACGCACCCGCCTCTGTCTTTCTTCGGGGAACCTGGCTCTTTTCTTCCTCCTCTTCCTGTTTGTTCTTTTCCTCTTTGCCCGACAACCGTCACGGTGCACCGTAAGGAATGAATTATTAGTTACCGCCGCGCCGACGCCCGTGCCTCTTTCCTTCGTCGAGGCGCAGCAGCGCAATTTTTGCGCATACGTAACGAACCGTGGAATTAGTTTTTCCAGCGTAAGCCGACGGGTAAGCTGACTCGTAATCCGATTTGCCCTTCTTCCGATCTAACAACGTTGCGGGCCGCTTAAAACGCTACCCTAAATGCCCTTCTATCGACCCACGTGCTACGCGACTCGCCGCGAATGAAAAGTACAATTTTCCAAGTATGAAATATGAGAAATTTTTGTCGTGAAAGCAATGATATTGTCTCACCGGGTGTTTTTTTTTTCTAACAACAAGCCTAGCTTTTCCTGGATCGGCACCCTTTCTTAAGGTACGTGACGCGCTCATCCTCTCGCGGAAATAATCTCTCGGCAGCATCGTTCACGTAGACCGTAAGATCACGGCGCACGCGGCATAATGATATCTCGCGGCGCGTTTTTGCTCGGGGAAAATTTATAGCGAGGTAATAGAGGGCAAATTAGAACCACATGACTGGCTGCGCCATCAATCTCCTCGGCCTCGGCTTTAGGCGTGCTTCTTCCGGCTTCGGGGAATAAACTAAACTTGTCGCGTGCCTCTCGTCACCCTGAATTCCTGGCGAACCTGCCCCTCGACCAATCAAAATCTTCGCCCCGCCTTCGTTATCTAATTATTCTGCTGTTATCTGACAATTATACAGATTAGAGTTCTCCTCTGATTCCTATTACCTAGATATATGTTCTCAAGGTCTACCTTCTACAGGGTTCGCAAATCAATTTCACCCTTTGCAAATCAATTTCATCCTTTTACAAAGCAAATACAAAGATATACATCAAATACTTATTTCAAAGTAATTACGAATTCATTAACTTTGCAATGTGTGAAAACTGTGTGTGTATAGATATGTATATTCATTGTAGCCATTTTTTGATTAATAAATTTTAATAACGGAAATATGTAAATTTTAATAATGAAAAATATGAAAATATGATACAAATGCTTTGTATACCTTTCAAAAATGAATAACTTTTTCAATATTGGACTCAAAAACTAATTTACTAGGTAAACTAACTTTTAAAAAATATGAAAAATTTAAAAACAACGAGTATTGATATGCTATGGCTGTGAATTTAATGTGGAACATAATATAACTATTGTCAATATGTTTTCGTTCGAAGTATGTAGACCATGTATACAAATTCTCATGAAAAAGTTTTGCAAAAAGAAATTAATTTTTAACATATTTTTTAAACATTAGTTTGCATTAAAAGATTCGTCATTCAAAGACGCACAAATTGGATTTTGAGGGTGAATTTGGAGTGCAAAATATATAAAACTGCTACTAGAAAATTTAGCTCGCTGTTGAGACTCTTAGAAAATAAAAATAAGCCACTTGCGTTTAATATATTTTTCATATGAATACTAAACCTACCGAGCCTTAAAAGTAACTGGTACATGTTCCTTTATTAAAATGACAAGATTGATTTTATTTAGACTTTGTGCGGCCCCTATTGTAATACGTGCTTTACTAAAGATATCTATACAACAATTCCTTATGAAATCATTTTTATTATTTCAATAACTGTAAAATAAAAAATCTGGAACCGGTCATTTTGACCGATGGTGGTAGGTTTAGTGTTGAACATAGCAGGTATAGTATGTATTCGAAGAATTTCTCGAGTCTGTGTGTAAAGAAAATTTCCCGGGCGCGTCGGACGGCGGTAACAAATTTCACGGCGATTAAAATCGATGACCCGGTCCCTGATCTATATAATTACCAGTTATCTGTAGAACCGGAAATCACCGCTCGTACCTCATAACCGGCTCTACCGTGCGCAATACTTTCTCGCGGGGCAGCAGCGTGCTCTCCCGGCCCTGCGAGATTTATCGTCGCATTTTCTTCCGGCTACGGAGAAACGAGTTTTCTTCTGTGTTTTGGGTTGCCTCGCTCTCCTTATTCGCCTTGTTTCCTGCAACACGATGATAATAATAATGGCGGTGATGAATATAGGTAGACGGCGATATGAAACTATGAAGCAACAAAGAAATTAGGACTGATGCGCCACGGCCTCGACGAGTGGTCTCGCGCCGGAGAAATATTCTGCGACCAAACCCACGCAAAGCCACGAACTTAAAGGGGTTCTGCGACGATTTCAAGAAAACGGGTTTTTCTTTCTTGCAGCTCTGCATTTCACGAGATGCAACTGCAGATTATATTTTCAAACCAATTTCAAGAGTGAAATGGACGTTGTTGTAAATCATTTTTATAACATTCTATTGCACGATCTTTGACAACCCGACATTGCACAACGAATTTATGAAGACAAGGACACGAATTAATTTGTTCACCTGATACTTGTAAGTTTTTAAGGGTCACAAGAAAAATTGACGACAGCTTGACCACAGTTGGAAATTTTGCAAAGACAGACAATTTTAATAATGACAAATTTTACAACGATATTTTATAATGAAACAAGTATTATACAAATATTAAACTCATCTCCTACATAAATCTCTGTGAGGCACTGCCAAACTGCGGGCGCGTCAAAGAATGAGTCTCCGAAGAGCGTTATTCGGTATCGGAGGCATTTGGTTTTGACAGCCACTTAAGGACAGAAACTCCGCGGAGCTTTCGCTTGCCAAGACTGATTAGGTATTACAGTAATGCGGCCGCGAATGGCAGTAATCGGTTTTACGGGGGCCAGACTGCGCCGAGCTCCGATTGAATTGATACCCATTGACAAATACGTTTAAGGAGCGTCTACTTGGACCAATCGAGCCCATAATTTATTCGCCGCCGTTATCCCGTCGCGGACACACTTTTACACGGCTCGTATTTCCTGGAATAGCACCTGGAGATTCGTGGAAGCTTCGAATAAAAACGGAAAATGGAGAACCTCGACAACGGCGACCCACGGTATGAATACTCATGTCGCATTGCGCGACGATTACTTTCCTACACGCACGCTTAATACTGGTTTGCAACGGTGCTCCGCGCTGCTGTGTGTTGCACGCGTGAAACCATTTAGAAGGAAATGCAACTAAAAACCGTGCTTGATTGTAGCGAGCACCGACCGCATTTCTTTCCCGCGTTTTCCTTCGCGGAGAACGTTACACGGGCCGCGATCCCCGCGTCTGGAAATTGCCGGCATTTCTTACGACTCGTTGAATCCTAATTGTTTCCACATGCAGTCGCCATGGCCGGGAGAAAAAATCCCGCAGCTCGTACCGCTGAGATTTCCAGCGAGAGCCGAGCCACTCTGCGGGCCATTTAAGCCGTAAACGGTGTAAATAAATTTGTTTACTGGGATCTTATTGATCCCGTTTTTCGTTACTATTTAAAAGGGCAGTATATGTATTTACAATAATCATGTAAAAATTGCATAGTCTGGCAAAAGAATTTCTCATTGATTGAATTGTCCATCGACCTTTATAATCCATGAATATGTGAGCGCTTTTGTCTTCGAATCAAAATAAGTGCAGATTATTTTTTAAACTCCTCGTGCAAATCCCTCAAACGCATTTTAATCCGCAGTTGCATTATTTGTAAAATCCCGACTCCATTGTTGTCAGTGATTTTTAGGATTCCGCTGTGATGTGACAGATTTTACTATACATATATATAAAATCTGACTCTCTACTGTTGTGAAATATTTTACTAAAGTCGGTATCCCAGTGTACTCGGATATTTTTATAAAACTGAATTCCATAGTAGTCGATGACTTTAATGAAGCTCGGATTGCATTGTTGTCGGACATTATCCGAAGAATTATTCTTCTAGGAATCGGCCGGTGGTTAATTCGGTATACCGTAGAACGAATTTTCCGTTCTACGTCACGCGATTTTCTACAGTGTCGGTTCCGGAGTGTGTTCTTAACTACAACCACAGCGGAAATGAACGATAATGAAGGTGAGGTACGTTGACATTAAATTGAACGCGAAAAATAAGCAACGACAGCGTGCGGAAAAGGAGAAGGGGAAGGAGGAGAAGGGTGGTTACCCCCTCCGAAGGCAAATAAGTTGCGTGCTCGGTTTAGGTTTTCTACCGGTACGAAGGCAACGGTAATATAGTAGACACTATAACGTAAGGCGAACAATACATTATGCTACGGTTCCCCGAGAAACAGAGGGAAAGAAGTTGACGAAATTACAACCGGCGATAAATCATCTCGTAAGCTTGGGTCCGGGCACGTAGAATCAAGAAAAATGCCTAGCCTAACCGTTTCGTCTCCTCTCTCCTTTTTATATTATTTTTCCTTTTGAACGTTTATCAGGCAACGTTTCCTTAATCGATGCACGAGGGACCGGGGTATATAAATTTCGCCGAGTGAATCTTGTAACAAGGGAACGGATTGCCGGTGTACTTTATGACGGAGGACAGAAATAGAATGACACGACAGATAATAGTATTTATTACTACCATTTTTATCTGGAAGTTAATGCCCGGAAATTATTAATTCCAATTTATTCGGGAATAGAACACGCTCCGGTTCTTCTTATTCTTTGCTCTCCCGTTTTTTAAATTAATTTGTACAGGTCGCATGAACATCTAGGTCATTAGCGACCACAAGAGTTAGTACATACGATTACAAATCCGAATCCTTATACGTAAACATAGTTGTTATAAGTATCTTATGGGGAGATCAGTTCGCAGTTATTACAGCCATAATTACAGGGTGATGATATTGAGCATTCATTTAAATTGCTAGGGATAGCCAAGCGACGTCTTTGAAAGAAATCGACTTTAAAAAAATCTGAAAAATAGAAAACGAGGACTTCCCGTCCCTTCTCGTTGAAAGGGTTCAAAAGTGAAATTTTCCGTGTCCATGAAGAGTTAAATTGTACCCACTCATTTTTACTTGAAATCCGCAGTCCATTCGTTAGTCGTAGTACATCGTCGAAATATTTTCGTGCTGTCCCTTCTTGTGCACAGCCGCCCTTAGGACGGTTACGGGGGCCCCGTCAAATCAATCTGGCTCGATCGAGCCGTTCCACCGGTCATAATAGAGGCGTTTCTTCGGACGTGTTTCCGTTCAACTCTTTTCCGAATTTACGCTTCAGACGATCCCCGTTTTCTCCGTCGCTCGGCCGTCTACCCTTACGGTTAACCTCAGGCTGCCGCTTCAGGTTAAGGGTGGGAAAACACGAGTTGGTCAGCATGAGGCAACATAGAAGGGAATACCCTTGGGTTCACGAGGTGGCTGAGGGGTGGAACGAACCCGAGTGGAAATTGCCACTACGCAAACGCGCTCGCAGGATCGGCTAAAGGTCTTTTTATAACATCCTACGATTCGCAGGTGTGAGCAGGTGTTGGCAAGGCACGCCTGGCAAATTTACTCCGTTAATTAAATTACCGATGTTCGGATTGCGACAACAAATACTGGCTACTGCTGGTTTTTTTTATGGGATAGTGTTACCTTCTTGTTGGAAAATTGGGTCAAGATACTGAATAGAATACTTACGAAACTAAAATATATGAGCCGATTATTTTGAAAGTGACTAAGTCCATTTATATTTAAATAGAGATATTTAAGAGTTTGTGTATCAATAAAATTAAAAATATACGAAATGTATACTAATGTGTCACACTGCTTAAGTGCTTAACTGCTAAGAGAATTAAATTTATAATTCCTATTAAAATAATAGCAATTATTAAGTGAATAATATGTATTTTCTTACCACAAACGGAGTTGTCACTTTCGAAATTAACAACTAGATTGGTTATAAAATTTGAAAGAGCCCATGTCCATTCGACATAATTTAAAATGCTTCAAAAACACAATTTATGCAATTCAGGAAATCTTGTAACTATATAAATTACATAACAATTTACTGCTCGTCTACATTTTTATGCGGGAGGGATTTGAAGAAGTCCATCATGTTCTTGTATTTCGCTGTTATAATTCGCCTTGTATTTTTATAAAGTGTGTCAATATAATATTTTCGAATTTGATGGTGTACTCCTGATTATAAATCCAGGATTTTAAACTGTGCATTCTCATCACTAGACTCTGGATTTTATGCATTTATAACAAAAATGAGTAGATGCAATTTAAAACAGTGAACAGATTAAGAAACTTTGAAAGTATTGATATATTATTTTCTACATTAAAATTATTAATGAAAAATATAAATTGATAGAGAGAGATTGAAATCTTGTGCCTTGCAATTGATGCGCAAATTTTTTATTTTGCATAAAAATCCGGAGTCAACTCATCAAATTGCAATTACCTTCATCGCTGCCTTCGGGCATTTGAAAATCCGCACTTTTGAACATTATCGATAATGGATCGGACTTAGGCCACTTTCAAAGCAATGTTTTTAATGATTTAAATAACTGCGAAAATTTATGTGTCAAACATTATCGTATACTCTGAATATACTTAACCGCAAAATATTGTTTATGACAGCTAACTTCAAGTTGTACACGTTACTACAGTCAACAAGAATCAATTGACAAATGGACTTGTGCCACTTTCAAAATGAACGGCTCATATATTTACATGTACACTTTTATATTCGAAATTGAAATTACAAGCGTACCAGGTTTACAAACTTTTCAAATGATTGAAACATCGATTATAAAAGAGATTGTACAATGTATTGTGTAACTAATTCAGCGAGCGAATCGAATTTCGCAAAAAACTTTTAATTAAAATAGTCTATGCAATTTTTCGTCTGAAAAATTCATAGTCGTGACGAAGGTATGGTCTGCTATAGACACCTGTGCTATCGGAGCTTATAACCGCGTTTAAAATTTGACACGCGCTTTTTCCGAAACGCGTTCAGGCACTAGGTAATCAATATTTCTGTAAAACGACTGCACCAATTTAGCTAGTCACAGTTCATTTTTTATAAATGAAAGAACAAACGATTTTTAGCAAAAATTGTGTTTTCCGTATCAAAGAACTAGAATTTTTCGGAAATCGAAAAATTGATATTTTCCGAGCCAACTGGAACAGGCACTAGGTTTCTTCTGGTTTAATACCTATGGAAAAATTTCACCCTTTGTACTCGGAGCTGTTTTAACTCGAACGTTAAATTAAATTAATTTCCGACCTAGAATGTTTCCATTTCCTACGATTTTTTATATTTTATGGATATGAAATTGGTGTAATATCTCATACAATACCTAAATGTTTAGGAGACGCTTTTCAAGAGACGCTGAGAAAACTTTTGAGGACCTTGATCCACTTAAAATCGAATGTTCTGTATAAAAAGATAACTTCGTGATAATATTTTAATCAATTGATTGGTACTAATATCTTAAAATTGAATTTTCTGTTTCAGGTAAGCAACGTTCTTTCATTGGATCCTATCAATTTTATTGACCAGACAGGTGATTGTAAGTAAAAAAGAATTGGATACAGATCCTATCATAATCCTTATAGATTGATTATTTTTTACTGTTCCATCGAATACAAAGAAAATCTATTCCACTCTGTTAGTTTGACACTGTAGATTACCCGAGAATCTCCGTGTCGAGCGCTCAAACCGTTGACACAGAAGACTTCCTCCCAAAAATAGTCGCATTTTTCACAGTGTTGCATCCGTGCGTTGCTGTTCCGAAGACTCTACAAGGGCGTGTGCAGCTCCGCTGGCAATTTTTCCGTTTGGAGGCGAGTCGGCGCCGCAATTTGCATTTTTATCGCGTCGTACTTCCAACGAATTTACACGAATTATAACGCCGGTGTGTCGCGGCCGCGCTGCGTTACAATGAAATTTACACCTGGCCTTCCTATTACGTTCACGTTCCCTGGTTTACCCATGGAAGAAACCAGGCCAGGGTGATATTTCCAGCACGAATTGACGACTCTCTGCGGTCGACAATAAAAAAAACCGGTTTTCTAATTACACTTCAACGTCAATTCTGCGTTCCAATAACTTATTAGCACGCACAGTGCGGTGGAAAGCCCTTTCAGACGAAAATCGTAAGTAGACTACGGACCCTTATACAAAATAAAAAATGTTTGAATTGATTGCAAGACAGAAATAAAAATTTCTTTCTTCTTTTAATTATCTGATTAAGCTGAAACCAATACACTGCTGTCTTTAAATCTTTTTAATATGTCCACTGCTTTAAATTGTGCTTACCCATTTTTTCCATAAATGCATAAAATCCACAGTCTAGTCATAAGATATAGAAGAGAGTACATGACGATTTGTAACCTTGAAAAGCTCTGCAGTTAAACTTTAGTTTGGGGGACCAAACATTTTCAACTTTTTAAAACACAATTCTATAGATTTTGACGAGAAAATGTCAAAAATTTAAGTTCTAATAGCTGGAGTTCACTGGTTCGATAGTTGTACGTGTGTAAAGTTGGCCAGGTTCAATCGTTTTCGACTTGGACAATTTTTATTTCCATGTAAAAGAATTATGAAACGAACACAACAAGTGTAATCGTTCCTTTCATCCAAGAAAATTGTTTTTCGAGTGTATTTTCAAATAATCAACATCGAGACCTGATCCATAAAGGACCACAGGCGTTAATCAATGTTCCATCTATTCGTTTGCATTATAGGCGCGCAGAATCCTGAGGCTACTTATGAACAATGTAAAATGATTCAGGGACTTGTTCGACGTAGAACGCGAGTTCGTTTCGGTGTCCTACCAGGCAGGAAATGTGGGTTAAACGGTGCTACATCCAACATGAGTTCAGCCCCCGGGTGGCAGCAATCGGCGAAACGACAAGCCGCGCGTGTCCGACTAATTAGGGCCGCCTAACCGCGGCCACGGCCGAAAGGAACGAACCGGAAGCGCGTCGATACCAGGGACGAGCCTTTTATCGCTGCCAATTTTCGAGCCCGCGCTTTTTCCGATTTCACGGTGAAACGCCGCCGCTCGACAATTTACCGTCCGAATAAATGTCCGCGCCTGCCGCGTAACAAGTGTATTACCGATACGCTCGCAAAGCCTTTCTTTTGCTCCCTCGAACCGTGTTTTGTCTCGCTTTTGCGATACGAGGCGCCGAATTCCCGAGGCAAAGTAGTGTTTCCAATTTCCCCGGGCAAATTAGTGAACGGTCTAATTTTAAGAAGCTGGAAATCGTATTTTCGAATTGTTCGGTTGTCGTGCTGATTGGAATTTTAGTTGGCAATCCTGATGGTTAGTATTATCGACCGGTAGCACTATTGTCAAAGGAGAAATTAAAAATAATTATTATAGCAAATAACTAAATTACTTCCTTGAAATTGAAGAACTAAACCAGAGTGAAAATGATTTTAAAATAAGATGACTTCAGAGCACGCTATTTATACAGAATCGATGCAAAATGTATTAAAATAATACGAGGGCAGTCTGCGAATTAAATTTAACAACTTCATCTGGAGTTGACTGACAAATATGGAATAATATTTTTGATGCAGCAAGTAGACTGCAGACTTTATGCATGTAACCGGTGAGACCTGACACAGAAACATATTTAAAAAAGTTTAATTATTACACTTTTTACGATTCTATTTTTCATGAATTAGCTCATAAAAGCTTATATGTATAACATTTGCATAAAGATTAGCGGTCTACTGATAAGGTTTAAAACATTTTCTGGTTTTATTTACTAACTGCAGAATTATAATTGCAATAATGTAGAACTGTTATTAGACTGTGGATGTTAATCCGAGTATTAATTTTTGAAATTAGTTCTCTATAATAAATGTTCCATCGTGGTCAGAATAATTATTAAACATTACATTATACCTAAATGTGGACAATCGTGGTTGCTATAATTTATACGTACGATAAACATTAAAGAATCATTAAATCTTGGTTTAAAAATTGCAAACGTTCAACCTGATGTAACTTGGTAATAAAAAATCGTGCAGCTATCTGTCTTGGCTCATTTTAAAGGGAAAAGTCTGTACTTTTCCACCCCTGAGTTGTTTTATTATAAATAATTCTTTACCTCCGAAACAAATGCGAATGTCAAAAGGATGGAAATGAAAAATTGTCTTTGGAAATTTTGCAAAATGAAATATATCTGCGAGCTTAAGTAATTTTTTTCCTCGACTAAAATTATCGTGGGTTTAGGGATTGAAGCGTCCCCTTTAACACAAGTCCTTAAAACTCGACGTACGAGTCGTCGTTGCCGTTTTACTGCACCTTGAACGAAAAAGTGCAGTCGTCAGCATTAGTATAATCTAAACTATCTGGGTTGAATTAAATCCCAGAGGTTTTAGAACTGAAAAGTTAGGGGAATCTTCGTTTTATTTGAATCTATCTATTATAATGATATCTTTTTTTATTACGCAATATATTTTTATGTTTTTAAGGATTTATGAGAATAATATGAATTTTCTAAATTTGCCAATTCCCTCTTTAAGAATGAAAAATTGTGATAAAACGGGACACAAATAAAATAATTAATGGAATGATGCATCAAATTGCCATAAAGAACGGATGAGAGTTAAGACGTCGGCGGAACATAAAGTTCTCGGCGACGGTGATTTTAATGGGACGCCTGTGATTATGATATTTCGAGGACGAGAACAGAAGGATAGTGTGTACAGTTGGACGGCTGAAATTCTACCGCTTCATCGGTTTTTGTCTGATCGAGGAAGAAAGAGGGAGCGGGCAAACTGCTCGGGAATCTATTTCCAATTACTTTGCCGAGAGTGCTCTGATGGACTTACGAAGGCCATTTGTTTTATCACCCTTGAAAAGACCAGCTGTAGAGAATGGAAGCAAAGGTTCAATGGATACAGAGTACCTATCCAACGTTCCATCGCAACCGCGATGGAATAATAAGGAGTTAGCGTGCATATTTCGAAGTTTCGCGTAATTTCCTTCACTCGCTATGCCATTCCTGGCCAAACGGAAAGAGGAAATTGTAAGAAGATCTAACGAGCCATGTCTCGTTCTTGTTTTCCAAGATAATATACAGGGTAGTCCACGTGAAGCGTTACAAACCATTGTTTTGCGAACTTACAGCAGATCTCGACTAATATTATTTCGTTCGAAAAATCGCAAGAGATTATAGAATAAAATGTCATAAAACTTTCATTTTCCCTTGAGAAAACGAAAAAGAATTTCTTTTATTTTTCAATGGCACAAGTCGATTATTCGGGATATTAAGGAACCCTACAAGGGTACCTGAAGCATGAAAGCTACATCGCTTTCATACGTTATGATTTTTCGTGAATAACTCTTCAGAAGATCATTTGAAGGTCATTATAGTACACATGGTAGAGTTCTATTCTACTCTTGGACATTGGATCACCACTTTGGCAAACCTAACACCCTATCGCCATTTCAGTTATCGTTCTCAACCGCTTTAACCACCTACAATCCCGAGTCCTTCCTTTAGGATCCTTGAAGGGCCTTTGGAATGACTCCCTCTGAGGTCTTTCAAGAGTCTTGAAAGGAATTTCCATCGAGGTCCTTGAAGGACCTTCAAAACAATGTTCTCTTGGAGCCCTGAAGAGCGTTCAAGGATGAATCTTTTCTGGGTTCCTTGGAGGACCTTAAAGAAAACATCATCAGAAGCCCTTTAAAAATGTCGGCCTTTAAAAACTTAGAAAAATTTTCTCTGGAGTCCATCAATGGCTTTTAGATGAATTTTCTCAGAAATCCTTGAAGGATCTTTACAGGGATCCACTCTTGACTTTTTATAATTTCATCGCTTCCTTGAGGTTTTGAAGTTCTAGACAGGAGTCCTTTGAACTTGGATATTTGGTTCTCTAAAATTTCTTGAAGAATTCCCAAAATGTTCTTTCCCGATACCTTCGAGAATCTTCTAAGGAAGGGGGGACCTTGTTACAGTCTTTCGAGGACATTTAAAAAGATTCCGGTTTGGAGCTTCTCAAGTGCCTTAAGAAGGATCTTCCCTAAAATCCTTTAAGACTCTTCTGTACGATACTCACTAACATAAGAATAAGCTGTTTCAAGGGCCTTGGAGATGATTTTCTCTGAGGCCCTATAATGGGCCTCAGGGGCGACTTCACTGAAATCTTTCCACTTATATTTATTTCAGCATTTCAGCATTTTAAATATCTTGTTTTAAATTATCATTCATTTATATTAAACCCAACAAGATGATCAACGTTGATCTCGAAGAAGTGGGTACAAAAATATTTTAAAAATGGATTGTTGCATACAAATTAGAATGGGTGTCATGGCTGGCAAAAATATCGTGAAAATTACATACTTAAGTACATACTTAAAATCGTTCAATTGGTTGAGTACCAAGTTGCATGCTGCTATCGGCGTGTCAAACGAACAAAATGTTCCCACAAACAAGCTCAAAATTCAACTGTCAGCGAGTTTGCGTAACAAACTTCACCGAGCCTCGGGCATCAACCAAAAATCTTCCGTCTGCTACCAAAAATATCGGGAAATTCCTCAGCAAACCAGGTTGACGATGCTCCTCTTAAATGCAGTGTGTCTCGAAGGTATCAGCTACCGGAGATCAACAGCATAACAAAGTTTCCGAAACTTTCTTTACGCAATAAGAGGAGTTCATAACCATAGCCATCTATCCGCTATAATTTTCTAAACTGTTCCCGGAGAACCTTTAATGAAACTTCGAAACAATGCTTTAAACATGCCTTTCTTCTCTCCTCGGCTTGTTTATTTTTCGCCTTTTTCTCTCTCTCTCTTTCCCTCCTTCTCTATCCACTTGCAATTTAAGCGAGACACGTGTACCGTTTCTATTATAATTTATATGGCAGAAGTTTCCAACAAAAGGTGCTCAATGGACTTTAAATTATTTGTGTTACAGTTGATCCTCTTTTACAAGGGCGAGAGTCCAGTGATTCAGTAACGCCGCGCTCATTGTTCCTTCTGCTCCATTAAGTCCGCCATTATTAAATGCGTGACGTCTCCTCGTTGGCTACTTCCGAGCTTAATGCTTCGTAACTCGCTCCCCTCCCCACACCACCACTGTTTTTATTTTGAATTCGCTGCTTGCTAATTTATATTACCTTCGCCGCTTCGTTGCTTTACAAGTGCGGACATTCATCGTCGGACCATGAACCTTTGAGCGAATATTTTTCGCGGATTATTTTACTGCAACCGGCGTCAGGAGGAAATTGATTTCAACAAGTAATTGAACCTGCAATTTATATTTTATCCATTTGTCAGTAGTAGAAGTATGTAAATACGATCCGGTTTCAACCTGTACGTATCGAATACAATTAATAAATTGTATGCCATCTTTTCGATTCATCATTCGATTTCTAACCAAATTCACTGGGCTAGAATGGAATTATATACAGTGAACCGGATTTATATTCGGACGCTCTAAAAAAGACGACAACTTTTTTAATATTGTACTATACGATTTGAACTTTTTTGGAAAGCTAGAGAAATTAGTTCAGTACAGAATGTGAAAAGAAATTTTTTCAAAAATTGCAATTGATCGGAATTGTGAAAAAATACTAAAAGTTGCATTTTACAACCTTTTTATGTTGGCCTATATTGAAAATTTAAAAAATACGTTTTGTAGATCTGTGTTAATTATATGCACTGTGAAAGTTTCATCGAAATCGGTTGATGCGGAAAAAAAACGACAGGCATTGAAAGATGTAAGAATCCTTAGATTTACTGCAGTTATAGGCCGAAAATCGTGAAAATCTGCAATTTTTACCATCTTTAAACGTTTGTAGCTCATTGTAACGTCGACCGATTTTCACGAAATTTTCAGAATATGTTTAATTCACACAGATCTACAAAACGTATTTCTTAAATTTTCATTATAGGCCCACATAAAAAAGTTGTAAAACGCAAATTTTAGTATTTTTTCTACAATTCTCTTTTTTCTACATCCTTTAGTAAACTAATTGCTCTAGCTTCCCAAAAACGTTCAAATCGTATAGTACAATATTAAAAAAGTTATCGTCTTTTTTAGAGCGTCCGAATATTAATCCGGTTCATTGTATAGAATTTATTAGTCTTGCAAATTCTCTGATTATTCTGGAAGACGAATCGATTTTAATGAAATATGATTTTCATATTTTAAGCTTACATATTTGCTGTCTGCTATGCAGGATTGAATCAAATTGAGTGCAAATTTCATGTTGTTTTTAATATACTGGAAGTTTTAATAAAGAACGAAGAAGTGGAGCGATTTGCAAGTAATTAAAATTACAGAGATGTTTTTTTTGTGAGATTATCACGAAAATTATTTCATTCACCCGCTTTCAAAATTTTGGTTCTTCTATTTTATAAAATTATAAAGATATTGTGCAATATTGCTGAATAAATTCATTTATTGAAGCGTTTATTGTAACACACATACCGTAAAATTACTAAGAGGGCAATTTTATTATATTTATGAGGCACTACACATTAATTGCTTCAGATGTTAATATTATATAATTTATATTATAAAATTTTCATATCAGTAACAAATGTATGTTGGGAAAACGCAACGAGGCGAAAGATGCAGATTTTACGAAACAGAATGCGAAACATTGGAATACATTGTCAGGAAATGCAAAGAAGTCGAATAAAACTGGAACAAAATCTAAAGAGAATACTTGACGAATCCTGAGAAGAATCTCTTCAAACGAAAGGGATTCTGACAAAAGAGAACAAAGATAGGAATACTATCATGAGTGACGAACCACAGCAGAATGTAATAAAAAATCAAGCATAAGAAATAAATACATTTCGTGAGTCTAAATAGTACTTGAATACCAAATTTCTGACTCTCGAAAGATTGTTAATATTAAAACTGGTATAATTCGTCAGGTCGGTTCAATTCAATTCTGCATATCGTGTGCAAACCGCTTTAAAAGACGAACGATGGGGTGCAAAAGTGGAGGCTTCAGGCTTCAAAATGGATTCAGATTTATCCTCGTACAATTCTCTTTAACGAAATGACAACATTTTCAACATCGCCAATGTTTCAGAAATTACAAAATTGTTAAAATACTTTCTTACATACATTATTTTTGTTTTACGAGATATGGCGCAGTCCAAAGACGGTATTGATTCGTGCTTAAAGCAAGTACTACAGAAATTGTGCAAACCTGGAGCAATCCTTAAATTATGCAGCGTTCGAGAGTGCACAGCCCGAAAAAACAGTTGCCTTGTTCCGTGGCCTCCTTTGAAACGTAGCATCTGGTTCGGGCGCTTGGCGCCCTACTTCGACGAGAAACAGATTTCCTAAGTTTGCCGGATCACAAAAAGGCAAACAGTTCGCACGAAAAACTGGAAAACCCCTTCTCGAAAAACACGGGACTCTACTCCCGGCCTGTCCTCGTACGCTACTATACTCTCGGCCATTTTCTTGCGGTGCGCGACTAATGTTCTAATGTCTTCTCTCTGAAGTTTCATTATCCTAGGATGTGTCCTCGACGAAGTTCCACTGCATTCAGAATTATGTTCTCTCTATTATTTGAGAAATGTCACGACGATGTTGCTCCTAATTATGGCTGACATACTCTTTCCTAGCAACGCAATCTTATTTTTCTGGTTGATCAGATTTCTTCGCTGTTTTCGTAAAATCTAATTGAATTTTATGGGGACGATCTTTCTGTGTCATAGAAATTTTCTATTAAATTATTCCGTACTGGAAAGACTCATACTGTTCGACTTGGTCAGACTTTTTACAACTAAAAGTGACTATCCATTAAGAGTTTCATTTACCTAGCGATATCAAGCAAAATATCAATACAGGGAGGACACGAGCCCCACGATCGAAAGTTAGGCCATAAGAGAAAGACCCACATATCTTAACTTTTCGCGAATGTTTTACAACGTCACTAAAAATTTAGCATCTCGAGTGAAACTGAGCGCTTCCGACCCCCAGAAAAGCCATAGAAACGATTTGTCCCGGATGTTACGGGGTTTCCAGTGGAATATAAAATACCATATCCGACTTCAGTCATCGGGGAACCTATTCCTGTCCATCAAACACAGGCTCAGGTCCAATCGAACGGGAGCAGCTTCGAATCCTGACGTTCCCCAGACTATGGATCCAGGGACGACGTTAACAAGCTTGCGACGCAACAACGTCGCAAATCACCGTTAAGACACACGACAACGGAGGCAATCGCAACGTCGACGAGGGATCATAACGACGGCGAACGAGACGGAACCCTCATTCGTCTGCCATGGGTTTTTTTTGCTCGCGAACGGTAACGACGAAAGTTCGGGCCGTTTGCCTGGTCCCCGCGGATCCAACGGATCACCAATTTGGAAGTTAACGACATCGCCGGGGTAAGCGAGGATTATGTTAATGCGATATTTCGCTGGGAACGGCGACCGAGCAAATAGACGGTCTGGCGGGCCTGGTATTGGCACATCCACGACCATAAGTGTCGGGACATTTGCGATAGACGGAGCTGAACGATTGCTCGCACAGTGCTGCGCCTTCGAAAAATTTTGAACATCTCCCTCGTCATTGACAGCGGACAAAAATTGTCGTAGGAAAACTTGACTAGGTCTAAAAGAGCAAATGTTGTGGCAAGTAAACAATTTTTCTCAAGGTCACGTCTTGTATCCATTTATTTCTAAAGATCAGAATAAGTCATTGATTATAAATGACGACATATAATCGTATCACAATAATGGATAAGGTGAAGTGGGGTAAGTGCATACACGGGGCAAGTGCACAAATTGGTTATTTTTATTATAATATGAGCGAAATTTGTCTAGCTTGTATTTATTAATGTACTAGAAGTTAGTACGAACTATTCGCAATAGATGGCGGCCAAGAATAAAGCTGCTTTCCTCGCTTATATCAACTAGTGGTAAACAGTCACGTAAGAAATACATGTACAATTTTGTGGTTACCCTGAACGTGCAATTGTTTATAAGTTAATTATATATTCTGTGTTGTTATTTTATTTAAGTACAACAGATATTTGTAGCGACAAAATTTTTCTAATAATAGATATCATATATTTATATTTTAAACTTTGTTTTAATATCATTGTATCCCCTTTCATATTTCAGCATAAAAATACTCATTTCTTTAAAAATGGATAACTGTAAAACTAAACAATATAATTTAATGCAATAAAAAGCATTTTATAGCAGGCTTGTTAATAATTCTTTTCTTGCCCCGTAGCACTTGCAACAAGGTTTGGAAGCATTTTTAACTCTCAGAGACGCTCTTGCCCCATTTTCGGGGCGAGTGCATAGTAGTTGACTTTGTATAATATCCTATCAATAATATAACTCACGTAATATTAATTCATCAGTAATAACTGTGGCAAGCGTTTGATACCGACAGCGTTAAGTATTTACATACCAGACTGAAAATACACAAGTTTAAAGTCCAACTTTACAAAAACGAGTTCGCACTTACCCCACTTCACCTTAACCACTTTTTACGACTATGTGGGAGAAAATCGTACAGCGATCCACCCGGACTCGTTTCAAAAGCGCGAAGCTACAACCTCCAAAATCCCGGGTTCATTTTCATCGAAGATGGTTTTTACATCGTGTAGAGCAGCATTTTCTGAATTTCCGTCGGTTAGGAAACCGAGTATAAATCGCATAATATCGATCGAGCCATTTTCCTAAAAGCGGTTGATGTCTCAATAATTCTGTAGGAACGTGTAAGCAGGCAGGTCGACGGGAATACGAGCAATATTGGTCCGCGTATGGTTGCGAGGCCTTAGACAGATCCCGAGGCGGCGGCGGCGACCGTGGAAACGATTATTGCGTCGGGTATAAAACGTAACTACTTCCTTCCGCGTCGGGCGGTTAAGTGCGACAGTTTTGTAGTCGCCCTCGGTCCGGGATAATGGTAAGTGAATGAAGTCCGCGGCCAAGTGTCGTGGCTGGCTTTAAATAAAGTACCCGGCCAACCGCCGCGCGCCGCTACCGTCCGCCATCCTTTAACGTGATTTTTCTTTACGTGATCTCTCCGTCGAGAGGGTAGATCTGTCCCACCGGTGTGTGTGTCTGTGTCACCCCCTTCATCCCACATCCACCTCAGTAATTGCGGAGTAATCCACAGAGAAGGGCTACGGAACAATTATCGGGGCAACTCCGTGGATCTAACAACTTCTCCCTTTATAATAATAATTATAATAGTAATAAGATTTCATTCATTCCGATCTCTTACGATTTTAGACTGAGTGAATTTTTGTGCAAGACAAAAATTGTCCGCATTAATGACTGTTGGATGAGAAAAGTACGCGTGTGCAGATCTCTGGTGTGCCCGAGCTAGTGTGAGTGTGCGTGACTGAGACAGTTATTGATATGATCGATCTATCGATGATGTTTATGTTATGTCTTTCGTGTTTGCTGGTTTTGATCAAAACATTGATTTAAACGCGTGACTTCATTCCCGCCGTTCTGTGTATGCTCAGAGCAAGAAAATCGCTGCCCGTACGGGCAGACGCTAAACAGCTCTGCTCTACGTGGTCTCGCCGGTTAAAAACTTGCGAAACACCAGCTAGGGATTCTACGGAAAATTCCGGAAGGAAAACGACCGAGCCCCTCATTTTACCCGATACGTCGACGACGAGACGATATCTGATCGACGTAAGTATCCAATAACGCGGCTGTGATTTACGCGGCCCGCCTCGGTTGATCCCAGAATGCACTTTCCTGCTCGGCCCGGGGCCCGGGGAAGGTTATTGTGGAATGCGCCGGGTTCTTGAGAAATGCGGGTCAATATTTGGAATGGTAAATTTGATGCGTTCCCGCCGCTGGGAGCGAAGCTTCCTCTGGAATTCCTTGTATCGTCTCGGCGCGACGCACTCTGGTCCCGAATCACGATTTAACGGCTCGGAATCAATATCTGGAACTTTTTAAAAGCTTAACCGTTTACAGTCGGAGCTATTTTGACTTGAAAATTAAACATTTCTTCATACAATACTTAAGTAGTATAATTGATTTTAATAAAGTAAAAAATATTGTGAATAATGGTGCAGCAATTTTTAATGGTGACTCTCTGAGTCACCCCTCGACTGCTAAGGTTTAAAAGTATCATTGGGAATACCTAAAGTGTTTATTAATAGTATAGGCAATCGTAGTTCAACGTAAAACAGCCTATGAAACTAAATCCGTGTTCATTTTTGCAATCTTGGATCATCTCGAGGTCATTTCAAAAACGTATGAACTTGTTTTTCGTTTCTGCACTTTTATAATATCCAAACAAAAATATGGCATTTCATTTGAAAAACGCGAAGTGACCTTGAAATAACGAATTATCCTAACAACACAGTCGAGCAATTTGAGATCCAGCAAAGAACTCGCTTATCACACCTTCTCTTCTCTATCACTTCGCATTCTCCCTGCACTTGGCTCCGAACGAACCGACCGACCCAACGAACGTCTCGGCAATTAGCGCCGCCTAAAAGTTAATCCCCGTATCGTCTGCGTTTCTCCATACAGAGAGCAAGATCTATCCACTATCACTACACGCAGCCCAACTACCGCCGAGTAGCTACTGTCCTCTGGTATCTGGCTGAAAGCGATCCACCGAAACATCGCATTAACATAATCCCCGTGTATTCTGTAAAGTCGTTAACTACCAAATTGTCTGCGGCTTGGTGTCTGGCCTGTAGCGCAAGAAAGAGCTCGCTCGAGAACGAGAGAAACGGGAAAGAGAGCTTGTTATCTACTGTCCGGCCGCGAACGTCGGGGAAAAAAGTCAGTGGCTAGAATGGTAACGAGGCAACAGCTAAATCTCGCGGCAGCGGTATCGGGGGCTGGCTAAGGCACTCGGGTGCGTTAACGGGCCGTCGCGGCCCGGTTTTTGCGACGGCCTGTAGTCAGTAATATTTAACCGCGTTAATCCGGTTCCCGAGGGAGAGGCAGAGGGTGCTAGGATCTGCGGGAGAGGGTGGCCCTGTTAATCCCGGGACCGTAATTCTCTCGGGGGTGGAAACGGTAATAGGGAGGGAGAGAGAACCGGTTCGAAGAGGAAAGGACGCGTCGGGACCAGGCTCGCGATAATTCTTTGAATCTTCGGGATTTCGGCGTCCCGTCACGCGGATTAGCTTCCCGGTTGCCGAGGTATCGACACGTAACGATGTAATTTGTTTGTCGGTTCCCGTTTGACGCATTGTGTAACGCCGACTTATCGAACGACAGAGAGAACCGGCTGGTAGTTTGTCGCGGATCCGACGATTTTCAACGTTCAAAATCCGATTCATCGTTTTTCGGATTGGCCCCCGAGGTTGATTAATGGGCCGAGGCCTATTATCCGCCGGACACGATGCTCTCGTTTTCGAGAGTGAGCGAGAGGGAGAAAACGCGCCAGCACACCAGCATGCACGACATAAGTACCGTTCTGACAGGATAACTCATTCCGAACTGGAACGTTAGGGGAGGCTGTGTTCGCTAACGAACATTCATCCCAATATCCACGTACCGGGGCCAAACATTGGCAATTAATTCTAACCGTGCGCCACGAATGCGCAGTATCTGTCCACTATCAGTTTGCTGCTCCGGGGAGTACGTGTATGTGACAGCCGAACCCATTTCCCTTTCGCTTCCCACCCACCCCCGCGAGTTGCCAGCTGCCCTGATGCACCGATGCTTCCCTCTTCCTCTTTACCAGTGGATGCAGAAGGCTCTTTGTCCGATCGTTTCCGCTGAACGGACACACTGCGAGAGAGAGAACGGTTGAAAGAGAGACACTTTTGTTTAGGAGGTTGCTTCATAACTAAAAAACTGCACCGGTCCAATTCGGCGAGTGGGGACTACGTTTCCGACTAGGCCCCTACGTGGGTAATTCCGAAAGTTCGCGACCTGGTCCATGGATGGCAATAATATTTAACACTTTATACATCTTGATGCGACATTCATTTTATACATAAGTAATTAAGTTTTTCGTAAAAAAAAGTTTTGTGAATATAGAATAGAATATTTCTATTATTATATTCTATTATATAATAGAAATTTTTAATGAAATGAAAAACATCTGGGGCCACAGATATCCTCAACCCAGTGTCGCCACACCAGGGGAATCGAAGGAGAATACAGTTTACTCGGGTCGCGTTTTGATGACTCGGGTCGGGTCGGGTTCGGTCGGGCGGGTCGGAATCCGGGGAAAACTTTACCATTACCGCATTAGGCACGTGACTTTGTGACACGAAACGCGTCAAATAACTGGACTGTGACGGAGGGGTGGGGACGCTTGCCGCCGTAAAATGGGAGAAGAGCAACGTAGAAGGGGAAGGTTAGAGTGGGAGACAAGTCTTAATCTGGCGACACCCAGCGTCCCGAGCCATTACCATGTCCAGAAACGTCCGACCACTTCACCAGCTCCGTGGCCCTTAGATCTTCGCCGTCCCAGGAGAACATACAGTGGCTCGGAAAATGTAACGTGGCGTACCTATCATAACGAATGACCGCGGCTATCAAACCATCTCGTTGGCTCTTCTACTTTTTCTCTCGCCGACTGCCGCGGTCTTCGTTCCTATGTGTTGCTATCTCGAGACGAGTTTTTTCCACGTCGGTCAGAGACGCTGCTCTAGGAGCGACAGAGACACTGGGAGAGACAGAAGTGAGAGAGTGAGGGGGAGCAGTTCCCCTTCACGTATTACCCACGAGTATTACGACCGTCGACCCGAGAGTTAATGATCTATCTAGGTGCACGTGGCTCCGGAATGTGCACGGCCGTCACGTTAATGGGGGGATCTTTAATGCACCTAGCACGCGTTCGCGGCTATTCATGTGTCTAAATTGCGATTTAGAGCTTGAATTGATGCGCGACGCGGCGCCGCGCGACGCAGTGTCGTTTCGCCAGTATATTTTTATTCGTTCCCTCACTTTCCCTCCTGTTGTCGTTCTTTTTCTCTTCGCGCGGTCGAGCGGACCCGCTAAAAGTCGTTGTATCGGTGAACACGCGATAATGGGCAACGATCGAAAGGGGACCGGACGGGGAAACGCGAAACGAGGCAATTCCGTGTTCCGAGCGGTTCACGCAAATTGAAAAGAATGTTCGCGTAGATTTATCGATTGCCTGGGCGCCCGGGACGGGACCTGTTTTCAGGCCCGGCCCCAGTTTTTATCCTTCGGAAAAATTGCTTTCGCTCGCTGCCTCTTCCGACGCCGCGCCGCGCCGCGCAACCCCACAACCTCATGATTGATCAATTCGCGTTACTTGACCCGGACAAAAGTGGATGAAAGCTCGTGGAAAATTTATGAGCGGAATAACCCGGCCGGGGAACGCAGGCCGACACTCTAATTCCCGCGGAGCCGGTCCCGGTTCACGCGTTTTCCAAAATGAGGTTTAAACTGCTCGCTGATTGCGATTTGGATGATTGCTGCCGACTTGAAAACGGTTTCATACAGGATCGCTTCGCTTGGTAATTTTCGCAGCGGTGATCGTAAAAATTCTCGGAATCGTGGACTATCAAACTAAGTCGTCTAATGAAAAAAATTCATTCGAACTTATTCTCTCACGTAGTATCACCACTTTCACGGCTGTAACCTGAATAGCGGGTATTTCTATAATGGCGACGATGATGCTCAAAAAATTGATACTACTCGGGACACGGTAGACGCATCGATAAGGTTCGCGGGTAAAGGATGTCGCCGCGCATTGTGTGTTATCCAATGAGATTGCCGGTTATACAGACTTCATATCCTATGTATGGCTTTATGATGCCACTCTATCGACCATGGTGCGACGCGTCTCCTCGAGGTCCGCGTGTGTACGTGACCGTTCGCGGATCTCTCGAGGTGCCATTTCGTACCCAGTGGAAAAAGAAGGCACTTTTATTCGTGAAAATAGCCCCGGGTACACACGCGCGTCAGCCTCCCACGTAAAAATGAATTTCTTCAGTTTATAGACCACCTCGATGGAATATTCACGTCGCGCCATGCCTCCCGTAGCCGTCGCTCGATGTTTGGCATTTTTGTTTATCGCGGGAACGTGCGATCTGTCGATTTGCTCTTCTGTTATGCCAATCAGGGTTCCGTCGTGCTACCTGCAGGCCCGAGATCTGTACGTTCTACTTCTCACCTTGACTTTCATTATTTTTCCCAAAAATGTTGTACTTCAAGGACGTACAATCTTTCTGGAACACGCTGCGTACACTAACAGTTTGGTTCTAATCATTTCGTTCAGCCACTGTACCTATCGACAGACCCTCGCAACGCAAGAAATCGATGAGACTGCAAAAACTTTCTGCTGACGCGATTTTCCACGGTCACCGGGCCTGTCGGTCGGTTCCTTTTCTTTCGCTTTCGCTGTACCATCTACGGGGATTTTTGCGATGTATTACGTAACCCGCAGTGTAACCGTAAATCGATAATTGTTATTCAGCCGATATACGCCCTCGAGCCGGTATAGCTTCACAGTGACATCGACACGCGGTGTGCAAGGTGTGCCGCGTTGGGATATTATCTCTGTGTGCGCGGCTCTCGGCTTCTGTCCGTGTCGATTACACGACGACGTTCGATCAGAAATATTGCAGTCAATCACCGGGCCGCGCAGTTTCTCTTTTTGATAGGTCGTTGCTTTCGAGCCCTCGGGGAACAATAACCGGAGCACTTTCTGATCCTTACGCGGCCCGGGTCCAATTGCTCGTTGCGCTTGTTGTTCAACGATTCTGTTAAAACAATGTGCCTCTTTGCAGCGTATTTGCAGCGACCAATGAAATATCGACATTCATTTTTTCGTCACGAAATCTCTCCCCGAGCTTCCACCGGACCCATCAAGACTTGTTACTCTTCGAAAATCGCAGCGGAGGAAAGACCAATCTCGTTCTACCAAGCGAATACGCGCTCGGTGATTTCAATGCGTGGCTCGATGGGCCGATTAATGAGACTTGCGGACGTCTCTTTCTCTTTATCGCTTCTGACAGGTTAATCATCCCGCGATTTTTCTTTGCTTCTCTTCTAGGCATCAGAAGTTGCGCGCTGGATGGTCTTCCAGCTTTTACATTTTCATGCGCTTCGCGGCAGTAATTATTGAGCTCTTTCACTTGCTAGCAAAATACGAACTAGCAGAATTGTGCTTATGTACATTGTTTTAAATGAAGTTTTGTTTACTAGTGACATGCGTGTGTGAGACTAGAATGTACGACAATATTTTTGAAATTTTCTCATTCATCTACAGAAACAAATATTGATTCCTTCCACTTGATAAAAAAAATGCAAACAAGTTAGAATCTTAAAATATTTAGACATCTATTCATTAAAATTCTTGAAGATGGAAATAACTTTTTATATTATAGAGATCCTCATCTCTCTGTCGCAATTCATGCAGGCAAATTTTATTTTGTGTAAAGACCCGCAGTCCATTCGTATCGTCTCGTGTTTAATTCTATTTGCAGACGATGCTTTCTAGAGCAGAGTCCGCGGTAATAAAATGTAAAATAAGCTGGGTTTTTTCCGCCGGTGAAACAGCGTTCAGAAAATGTGTCCGGATCAGCTTTAATTAAACTCGGTGGGTTCGTGCCGGCCGGTTCTGATAGTTTCTTTAACTTAATTATACAGTTTATCGGAGTGCTTTCTGAAAGTTTCGCGGGCGCTTCCGTTCTTGAATCACATCGGATCGATGCAAAAGAGAGCAAACGGATTTCTGGCTGGTTTTTGTTCCGCGCGAAGCACACTTTCCCCAGCGCCCCCGAGAGTCGCCGGTTTCTCCTTTACATTTACGAAAAAACAAAAACGAAGAAGAGCTGCAACTACGTTTCAAACTTTCCCATTTTTTCCCCCTCACCCGGGATATATTACTCCGACTACAAGTGCACTTTTTATAATGAAGAAACCATCAAAGAATTTAAGATATCTTGTAAAAAAACTTTCTTATCATGCCTGACATCGTAAAAAGTAGTAAACTAAAGCTTTCCGCTTTTATTTCTCGGAAACTCGCATGGCCTCGCGCCGATAGCACGCTTTCCCCGAAATATTGTTCCGCAGCTGTTCGCTTTAAAAGCTCGACTTGCGTGAGTTTTTCCAAATTTTAATTAGATTCAAATTGGAAGGCGGTAGACTCGTTTCCAGGATTGCAAGGGTGCGGGATTCGCGTTCTCATTTCTCGATAATGCAAAAATGGAGTTTTTCAGTAGTCAAGAACGCTAGATAAAAGATCGATCTAGGGCGCTATCGCCCTGAAAAGTCCTATTTTTTCGTTTACGAGGCGTAATTTGCATTATTTGGCAGCATGTAGCTATGGAGATAGCTATATGCGCAGTTGTATGCTTCCGAATAATGCAAACTACGCCTCGTAAACGAAAAAATTGGACTTTTGAGGGCGCTGAGGCCCTAGATCAATCTTTTATCTAGCATTTCTGACTACTGAAAACCCCCATTTTTGTATTATCGAGAAATAAGGACGCGAATCCCGCATCCTTGCTGTTGAGCGGTGACGCGACGATGGTTTCACGATCGCTCTAGTTCGTTTTCGAATTAACGAAAATCGAACTTGGTTGAAGTGATATTTGAGTCGTTGGATTTTACGCGTTTATTTGATATGAAAACTTGGTCTAAAATAACAGGTTACTTGGTCGAACGATGCTTTCGGTATGACGATATGGTTTGGTCGGTACGATATTTTCGATTTGACGATGTTAACAGTTTGCTCGTTGACTCGATACTGTCTCTTCGCTGGTTAATAAGATTCCGCTGTCGACACGGTTATTTTTCGTACCTTTGTAGGAGTTGTCAAGAAGGAATGAGATGCAGTCATTGGTGGATAGTGATTTCGTTAGATTGGTGGATTTTACGCGGTAACGCCTTTGTCAGAGTTCACTCTAAGGTACACATGTACTGAAGGGTGTGAGGGTGACTCGAGCGGATAATCCTTGAATTGCGGACGATGACTATTGTTGCTACGCTATAAAATTGAATAAGGTAATCTATCGAATTGCGGACTCTGAACGGACCCTCTCTAAAAATAGCCTACAGAAAACCTTTTCTGCAGATCATGTGGTGGCCAAAAGCGCTCGCCTCGGATGTTATTAAAAAAGGTAGGTAGGCGGGTATACCATAAACGGTCCGGAGACTTGGACGAGGTTGAGTTGGGGTAAATACGTCGCAACACTTGCAATCATGGAAAAAGGAGTCTACTCCCTTAAAGCAAACAATAAACCAAGAATTAAAAAAAAGTTTGATGTTCTAATTAGAATTTTACTGAAAGATATTTTTAATTTTTTACCGGACGTAAAAATCAGTGAACTATTTCTATGAACCAGTGACACAACAGATCATGTAGCAGTGATCGTGGAGTGGCTAGAAAGCCGTTCGCGTTAAACGGAGCGTCAAACATACGGTGGTCGAGGACAGACTCGGGAAAGACTGCGGTAACAATTCAATTAGAGTTGTAACAATCAACAGTAATCTTGGTCTAAACGGGCTCGGTTTGGACAATGGGGCCGGGGCGCACTGGAGGTACACTGCCGTGCCAGGAATCGGAAGGTTGGTCTGTTACCGTTCTAAAAATTGGAAACTGCATCGGCAACAATTCTCACAGAGGCGGTTAGACAACGCGCGGGGCAACGTTCGCTATAGCGGCAGGAAAACTGGAAACTAGTACTGGGGTAATCTCCTGTTCAGGAAATTTATCCGCCATCTCGGCAGCTTCCGGCTACATCGCTCTTTCCAACTACCTCCCCTCCGGTTCGGCTTCGCCGTTTTGCTAGGATTAATATCCACGTCCCGCGCGAACACAGTCGCCGAAAATTTACTACAAGATAAGGTTGTACCGGCTCTTTAAATCTCGCCAGTCACCCCTCGACCTTTGAATTACCACACTGTTCGTCTCTGGACCTTCAACTTTCAATAAGATGCGGTTGCGAACATTTTCTCCCTTTCGTGGCAGCAAACGTCAATTTTTAAAGAGAGAGACAAATCACATTTCTTTTTCATCTGTGCATAGTTGCTACAGAACCATGATTTTTATTAGGTCGTTGCATATGAAATGTCCGATTTTTAACAGTAACGTTAAACAACCGCAACTTTTTCTTATTCAGCAAAGAATCACACGTTTCTTGATTGTATTATGGTAGAAATTGAATTTTTTGGTCACTCACAAGCTTCGTTTACAAGATTGTCATCTCTATTTTGTAGTTCTTTTTACCATCAACGAATAGTGATTAGTTGATTAGTAGACTGGAGCCACATAAAAAGTTTATTCTTACTTTAATAATTTTAACAAGCTGAGAAAAATAGATTAGCACTCTTAAATCATTGTAGCCTTTCTACTGTTTTAAATTGCATCCGCTTATTTTTGCCATAAATAAATAAAATCCGCAGTCTATTGATTACTCACCACATTTTCACCAAATATCACCCAATGCTATCGTCAGTATGTTGTTTTTCCACACATACAAAGAGAGCATGTGACAGTCGCGCTAATTGACGTTGAAATCAAATCTATTTAAAAGGAAAATAATATGTGTAAATTAAAATTGAAGATAGAGGATCGTAAGCTTTGCACCTGACGTACAATGAAATCGAATATTTCATATGCAACAACCTAATACAAGGAGTGCTATTTTCGTTTAACACGTTCGTAGACGTGAATGATATAGCTCATTATCAAATTTGAATGTCTCTATTGCTGTAGCTCATTCAAAACGTTACCGTCGAGCGTGTTGAAGGGTCTGAACTTAGGATTATCCGACGTCAATGGCATAGTGCGCGTTCGTTAATTCCTGCGGAGAACTATGCCTGCTGTATCAGCGGTGCAGGTATTTTTCTCGGTGGATCGGGTTCCTGGGACTTTTCCAGTGTCAGTGCGAAGCGCACTCGATAGGGATTCGACAGACTGAATTTTGTGCTGGGAATGCCAGCGTCAGTCGTGTCACGGTCCACTGAACGACAAGCTTATTAACATGTTCTCTACGCCTATTTAGAGAACCGTTGCACACTGGAGTACTCTCTACGATAAGAACAGTTTATTGTTTAAAAAGCTCGCGGAGCGAGAGAGGGAGTCGCGGTGAAGTTCCCGGCGGAGTCTCTGTAATTGTTAATAACTGCGAAACAATATTATTAAGACGTAGATGTCTTCGGCAGTAGATTCGGCGCTGTTGTTCTTCGAACAATCATCCGGTGCTTCAATTAAGCGGGTAAGATCGACTTCGTAAAACGAGATCGGCCTCATTGTTCGGAATGAGCCGAAATTCCATTCTCGCCCGACGAAAACCCGACGTTATTTAGATGTTATTACAATTGCGGTGTAATGCATACTCGAAGTGAACGTTTCTGTCTCTCTTTCTCGAGGGAGAGAGAGATAGCATCCGACCTCTCGGTTCGACTTAATTAATTCACTGAAATTGCTGCATCTTTAATGCCATGGTAATCTGCAGGAAAAATGCTCGAAGGCGAAGTAGTGGCTATTTATGGGAGCCCCTCGAGGGTATAACTAGTCTTTCACATTAGCTGCAGCACTACTTTCGTAAAAGGAAACCGAGATTAATTTTGAATAATGCAAGATTAAAGGAAAACGAGGCAGCAAGGCAGCGTGTTTCACTCGCAGTATCCTTACAGGCAGGAAGATCAAATTTTGAAAATTTAATTCCGCATTTTTCTGTTGCTTTTTCTTGGGAAATCGCCGCCTTCTCTCCGGGCACCATTTCATTATTAAAATATATACCTCTGTTGTAAAATTGAGAGTCTCTCGCGCGGGGCAAAGTCTCGTTTCAGTATAACTTTTTTTCTATTTAATTCTATGGAAAAGGTCAATCTATTTTTTCAGAATTTCCAGAATTGGCAGCGCGAGAGTGAAATGCACTCTGTCGAATCACTCGGCTGAATAAAATCAGCTGAATAAAACGTCATCGAGTCGTCGCTGCAATTTACAATTACTTGCACGTACTTGCGCCAATGCTTAGACGGTGCGTCGGTAATCACGTACAATGGAAGCCTTCTCGCCGAGGGATCCGGGGATCCCTCGAATATTACGAAAACGCGACCGCGCCATTTCGCGTAATTCCATTTGAGACGCTCGAGGTGACGGAGATGACTGAATGCATCCTGGGGGCGCCGAGTGCAACCCCGCTGCCTAAGAAGTGCCTGCGGCCAACCAGGATGAAAGTGGCAGGGTGTAGCTGCTCCTAATTGTAACAAACAACCGAGCTTTTATCCGTAGGCCCAACCACTGCCACTGCACTGCAGTCTTCTGCTTCTTTGTTGCGTCCGACGACCCATCTGAGCCGCAGCAATCGATCATAATCCTTTGCAGAATTTCAGAGTTTCATTTAAAATGTACTTCGAAATAATGAAAAGAATACAAAAGCAAACGATCTTTCTCAAAGTCATGTTTGTTATGACTCCAAAGTCATCGATGTCCGAAATGTCCAAAAATATACAAGAAAACGGTTGGTATAAACGGTGTAATTGTTAATGATTGATTTGGTTACTTTTGGTTGAAGTTTGGGCTCGAGGAAGTTTCCGCAGGTGATGCACAGCCGTTCTGAAACATTCACAGGCCGAAATTGCATTTTCTATTTATCCGAGAATTTTGCGTCTGTTCTCTCTCCTCTTTTGCTTCCGTCATCCTCCAGTTGCCAAAGAATTTATTACCAGTTGCGGACTTTGTTCCCGTCGATATCAGCTATTCAGCTCTGAGACGTTGCCAGTAGATGTATAGGGGTTCCGCTCGAGGATACCTTGTGTATAAAATATTGGGACCGTGTATTCCTTTTGCAGCAGGCCTTTTAAAACTCCTTTAAGTATTTAAGGGCGCCGAGCTGTGGACCACGGTCTTTTCTGGCTGCTGGCCACATTTTTGAAGTTTCTCGTGTTCCGATCAACTGTCCTAAAATTTTAACAAAATTTCCGAGTGAATGTGAATGTTGAAAGAATTCATAAAAGATTGCAGTTTATACCTATTTTAATTTTTTTGTCTTTAATGTTGTTTTTTGAGACCCGAAGTTACCCCAAATAGTATGTCAAACAATAAAACTAGAAGTTAGTCTTAATGAGTTCGGAGACAATGGTTATTTAGAATCTATAAATAGACAAAAATATATATAGGGAAGAACCATTTTTGATAGTCTATTTCTAAAAATTGCAATCCGTACCAACACAGTCGGTTATTGATCACTCTGTGTGGAACGGAACTGTGTCATGCTTCCTTCGAATGCATTAGCAATGCAATTACGCGCGGAATGAAACGAAGAGACCGAATTACTAATGTTGGACAGTTGATTTGATTCTCGATGGAACATTCGGAACATGAAATACTTCGATATTGCAACTGTTTTTATAGGACGCGTCAGAATGTTCGAAAAGATTAATTAATATTACAAAATCTGTTCGAGGTTTGCAGACTTTGACAACCTTGATATACTTTTTATTCTACCACATTACTGTTATATTCTTCCATTCTCATGCCATTTTCTTTTCCAAGAAACTAATCTGAATGTGCATTGAATTAATCGAAAACGAAAGAAACTTTCGGGCTAATACATTGTGTCAAAGCGCATGAAATACGAGTAAACCATAAAACGGGCAAATCTGTTGGCCGTCTTCAGGGATAGTTAACAGTCAATGGTGGCCCCGCGGAATTCCCGGTGGCGTCTAGCCGAATCCGTGGGGCTCGGGTAACCGTAAAAAGGATAAGTTTTCGGGTCGAAAAACAAGGAGCGGATAAAATACCGTGGCCGTAAAAGAAAGCAATCCGTGGAACCGGGGAATCGTTCTTTACGTTCTATTATAATATATATTCGAGCGTAGCGGCGGAAACGTATGTCCTCCCAAGGGTTCCGTGAAAATTGTGCCCCGGATCTTCGGCCGGAAAGGCACGGGCATTTGCATTTTCCTCGGTCCCGTATACGTATTGCTCATGAATATAGACAGATATGATCCTGTCCGCGAATGCTTTGCCGTTAGGAGGCGAGCCCCGAAGTCAATCGGGTCCTTTGAGCCCCGTAGTCAATATGCTGTCGTCATCAGAAAGTGTCCACTCACTTCGATGACCCGTTCCTATCAATGAAAGGACTTGTCGAATCGATGCAACCACGCCTTTGTTCAAAGGAACTACCGGGCCACGCCGGTATTACCCTCCTAAATAACAACGACGCCCGTTGTTTCGCGATTGATTACTTTCCTGTTGAATACCTGCCTCTCTCAATAGCCGTCTGCTTAAACCCCCTTGATCTCTATCAACTGCGCTCTTCTTCTTCACTCGATTCTTGTTTCAATAACCCGACACTTTTTCCCGGACTAGATCACTTTGGAATTTTACTACCTTCTGTGAACCTTCTTCCTAAATATTAGCTTCGTAAAAATCACAGGAATTCATGTATTTATTTATTGATGATTAGATTGATTAAAATTTGATTGATTGATTAACTTTAAAAGCTGTCGAAATGACTTCTCAAATTAATTGAAAGCTTCAGACTGTTAACAATTCCATCAGAAACACATTAAAAACGCGATTTGAAGAATTTCCGATTTTTAGTCGATTTGAAAATTCGTGCTTTGCTAATTTTAATATATTCTCGTGATTCCAGATTCGCAAATTCAATAGTGATAAAACGCTCTAAATGACTTTTAAAACTGTTATCACTCTTGGTATTCTCTTCTGTCCAGCGCAGCGCGTATTCACTTAGGGATCGAGGTACGGTTGATTCTATCCGGGGCCATCCCGCGAGCCATTCAAAGTTTCCCGACATCGTCGCAAATTTCCAACCAAAAAGCGACTCTTATTTACTGCTAGAAAGTATGCTGATCGAAGTATCCACGGGGCTGTTTTTCATGGAACTCGCGAACTTGCTTCTTCTCACGGACTTCCTCTAAAGAACTGACATCCGGGAGAAAGCTCTATAATCTCGGCATCTTGCTCGGAGCTCCCGGCGTCTGCTGTTCACAAACAAGCTCTAAAAATTTTCTTATTTCTTCAGTCTAAAATACTAGCTTCCCTTTAATCACAGCTATGTACATTTGCAATAACATCTTCAGCATCAACAATTTTTGATTTAAGGGATTTTGATTCGACTGGAAACAATATTTTGACGGATGCATTTATGACAAAAATGGTAAAGATCCGCTGTCTGGTAATAATTATTATTAACTGGGTAATGAAGTTTGCATCTCACACTATAATTTAGTTCATTCCAGAGCGAACAAATTGGCATTCAGTGCCGCTTTTACGACAATCGATTATATCCGAGTCACTTTGGGTGTCCCGATTAATTTGTCTCTTGTTCTCACGGTTGCGAATAAATGCAATCAATCTTCGCGAACAAGTACAAATAAAAAGAAGCGGCATCTCGTGAATGGCATTCGAAACTCGGGTATTGAAATCGCCTCGGATTCCGCGGAGGGTCTCGACCTTGCGTAGTCGCCGGCATTGAAATTAAGTAATGAAATTGTTTGATATTTGATGCGCACGAATATTCGCGTCCCGAGGCCGCGTTGCCGCTTCAATATCAACGGGTCCCGGTAATTGCTTTTACCGGAGAAAGAGTTTGCTCCTCTCTACGGGTGGCTTCTTTCAGATTACTTTGGTGGGCTCCGCGATACACGCAAGCGAGAACAGGATCTTCCCGCAGACCCTCCTCGACATCCGTTTCCTCCGTCTCGGGTTTCTCTGCCTCGCCTTGCCTCGCTCCGAGGCGACCTGCCCCGAGCCAAGACTTTGATTTAAGTTTCATTTACCTTGAGGTTGCCGATGGAAAATATAATTACAAGATATTGAAGCCGGGCCATGTGCGCACACGCGGTCCCCGAAATATATACGCATAGCCCACCATGTAAATTCCTATCTGGCCCAATCAGGTGAGAGTATTTGCATAAAAGCGATTTTTTATTGCTCAGATTCTTTTTGTATTGGATAGTTCGTGTGTTGTCTGGTTTATTGATTCCACGACGGATGCATTCATATAAATTCTAAACTTGTTCTTCGAAATTCTTCGATATAGAAAGTAAGGACTTTCTATTTCTTTAAGAATTTCAATAAATCTCTCGGACGGATATTGGTAAAAGGTATTGATATCGAAAGATCGTCTCCCGCGCTTGAAATTCGTATTAATCGTAGCGGGTTCGTCGAACACCTAAATCTCGGCGGCGCGGCGCGTAGGAGTATGGCTATGCCGCAAGGAGTAAAAACAGCCCGGAGGTATTTTTCCGTTCAAGGCGAGATTCGTCGGTGGCGGAAACGACGTGGGCGGGGCCGACAGTCGTGTTACTTAAAACGTAATTGGAACCTGAATCTTCATTCCAGTCGTACGAAATTTTAATCTCTCTTCTACCCCCACCCCCTCCCCACCCGTTCCTCTTCTTCTTCCGGCTAACAACGAAATTAACGTTTCAGTACCAATTTCGTTAAAACTTTCGGTCCCCGGCGGAGATGTCTGGTTTATCCGGTAAACACGTAACAAGCGGTGGCTCCTCGAGCTACGAATGAAGTTCGCGAACGCGAGTCGACGTTCGTCGATCGACGATCGGTGACTTTTTAAATCGACTGAACGGGGTGAAGAGAGGAGTGGGCGAGAGGAGTGGGGCTAGATCGGTCGCGAAGGGGGTGGGAAACCGACGAAAAGTTTTGTAACTCTTTGAAGCAGCACGGTTCCCGTCTTGTCCTCTCCTTTATTACAGTCTCTCGGATGAATACCAGATGCGGTTAGAACTTTCAGGTAGCGCAGGAGCAACTTCAAGACTATAATTGCTTTGTTCGATCCAACTTTTGTTTCCCACCGTCCCCCCTCCTTTCTTCCGTGCTCTCCTCCCCTCACCCGCCGCGTTCTAGCGCGTTCGGGGATTCGGATCGACTTTTATGGTTTCGTGTGTAATGAGTACGTTTTCGAGTGCGGCGTCTCCTGTCCTATCCGTCCATGAAAATTACAGTATTTTTCTCCTCCGATTCTCCGGGGACAAATGAGAACCGACCGGCCCGGACAGTTCTCGGAATTAAATCTGAACCGATTCGACAAGCAATCCACAATCCCGTAATTGGATCCCCCGCCGGGAGATTATTATTAATTATAGGAGAAAGTTCCGCCATCAACGCTAGTCAAGATGCTTCCTTCCGAAGACGTTTCCTCAACGATTTTGCGTGTATTTTGTCTTTATTGTTTGAATCTTTAAGAGCGTTTTTGATGTCATGTCTGAACACAACAGTGCAATCTTTGTTCAAACTGCCCTTTAATACAGTCAATAATTACCGATTAATTTGAAGTCGTCCCATTAGTAGCCTCAGAATATTAATCCTATTTTCCCGACCAAGATAGACAATAAAGAAGCGAAATTTTTCAGAGAAAAACGGCAGAGTTCAACAAAGTACACGGTGGTCGCAAGAACGTTTTAGTAGATCGATCGTCGCCGAGTGGTCGAGCAACGTTCGAGTGGCTCGAGGACTGCCGAGCGTTTTGCGAGAGAGCGTTCGCATTTCTCGTCGAGGGATAACGCGACAGTTTCATTGAATCCACGGGCCGCGATAATTTCCGGCGAAAGAAACAGGAGATCGAGCGCAGTCGGTTAAGATAAGTACAGCCGGGGGTTGCAGCCCTTGGTCGGTCAGGCTGGAGCAAACGCCGTGGCGATGACAGGGCGATATGTCAAACCATTGTCCCTTCAGGGTCCCCAGAGTTCCCTACCTCTCTCTCTCTCTCTCTTTCCTCTCTTGGCACCGGTGGTTCTTGTCTGGGTCACGCAAAAACCAACGACCGAGGCAAGTAGTGGTCGATGCATAAAACAGCCGCCTCCTGCTGAAAGGATCTTTCACGCGAGCCAGGGAGAAATCCAGTCGCCGAATTCTTCGGGTCTATGGCAACTAACGTGTGCCAACGTCCGGAACCGTTTCTTGCCGTCCCTTGTCCCGGAACCCGGCTGTTTCGATTAGCTGCTTGTCGAGCAGACCATGATATACTGATTAGACGCGTGACTATTCAGTATATCGATATTTTATTGATATTTCATACTCTTTCAATTTGCCTTAAAAAATCTTGTTTTATTACATAATTGACCCAGATCAACAAAATGTATTTTTAAAATTTTCGTTGGAGACAGCTAAGAGACAACAATCTTATATATGCCATATAACAGTGACGATATTGACGAACGTAACAGGCCAGTCGCAATAAAATTAATTGAATTGTTAGGGAAGATGAATGAGGTTTTTTGCAACCACAGTCAGAATCTCACAATTTGTACGAAGTCCGATAAATGTTCTTTTTATTACGTTTTTATTAGTTCGCTTTCTTGTCTGTCTGCCTGTCTGTTTGTCTGTTTGTCTGTTTGTCTGTTTGTCCGTTTGTTCCGTACAAATTTTGCAATTGATTTTAAACTAACTTCGATGAGCTAGAGACTTGGAACTTTAAACATAGCTCAGAACTGGATGACAATGCAATATTTTATCCAAATAAAATCTTAAATACTTGTAAGATTTAAAACAAAAAACGTGGGGCGCAAGACTTAAGTGAACTATTCATGCATCAATTATCTATTGTATGCGCCCCACGTTGTTCGTTTTAAATCATAAAGTATTTTCATAGCTATTAAAAATCCACAATCAAAAATTTTCAGGACTATCTGTATGGGGTTAGAAGTCTGAATGGGTCTAGGAAAAATTATTTTATACTTTTTAGTCCGTCTTAAAAACGCGGTATTTTTAAAAAATTTATTTTTATTTAAATAATTACTTTCTAGAAACAAGTTCCACGTACATCTGAACTTACTCTGACACTCAGTACATCATGCAGAAGTCTCCCAGCACGAAGTCCTCTCAGAGCACTCAATTATCATCCCGGACAAAGGACAACGCATTGAAACACAGTTCCAGCGCTGGAGTTAAGCATCACAGAGAGGCGCGCAGAGCGCAGCGCTCTGCTGGTCGAACTCTGTTAAGCATTGTTCCAGTCCCCGGAGGTTTGTCCCAACAGAATTTTTGCCGGTGGCCAGGTACACGGCGGATTACGCGAGATAGCAGGGAAATCGGCTTGCACTATGAATATCGAGTCATCACATCATGCGTCGCGCGGACTATAGGGGGCCCCCCCGATCGATGAATCTTACTCGAGATCGGATAACATCGATACGGTTAATGCTAGCAGCCGGTATTACGCGGCGGCCGATCGGCTAAATCTCGTTATCGATACCATCCCATAAACCACGGGCACATGTAAGACTATTTATGCGCGAACGCTAATCATTGTTCGACAGAATGGGACGCCGATAGAAATTACCGCGGTGCGTCTACGATCGATCGGTGCGCTCCCAGAGACCCGGAGCGCTCCTGAATACGGTTATCGTGCGCATTCCGGCCTGATAATCCGCGCAACTCCGCGAATATTAGCATAATCTGCTCGGCGGACAGGCGGCTACGCAGAACAAGCCCCAAAGAATCGCTTCGATCCGGTTCCGATCGGTAATATCGAAGTTTCGAAGATTTATACTGGCTCGGCATTATGCGAGTGCGGTGGCATAGTAAACAGTCGCTTCGTTCAGTCCGGGGACCGAAATAACAATTGTGCATTTTTGTGAACACAGTCAGCAACAGAAACTTGTTGATTGTTTAATCCTTCGGGAAAAGAAAATTGGTATTTGTTATAAGTATAAGTATATACTAGCGAACAAGCATAATAAGAATTTGTTTCTTTATTGATTTGAAGAAGCTGAAAATACACTACCCGTTTATGTGATAAATCATGAAATCCACAGTCTACTTTTAGCTTGTGTTTCATCAAGCCAGTCTAATTATAAGCCATGTACCACTGGCTATACAGGGTGTGGCCGAATAACATGTACTAGCGGGCACGAGGTGGTTCCTTATGAAAAAATAAGAACAAAGTATGGAATAAAATTTTTTCATTTAAAGCTTAGTTTTCGAGAAAATCGAGTTTGAAAATCCTATTCGTAGGATTATACGTATGCTGTTAGGGCTAAGTTACGGTTCGTCGAGCATCGTATAACGCGTATCGTGTTTATAAACAATGTCTACCCAGCATTTAAAAGTTACGGAGTTCAAGAAAAAATACACAGAAGAATTTAACGGACAACATTTTATTTTATCAATGACACGATACGCGTTATACGATGCTCGACGAACCGTAACTTAGCCGTAACAGCATACGTATGAATAGGATTTTCAAACTCGATTTTCTCGGAAACTAAGCTTTAAATGAAAAAATTTTATTCCATACTTTGTTCTTATTTTTTCATAAGGAACCACCTCGTGCCCGCTAGTATATGTTATTCGGCCGCACCCTATATAAGGTGATTCTGGGAACTTGGACAAGTTACATCAGTTGCAGCAGTTTGAGAGACGCGACGAAAATCATTTTTAAGGAAAAGTGAATGTTGCTTTCAGATTCGACTATCGAAATTGTTTCTTATGGTTGTCGGGGAGCTTGGGGAACGGTTCTGTGTGGCTGGCGGTGGATTTTCCGGGAACAGTTAGGGCTGGCTGCGAAGATTATTGTGTCAAGCGCACTGTTTTCGGGTTTGGTGACGGCGAAGAAGAATGTAGGGCACAGGGAAATAGGCCGATCGGTTTCCTGACGTAGAAATGGGACCTCGAAGTAAGAGGAAACGCGACGTGGAATTCCGGGGAACGTATGCGTCAATTTAAACGAATTTGTGGGTGTACTTCAGAGGAAACGTTTTTTTACTATAGTAAGTTCTCGACATACGCGGCTAACTCGTTTCAGCGCTTTCCGCGTAAGTCGAAAAACCGTATAAGTCGGATTGTGCCTGAGTGCCACTGCTGAAAAATTATTATATAATACATACTATACGTACAGTAACTCCCACTAATATTCGGACACTCTTAAAAAGACGATAACTTTTTTAATATTGTACTATACGATCTGAACTTTTTTGGGAAGCTAGAGCAATTAGTTTGCTACAGGATGTGAAAAAAATTTTTTCCGAAATTGCAATTGATCGGAATTGAAGAAAAAATACTAAAAGTTGCATTTTACAACTTTTTATGTGGGCCAATATTGAAAATTTAAAAAATATATTTTGTAGATCTATGTCAATCAATCTGTGTAGAAGGAAAATTCCAATAAATCAACTATGTTCATGGCAAATTTATCACTCATAAATAGCTGAATGCATGCAAACAACAAATAACAAGCAAGACAAGCAAACACTTGTCTTCGCTTCTGTCACATATGCACCGACAAACTTCCTTCCGTTCTGGGAATGAAAAAAAATTTCACAGTTCGGAATTGGTTTTCTGATTTGCTTCTAAGAATCCGCGTGAAATGAATCCGCGTAAGTCGAGGATTTACTGTAGAGTGATTTACCGCATATTCACACGTTGAAATGCATTTGACCAAGCAGCAGTGCATTACGAATAATAACGATGTTTGTTAATAGAATATCGCAACACGCTGTACTGGCAAACTGGGACCACCGTAGTGGCTAATTTAATTTATTTGTGCTGGTGACGTAGTAATGGAAGAAGTTATGAATGAATGCAAGGGAAACATGCTATTGCACTTTGTTAGAACGATATAACTCGACATTATTAATAGAAATGGAATATGATTTCTTATAACTCCGCTCGTACTATGGTTGTTATGATAATAACTTTATTAGGTAGTGTTTGTACATAAACTGCTCGGAGTGCAGGGTTTATTCTAAACTGCGAGAGCGAGTTGCAGCCTCCGGGTGTATTGAAAGCTGACCCAGAACTGAAACTAGGGTTAGCCCTTTGCCTGTAAGGATCTGCCAACTGTAATCGCGTTAGCTGAAAGGTCGATCGAAGTTTTTAACGTTAAAGTGGAAATGCCCGTTAAATGGAATTTCTAATCGTTAGGATCTTGATGTATCAGATGCTGCGTAGTCAATCTATTTCAATATTTTCCCAAGCAAGTTTGTCACTTCCTCTCGTTGGAAGAGACGACCAGCACGATTTCCCACGGTTTATTACAAAAACACATAAATAACGACCTCCTTCCGCGGCACCCTCTCATTCGACACGCATAAATATCGATCCGACTCACCCCTTGTTTATTCCTTTTTTTATCCCCGGCCCATAGAAAATCCTTACCCCACTTCGCAAACTTCTCTCTCTCTCTCTCTCCCCTGCCGGCCCGTTATTTACGCGCGTTTCATCGCGTGACTGCACGCGCATTCAAAATTGCAAATTCAAAGCGCACCGGTGCATTCCGCTGCGAACGCTGCAAGCTGAGAAACGGGAATGAATTTTCAAGTTTCTGTAATTCACTTACAAATGTTTCTACAAAGTTGAACAATTTTATCACGATACTATATACTTAATTGTATCTTTACTAGTATTGTTGTACTAACAATTCTTCTTGCATACCACATAATCATGACATGAACGATGTACATAATATAAATCGGTATCAATTTCAATCAGACTCTACACAGGACCGCAACGATCGAGAACAAATATCAGATGCGAACGTCTTGAAAATAATAATTATTTCTGCACCGATGTAATACAATTAACCGTACGATTCGAGATATTAATTTCGACCAGAATTTCGGCACAGTAGCTCGCCATTCGACGCGCAACGTCCCGGAATTCGCGAACGGTTAGAGAATCAGTGCGAGCCCTTATGCCGTGGAGCGGGGCCGTCGTTCAAACGTCCCGGGCGTTTGTTGGCGAAAAACAGTGAACAAAAATTTGAAAGCGGATAGGAAAAACAGAGCGAGCTCCGGGGGCTCGGGGCCGATCGTTACGCAACGATGCGAATACTCCTGTCGGGAAGCGGGCGTCGATTGTAAAACTGTTCGGTAACCAGGCAACCTCTCGTTTTTACAGCGTAACCGAGCCTAGCCAGAGCCAAAGCCCCCGGTGTTAGGTTGCGTCGATTTGCCGCAGCTTGCGTACCCGTAAACGATTAATGACTCCCCTTCCCCTCCGTGTGCTCATCCTCTCCCACATTTTCCCTCGTGTTGCCACACACACCAACCCCTTCCACCCACAAACCCCGCGAAAAATGCGAATTTTTCGGAGCCCCGCGAACAAATTCACGCCACCGCGTTTAATGTGCTGTTTCATTACACCTATATCGGCCGACGACCGGGGATGTTATTACGCGAAAGTCCCGATAATCCAGATTGTTCCGGGATTTATCGGAGGCCGCGCAAGATTTACAGGCGTTATCAAAATGATGAACCGCCATATCAATGAAAAAATACGGCCTCGATGGCGACGACCGCGATCGTCACCTGACGATGAGTTGTGTTGATGGGATTCTGCGAATGTTGATGTTGGAATGGGTTTTCGAAAGCATGAGTTACCACAGGCTCTGATTGCTCCTGTTCGATATGTGAACCGGGGAAATTGTTAAAAAATATTGCCATTATATTGGAGGTGGATGTAGAAAATGGTGGGGATTATTTCCGAGACTCGAATCAATTTTATTCCTTTGCAAATGAACTTTACGACGATTGTATAATGATGAAAAGATTTGCCTTTACATGTTGTCATTCTTTAAGAGCTGCGGTCTGAGTACCATATACAGTAAAGTTGCGTTTACTGTCCAACAGCCTGTGTTCTGCACGGACAATGGTCGCATACCGGCATTATTTTTTGATGACTGCGTCTACCGCGCCGAACCGCGCCAGGAGTTCAGAAGAAAGCCGAACGTAGACAAGGATAGCATGACAGTGGAGAGGGTAGGCACTGGAAAGTGATCGCGTACCTGATCGCGGATAGTAAACGCGACTTTACTGTATAAGTGTTCCCATAAGACTTATCATATAATTATGAGTGGTTAGAACGTCAACACATGTATTCATATTAATTGTATTTGTATATTGTTATTCCGTAAATATTTTTCTCTTGGTTGTCATTTTTATATTGAATTCTGTATTATGTTGAAATAAATCTCTCACGAGATTTTCTACAATAAAAGAAAAGAAGAACTTTGTAACTATTAATCTGTACGCCTGATAGAATTGTTTCAACCGGCACAAAAGGACGACCAACACGTCAGTCTGGTTTTGTAAACATTATTCCGATACAGTTGAGGACGAGTAACAGATGCCAGGGAACAGATGCAACAGAGCGAAAGCAGGAAAGTCAATATTCATCGCATTAATTAATCCCGCAAAATTCTAACAAAATATGCATCGCTGAACATGTTCGCGCAAACACTGGTTCCCCAGTCAGCACAAAGAATCGCATCACCGGCGTACAGATAATACAGCAATCAAAGTGTACGAGAGTGTATTGCGAGGAAAAATGTGGCCGGGTAACAATGGCAGAAATCCAAGAGCACGCGCGCGCAAAAGTGTTCTAAAATTTCATAAGTCGCGTAATCTCGGGATACCGCCGCGCGTCCACTGTTATTTTACAACGATATTCCCGCCGCGGAGTTTCATTTATCCAAACCGCATTCACTTTGAAATTCCATATTCCTCATTCACGTCGACGAGCAAAAATCAAAAGAGAGATACACACAGAGGAGAGAGAGAGAGAAAGAGAGAAAGAGAGGATGAGAGGAAGATGGAGAGGAAATGGGAGAGAGACAGTGAGAAAGGATCCGGGCCGTCGAGCAGCTTTAATTTAACATTGTCTCGATCGAAATATACGGGGCGACGCTAAAACCAGTTATGCGTGCTATTTACAGCGAAACAGCCAGTAATTACCCTTTCCCGGGACATGACAAAAAGTGTCCAAAGCCGTTCAGCGTATCCTTTGAATGAGGAAATCTCTAAAATTAACCCCGGCAACGGTGAAAGGGTTTCTCGCGCGAGTGCTCGATGTTCCGTGTAGTTGCGGCCGGGCGGCCGCGGGGAAAAAAAAAGCGATGGAACCTTTCTAGCCTCTCGGACCCTTGTGTGCATTCTGTGGCAATTGGGTCTCCCTATCTACCGAAGAGGATGCGTTATTATGAAAAACTTTCCTGCTTCCTGTTTCGAGTGGCCACGGTGAAACCGGAGCTGAAGCGCGCGATGCGACCGACGTAACCGAGCAGCTTGCGAACCAGTCGCGGCCAACGGAGCTAATTGCATGAGAACGACTGGCTAAACATGCGTTACAGTTATTTTCTGATTCCCAACCAGGGGGAGCGACGAAACTTTCCTCCCCCGATACACCGGCTGTTCAGTTTTATGTGATGGCAAAGCGTCGCGTCGCTGGAAATTATTACTTTTTGGTCACTCGAGCGATTGCTTCGAATATTAGAAATGATAGAAATGAAAGAAGCACAAATCTGATGCATCTAGAGCGCGTTACGGAATCGCAACAAGTGTTGGCCTGAATATTGTCGTTCAATTCGTGTAAACACAGGCTGCCATCATTCCACTGGTGTAATGATAGACACAGACTATTCTACTGGTCTAACTATAGAGATTTCCTAGTCCACTTGTTGGAGTCTATAACATCATTCAACTTGTCTGAACATGGTCGTCTTCGTTCTACTGGTATAATGGTACGGAAGAGACTATTCCACAGGTCTGACCGTAGACAATCCTCATTCCACTTGTATGACTATAGATAACTTCTACATTTCAATAGGTGCCACATGTTCCACTTGTTGGAGCATGTGTCATTATTCAACTGATCTGAACATGGTCGTCTAGATTCTACTGGTATTATCAGTGGAAAATATTCTACGTGTATGGCTATAACGATTCTTATTCTACTTGACGATCTATACGTAGGGGATCTGCGTACCATTTTGGGACACCCTGTAGATCAGACATGTCTAAACTCTTTTACCACCAAGGGCTTCATTAAGTATTATAAATTAGTTCGAGGGCCGCAATAGAAAAAAACAGACTCGAAATAAAAAGGAAACACATTTTTTTATTAACATTGCTGTTACACATACAAAATAACATACGTACAAAAGTTGTTTTTTTTCAAGTTTACTTTATTTGAATTAAAATCTATTTCATTTTTGTTTCGAACTTGGCAATGTTTTTCAGTAATCAAATTTTCAAAATTTGGTTGAATTTGTTAAACTGTAATTAATTTTGAAATTAATTGCACACGCTGGTATGTTCACCTTTCCGCAGTTTTATTATTTTTTAACGTTGAAAATAGTGGTTCGCACTATGTGCTACCACTGCTACCATTTTCTGATTAATAAATTTTAGAAACGAAAGTACATATTTATTGAAGTGTATTGAGTATTGAGTCTTCCCTCACAATAATGACATCGTTCACGTGTGTCTAAATAAATATATAATTTAATCGAAATATATAAATAATTACTTTTAAATATTCTTAATGAGTGAAATTGATTTGCAAAAGGGTGAAATTGATTTACAAAAGGGTGAAATTGATTTGCAAAAGCGTGAAATTGATTTACAGAGAGGTGAAATTGACTTGCAAAAGGGTGAATTTGGAGTGTAAAACCTATAAATTGCCATCAACAGTTTCAAAGTTTTTGGTCGGGCCGCAGACTACTTGTCGACGGGCCGCGTGTTTGACATGCCTGCTGTAGATATATGAAATAAAATAGTTTACGAAAAGGAGTCGTTTTTTAAGAGAATGGTTGACCTTTGGGACCTATAGTTCCTTTTGGACATTTATTTTTCGCGATGGGTATTAGATTAAAACTTACAAAGTTTCGTTAATATTTCTTTTGCTTTTTAACAAAATTCAGGAAAATTTGACGATACAGGAGAAAGGTTGATAATCATTCGTTCATCACAAATAATGCAAAATAAATTACAGAATGCCTTCAAATTAATAAAAAAACTTCCAGGTCGTTACTAAATGCCCGTAACTGGTACCTTGATTTTTGACCTTGAAGAAATGGTAGAGATCAATTTTGCTGTTCATCGTTTTTAACAGATCTTCGCTTATCCGGGGGTGCAGAATTACGCTGTAGTAATAAACACCCTGTACAAAGACCACGTTTGGCCGATCGCAGGCATTCGTACGAATAACATTTCTCCGGTAGGAACGGACTGTGGATCCGTTTAATCTCTGGCTTCCATCCCGCAGATATGAGTTCTCTGTCGCATGGCTAGTTAGCATTTAATGAAGCGCGTTTAAATACGTACTCGCGTAACTGACGCGAGAACGCGTGTACAACTGAAAATATCGTTCCATTGTCGAGGCCGTTATTCCGTTCCTCGGGTATTTTAATTTCACGTATTATTACGTCGCTTTGCACTGCTCGGAATGACGTCGAGCGGAACTGTGACAATGAGCCCTGCTACTCTACCGTCGTCGCTGGCAACATTTTGTAAAAGAATATTGGAATAAGAATATTCCAATATCGCGCTCGAGCGTAATCAGCTTCCCGACGCGTGCGTCTGACCAGCCACGCCCTATTCTACTTATTGTGCAACCCGGAGCTCCTTTGGGCCCCAGTCTCTTCAACTTTTGCTACAAGATTACCGATCTATACAGGACGATCCACTTAACACGTTGCATTCATAGAAAAGTTTCCAAATATGAAATATCATTTTATTTCTCTGAACTTGTAAGAAATTCAAATTCTTCTGCCACTTTTTGGGAAAACATCAGTTCAAGGAAATTATGAACGAATAAATACAGTACGTAAAATTTTGTCAAGTAAATATTCAACCCATTGTACTTTAAGTTTAAGTATCTGAGTACTGAGTGCTGAAAAATGCGCTGAAGTGTACAAAGCAGAACTGACAAACAAAGTTCGTCGACTGTGTCGAATAAGTTTCAGCACACAGAGAATGTTGAGGGACTAAATAAACCAGTAAAAGAACGAGATTTTCGCCGCGTTGATAGAAATCTGCGTGCCTTGTTTGCACACAGGTACCGAGCAGCTTTTATCAAACGGCAGCACAGGTTGTCACTCGTCGCAACATTAAGTTATTACTGCGTTAGCGGATACTTAGCTTTGAAGAAGGTTTTCTTCTGAAAACCGGTCGCACGGCGCGCCGCTAATTATTGCTTAACGAAGCCGAGAGGAAAGCCGTTTCCCTGTTAATTGAATCGTCTTTTCCTTGGCTCTCTAGCTGCGAATTATTTTCAATTTCCGAGGTGATGGGGAGAGCCCCGATAATTGCCGCGAGAAACGGTTATTGCCTCGCGACGCTGTAAAATATCGCACAATACGGTCCAGTCAGCGATACGCGTTTATTCGAGAAACGATACACACGGCGCCGGAAAAGTGCCTCTAGAAGCGTCGAATTAATTTCTTATCGCCTCCGAAAACGTTTAAACACGGCGACGGCGATAAAACGTGTCGGATGATAAATATCAAGATCGACGTCGCACCGGGGGAGGAAGAGAGGGAGAAGAGAAATAAACGAAATAAATTGTTCCAGTCATCGTTCCGACAATTTTGATCCGGCGGCTGCGTCGAATCAGGTTGGAAACTTTAAATGGTCTACGGTAATTTTTCCGGGGGTAGGTTCTCTGCAACGCGATATTTTACAATCTATCCGCACGCGCGGAACGGCGACGGCGGCTGCTCCAATTTTTACCGCTCGCTGCCACCGCCGGCCTCGATCGCCGTGCTCGAGATGTTACAGCGAATTTCGCTGGTCGTTGAACGCGAGGAAATGCTCATTAATACTTGATCGACGCTATAAAACACGGCCGGGCATGGAGCACCGGCCGCCCGCCCGATTACCGCGATATCGCGATTTGTAGCGGTGAAGCACACGATCACGCGAAATTTCTCGCACACAAGCGAAATTCGATCACGATCCGCGAGCAAATTCGTCTGGAAATCTGATCGAAGGTGTTCCCCGCGCTCTCGTTCCTACCCCGCCTAATTAATGCCTGTTGTTGCGGAAGTGTTCCGCAAAAACGATTTTCTCTAAATAGAGACTTCCAGCAAGTGGGCAACTTTGGGCAAAAATGGGTCATGTTCCGGAATCTATTATATCTATATAGGGGAACCGAATGGTATAGAGCTACAAAACTTTTTGGAATGTGTTCGAATATAATACGTGTGCACTGCTTTTAAGGCGGTAGACTCGTTTCCAGGATTGCAAGAGTGCGGGATACGCGTTCTCGTTTCTCAATAATACAAATACTTTTTAAATAAAAAAGATCAATTAAAAAAAAAAATACCACGTTTTTAAGACGGACTAAAAAGTATAAAATAATTTTTCCTAGCCCCATCGGGAAGTTAGTTTAAAATCAATTGCAGAATTTGTATAGGACAAACAGACAAACAAACAGACAAACAGACAGACAGACAAGAAAGCGAGCTAATAAAAACATGGTAAAATGGGGTTTTTCAGTAGTCAAAAACGCAAGATGAAAGATCGACCAAGGACGCTATCGCCCTCAAAAGTCCTATTTTTTCGTTTACGATGTTATCTAGCGTTGTTGACTACTGAAAACCCCCATTTTTGTATTATCCAGAAATGGGAACGCGAATCCCGCACCCTTGCAATCTTGAAAAAAGGAGTCTACTCCCTTAAAAGTGGTTGGTGTAGAAATTTTTCACTTCTTCATAAAAGACTGTGAAAAATGTCTAAAATCCAGTCTTCTGTAAAAAATTTGTATACAACACTAAATCACGCTCGAACACATTGCGCAAAGTGTTTGAGCTCTTCGCTATTTAGTATTCCTATAAAAAATTCATGAAGCTAACCTAGTTTTTATGCGGCTTGATGAAAGTGTTCAAGAATTTTTAATACGTAAACGGTTAAATGTAAATCCGCGAAAACTTTTATCACAGTAACGCAGTGCTCTAGAAATATCGATTTATGAAAATGTGCAATATAAATTGATTTTTGACTGGAAACACGCTGTTAAAATATGGAGGCGAGTGGAATAAAAATGAACATGGTTCCTGTCTATTGTATGACGCGCTTCTGACCGAGGCTATTTCTCTCCGAGGATCTATAGTTGGCGGAGAACTTGCGAGAACAGGATTGCTGCAAAGTTCTCCGTCACTGCGAGGCACACTTATTCAAAGACACCTATAATTCACGAGATTCCTGGTTCGAATTGAATCGTAGTCCTAAGCCACATTCCTGGAACTGAAATACACTTGATGAGTCTCTCAGTGCTTTGGATAAATTTGGCTTTGAGTATACAGTGACTCACACTAATATTCGGACACTCTTAAAAAGACGATAACTTTTTTAATATTCTACTATACGATTTGCAATTAGTTAGCTACAGATTGTGAAAAAAAATTTTTCAATAATTGCAATTGATCGGAATCGTAGAACAAATACTAAAAGTTGCATTTTACAACTTTTTTGTATGAGCCTATATTGAACATTTAAAAAATACGTTTTATAGATCTGTGTCAATTATATGCATTGTGAAAGTTCTATCAAAATTGGTTAATCCGGAAAAAAACAACAGGCATTGAAAGATGTAAGAATCCTTACATCTGCTGCAGTTATAGGCCGAAAATCTGCGATCTTTAAACGTTTGTAGTTCATTGCAACGTCGACCGATTTCGGCGAAATCTTCAGAACATGTTTAATTGACACAGATCTACAAAACGTATTTTCTAAATTTTTAATGTAGGCCCACATAAAGAAGTTGTAAAATGCAACTTTTAGTATTTTTTCTACAATTCCGACCAATTGCAATTTTTGAAAAATTTTTTTTTACATTCTCTAGCGAACTAGTTGCTCTAGCTTGCCAAAATAGTTCAAATCGTATAGTCTATTAAAAAAGTTATCATCTTTTTAAGAGTGTCCGAATATTAGTGGGAATCACTGTACTTATTCGACTCTATCGAGTCGATTATCACTTACAAGTGGGTCGTGTTTACAGTCTTATCTTTCGCACCATCATTTTTATCAGATTAATAATCTAGCGTACAATCTAAAAATGAAATAAATTTTAATTATTCATCGAGTGTTCGATCGAACACTTTCTCTCGCAGACACGGACGCCTGTACAACACCATTTTTGTAACAAATGCATAGAATCTAAAAATGAAATAAATTCTAATAATTCATTCGTACGACAGCCAGCGGATTTGATCGATCGAATGCTTGCTTCCAGAGACACGGGCGTCCGTCTGAAAGGAGATTCTCTTTGAAAGATCTGCACACGTTCCCCGCGAGTGAAAAAACTCGCGGCGTCTGAAACGAGGAAGACAGCATACGCGATCGTGCGCGAGAGCGTGCGGAGTCTCATTACTGCGCGTGGCCCTGACAGTTTACCCTGCGGTTCCACCATTATATATTTAAAGTGCATCCGTACCGCTATGCAAACAGGTCGGCGAAGTGGGCCACCGATCAAGCGGCTTCTTATCTGATTTCAGCGTCGGCGGCGTTCGTTACACGAGGCATATAGTCGGCCTCGTCCAAACCCTCGGCGATCCTGCAGGGGCCAACGTCTCTCTTTTCGCTGAAGCTTCGCCCGTAAAATTATTCACGGCCGTTCCTTCGAGCCTGCAGAACCTGCATACGCGGTGCTCAATTTGCTCGAAAACGTGAAAACAAAATTCGCATCATCGTTAGTTAAACGTTATTCATTGCGAGCTGTCTTAGAATCTCTGCAATCTGATTTTAGATCCTATAGAACTATCTTCATACAGGCTGTTTCACACTGAAACTTGACATAGAATTTGTAAACATACCCCTGCTTGATGGTTACAGGAGTTTTATACCTGTCTGACCACTCACCAACTCATTCTACTGCATAGTCATCGACCATTCTACTTGTTTGAACAGTTGACAATTTTCTACCTGAATTACAACAAACTGGAGTGAAACACAAATTCTCTCTTAATTTGTTTAATAGATTGAAAATGAAAAATAAAACACTTATCAAGTTCTTTAAGTTCGTTCGCAAAAATGGAAAAATCTTTAAACGGGAATTTGGTAACGTTCTAAATTCCGCTTGGTGGCCAAGGTCTCATTGTTAGATAATTTCCAGAATTAAACGGTTGCTTCGTTAATTTACTGTGAATGTGTGAGTCGTTTAATCAAGAGACGAAATAAGTCTCTCACTTCAATTCCGTGAATAATACATTTTACTCGGAGCTCTGCGGCAGCCATTAAAAGCTTCCAAGTTGTTTAACCAGCACCAAAGTACACTGCCGCTCAAAAATATCTGTTCACTTGTTCCGCGAACAATGAATTTTCCTTGAAACATTGTGCCGGGTAGTTGAAACTTTTGCGTCTAATTAAACATTATCTCGTCGCACAGTTTCATTAGATCTCGGTTCGTGAAACAATTTCTCATTTGTGATCAGAAGGTCTGATCGTTTCTGAAATAAATTAAATATTTTGCAGTGCATCTTATTACCTGATTAGTAAGAAGAAATTATTCCTTGGAATCTATGCAGAAAAATTTTTGCATAAAGATCTACTACTGACTAGAAAGTTCCATGGAACCTAAAATAACGAAATTATTTTAACCTTTTTACTGTTTTTGATCGACTGATGATCGCTTACGCGAGTTACTATAAAAGTAGGTCTTTTTTGGTAAAATACATTTTGCCAGGAAAATATTGCACGTGCGAGGATCATCCTCAAAACGACGACACGGAATACTGTGTTAGCGCATAAGCCAGCCGAAGGTGCACGTTTTCGTTTCTGCAGCATAAACGGGATCAATGTCAGGCCAGTTCAGACTCGATCTCTCAATACATGGCAACACTCAATGTATCGACGGTAAAGCCTGCCATTGTGCATCCTTATTCCGTGTCCCTCGTGTTTTTATTCCCTGTGAGAGGGCGGGATATATATATACAGGCGACGTATCTGCTAAGCGGTTACTCGGGGATCGTTTATCGTGTTATTGCGACCGGGTGCATGCTCCATTACAAGGTGGTGTGTGCCGGTTGCACGAGACAATCGTTATTGGCAGGGTACGTGTTGCACCTCGAAATGCGAGTACCTATAAAACTTTCATGGAGGACGTACGTACTGCGAATCAGACCGTGGATATCGCCCTACGTTCCCCATGTCATTTGTAGCTTTTACGGGGATCAGCAGTGCATACACCCGTCGTCCATAAGTCATCGGACGTTTTCCGTCTTTGATGAAAATGGAAATTCTGTCATCGATAAAACTATTTCCATCGATACATGAAGTACGTCACGTTCCCATTTAAAAGACAAATAGCTTTTACATAGTGGACGCAAACGTTATTTGAACGTCAAATTTCTGATTTTACAGAAAAGCGTAGAAAAATGTCAAACATTAAAAAATTCCTCACAGGAACCCATTGATAATTCGATTTGATGGTACTTGTGAAAATTTCGATTTTACGAGAATTTTGCGATCGCGATTTGCTATTCGAAGCAAAGCAAATTGTTCTGGCTGCGAATTGAACGACGGTCGAGCATTAAAAGTCAAGGAGTATTGCTACGATATCAAGCATCTCTGGTTACAATCAGATGAGTGGCAACCGCTAACCACTGACCAATGAAACTTGATAGATACCCTGGGTTTTGTCCGGCATTCAAGCCTTTAAATCGTGGATATCGTCGATCGTGTTTGTCTCCTCTCAAAACAGATTTCCATGGCGTTTCAATTACTCACGATCTGCTGCTAATACATTACATTTACCTTTATTCTGAAATGAAATCCAATTCGAGATTTTGCTTCAAATCAGAGTGATGACAACGTTTCGTTTTCTTATATTACGTAGAAATGTGCGTCCCTATTTGTTATTTTATTATCCCAATCTAAACGTTAATCAATACGGCCGAGAGATTAAACTGAATGAAATGTGGGTCAGATTAACAAAAATAATTAAATTTGAATTGAGATTAAAATAATTCTGACGGGCGAAATTGATTAAAATTGTACATCAAATAGAATTTCATTTTAATTTCGACCGAAAACTAACTTGATTAAAAATGATTGATGAAAATATATTTATTGGCCGATTAGTTGCTCGACGATTCATATTTATAATAAAATCGAGCCTAATTTCGTCATTTATTATACAGTGGGCATTGTGAAATATTATCAAATATTAATCAAGCCAGAAGCAACATTTAATTTGTTAACTGCGTTGTAAACCGTCTTAAATAATAAGGCTTCTACACAAACACAAATGAACGAATATCATTGTTGATTAACTACTCGAGCCCGTCCTACAAGGTTTAAAAATCCGTGCCACGATTGCCTCGAGATTCGGTGGAAGTATCCGCAGAAAAATCCGACGTTGATTTTTATGAAAGTTCGCGCGTGGAGTGAGAAAAATTAAGAGTTGCGTATTTCTTTTTCAGTGCAGAGACCAGAGAGTCCCGGACGATAAAACTACTCCGCGAAAGTTTCACCCTTCTCTGATGCTATCCGGGAAAATAGTTTCCAGGTCGCGGGAAAACATTTTAAGGAAATATTTTATTAGGACAGTTTCGTTCCTCGAACTCTCCTGATTACCCGGACGATGTAATCGCGGCCTTCTTAAATATACCTCGCGCTCTGCAAAGGCATATGTTTTAATTAAACCGGAATTTACTCCCTGTAAATCTGCCAATATCCCTAACTGACGACCCCTAAATTTTAATCGGCTAGCTTTTAATTCCGCCGGAATTTACGCGCCTCTTTAAATCTGTCAATATTACCTCCTCGAATTCCCGGACGCCGTTTCCATGGAAATATTGTGCATTTAACTGGAAATGTTTATTAATGACACTTATCGATATGTAACAATAAAATTTTTCTGATAATTCGAATTTGATTTTTATTCTTCTGGTTCTTCATTTTTCTTGACAAGATGCAGATAATGCTAATAATTATTCAATGTGTAACTATTCGTAATACGACTGTTTGTAAATGTAGATGAAATTTAACTATCCCACTAGGTTTCTATTTACCAGATCGATATAAATGAATAATTAAATGTAAATAGACATAATATTCAATATAATTTAATTGAATCACTCTGTATACATTTCGATGGTTCACTTAAGGGTTAAACTATATTTTCTATCCGAAAACACAAAATTTAGAAGAGAAGATAATTCTTATGATTCTAAATAAAATACAGATTCCTTTTACACGTGAACATATAAACTATAAATAAATATACGTGGAAGGGTTGAAAATCGAGTAATTTATAAGTTGTTAAAGTAGGTAAACATTTTATTCGGACAGCTTGTGAAATGGCGATTGAAATAATTTTTCCATCGAGTGAAGATGAATGTTAGGAGGTTCGCATTCGGTTGAATCGCTAGGAGAGGCCATGTTTTAATGGGGTCGGTTTATGCAAAACGCACAGCAACAGATGACTCGTCACAGCGACGGGAAACTTGTCGTCGTCTGTCGACGTCGAAGTAACGAGCCGACGACTCGGCAGAGATAAAATCGTTGCGAGTAACGCAATCATTATTATCGAGTTTGAAACTCGCTGATTAAATATCAGGAAAACTAGCCGCGAAACGAGGTTGGAACTTCGCAAATAACAGGTGGAGCGCTTTTCGACGTAACTTTCTTACGATAGACGACGCTCGCCTCTCGCGCCATCCTGACGTTACGATCGCCGCAGTCAACGATTATCGCGTACAACCTGTCTTGAATAGGTACGACCCGTGCTGTATGTACGCGTGCGAGTTTTAAAAAATTTTTTAGAAACTTCGCAACTTATATTATGGAAAACTTTATAATTTTATATAATGAAAAACTTCGCACGTCCACATAAGACTTAATTTTTCGGTGCTTTGTAATTTTTGTAGATTAAAAGTCGCGGATATAGCTGATTTTATTGTTGTTTTTTTTAAAGTGAAACTTCTTTGCTGAGGGGACTACAATTTTCGAGCGTTACGAAAATTTCGATCGCATGAGGGCAATAGTTAGATATGAGGGAACCTGTAGAGGAGTAGAGTGCGTAAGCGGCGACGCCACTCCAACGCAAGTAACAAGCGGTCGAAAGGGAAGATGGCAGGGGAGGATAGATACTTTACAAGTACCATTCATTTTTATGTGAATAGTGGAAGAAGAGATCGCCAGTAGTATAGGCATTGGAATGGTCAGACGTTCTGAATTTCCGCGGTGTTGATTAAAATTGATCGTTCAGAAAGACCGTTTGATCCAGTGTCCGTGGCAGTTGATCGTTCGAGGAAGTTCGCCGTGAGGGAGCATTAGGCGAGGGCTATTCGATCGTGCAATCAAACCGACAACGCGTTCATTATTCACGGAAGTCGGCGGACGGAGACGCGGAGTCCGGTGCGCGAAAACGCTCGAAGCGCAGCAACATACTTGCTAATGAAATCCTTCAGCCGTTTTCCTGGCCGGCCAGTGTTCCTGGCGGATGCGGAAGAAAGACGATAACGAGGAAGAATAACTACATTTGTCGGAGCAGGCGGCGGCAGCGGCGGCCGTATCCGTAAACACGGCATTCGAGTTTCATGAAAGCTGGAAATGAAAACAAGCTTAAAGAACCCGGACGCATCGGTCAATGGACAAACAACTGTGCTCGTTGCACGCTTCATTTAAATAGATTGCACGGCGCCCAATGAAAAATTTCGGTCCATTCTTGACGCGAGACAAGTGCTACGTTATAAATGAGTGTTCTTGATGCTTCCTACAGAACGTGTGCAAACCCCGGAGATGTAATTAAAAATAATGGAAACGAAGAAACCCAATGGATGCGCCCTTTACTAAGACTGAATGGAGTTCTTGGTAAATTGGAGTTGGGGATAATCTTGGCCTGTGAAAAGGTCGAGTTTATCCTCGATTCGACCACTTGTCTCTCAGGCAAGTCAATTCATGGGGCACTGTTGAATCTTACCGAGGTCTCGGTAAGGCCTGAAACTGGTCCAAGTTGGTCTGAAACAGGTTTCAAATCGGTTTGTCTGAATTAAATTTTTTATATGTAGGTGTGAGAGAAAAGGTGAGAACGCTTTTTCTATTCGAAAATTTCAGCTTTTCGAATGTTGGAATGTCTATGAAGCATTGAAGAATTTTTTCCAAGACTGAAATCACCATGGATTTAAAGATTATAGTCTTCTCTTTGGAACGACCTCTTAAAACTTGATTTACGATTTTTTGACGCCGTTTTATTGCACTTTGAAAGAAAAGTGTGCCAGCGGGGTGCGCCACTTTAATGAAGTCGTAACTTGAATATCGACCATTTTTCATTGAAAATTTAGTGATCCTTTAATTTTGCGCCTCGATGTATATTTCACTAAGCTTGAGATTTCACTGTTTTATGCGTTACGATTGGATCAGATCAGAGTCCGACTGACTTCGGATTTCAGATCTGAGTAAAAGTGAATTTACACTTGAATTCTCAGACTAGGCTTTAAAGAGATTCCATTGAATTGGAGTCGGATCTGGAATCGAATCAAGCCGAAATTAAAGCCACGTAGCTGTCTAATTGCGTTCTAAATTGAACGAGTCAAATCGACTGTTTATTTTCATTCGCTCAGCGCTGAATCACTTCCGAGCTCATCAATCAGACTCTAACCAGCTTCAATCTAACTGAACTGGATTTAAAACTAGCCTTCAACCCACTCCTTGTCTAGCCGTGGTCTGAATCGAGCTGGACTCACACCGAAGTGTCTAAATCAACTCCATAAAGACTCGAGCCATCGAGAGGCTCCAAATTAAATCAGACCGTAAATTCGAAATAAACTTAGTCCTCTATAACTATCGAAACAGATTCACGGTTCGATCTAGAGGGGAATATCTGAAGCGAATTTTAGGGGTGATCCCGTTGTTCGTTTCCAGGACGGTCAGTCGAGAGAGTCAAGGAACGCCATATCGACGGCGCTCCGTAACTCCATGGCCTCTGGAGACCGATGGGCTCCTCGATAATTGACTCTGTCTTCGGCTCCAGATCTTCGTTTCCAAGGCACCTAATTTATTTCCCCTACGTGGTGGCGCGTATACTTTTCGCGCTTACCTCTCTGCTAGCAGCCCCTGCCGAACGGCAAAGATATCGCCGGAAACGGTCTCCGACTGTAAATTGGACCGGCCGATTCGTGTTCCAGTACCGTGTACACGCTGTGCTTTTTATGGAACAGAATTACCCCTGTTCGACACTGTCCCATCTATTTTTCCCCTTGTTCTAGAATTTTCTCCGATGCAGTTCGACTGCAAAGACAGTTTGGAATTGGCGTCTCGAATATCTAAATTAATCTTCTAAAAATCTTTTAATTTTTCTTTAAATGCATAAAATCCGCAGTCTACTCATAATAATTCTCCAGGAGTTACAATGCTGCATGTCAGCGAACGAATTAATTGGACTGCCTGTCCTCTAACCTGCTTTTGCACTTTAGGATACATTTCCTTGACCAGCAGCTTAGTCTGGCTTCACTCATTATTTCGAGTTGGACAGAGTGGATATTAAGCGAAGTGTTAGCTGTTGAACTGTGTATATGTATACACTTTATTGGGACATATCGGGTGGATATACAGCTGAACTTTCGTAGTTGATTTGTGGCGCCGCGCCGGCGATTCGATGGTGGCAGACAAAAGACGTTTGTATTTTAGTTGGCATGGCAAACACTTCTGCGGGCATACTGCGCGCGGTATCAGGGAACGCTATCAGATTTATCGGCGGGATTCCCAGCGAGAGAAGCCGCGTTCACCGAATCGATACGGCATCAAGCCTAAAGTACAAGTTCGCCGAGCGGTTGCTCGGAGGTTGATATTTCTAAAGTAGTCGTTAACGATTAATGCGCGGCGGGTTGCCGGGTCGGGGCCCCGCTCCTGAGTTAAGTCGATGTAAATTAAATTTATCAAGGAAAAAGCGTTCCCGTGTCGAAGTCGAGTGCAGGCTGCGAGAGAGTAATCGGGGTGAAGGGTGCTGTGCCCCGATAGAATCCGTCTCTCTACGCGAGATCCACCCTCGGCTAGACTCTATCGAGTGTTTCGCCGGTATTTACCGGATCTTCGTTCACCCGTACCCGTACATACTCGTACCCGTGCCCCCCCGTACCCTTCTCCTGTCTCTCTTCCCCGGAGAGCAGACTAAAGCGACGCGACCGACGGCTCCTGCGGCCGACAACTTTACGTATGCACGACGATGTTCTTTTTTCACTACCATACACCCCTCTCCTGTCTCTCTTTCTCTCTCTCTCTCTCTCTCTCTCTTTTCCTATCTTTTTCTCGGTTCGTGGACGGTTTAAAATTCCGGCACCGTTTCGGCGCGCCGTGATTGATCGACACGAAACGTCCGCTTCTGCCGCGCGCCGCTTTCATTTCGCTGGTCCTCACTGAATCTCGGAAATTTAATAATAACATTACCTTTTTTTCTCTGCTGGCGCGAACGGAGATGGCGGAGGATGAGAGACGTGCTGTAGAGGAAGAGGGAAAGTGAGAAAATGATGGAACCACGCCTTTTGCAACTATTTTTGAGGATCGTGTCAGGGTCACAAGACCTTTTAAAAGTTTCAGTAAAAATTGATAGAGGCTACAGCTGTTTCTTTGAATATACAGTAAGAAACTGGTAGAACGTCTTTTACAACAATTTTGAGAAACGTATGAGCCTCGATTTCTAATAAGAATCTGAAGGAAAAATGTGATGTCTAAAAATTTTCTCTGCAAAAATTGATGCATCTTCATATATTGTAAATTTTCTAGTAATTTTCTTAATGGAGAATTTAAAAAGTGGCCGAGAAGCAGACTCTTAAAAATATTAAGTTTGTACAAGAACGAACGTGAAAATAGTGTTGGAATAAAAAGTGAATAATTGACTCGAAATAATTTTATCTCGCCATAACGGAGCCCTATATTTCATTCCTGCTAATCCAATAGGAGCAACTGTAAAATTTTAATAGATGGATGGATACACTGCAGCGTAACCTAGAAACTGCAGCGTCATTTGGGAAATGTCTTCGAATTTTGCTCGTGCAACCCAAGCCCGCAGGTGCATTTTTAACTATTGCGCACAGTAACGTCTTTCTTTGGAACGATGCGATTAAAATCCATAGAATATTCGGCTTCGATAAAAATAGAAGGAAGCATTTAGATAAATACTATTTTAAATGCATTATACTAAAAATGTCTTTTAACGAAAACGCGAGAAATGCATTTTTTTAAAAAGTAGGCCGTGACCTCATTGTTTCCTGTTGGGAAATAATATTCCGCGACACCCACCGTTATCAAATTTAATAATTTTACGTGAATATCTGATGAGACTAAATCTTATTCTCGGCATAGTAAAACTCCGATGTTCCTGTCGAATATTGTCCGCTAACCTGATCGACACAATTAAATCATTTTGACGCGTAAGTAAATACACTGCATCATAACCCAACTGCAGTTGCATTCAGGGATCATCTTCGAATTTTGCACACGTCATCCGAGCATGGGGATATGTCCGGCTGGTGTTGCATACTAATGCCTCTGCTAAATAGGAGGCCTAGATATTACTATAATTCCATATCATGGAATTAATATTAACAGAACTAACGGGAACGAACAAAGTTCACCAAAAATTAAGAGGGAACGACGTGAATAAATAAGCACACCAAAATATTATAGAAAATTAACATCAGGTATCAAATACATTAACTATCTCATGGTTTTTATTTGGAAAATAAACTTTAACAAAATTTTCATCGATTGTAATATTACTTCAGTCACGTGTAATTTTTATAATCATTCCAAGCCAACGTATCTATTAAACAAAGCGAGGAGTCTTCTCGAACGATCCGATAATTACAATAATTACAAGAGGAAGAGATGCAAGAGCGTTCGCAAAGGAAAGCACTCGCCGTTTCGGAGGCTTTTGATACCAGCATACAGTATAAATACATCATAAAAGCAGAACACCGGTGAGATGCACAGTACAAAAATATTTCCCAACCGCTTTGCCGGGTCCATTCACCCTAGGCAGAATTGTTATTATTAAAAGCATAAATTCCTCTCGTAATAACAAGCTTACAGCGCACGGAACGTCCGACAAGTTTTGGAAAATCAACGAGATTTGAATTCGCCTTGCCAGCAAGACCGCAATGGGCACGCCATTAAATTCCTAACAACGTCGAAGTTTACGGTCGTGATATTAACAATTAAGTGGAGTGCCGCAATAGAAATTCAATTTCTTTCGCGTATCTCGTACGCGATCGCTACCACCGCACAAGTCGAAACGATCGAGGCGGAAACGTCGCGATAATTCCACAGATTTTTCATCGTTAAAGTAGTTTTCTTCCCCGGGCGATTATACGTTCGAACCGGGGCCCCAGATATGAATGTTTACGAGCGGGCGCGTTATAAGAACCGCAATTTACCCGGGCTGCATTTCGCGAGCCTCGTTTCTGTTACGTGGCACACCGCGTGCACGTACGTCCCTCTCTCTCTCTCTCTCGCACGCGCTCGCGCACTATGAAAGCTCGTAAACGCGAGCAAGCTGGGGACGCGTGTCGAGCAAACGTTTCGCCTGCTGATCGAATGGCACTCGCAATCACGTGGAACCGGGCTATCCGTGTCACGGGGCTCGAAACAACAGACAGAGACACCGGCCCGTTTCGTCCGGAATTTTATAATTCCGCGCAAACTCGATCCGGATTCGTGCGAGAAGCTGTCCTCTTTGGATTCTGTGTCGTTGTCCTAGAATTGCTTGGCTGAGCATGAAAATATTTTATGTTTCTCGCTGTGTCAGAATTAGAGTCGACAACTTAATATCAAGTTAAAGATTTAAACCTTTGCACTCTCTCGGAGCTAACTCGGAAATGAAACATTTCGGTAATTATTCACACAGCAATAGTTTTTTGCGAATATCGGGAAAACTAAAAGCGACCCCCCTATATTGGAAAAGGAAAAAGTTGTTCAAAATGTGTAGCTGCATAACATATTTAAATTTCATCAAAATCGGAGAGGAGTCTCCTCTTCGTAAATAATTACCAACATTTCTTCCGACCTAGAATAATTCCCTTCTATATGATTTTTGTCTTTTTATAGATATGAAATTGATATAATACCTCATACAATACTTACGTTGTTCAGTACGTTCATAATTGAACGATTTTGAACGGCGACTCCGGGTCACCGCTCGAGTGCTAAGAGTTAACCTTATCACAGATTTCCGCAGGGCAGGATTACGCGAAGAAAATGTTTGAAAAAAATTTCATCCCACACGAAACTCACTTATTATCCCATCACGTACATGCACCTCGACACAGTTGCAATCACCCTGAAAATCTAAGGACACCCCAGCACGCAGTTCGGAATTGCACCAACATTGCAACCACATTGCACCGTATCTAATCTCTCCGTGGCGAATTGCGTCGCGGCGTATCTGCAGGTGGTCTCCGCGATTCGCAACTCGTTTGGCGAACCGTGGAGTTTGATCGGTTAACGTCCCCTACATCGGCAAACACACGGATACACAGACATTCGCACAGCAGCGAAGAACATATAGGTGAAGCACGCTGACCGCGTGGCAATAAATATCGGTAATCGATAGCCGGCCAGAAGAAGAAGCGGTTGGCGTGGCCCGGTAGCAGCAAACTTGGGCCTCGGGAAGAAAAGAACGGGATGAAAAGTATGAAGGTGGGTGCCGGTGGATAAAACCTGGAGGCGAAAGCGGGCCTGGGAAAGAGAGGAATAAAGAGAATCGCAGAGGAGAGGCGAAGAAACGGGAGTAAAGAACGCGAAACAGATAGAGTAAGAGAGAGAGAGAGAGAGAAATGGAAAGCGATCTCCTTCGACGCTTTCAAAACCAGAAGTAGTTCTCGGATTCGTATTAAAAAGCTTACGCTCGAGAAGACACTTTCAGCCGCGCTGACCGACTGTGAACGGTAAATTTGCGACCTCCTTTGCAAAAGCAATTATGTTACTCCTACCCCGAGCCTCACCTATCCGCCTTTCTGTTCCCACCGTCTTCTCCTCCTCCCTCTCTTTCTTTACGACCCTTCTTCAATCCTCTCTCTCTCTCTCTCTCTCTCTTCCTCTGTTCTCTGTTCAACCCTCTACCCTCTCTTCTCCTCGGCTCGGTAACCCTCGAGCGGATGGCTTTTACATTTTCAAGCTTCTTGCACGGAAAATCGCTCTTACATTCAAATCAAAAGGCTCGGCCGACGCTCCGACGCCACGAATCTCCTCTGAGATTCCGTGCGAACCTCTACGAACCGGTGCGAACCGGTGCGAAGTGCACCGCGGTTAGAGATTCTTTCCGCAATAGTTTAATCCGAGGGGACCGGCCGGACAATCTCCATCTGGGCTACTATTTCGCCGATCGATGATGAGGCAATTCCTATCGGTCCTCTTTGTGACCTTTTATCGACGCTATTTCGCTTTTTCCTTTTTCTGTTGCCTTCCTTCTTTTCGTATCTCCTACCCTCTCCCTGTCCCTCTATTCCACTCTCTCTACTTCTCCCTGTACAAGCGTTGCACTCCAAAATAACCCCTACACAGATCAAATTCACCCCTATGCAAATAAAATTCATCGAGAATGAACTAACACAACACCATTTTGTTGTGGTTTTAATTCTGAATTTCAAGAGGATAAATTTGATTGGCAAGAGGATAAATTTGGTCCGCAAAAGGCTGAATTTGATTGGCAAGAGGATAAAGTTGGTCTGCTAAATTTGGATTGTAGAAAGGTGATTTTGATCTGCAAAATTGTGAATTCGGAATGTAAAACCTGTACCTCTGTCGCTCTTCTGTTCCCTGGCAGTGCAGCCCGTTCCTGGGGTCCTGTTTCTCTTTTTCCGTTGCTCCTTTTATCGCGGACAACCTTTTTTCGAACGAGAAAGGATCGGGAGGCTACCGGGCACGGAAAAGGGACGCGTAAATTGTGTCTGTGACATCGGCGAACGTGTCCCGGAGTTTTCGACTGGCCAACCTAGCACTGTGAGGGGTGGAGGTGCCGCTAATACCGATGTCGGCTCGCACCCTCCACCGGTACAAACGGAATTTTAAAAGTGCTCGTTTTCTCCTCACGGATCGGAGATCGCGGAGCCTTTAATGGGCAAATACGACGACCTAATAGAGGACGACCGAATTCGACAGAGGATCGGAATTATACACGGTGAACGGGGAAATTGGGGGATGCTGGAAATTCGTGGCAGGAAAAAGCACGAGGAAGTTCTGTTCTCGAGAAGTTGAAGTTTCGGGAGGATGAAGTCAAGGTCGATGGGGATGGAGATTTTGTCTTTTGGTTTGTTGGGAAGTTAATTATGGGAGTACTTCTCTATACAAACCATATGGTTTGCGTTCGTGGAAGAGTAATTTCGGTTTCGAGATTGTACAAATCAATTTAGTATCTAGCGGACTATTTCAAATTCGAATTTCTCTATAAAAGAAAAAGGAATGCGAATTTTTTAAAGGTGAAAGGTTATTTTAAAAAACAGTCAAAAACGGGCAGAATTATAACACAAGTAAGTTTTAGACAAATCAGTTTTTAGACGTTTGTCACTGCTTCACTATAAATACATCAAAGAAAGGTTCGAGAAATGTCGATGATTCTTCAGCACTGACAACAATCTTATATATTCTACTACACAAACACAGCCACACTTTTATACATCGAATCCATTATCGGATGACCCGTTTCCGTCGTCCCATCCCGTACATAATTTTCATCGAATCTAAACGAAGGATCTCTGAGCGATAAAACGGGATGATTCTCCGGAGCTCTCTCTTTTCACATTCGCGAACCGTTTAATACCTTTCGGGAGGATCTCTCGCGTTTAATGCCGCTTAAAATTTCACCTGACGAGGACTCAAGCACGAGGTCGAAGCATGTTCGGGTGGGGGATCACGAAGATTCGGTTTCGGTTTCTGTTTTCGCGACAGAAGTCGGTGGCTCCCGTTACGCTAAATATTTCGCCACCGAGTGCCGCCGAGTATCGTATTTAGCTCGTCGAAGATGAAAGGACTGCTCACGTTTGGCTAATTGCTTCCTAATGGCTGCAAATATTACCTCTACCTTTCGGCATCCCCACAACCCGCTGTCCGTCTGACTACCGTTCTACTACGCTGTTTCACGAACGTTCGACGTTTCGCGTAACAGCTTAATAGTAGTATTATGTTGTCGTTCCTAGACGAATAAGCCGTGAGTCCCCTGTGTTTTAGCTTTTTACGCGATGTCCTCTATAACGGGTGACTCGTACAACTGGATCTTTAACGCTTGTTCTCTGTTCAAATTGACGGTCAAATTATTTATCAATGCGTTGAATGCCGAACTTTCGACATCGAAAAGAGTTAGTTAAGAATTTATTGCAGTGATTCATTGACCCGTCGAGGTTTCATAAATTATAATGAATGAGACTTCATGGCTGCACTCTGCCAAAGAAGAACGTAAAGATGTTCTATTGCAGTTGAATAATTTTTTAAGAAATTCTCCATTGTGAATCATGAAGTTTAGAATCTCATAAATAACCACCACTGAGTAATGTGTCAACTTGTTAATGTTTACTGTTTCCTTTCGTCGTTCTGGAAACTGGCCGGTGTGCATGGCAATTGATCGTCTGTTGGTTTGGTTAATTGCTGTGTGTCAATCTATTTTCCATATAGAATCGTCCCCAGACGATAGTTCTGACAATACAGCCTAAATTCTGATTTTCGATGATTAACTGCACACAAAAATTAGTTCCTACGAACGAAATTAACTGCTGCCCTGTGTACATCGATAGATGGTTCATTTCGATGCGTGTTTTTCGTTGTGCTGTGGCCATTAGGCCAGCCATTGATCATTTTGTGTATCACTTAGATCATTATTCGAGTCGCATAAGCGGCTAGACCGGCGGCCATTCAATCGGAAAATTGATGAATCGATATCGGGTGAAGTTGCATTTCAATTGACGATTAATCGCGTCTAATTGGAGTCGCGCGAGAGCCGGCTTTGACAAATATTTGATGCATTGAATTATTCCCCAGCGTTCATTGAATTAGTATATGAATATGGTTAATTTCGAGATCTGTAATGTCGCGCGGCAACTCGCCTTCATTTGTCGGTCGATGACGGAACGGGGGTTGAGCGGGGAGGGAGTGGTAAATGAAAATAAACACTGTACCGTTTGCCTCTATACGTGAATGCACGCGCATCCATCGATATTGATACCCACAGTGTAATATCACAGGATTACAAGACAAAGCCGAGCTATTCATACTCGTAAGCGATAATAATACACGCGGATTTTTCTGCTCTTTTGTGCGACTGTTTATTGATCGAACTTAGAACGTTACGTATCGACAGTTGGTCCAGGGAATGAAAATTGGTATTTTTTCGGAGTGGTAAAAAATCGATTTTTTCCTATATTCTTTCAAACGAGTAAATATTGATAAAAGCAGACTCAGCTCTGATCGCGTTTCCCTTGAAATCTTTTGTCAAGGTTAACATTCTGAACAACTTTTTCCTATACATACAGTGAAACGAATTAATATTCGGACGCTCTAAAAAAGACGATAACTTTTTAAAAATTGTACTATACGGTTTGAACTTTTTTGGGTAGCTAAAGCAATTAGTTAACTGCAGGATGTGGAAAAAAATTTTGTCAAAAATTGCAATTGATCGGAATTGTAGAAAAATACTGAAAGTTGCATTTTACAACTTTTTTATGTGGGCCTATATTGAAAATGTAAAAAGTACGTTTTGCAGGTCTATGTCAATTATATGCACTGTGAAAGTTTCATCGAAATCGGTTGATGCCGGACAAAACGACATTGGCATTGAAAGGACAAAGGCATTGAAAGATGTAAGAATCCTTAGATTTATTGCAGTTAGAGACCGAAAATCTGCAATTTTTACCATCTTTAAACGTTTGTAGCTCACTGCAACGTTGATCGATTTTGATGAAATTTTCAGAATATGTTTGATTGACACAGATCTACAAAACGTATTTTTTAAATTTTCAATATAGGCCCACACACATAAAAAAGTTGTAAAATGCAAGTTTTAGTATTTTCTAAAAAAGTTCAAATCGTACAGTGCAATATTAGAAAAGTTATCGTCTTTTTCAGAATGTCCGAACATTAATTCGAGTAACTGTACATACACTCCCGTCCATAAGTCGCTGGACTAGACTTTATGAAATAAAAATAGTAGTTACTAATTTTTTCTAATGTAGAGAACATGTAAATCAAATCTTACCAAAAAATATCCTACATTTTCTAAATTTTAATTACTATTTAAATCAGCTTCTGCGAGATACTCTAACGATTTATTTTGGGGTTACTTTCCAGAAGAAGATTTCGAAGCTTCTTGATGCAGCACAATCATTCAGAAGCTTATTCAAATCACTTTTAACTAATGGACTAAAAACATCAATAAAGTAAACAATTTTTCCCATGTAAAAACATAAAATCCGCAGTCTACTAATGACATTTAGGAGAGCCATTGTATACACAGTAGATCATCCCATCTTTTCGAACGCAGCGTATGTTTTCGCGAGGGGGTGGAAAATGCAGAAAAAACAATTCACCTCTGGCCATTTCGAGGTCCCCGATTAGTCACGGTTAACAGTTGGTTGGCGGGGAGGGGGCCGGATGGTAGGGGGATGGCAATGAATTCAACCGCGATTTTTACGAGGAGGTCGGCTGGAAACGGGGTCGGGTAGTCGGAAGCGACAGTACGAAACTTAATAAATTAATAGTGTGAACATCGAGGGCCGCGTTTCGACGTTTCGCTCGGCCATACGTCACGGGCCGAGAGAGCGAGCGCGCGGGTGCTGTGCAATACGTCCTGCCATGGAAAACATCCGCGCGTATAAACCGCTGTCCCGCGTGATATATTTACTTAATAAACGTTCCCGAACGGCAGGAAAATTTAAATTAAATTTATTCAGCGAAAACAGGACGGAGGTGCGAGGACGGCCGCGGCATTGTTTGCGAGTGGACCAAACACGGCCGCCCGGGGTCGCAGAGGAAATTGAGGCACAAGATATAGCGAGGCGACCCGAGAGGGATTGTGCGAAACCTGTGGGAGGGACAGAGGAAATTCGCGTGCGGGAAAGGCGTGCGAATGTCGTCGGAGTGGGGGTGACAAGGAGCGAGAGGGGATACAGCGGGGAACAAAAGTATTCGCTTAACCTGTCAACTGTTTTGCTTCATTTTAAGACCGTGCACTTCTGCGTTTAATTATTTTTAAGCTAGCATTATTTTTGTGGTATTTTTCGTACTACACGGCGCATTCCCTTAAATTTTATTGAATAGCAAATGCAATTTTTTTCCTATATGTGTGTGACGAGCATATTCGACATAAACAGTGAACAGGTTAACACTAATCAAATTTCTCCCAACCCTAAACACCAAAATCATCTGTGTAAAAAGTTTCTGTATCCTCCAAGGACCACGCGAATGATTTTGTCTGGTTCTGTACCTCGCAAAGGACAAACTGTTATAACGAAGTGAAAAGCTCGACAGAAAGAGAGAGTGATAGCGGTGACGTGTATACTGGAACGAGCGAACTATAGTGAGAAGAAGAGAGACAGAGAGAGGAAGAGGAAAAAACGGGAAAATGTGCCGTCGGCGTGCTTTTCGTGCGGCGAAAATGTGTCAAATTCGCGTGCGCTTCGTCCGCGGCGTATTCACCGAAACTCGTCGGAAAAGGGAAAGATCGTTTGTGACGATGGGAACGATAGCCGGACGGTTTGCTGTGTGTGGGTGTACCCGGTTGAAAAACTACACTGCACCGTTCCGTTCTGTACTGTTCTGTTCTGTTCCGTTTCGTTCCGTTTGTACGCGGCGCGCTTCATTGTTCCCGAATTATTCCGAATTTCTCGGAGACCGTTGATTACGAGCAACAATCGCGGCCACCGTCGCCTGCGTGAGCCTTTTTTCATCGCAGCACTTGTGGATTTTCCTGCGATACCTGTGCCGTGTTCTAAAGCGAGTCGATATTCCAGCAAACTTGAAGATTGCTGATACCGTTCGCCTCTCTAAGTGCGATTTTTAATTCGAGATCTCAGATCGGGGTCGAGAAAATGCAGTAGTGCCCCGCTACATGCGGGAAGATGTACATGATATTTGTGAAAAGTTTATCCTTCGGTGTAACCTTTGAGGAACCCAGAAGTTAGATCCCCTAAATATGTAGAATATACTACTGAGACAATGCTAATGTATTGACGAAATTATCTTGTTTGTAATAATTATTTTAATTGAATTATTATCAATATATTTGTGACATTGTTGGATTCATTTTCAATAGGAAAATGTCATAAGTATACAAAAAGTTAAATTATGTTTCTAGCTACAAAACTAAAAGACCACAATGTATTATTAAATTTTTAATCACACACACACACACACACATTTTGCATTTTTAGCCGAGAACGTATTATAAGTTTCATTTTTATTATAGAATGAAAAATGAAACCATGTGCTACGTCATTCTGATGAATCCGTTTGGTGTAGTATATACATACGCAGCACTGGGTGCAAGAACTCGAAATCTTGGATAGTTTTTCGATAATATCATATAGGTCATATGCTGGCCGTCTGTTTCGGCTGAAGAATTATTTCCAACATGCTCGTTACCGCACTTGACATATTCATGAGGTTACGGCCGTTGCGGTTTCGGGTACATGACATTTATCGATATCGAAAACATGAATAAAATAAACGACGGTAGTTGCTGCGTCAGCGTGCATTAAAGTGCAAAATTGTCGGACTCCTTTATTCCTGATGAACGAGCCCGACATCGACGATATTAGATCGAAACAAAATTATCATTGTTGGTACTAATTGGACCATAACGATAGACAGGAAGAATCGGATCTAGTGACTAACAATTATGAGCTATTTGTCCACTTTCAGTAAAATTATATGCATTAGCGAAATTTGAAAGCCAACCAATTAATTTTCATACAATCAATACGTCATACAAAAATGACAAGAATTCAATGTACAGTGGCCGGAATTAATATTCGGACGCTCTAAAAAAGACGATAACTTTTTTAATATTGTACTATACGATTTGAACCTTTTTGGGAAGTTAGAGCAATTAGTTTACTACAGGATGTGAAGAGAAATTTTTTCAAAAATTGCAATAGATCGGAATTGTACGAACGAAATTCACGAACAATTTTTCAGGTTGAAAAATTGTTTGACTCAAAAAGCGTTTCCAAACATTCGACCGTCGACTCGCACGTAATTCTAGCCTCGTCGGTGAGCGTAGATAGAGTTTCATCAAAGGTTCATTTAGGTCTGTCGGGTTCAAGATCGAGGCAGCGTCCATTAAGAGTATTTTTCCCGCGGCTGTTTCCGCGCGAGCGCGCTTATGCATCAATTTCCAGCGTGCGAAGCGCAAAGGAGATTAGAAAGAAATAGGACGTAAGGGTAATCGATAGTCAACACGTAGATAACGCGGCTCGGTAACGGAACAGAACGGAACGGAGTCTTGTTGCCATGCCTCGGTGTGTCTACACTTGTCCTCCTTCCGACTCTCGAGAGTTGAAAGCATCTGGCGGATAGTGGACACTCTACTTAGGGAAGAAGATGGACCACCGGGGAAAGTAAAAGGTGGATCGCGTGGACGGCCAAGACGCGGCTCGAGTGTGTACCTATCGGCCTTTTTACATACATTACAATCTGAATACGAGCCCCGGGCCACTCGCCGCGAGAGGAATGCTTTCAACGAAAGTGCCGATGACCGGGCCCGCCAGAAAATCACGGTCGGAGGTGTCCGACGGGTGAACGGTCGCCGGACACCTACCGAAACCGTCCGAAATTCTCGCTTCTTCCTCTGTGACACCGATCCTCCCGATCCCTCCGAGAAAGAAAGTCGCAGATTTCGTCGGTCGATAAACCGTAACCCTTTGCTACCTGAATTTCTTTTTCAATTCTGCTCCTAACAGATCCCTATCGTTTCAAGTAATTTGTTTAACTCTAAATCTCTACCATTGCCGGCCAAATGACCGGTTTTATGTTTTCCATCTTGCAATTATTGGAATTATGAAGTGTGTATTTCTTAATAAATAGAAATACATAGAGCCTTGTCATTCCTGTAAGCTAAAACATTTTAATCGCTTTTAGTGCTCGGTAGGTTTAGTGTTAAAAAGTATCTTCCTCTTTTCTTGTGCAACAAAATCAAAGTAATTTAATTATTATGACTCCTTCACGACTCCTTATAATCTATTTATCAAATATATAAACTGTTTCGATTTCACCTAAATTCCTTAGTCGCCACATGCACAGCCGACGCATCAATAATTAAAAATCTAAAGTCCATTTCCCAAAAGTCAATATAAATTCTAATCTCAACGCTCTCACTCCTGATCGTAAATCCAGAAACGTGTCAGTTTAACCTCTCCAATACTCCCAGCGCTAAAAACGTCCATAAATCAGCTTCGAATAACTGCCTCTCTCAAATCACGGAATTCAATACCTAATCAACCGTAGTCTCGCCGACAGTGAAACGCGAATATAACGTTTTTAAAAGATCCATCACCGAAAATTCTTCGTGTTTGAACGGTGTAAAACTTCGGTGGTAAGTTGCGCGCGGCATTCAAGCAATCCTATCTAAATCGCGAGCGGTTAGTTGAGTCGGGGGCTCGCATAACGCCTATATTCTCCACTCGCCGGGCAAAGGTTCGACTTCAAAGGTTCCTGGAGGGCAATTCGGCGAAGTTTGACTTCCCGAACGTGGGCGGTAGACACTATTTGGGAAACGAAGCATCCATCCAGCTCTGGTTTATCTTATTCACCGAGACCAGAAGTTTATACGCCGGTAAGAACGCCGGAACGTTGCAGCGAACGAGAGAGATCTAAAATTGTATTTTAGCCAATAAAAATCTTGGTAATCTTGTTACTGATCCTAGAACAGGGACGATCTAAATCCAGACTGTAAGAGCTAAAACCTGTCATCAATGAATACTTACTTAATCCTCGGACGGCGGCCCACAACTTTATAATGTTATTAAATATTATATTAAATTGATGACGTCTGGAACTATTCACTGCTTCATTTATTAATTTCTTTCTTTAATTTATTTATTTATATAGGTTGCATCAGCATCTAGGTCATTAGCGAGAAATTGTTAAGAGTATATTATGGGGAAATCAGTTCGCAGTTGTTACTACCATAATCACAGAGTGTGGTAAATATTTGTGGATGTTAGAAATAGGATAACTTGGACGATGTTTTTTTTTATTTGTGAGCATTTTAGACCCTTTTGGGATTATTTCGCTTTAGAGGAATAATATAAGTGGATACAATAATATAGAATATAGTAATAATACAATAAGAATGCAATAATAATACAAGTGAATACAAAAACAATGTCCGTTAATACTAAATATGCCCTTTAGAATCTTTGAAAAAAGAATGAATATTAAGGCAAGCTTCAATATTTGGCTTCGCTATGAGTGTGTCGACATTAAAAGGTAGTTGAAGGCCCATACTGGGTAGGGCATTTATTAGCTTGCGTCTTTGTGGATTATACAATTCGCATTGCCATATTATGTGATCAAGGGTTTCGCAGCCCTGATTGCATTTACACTGGCCATCATTGATAATACCTACCCGCGATAGTGAAGCAGCTAGGTTATAATGATCGGCACACATTCTGTTAACTGTAGGAATTAAGCTTCTCCCAAGTTTTAAATGGGCGAACCAGGGTACAGAGCTTTCATTAAAAAAATTCTGAAAGAAATTCTGAAAGAATTTTTTTCCCTTAAAGAGACCTTGATTTTTTATAACTTCGAAAAACTTGGGCGACGTTCTTATCATTGAATTCACTTGTATTTTTGGTATTTTAAATCAAAAGATCTAAGAAAAATTTGTTCATAAAAAAAGAAAGTATAATCGAAGGGGATGAACAGCGCATGATATGCTGCAGTTAGAAATGTATCTCGTAGATATCAGCGAAGTCGAAGACTTAACTCGATTAACCGCTGTTACTCTAGATACTATTTTGAGGAACGATGCATGAGGACGCTTTCAGCTGAACCAGAGGTGGTTTACCTTATCCGCCGAGTTTGGAGTTGATACGATGACAAGTACGTCCCGACGCTGTAGTGAGCGAGAGATTTAAAATTGAATTTGATCGCGTCGATTTTCAGCAATAAAAATCTTATGGCGCGAGGGGAGGGAGTTTTTTTGCGCGTTATTAGCCCGCGTATTGGAAACGCCGTTTTCCGCGCGATGTATCGAATCCGGGGAATTTTATTATCGTCGGACGGGCAAATTGTAAAACCCGTTTTATTTCCGCGCAGCTCGAAATTGTAATCCGCCCTCGATCCACGGCGTTACTTTATTTGCGATTTTTTTTCCTCTTCTCCTCTTTTTTTCCTGCCTCCTCCCCACCGGAAACTATACTGCGTCAAAATCATTCATATTAATTCGCGAACTTCTCTGTTCTCAGTTGTTGTTTCCGTTCCATGTGCCCGTGTGGCTCTCTCTCTCTCTCACGCGCGCGCGTTCTGTCTCTCTCCCGCCCTCTGTTCCGAATGCGTTAAAAAATAAAACAAAAAATCGGCCGAGCTACGTTCGTAAATACGAGACCGTTGTTCCCCCGGAGAGTTCGTTATTTTTGTTCATTAAAAAACGCTATTCGTTTTCTTTCATCCGGTCGGTATCAATAGGCGACCAGCCGGTATTGAATCGGCGAACGCTACCGATTTTTTTTCTGTTGGCTTTTTCGGAAAATGCTACACGCGTGCGCCATTAGAGACTTGTCGATCTCATGTTCTCGGTCCACAGGATTGGAAGTTCATTAAATGATGGACAACGGGGAACGATGTTAGGCGAGCGTCAATCGCGAGCGGCTCGAAAAACGCGAGCGGAAAACAAAATTTCATTTCACTGAATTGTTTAGGTGAAACTCACAGGCGATTTTTTTATTTGCTGTAACGGGACAATCGAAATTTATTACGGTAATTAACTCGTTGAGAAACAGATTTTTATGCATTTAGCATGTGCACCAAATTATAAAATACAAGGAAACCCGTATGTTGAAAATTGAATGAAAACGACATTTTTCTCTTTATTTCAAAATAAAAAGCTCCGAAATGTAAAAATTGAGGTACTCGAAGCTCGTTTAAGATTTACATTGCAGCAGAACCGTTTTTGCTGAAATTCTACGGACGCGTAATACATTTTTGTTAAAATAGACACGAACCGTGATTATCGAGAAAGTATACGTTCCCTCCTGTGACAGAGTGAAATATTAATAAAAAGAATTTCCATGCACGTGCCCGTCCATCCGTAGGTTAATGACACTTTGATTTCATTTTAATTTTCTGCCATTATTATTTACAGCTGCCGTAAAATATTAAAATGGGAATCTCGTCGAAATGAGACACCGGACCGCGGATTTTACGCGTCCGCGCCGCGACTGCCTGTGTAAAATACAACAAAATAGAAACTTTAATGAAGATTTCGGGAATTTTTCATTTTATTTGTTGCCGGATAAAATCTGCCATAAAAGGCATGAGTTACCAATTAATTCCAATTACGGAAAAGGGGACTTGACAAATTTTAATTTGCATAAAGACCCGCGAGCGATGGAACAGTGCTCGTCGATGTTTCCTGTGACGCTTCCATTTTGTTTCCCTGTAATGATTATAAATATTATAATGCGAAATGCAGAGGATTCGAAGCTCTACTTGTAGTCAATAATTTTTTCTTTCATTAGCTAATCTTCTCTGGATGATTCCACTTTCATTATTACGATTATAGTTGGTATTTTATCGTTGTTACGATTATCGTTGGTTGTTTCGGTTTATTCGGTGAACTCGCGGATCAACGTTACGAATGCATATTTAATGCATCAGTTTATGCATTTATTCAGTTCAATTTCAGATTGTTATGTTTTTTGTAATTTTCAGATGGATATTTCTCTGATATAAAATTTTGTTCAGGGAGCCATAGTATTTTTTAAAAGCAAAGTGGAAAACAGGTAATTTTATTCGTGCAACACAAAGATGTTAAATAGAATTGTATTCCCTTCCTTGGTAATTTCGATAAATTTTAAACTAGGACAACAGTATCTGAAAATTCGTGAAATGTTTTTACCGTAACGAAGTTGCCCTTACTCAGCGTTGGAATAAATGCATAAGTCGGCAGCGCACTAATTAATTTTTCGCGGCAATAGATTCTACTTACGGCTTGCTGCAGCGATAAATTAGATTTTTGCGCGGGCACGATTGACAGATCATTAGCCACGCGAGCGAATAATGAGTCAGCATTTTATCTGAAATAATCTGAATAGAATAAATGAAGTCTGTTCCAGTTGAATTAGCTCATAGATGGTCGATACATCGGTGAGAGAGGCAATAAATAGTTTTCAAAAACGTCGTCGATATCGACAGCATTCCACTCGGTAACGCGGCCAGAGCTCGGCCCCACGGACTCGGACTTAATTACCTCTTAAATTCTGCATCAGCAGCGTGCCGTATTCATTACAGCTTCCGATGAAATTCTTCGGAAGTTCCCGGAGCGAACCGTTTACCCCGCTCCACTGCGATTTGCCCCAGCAGCCGGATCGCGATCCGATTTCATTCTTTTTCGATTAGTCCATTCAAGGAATCACAGGCCCGCCTCTTGAATCGATACGAGGCTCCCCTCGGATCTGTAGAATCTCTCCACGCCACTTCCTTCTCCTGCTTTTCTCAAAAATAGAAATACAGGCAAGATAGTCAGGAACGTCACACAATTCAAAGTTGTCGATTCTGAAAATTGGCACACGTGTGCACTACCGAAAAATATGTTAGTTGAAGGAGTAATTTCATAAAATACCTTGATAATTAGCTAGAGATATATACAAAGTTATGATTCGTTGACAAATAAATTTTATTTCGACGAGAAGTGATATTTGTTGAACGTCACAGTTAAAAATCGGTTGCGAATGAGAAATGTTGAGGCTGCGAAGCGGCGCGGCTCGAGATTGGCAATTTGTTATGGGATTTGGTGGAGCAAATCGCGGTTCCCGTAGAGCTTGTGGGCCTTGTGCAGCCTCCACTTCCGGTTCGGGCTAACCCAAGGCCGTATCCTATCGGCGAAAGGAGAATTTACAGCGGCGCGGCGGCGTTACGAGGGTAAATGGTAAGAAATGGAGGAGCAGCGGCAGGAAACTCTTCCGTCGTTATCGCCACGCTCGCGGCGGTCGTGTTACGTCGTAAACAGCTCGCAAATAATCAGAGGGAATGGGAATTATTGCCGGGAATGTGCATCGTGGCCAGCTGCACCGTCCTGCTTCTTCTTCTTCTTCTTCTTCGTCTTCCGCCGAGAGAAAACTTTTCGCATAACGCCCGGCGACTTCTGCGCCCGCCGCACACGGAATTATGCGCTCGTTCCCGCCTACGGATAAAGCGAAAGTTTCGCTAACGCGATTCGCAACGTTTTGCAATGATTCGTGTTCGAATGCTAGCTCTTTTGACCTTGTTTCCTCCCTCTTTGAACTGCCCCCACTTTCAAAATTTATCTGCGGCATTCATAATCTAATAATTTTGCTGTGGATTATTATATAAAATATGATTTTTAAGCTTCCTTTTGGTACAGCACAATTATTGAAAATTCTATTAACCCCTTGCCGTATTTTAACGAGTGAAACTCGTGATGAAGATTTTAACAAAGTCTAAGCAAACACGAATGTTATGCCTTTATTTTTAGATGAAATCAAATTTCATTCGTTTGTAATCATTATTTAAGCATTAAGATAAATGTAGCCATACAAACATGATAAATTTTCTTTTCCCTCCTACGATATTTTTGGGGATAAAGACGCTTTAATCACTGTGGCTGTAAAGAAAACGTTACTGCAAGGAGTTAATATGCTTCCTGAAATAGAGTTTTTAAACGCGCACAGACACAGCGTCGCGATCGTAATTGTTTCAACCTAATCGCAGCCGGAGATTCTATCTCTGTATAAGAGAAGAGCGGGGAATCTAGACTACGTAATCCTGGAAATCTAAGTTTTTGAAACAGTCACGAAGATCCGGGTCTTGGAAATCTTGGAATCCGAGGATTCCATCCGAGGGTAATCGAAGCGAGTAGAAATATTCGCTGGAATAGGGGGGGTGGTGGAATAAACGGAAGGTACAATAGAATTTTCACCCGCCTTGTCCTCGATAGCGCGTCATAAACTCGTGAGTTTCCGAAGGGCAAGATAGAAATTAGTTTTACTGTTCTTGGGAGTCGGGTTTTCCCTGGACAGAGGCTCCGCGGCTTAGGTGGAAACTCCGCATCGTTGCTAAAGTTTCGTCCGGCATCGAACATAGGTTTATCACCTCTACACCCCCGCATATTCTCCATTCACACACACAGACACACATTCTCCTCTCCCTTTCGTGGCAACGCAGATCAGAAAGGTAGCGTGGCCATCGGTATAAGTAGAACATTCGCAAGCCCGAGTTACCAGTTGTTCGGCGAACTTCGGATTCGGTGTTTCACGTTACGTTCTTCGTGTAAAGATGCGGTCATTAAAGTTCCTAACTTGCCCGCAGAAAATGTAGACCCGGTTTTGCACGCTGATCCCCGAGCCATTCTACGCAGTCACGTTCCCGCGGATGATAAATGAATCACGTGCACACCGCGGAATGATTAAACGTGCAAGTTTGCCAAGATTAAAGAAACCAATAATTTATTGCCCCGTTCTGCGTGTGCGGAAAAAAGGAGTAGAAGGAGGGAGATGCAGTGGATGCGGTCGAGATCGATTTTCGCGAGGTCCGTAGACGTCAGCGGTTTTTTTTCAGCGATGATTTTTATGGAAAGGGATTTTGGCTGAGGAAGTGATTTTCTTTGTTGTAGCTCGGGGAACGATCTCCGAAAATATGTTTCCTTTGAGACTCTGTTTTACCCAACGCTGACATAAACAAGTTGCAATCGGACGCGGAAGGGAAGACACACTTCCGAAGTATCAATATGCACTCTGCGGTCAAAGATCGGGATTAAACCAAATTCGATCAGATGTATTACGTGTGTGTGGAGTCGTCATGTAGGTTAGGAATGTAAATGTTTACCGAAGACTCCGCACAAGCGTGCGCGCGCGAGGGGTTGCCTCAAGTGTTTGAGAGGGTGAATGTCTGAGAGTATGATAACTAATACATAAGCTGGACGTCGCGTCGGTTGATCAGACGAAACATACCCGGGAAATATTCAACAATCGCGTCAATTTGACGGATCTGGGGGTCCTTGCCCTTTCTCCGGGTCTTCTTCGTTGGAAACGGTCTGACGGAGCTGGTTTTTCCTATTTTACAGACGACGTTTCCTCCTAGGCATTCATAACTCGGAATTTACAACTCTCGAGCGTGCAGGAATAAGCATGCTTATCTTCTCAAATACCGTCGCTAACTAGATTGCCCCCGGAATCTTCGGGCTAATTTTAACGGGATCCAGTCGAACCAGCTTGAATACGCTTGGAAAACTCGCGAACCTTCTGCTCCGTTCCGACAAATACGCTGCTTAAAATAATTAGACTCTGTAATAGAAATCGGAACAATCGATTTTGTTTTTACACCTGCCTGCAAAATGACCCTTTCCAAAAAATCATGTATTAGGATGAGGTTCTAAAAATGTCGAGAATCGCATGATTTTACATTTAGTTGAACAATACAGTGATGAGTAAAATTGAGTCAAAAAATATGGGAGTATAAAATTATATAAAATCCGAATAAAATTTTGTAAAAACGTAAGGAGCTTGTAGAAACTTCGACAAAAACATGCTGAGCAAGTACAAAGTTTTACACAACCACTCATTCATGAAAACGTAAAAAGCAGAACTCTATAAAATAATTAACCCCAAATAAAGATCGCACCCAAAATTCCCAAAAATCATTGCCCAGAACAGCAAACACGCAAGAACAAAATCATAATGAAGTCTTAGCCGATCGATTAAACGTGGTTTCGGTAGCAGAGAGCTTGCGAGAGGGTGGGGAAGTTTCGATCACGGTCCGTGTCTCCACGTTAATGAATATCACGGTCCGCGATCTTCGTAGCCGGTGCACGACCACGTCGCGATTAAGCTTTATGAAAGTCTTAAATATTAAATTTCATTGGGGTAGAGAGAGGAGCGGTCGGGTCGGTGCGGGTAGCCGTGCGGGTACAATCGACGAAACCAATACGGCTTTCGTGGTGCGGGCGAAAAAATCGGGCACGAATAGGAAAGAAGGTGGAGGAGGGTAGAAGAGGGTGCCGCGCGCATGACGTTACACTCGAATAAACTAATTTTGCCGAGCCGATCCCCCTCCAATTTATCGAGGAAAAAAAAAAGCCAGAAATCGGGAACGATTGGGCGACTTCTGCGGGCTTGGCTAGGGGGTTGCAGGGGGGTTGGGACCTCCGCTGACCGCGGTTTTAATTTCCTTTCGATATCCAGAGCCCGCGAAGGCTCGCCTCCTCTCTTGCTCTATTAATTCTGGATGCCTTTGCGGCCACGTTATTTTATACCGTGCCATGGAACCAGTACGATCCGATGGGGATGAGTGAGAAAGAGAGAAAGAGAGACTGCTGATCCGTGGGATGACTGAAAACAACGAGCCTCGCCGAAATGAACGCGTCTGGAACCCGTCCCCGAATATTCCTCCATCCCCCCGATCCAGATATAGAATATTTTCCCCGAGAACATTTCCACCGAGATAGAAATAAATTCGGATTCATTATTGCTCCTAGCGCTTTACCCACGAATTGCCTATTAATAGAGTTTTTGATGACTACCTCCTACGGTGGCTCTGAAAAGCATTTAGGCACTAGATTACTTGGTAAATGCTCGCCAAAAGGCACCTACGATTTCGCCGATTCTCTCGGAATATTTAAATAAATCTCTCCTGTTTTGAATTATTTTCATATGAGATTTTTACTGACACGTTGATGACATTTTTCGGATTACAAAGATACCATACACGATATAATTCGGATCGTAGTTACCTGTTTAATACGCGATAGAGAGGGATCCCGATTATCCGAGCTAGTCAGAAATATAAACTAAATATATATGACTGATTGTTGACCCACTAAAATTTTGTTGCAAATACTGGTCATTGTAGTCTTTTATTCGGTTGATCTGCAGCGTTTACGGCATCGGGGAAGCAGCAGTTTGTCTGTGGAAATCGGCGGCCACTCTTCGCCGCAGCGTAAACAGTAAATTCTGTAACGCTGAGACAACACTATGAGCGAACCGCACACATTCGTTACGAGTGGTAACTCCGTACTCGGGGGCGGCTATAAACCGGTAGCCATTCAAGTTCAACGAACTTTTATTCTGATTAGACAGTTGTTAATCCGGCCGTGTGTTTACGGGAGGCGAGGCAATGGATCGGTTAATAGATCGGCAGTTGCCTCCCAGTTTATGGCGGCAGTTGTAATACACGAAGCGGCCGCATCGAAACGAGTCCACACGCCCCCGCGTCTATATGACTGCGGAAATAGGAGCGGTACACGGCCCCCGTAATACATTGCAAACATTTACCCTGCTCCACGCTGTCGCTTATATTTGTCAACAGCTCCGGGAATGCTAAGTCGCGTTGTCTAATTCGTTCCCTTGCTTCGACCTTCGTCTGTCCTCTATATTTTTCAAGCGCAATCTCCAACCAGAAACGGGAACGAACTCTCCAAAAACATATGCGCTGACCTTTCGCCCTAATATTCAACTGGATACTCCGCGAACATTTCAAACCGTTCACCTTTTATTCCAGAATTTTTTTAATTCGACAGAGAAACATGTTTTCGTGAAATGTGCTGTTTGAAGTAAACTGTTAGAATAAATTTAAATAGCAGATTTGCTGTCGCTAAAGATCCTAATGTTCCCCGTTTCTTAGATCAAGACTTTACTATATTACACTGCATATATATTTGATATACAAATTTACGATTTAATTATCATAGCTTATGTACGAAATACAGAAGAATCGACTGGTTCATTTATGCAACGGCAAATACAATTACTGTGGATTTATTTGCACAAAAAGCGACCCGCACACGGGACCGTTAAAAGAACACGAATGGTATTTTGACTGGTCTGAATATACCCGACTGTTTCCTGACTAATGGCAATTACAACGGCAAGAATAATCTTGACTGACAAGGCGGGTTTATTTCCACTATGTCTCGAATTCATATGCATGTAAATAACTCCCAGGTGTAGCTTTGCGAACATTTTCTCGAAAGACTATATCATTAATTTCCGTGTTACATAGCGAGTCACTTAATCTCCAGCTGCAACAAACTACAACGCCGGCCGATTCCACTTCGGATATAATCCGCGCAACGAGCTGTAAAACTAAATGATAAACGTCACGAGCAACCATTGAATATATATATATATATAGGATGAGCGCAACTGGTTATGGCAGAGCTCCATGTTGCAAAAATGAGCGAGAAAACTATTCTGGATTATCCTAGAAACACCGAGAAACTGGATGCGTTATTTACGAAATGTTAATAATATGTTACTTACATATTAATTTTTAATAGCAATGCTTTACTGCTTTACTTCTATCATTAATGGAAACATTTTCCACATTGAAAGTATGAATAATTAGAATGATAGTCTCTGAATTTTTATGATGGAATATTTTTTGCCCAGGGTAGTAATAGGGTAAACGATGTATGCAAGTACAAGAAACTACCATGTTTGCAGAACAGTTTCCCAATACCCAGGAAACAAATAAGCGTCCAAATGCCCTCGACCCGTAGCACATGTTAGGAATCAAGAATAAGTGTACTAAATCGAGGAAAATGGCATCGTCGGTTTCCGAGGTACCCACACCTTCGACGGTGGTTAATGGAAGCACACGGAAACGGTGTGCGATGGACAGACACGTCAGCGAAGTCGCGCCGGGTAGCACTCGTAACCGAAATGTATTCAAATTCGATTTGCCAGAAAAAGAAGGCGGCTAGGAAAAATTCTATTCCACATTTCTCGTCTGCTTTTGTCGGAAGAATCCTGTCGTCCTAGATTCTACGATCAATAACGGACCCTGTGAACTGTGCACCCGGCGACATGTTAACTCCTGAAAGATTCCGAAGAGTAATCTATTCGGTGTTACGTCCTAATTCGACCTAACGAGAGAATTGACTCTGGTGGGCCGAGTGTCCGATGAAAATTTAAGAGATGCCTTTTTGTAAAAAGTCTTATCCTCAAGTAAATATTTTATGGCTTATTTTGTACATATCATTCTTCTTTAGAAAATTTTTTTTCGTAGTTGATTCGAACACAAATTGCAGAGATGAAAAATTGAAAAATGTACTTGCCCCGGTCTTTCTATTAATTTCGAGCAGAACGAGCGACAAACACGACATTGTCGAGGCAATTCGCGCGCGACCATAGTGCTTGCACAGGCTCGTGGCGAATTTCTTCGGGCTCGGCGGCATTAGAACCCGAAAATAATTACCGAGGCGGCGAGCAAATAATTCCGTAGCGTGTTTACGCTGTCATCGTTCGACGGTGGGAAACGGCGCGGCAATCGAGCCGCAGCGGTCGGACGTCATTGTTTGCCCATTCCCTAAGGCTAACCACCGTCACCCGCAATATTACAGAATTACTACATGCCCGGCCCCGTTCGTCGCTCGTTCTGTCCAATATCGTGTACATTACGTACGTACATTGGCGAGCCTCGTCGCCTCCAATATTAGTTCCGACGCCGCGCCGCCGCGGAAATTGCATTGATAATGCTAATTAAATTGGTTCGTTTGTCAATTGGAGGGCATAAAGCGAGTTGCCGCGCGAACACGAGCGCGAGAATGAGCACGCTGCTTTCCGGGAATTATGCCTCGGGACCGGGGAAGTGTCGGACTGACCGTAAAGTGCCGTCGACGAACGGACGAATCTTGCCAGCTTCTTCCCCTGGACGGTCTCACCGGCTTTTAGCTTATGGAATTCTTAAGTCTGCACTCTGACTACCATTTTCGTGTCGCGTCTCTGGCTTCAGCAGGATAGTAAGCTCGCCGGGCATCTTATAACTGGGAATTGTATCGACTGTAACTCTTTTAATTTATTGTCCCTATTGGCTGAATTGGCTCCGTTCGATGCGTTTTCTCAGGATTATCTGCTCCTTCTGTTTATTTTACACGTTTTTCGCCGTTTCTGAAAGAGCTGTTCGTTTTAACCCTTTGCGGTCGGCAAATTTCGCTGATGGGAGTACCAGCAGGTCAGGAGCAAATTTAGCGTTTTGCAATATATGGATATTGCATAAACATTGATATCTGTAAGTTGATCCGAACATTTGAATCTGGCATCGGGAGGATCATATTCTTTCATTATCGCTAGCCTTGTTCGCCGTGCCGCGCGCCAGGCGATCAGGAATGACATCATGTCGCCGCTTCGGCGACACCGACTTCTACGGCGACTTGCGAATGATTAAATCGCAAAGGGTTAAACATTGCTTTATCATTTAGGAAGAGTATCAGAATCCCGTACACTGATCGTTGTATGAGCAAAAAACAATAGATGACTTTCTTACTCACTTTTTCGTCATGTGGAGGTTATGAACAGAGCTTACTTTCACTAACAATTTTCCATAGAATTTGTTCAGGGTATCTAGCTTAACACAGTGTACTAGCAACTTTTACGATCACAGAGCGCATCAAAATCCTCTTTCATGGCATCGTCCCAAAAATCGGGGTTAGAACAAGAGCGAACTTACCCGAGACTGTCCAATGGCCCGGTAAAAAATAGTTCTGTCGGGAATCGCGTGAACGTCCCGCAGTTTCTCAGCTCTAAAGTTCTTTATGAAATTTCGGACGTGTTGTTCGGTTAAGCCGAACGATGGTTTCCGCGAGAGAAAGAGAAAACGCGCGGCGCGAGAAGCGTGTTTTATTATTTCCCGTGTCGCTTTCATTTCAACTGTTGGACGGTTTTTGCGAGCGGGCCCGGAGAATAAGTTTCAAATTGACGGGCAGCGTTCCTGCCCGGCCCGGAACACGGTCGTTCTTCCATTTAAATAAAAGTTCGCTATCCGCGCGGATGGAGCCCGTTTAATTCACTCCGACAAGCGTGTGCGCGCGCGGTTTGTAGTCTACACCGAGTAATAATCGTTCGAGCTTGTTTATCCTTCCCCGCCGACATCCATTCGGCGACCATAAACGCGACGAGGACTTTGTTTCACTGACCCGACATTAATTGATATCACCATAAGCTCCGACGAATTCCTCTCTCCTGCATTTGGTCACCCGTCGGTAAAAGTGAGTATTGCGTTTGGAGAATACTTAGTGGGATTTTGAAATCGCTCTTGTATTATGATATTCCAAAAATTCGTTTCGTTTCCCATTAATGAGCACAATGAAAATTTTTAGCAGTCTTTGGAAAACGCCAATAAATAAAAGAAGTCAACTGGATTTATCTGCTTTTCTATTCGAATATTAACATGCCGCGCTTACGAATGTTTTTATGCTCTTGGCAAAAAGCATTTAATCAAACGAGCCGAGCGTCTCAAACGCCGATATATGCGTCGAGGAAAATATTTTCATCAGTGGCAAATGCAAACGCAATGATGAAACTCGTCGTGTACAAAGAAAATATTAATATAAAAACGTACGTGTCGTTCTGTCGTCATCTTCGTCATTCGAGGTATTAAAAACTTGCTTTATATTTGATAAAAGCACAAGACCGTGTGCCATTTTTCAATATTTTCTCGAACCGTCGTTGAATGCTGTATTAATTGAACGTATTCCGTATGCAATACTATTTTTCGATTTTAACTCTTTACCAAGATAATTCCTCCGATAACCACATCCACGATTTTGATCGAACATGCACGTTCTGGTTTGAGAGGGTATACATTCTTTCCAACTGGATGGCAACCGGTCTTTGAAAATATTTGATGAAACTACGTCCTAGTTCGTCGGTTCAGAGGTTCGCGTGTTCGTTGCAGCGTTCCGTTTCTGACATATCGTTCTCGGAGATATCTGTCTTCGGTGCCGATCCGATGCGATCGGCCGAGAACAATGCTGTGGTATTGTTCATTTATGAAATGATACGTTTCACGCGCGGCCATTACCGATTCCCCGTGCATGCCGCTCGAGTTACGCACGTTGCGTCCCAAATGGCGTATTGTAAGCCTCTCTGCCGCGGCCGCCTACGCAATTCCACTTAAGTGGCTAATAATTGATCCGCACAATGCGACCGAGCCGCGCTATTGTGACGGTGGCCCACTTTCGATTACAATGCACATCGTATTGGAAACAGAACAATTTCGCGTCGGCCGTTGATTATTGAGACTTACGTCCGTGTCCACGCTCCCCGCGATATCTAATAATAGTCAGCAAAGACTCCTTATAATGCCGCGGCGACTGGCATCGTGGGCTTCGTTAATTAACAATATCGGACGGCTCTACCCCCGGCTCCGACTTCCCGGTCTAGCCGAATTCGAAGCCGCCATGTTCCGTTTCAACCGAAGCCCCGCGATTCGCTTGGATCGTTGATGAATTAACGGCGGTCGAATCTGGAATTGCTTTGCTAAGAGGGATCGCACCGCCGGAATCCGATCCTAAGGGCGAGAGGAATTAATATTTTGGTGAACGCCGGCCTGTAATTTGCCACCGGCGGCTCTCGTTATAGTAATTCTGCCATTGTTGACGGAGATGCCAGCTCTCGTGGTCTGAGCCGCCGATGTTCCAGTGCGAAACATGTTCATACTGCGAATTATTTTATCTATATACAGTCCCTGTAACATAAAAATTGCATTAATCCTGACGTATACCTATGTGCAATATGCAATGTGCTCGTAAAGAAATTTTCTACGAACATCTCGGGAACTTGTAATTTCCGCTAAAAACGAATATATAATAGTAAATCCGTTTTTTGATTGCCGTTTTTTGAGGACGGTTTTGAACGATTTTGAAGTTGGAACATTGATAGATGCGTTTAGTTGGCCTCTACGTGCTAGAAAAACGTCATATTTCTAACTCCTGATTGAACCTCTAGAAAACAGTTACGTCAGGTTTTCTTTTTGAGCTAGATCATATCTGTAGTGGCAGGAACAGCGTCACTTTAGAGTTGATGGAGGCATCCGCAATATCATTTTATAGAGCCTAGTCGAATTTACTTCCAAAAATATTTTTCTGAAAGATTAAAGATGTCTTACTTAAAGATGTCATACTATGTCGATGGAAATTTTCTTAAAATCATGTGAGAATAATGCATTTTTTAGTTATGTCACTATTCTTGCCGGGGTGCGATATGTCACAGAAGCGAAGATAGGTGTTTGCTTGTGTACAGCGTAGGCATTCAACTATTTATGTGTGATGAATTTTCCAACATAGTTGGTTGATTTGAATTGTCCTTTCAAATGAATACAGAGAATAAAGCGATGGGTCAACGACCATTGCCTCGCTGCAAAAACCGGTTCTCGTCCGATAACCGAAGTTAAACAACGTTGGGCGCGACCGGTATTTGGATGGGTGACCGCCTGGGGTCACCAAACCGCCAAAGGTGGTTCGGAATCCACCGTAATAAACAGTAGGTCCCGCTGAAAATTAGACTGAAATAGGCTGAAATTAGGCGACAGTGAGAGTGGAATGAAGGGGAGAGTGGGGTAAATGGATTTGAAACCCTGAGGGGACCAAATATCATTAATTTACTTTAATACAGCGATTGAACGAATTAACCGCCTAAGTGAGATCTTATTGTAACTGTAAAGTTCGGCCAGATAAATTTCTGAACGCGAAAGAGTCCTAAACGCGTTAATTGGTGCTCCGCGAATTCTTTGGTGGAGCCGCGATCAGAGCGGCGGTCGTTTTGGCGATTGTGTGCCGGCCCGAAAAGAGGAACACGTCCCGTTCGGAATGGTAGGATTGAAACTGGAAAACAGGGCAAGCCACGCCAGAGAATGAATAGTCCGCGCGCGCGCCGCCTTCGTTCCTCTCAATCGTGATTCAAGAAGCTCCGCCACAAAGCGAGGAACGGACGACGAACAATTACCGCTTGAAATTCCCTCGAAACAAGGTCAGCCCCAGCAATATCCTACGAGCGAGAACGTACCCCGTGTTTTTCCGCCGGTGGATTTATTGAATATCATCGGGCGAGACGGTATCTTTGTTTTCGAGGACACCGGGAAGAACTGCAATATGTATTCGACCAGCTGCATCGCCAGTCTCGCCCGCCATTGTCTACCTCCGTCTTCTCTTTCTGTTCTTACTCTCCCGTATATCGTCCTCTCTTCTTCTTCTTGTTCTTCTTGTTCCAGCAACCACGTTTGTATACCGTGCAGCCCGGTACCCAGGCTAAATGTGACCGCTTAATAATGTTTCTCGTGACTCGAAATTAGATTCACTCGGTACGTCAACACGAACGATTAGTATCAACGTTAGAATTCCGGTTGAACGCCGCGCCGGGAGCTCCGCTGAAGGTAATTGCGCGTGAATTTGATGGTGATTTCTTTGGACATTAGTTACGCTCGTGTGGCTTTGACACGGTATCGTTGCGTTTTAGTGTCGGGTTATTGGCACGACGGAGCATCTGTCGCGATATCTGCTAAATGAAATTTTCGGCGGAACATGTCTCTTGTTTTTCGAAGCTTTCTTCTGTAATAGAAATTGATCGATCGTGGATGATGAATTCTAAGGGGTCGAATCGATCCTTGAAAATTCTTTTTCTCGACTTTTTTAATAATCATATCAGAAATGCATACAAGTTTTACCAGGCGACATTATTCGTTAACAACTTTTATCTGGAAATTTTTTTCTCCAGAAAAATAGCCGAATTTTCGAGGGTCAGCAAAGAAACGTTGTACATACCTTCATATGCAGTACATGTCCTCAAAGTTTCGTAATTTTTTGAATTTTTTAAGAATTTTTTGTCGTGAAGCTTTGTTTCTGTGGATGATGAATTTTACGGTTGTTCTACTTAAGTGTGCTAGATCGTGGCCCGACAAATTGGGGCGAAACGCGTGTTTCTTCTTTTATGTGGCGGAGATCTGTTTCCAAGGATGATGAATTTTATAGTGGTTCTACTTAAATAGGCAAAGCAATTTCGGGAAAGTCAATTTACTCTGGCGTTATTGGAATTCTTCACCTATTATAGAGTGTTCACTGCTTCCTCTCGTTCTGTCTCTCTGTTCAGAATTTTTAAGGGATGGTTACATTAATGTAAAGTGCAGAGTTTAGGACAAAACTTCATACTTCATCTAAAGCATCAAATATTTTATAAAGATTCACAGTGAAGATATTTCATGAAGATTCTCGGGAAATCTTGTTTGGTAGAGACGAAATCCGCAGTGTGAAGGTAAAAATGTCAGTTCGTCTTCGCCGAGCCTAATTCGAAGTGAGTTTAAAAAATTCCCGTTGACGAGCCAGGCAAAGCGAGGCTGGAGATGTGATTAATCTGCTTGATCGGTCGGTCTTATTGAAATCAATTTCGTCGGGGTTCCAAGAGAGAAAAGAATCAGAGAAAGTCGGTCTCGTCGAGTGCATCCCTCCAGGCCGACTTCGCGTTGAATAATAAGTGATCGAATCCTTTTAGTCTAATTGCGATGGTAGCTCGGAGCAACAAACGCCTGACCGCGGGTTTGTTACGTGGAAATCACGATTTAGAGGATACAGCCGCCCGGTTAATGTGTTTCGTTGATTGTAAAATTTGTTTTCTCGCTTGCTCTTGCTTGTTCGAAACCCCGGAGGATCGCTTTAATGCATTGTGTATTAAAAGCTCGCGCGCCCGGTGTTTCTTGTAATTGTTAGTAATTTGTTGCGAGATCACTGATTGTTTCGGGTTCAACTGTTACTTCTGCATTATGGAAAGTGATTCGTGTATACCTTCGTGCATCTGTTGACCATTTAAAGCGTTAAATTATAATATTTACAATATTTTTGTGTTATTAATACACATGTCTGAAAAAAGTCTGTTCGTGTAATGGCAACAAAGTCGTAAATGTGTGCTTCCACGCGATTTTTTCAAAGACGTCAAAAAATCGAAGTTTCCAGGAAACTTTCCGAGAGTTTTCCACTTCATTCTTCGAGTACCTCGTTTCCACTCTTCTGAAATACAAATTCACTCAGCCAATCAACTATAACTCCACTGAACTTTGCTCCGTAGTTTCCTTATTACGTCTCCCAATTAAAAACGATTATTTTGACTAAAGATCCAAAAATGAAATATTAGGACTCAGCAAACATTTCTATTGTACTAAACAAACATTTACAAGATTACAAATTTTTATGGATTTAAAGGAAAAGTAAAACACAAATTTTCATAGAATCTCATTTTCCCTATATACGTTTCAATTTGCTATAAAATGATTTTGCTCGCGTTTGACATTTAAACTACCGCGAATTTCAAGTGGGGCGTACGAGCATTCTCTCTCTCTCTCGATCGTTTGATCTAAACGCACCATAAACGCGGGAAGTGTGGCGATATTATCGATCAGGCGTTTCCGGCGTAAGGGTTCAGCGCGAATGAACACAGCTCCACGGAAGTATCCGGGCGATTCTCGTGGATCCGCGGCGGAGGCGAAACGTAAATAAGTTTCGTCCGCTCGGAAAAAAGTACAACTCGAAGGAATTACACGGCGAAGTTGCGCGCTTAAGTCGCACTCGAGGAATCCGGCGCGGCGAGTTGGTTCGCAACTAACCCGGCCCGGCTCTGGCACAGTTCTCGCGGCACTTTCGCGCCATTATCGTTTTTCTTTCGGATTCGATCTGCCGCGACGCGCCGGGGCGAAAGCGGAGGCGACGATATCCGTCGGAATAAGGTATTTTTAAAGGGAAGATTATTATCCGGACTCTCATTACGCGCCCGCCCCGACGATAAAGATTACGGAAGTATCCGGCGCGATAAAATAGCACAATTTGCTGGCCCTGGTGAACCCCGCAGCTGCATCATTGTTGCTGTGGACGAGGAAAAGAACATTGTAGAAAGGAAGAAGAACAGAGAGAGAGAGGGAGGGGGAGAGACACAGAGAAAAGGAGTGAGAGTAAAGAACACAGTAAAATCCTGGGGAGCCTGTGGGAGGATGAGGAGGGGGAGGACGGAAACGGAGAAGGTAGTAGATGGCCAGCTTGATTATCCGGACTCAACCAATCTTCATCATGCAGCTGTTTTTCCCATTCTACGACTACTCGGGTGGCGTTATCTCGCTCCTTCGACCTGGAAGAAAATTCCCGGGGCGAACTACCGCGCCGTGTCTCCTCTCGTCTTCTCCTCTCTGCCTGCTGTTCTCTTCCTTGGAAATTAACTGACCTTAACAATCGCCGTTCATAAACACTAGGATGAGAGCCTGGTCTGCCAGCAAACGGTAGCCACCCGCGCGCTGCTACGGGGAGCACAGCCTGGGTGGTTTGGCTCGAGTAGAGAAAAATCGAGACGGCAGCCTGGGACACACAGGACTATCCACTTCCACCGGAGCTATTTTATCTTAACTGTCGCAGGTTCACCCGACTCAGCCCGACCTGACTCCCGGCCTTAGCTGCCCTAGCCATCCGGGGGAGGATAAGAAGGTAGTTAGTATGAGGAGACATTAGTGGCAGCAACTGGGGCGGCTAAGCTTCGCAGCGCTTCCATGCGACCCTCTGCTTCCTTTCCTCTCGCACCACCCTCGCCACCTACGTCACCCTAACGCCACCTTTCCGTTCGCTACCTTCACCTTTTACCTCTTCCTCGCGCCGTGCTGCCTGTCCCCCACTGTCGCGAATGTGCTCGCTGGACAAAACTGTTGTCGTTCTATCTCTATATGTTAGACGTATCACAATGCTATCACACAATTAATACTTCTCACATTGAAAGTGAAGTATTTCTACCTCCATAATTCAGAGTACAAAACGTTCGAGGAACAAACTGATTCTACTAGACACAGTATAATCGCTCGACCCCACTAGACAGATCAATCATCCAAGCCCGAGGCTGCGAAGTCGATTCCAGCATCTGAAGTCCTCGGAAGACAATCGTTCTTTCGAAGACATTCGTCGCTCTTCCACTACTCTCTCAGCAAGTTCTCACGAACTTGCGAAGTCGCCCGAACGACGTCACGATTCAGCTGGTAGTGGCCCTCCGACTACCGGCACACACGTTTGCCAGAGGGGACACGTCTGTCCCGTGCGGGGGAGGTCACGTTCGACAGGATGTAAACCTGGACAGAATTCTATGATCTAATACGTGGCAGCAGGTACGCTGTTGCCGTTACGCTATCGATTCCCAGGGTGAGGGCCCGGTTCCATCGGTAGGGTGGCAAAGGTAGATGCTGTGGCAGCGTCGAGGGAGCAGGTGTAGCTCGTCAAGAGGACCCACGGTGTTCTCTCAGAAATTGGAACTTGCTGGACAGCGAAACACATTCGTGTTTTTCGAGAGATTTCGATCTTGCAATTTCAAAGTTGGAAATCGTACTGTATCCAGTTCGTGGATCGACTATTATAAATAGAGCGCCACTGTCAAAGTCGTCTTCGAGCTACTTTTCCTACCTCCTCTTTACTTCCTCTCTTAATTTCGACCCCATCAATTTATTTCGGTTTCCTTCCCAACACAGTCTCCAACGTCTTTTGCCCCATAAAACCCTGTAGTTCCATTATAAAAAAATTTCCAAGCAAAACTCGTACAAAAACCGACTGATAATTGCACCCCGGATACTCGTACGAATTCATACTATTTTTACCAATTAAAAAAACTCATAAAATTCCTCACCGACCCCATAAAAATGCAATTACTCAACGAACGGAAACTCGTAAAACTTTGAACATCGCTCTTCATAGAATTTCATAAACAACAACCGCACACGGCATTCCCTAATACAGTAAGTTCTCGACTTACGCGGATTTTTATAATCGAATCAGAAAACCAATTCCGAACTGCGAAATTCGTTTTCTGATTACCAGAACGGGAGCTTTACACATGTGACAGAAGCGAAGATAAGTGTTAGCTTGTGTACAGCGTAAGCATTCAGCTATTTATGAGTGATAAATTTTCTACGAACATAGTTGGTTTATTTGAATTTTCAAAAGCAGATCGTATTAATAACCTTTCCAGCGGTGACGTTCAGGCGCAATTCGACTTACGCAGAGAGCACTGGAACGAATTAACTGCGTAAGTCGAGGACTTACTGTAGTCGTAAACAGTGGCAGCAAGACGAAGCTGTTTCGACTCGTCGTCCTCGCTCCGGCGAGCAGATCTCGTAATACCGCGGCCGCGTTTGACAAGTGTATGTTGTCTTGATACGTTCCTTGGCGTGTCTCGTAACCGTCTTCTATCGACACAGCCGGAACGGTTAGAGAAAATATTTTTATGCCTGATGCGACACGGCCACGGGAATACGCCGGGGGAGTCCGGGACACGCGGCTGGGAATACTGTCACGTTCTTGTATCGCGTTAGAATTTGATGAAACGTTCGGAAGGCGCACGTTCCCCGGGTAGCTGGGACGTATTTTGAGGGGCTTCCTATTCACCCACGCCGCGGGACAACCCGGAATATCGTGCGTCGCGAACACGAACGCGAAATGCGAATGCGAAACGCAGCCTCCACGGTTCATCGACCGATCGCTCGCTCTCCCTCCTGCCTAAACAAACGCGGCGAATATTAAACGCGACTCTCCTCTCGGAGCCACTCGACCTATCGATGGCTTTCTGGTAAATGTTATTTCGGAAACGATTGATATTCGATGTGCCGCAGCTTCGCCGCGAACGCCGACCAACTACGCACACTGCCGACAAGTAGAGTAAGACGGTATCGTGTCAGACTGCAGTAGCGAAAGCTATTCGCGCGGCGAAGGTTGAATACGATTCGACCGCGATGCAAAGTTGCGTTTAGTGTTTCCTATTATTATGCCTCCGCGTTTATTGTTGCCGTTGTGCGCCGGCATTGTATGCAGATTGTTATATAAATTGAACAATGCCGGGAGACGTCACCTTCTGCCGCATTGTGCCGCGCGTCGAAGATGCTTAATAAAAGCGTTATATGAATATGCAGGTTCGAGGGGATTCATTGATCGTTCATGTTCCATTTGTGGGATCGCAAGTCGGTCTACTCGTCCGGCGGTAGATCACGGTTGTTCTACTTCGTTAGGCTGTTGGTCATTCGCACTCTACTTTTGCGACCATGCATCACACCTGTTCCACCTACTTTGGAAATGGGCAACTGCTGTTCCACTTACCGGGTCATAGATCAATTTTCATTTTATTTGATCGTGAGTCACTCGTTTGTGTTATTTAGCAGAGCATGTGATGTCATTTGTTGGAATATGGGTATACAATAAACCACACTCTATTAAAATATGAAATAGAATTTATTCAAGGTAATATATCTTTGAAGGCACGTTGTGAGGCACGTCTTTACTGTTCGACAAACACGACACGAGTGAGGGTCGCTTCTAGAAAAACGGACGACGATCTAAGAAACAAGTGAGAGTTGAGGGTCCCGTGACGCGGACAGCATAGATACAATGTATTATTAGTATAGGCGCTCGAAAGTCAAGCGATCCAATTTGCCTACTGGTAGCAGTAGATTATTTTTGTCAATTTGTTTCTTAAATAAATTCCAACATTATTTTAGTGTTGGACCGATTTTGGAAGTGGGTGACTGCTGCTCCACTTATCAAATCATTGATCAGTTGTAATTTTATTCTGATGATCGTGGGTCACTGCTTTTGTTTCATTTATAGGAGCACGTGACATCGATATTAGATTAGGGAACATTGCTATTCCACTAGTCTGACCATAAGCCACCATTTTCCGGACCACAAAATTTTCTTAGTTCACTTGTATCACCATATACTAATTCTAATCCATTTACCAGACACAATACTATTTCTAATCCACTTGTCTGACCATAAATTCCTATTCTGGTTGCGTGGTCAGAAGGCATCACATATTTTAGTTATCTATCCGTAGAGCTTGCATAATCCGCTTGTATGGCAATAAATCGATTCTAATCCTCTTGCCAGACCATATTTTAGTTGTGCTCGACTTGTCTGTCCGTCAGCTGTCTCTATTCTACTTGTATGTGCATCATTCGAACATAATTTACTTACCAGAACATATACCAGTTTTATTATACAACTTGACTAGACTAGACCACAGACGTTTATTAATTCTATTTATGACTGTTTTAATTATCGGAGAATTATTCAGTGTTCAGAATTCTTTGTACAAGTTGTAACACGTTCCTCAACATAAAAATTCCTCCACTTTCCGCCTTTGTAAGATGCACCTCGTTAAAATGTGATATTTTAAATGTAACATGATGTCTTAATGTAACAAGTAAACCAAGAACGGGAAGGAAATATTATCCCAGAATCCTTGACGCAACTTCTCCGGACGTACATGCGAGTGATAAACACGATACAGTTCAAAGAGCGTCTCTGCCGTTTCTCATGCTCCGCAAAAATACAGAGAACTTTCAAGAAAAATATAAAAACAAGTAACGAGATAGCCCGGTGTAGCACACCTAACACTTAACCCAGCATCAAGCCCAGCAACTTTACAGCATGTAACATTTTTGTTGCAGGTGAGCCACGATTTGCCACGAGACCGAGCGTCGCGAGTGCCAAGTTAGCGCCAATAAAACGTTGATTAGCAGTAACCTAGCGGATTGGACCATTCCTACGTAAACATCCGAGCACGAAGCCCATGGAAAGCCCGGTCCGACCATAATTCCTTGGTATCACGTCTCGACTTGTAAAAAAGCCGACTGGCATTCGCGGATCGCGGACGCGTAATTACTGAGCCGTTCAAATCCCGAAATCGTTATCGCAATCGTCGCGAGTCCGCAGTGCCCGATGTACCGCGCAGAGTCCCCATAACTTTTTACGGGGGCCGGTTAAGCAATCGGACAGCCGTTATGTTTACCGGAATAACACCTCTAGAAAATTACGATCCGTTGATAGAATCAACGCCGCGTTTTCCCTCGCCGAGCCCCTTCCAGGAATAGAACGCAACTACGCTTTCCTCCGATCTGTTGTTCCGATAGCAGAATGCGTTAACCATCCGCGAACACGCTATCCCAAGGCTCGTTTTATTTTCGAAACGGCCCGCCGTGTATTTTTGAACGCCACGCAATCCTGTTCATGGACCAAACCAATTAGCGACCCGTTGCAAACTGCTCGGACATGCACCTGGAATTGTACAGAGCGCATCATCGAACCTGACCACTTTCATTATTCTCGGTCATTAGTGGACCAATACAAAATTTTGTACAGGGTGGACCATCCAGTAATTTCGTTATTAGTTCACCTATCCAAATTTTGTACAGGCCGAACCATCTAATATGGTCGGCTCAGTTAATTTCTTTATTAGTGGACCAAACCCAATTTTATACAGGGTGCAAAATTTAACGCGACCGCAATTATTCTTGTTGTTAGTGGACCAATCCAAATTTTGTACAGGGTGCACCATTTAACGCGAACATCTCAGTTATTAAGAACACGGGTCGCATTTTCCGCGTAATCGCGAACGACCATCTCCTCGCCACGGTTTATTACGAGATGACTCGAGGAATTTTTGCATTACATTAAGGACAGCCCCTGCCATGACGCTAAAAATGGTAGACTATCTGCGAGAATTTTTCCAGGAGAGATATAATACTAGACGAGAGAATTCTTAACTTTGTGGATTTGTTGACCTATACTTTAACAACACGCGATATCTTTTCTGGGAAAATAATATTAATTTGTATAAACGATTTAATTGTATTTGCTCTAAACTTCAGGCGACAGAATTGACAAAACATCCAGAATCCTCGGAGAGAGATATTTCCAAAGGCTCGACGCGCCATAAAATGCAAACAACTGGAACCGGCCAGGATAGATCATTTTTCCGAAGCGAAAAGCCCCTTAAACGGCAGGCGGCTGATAAGGAGATTAGATAGAAATGATTTACAGCGACGAGGCGATAGGGCCCGGGTTTCGACCGTTCCATTTCGCGAAATCCTCGACGTAACGGAACCGAACGACCACAGTTATGCCGCGCCGGTGATTGATCTCCGCGTGTGCTCGCCATCCCGACGCATAGGTATCTATGGTAATTAATCGAAGGAGAAAACGCGTTTCCGTATTACCGCAGGGATTGGCCCACTCCGAGTGCCACGCGTTAATCTCCCGTGAAATTAAATTCCTAATTAATTTCGGATTGATTGTAATATTACCGCGCGCCTCCGTAGACTCTGCCGCTGACACGCGCTCCATCTCGGCCACGAGGCAAAGTCCAGCTTTTAACGTTTTTGCGGAAATATTTTTTTTCCTTTAACTTTGTTCGACTTTCAACCACCTTCGCTTTTCGCTTTCGCCTTCTGCTTTTCACTGAAACTTCGGTTGACCTTAGTCGTCGCCTGTTAATGTGATCCCGAATGACTGTGCTTTATTAAAAAGTAGTTTCAAAATGTTATTTAAGTAACGATTTTTAGAAGAAATGAAACTTGTGAATTTAAAAATTTCAATTTGTGAATTGTGAATTCAAAATTTTTTAAATTTATATGAATTGTTAAATTGTGAATCTAAAAACTTGATATTTAAACGTCTCTTTATAAAAGACGAATTAGCATAGTATAATGGGTTAATAAACGTGAAAGGTTTAAATGGGAGCTGGACAAGTCTCGGTGCAACCATGTTCGAGCCAGGATGAAATATCAAGTTCGTAGGGAGTAGAATGTGGTATTGGAGTAGAATACGGCCTGCATGTAGCCAGACAAGTTGGGTGAAGTTCCATGTTGGATGTGAGATGAGTAGTTGAGCTGCGCACAAAGCCTCATTGCTAGTATATGTAATGTCTGTTCTAATGTAAGTAGTTTCAGTCAGCTCTCAGTCAGACATACATAACGAATCTCTTGGCTGCGTACACTGGTAGAACATGACGTATTCGATTTTGGATATAGAGTGCGAATATACGTCTCGTTGGTGGCAATTGCATATTAGAAAGTTATATTATTAGGTGTACAAATAAGTTCGGTGCCTTTACATATATTCAACTGTGATTGCATTTCAAATTAAAATTTTCTCCCGCCGCTTTGGGGATTTAAAGCATCAACCTTACCCTACTAAACGCACTACATGTAGTAATAATATTTGGTCCCCTCAGGGTTTCAAATCCGTTTACCACTCTCCCACTCTCACTATCGCCTAATTTCAGCGGGACCTACTTTTTATTACGGTGGGTTCCGAAACACCTATTTGCCAACAACACGCAGCGCGTACCCAGAGGGGTCAACCCCCGGCGTGTACCGAGCGGACACCCATCCAAGCACTGCCTGCGCCCATCGCTGTTTAACTTCGTTGATCGTACGAGAACCGATTTTTGCAGCGAGGCAATGGTCGTTGACCTAAACGCACTACATAAATTTTCGCTAATTGGTACGTAACCTCAAAAAACAATACTTTGCACCATGGCGTTTAAGAAACAGCACATTCGACACTGTATGCTTTTTGCATTTGAATTAAAAAAAATGCTGCTGAGGCTAAATGAGTATTGTACGACAATCCCAAGAGACGAAAGTCATGGGTTCATCCGGGTGAACCAGCAACATCTACTGCGAACATTCACGCTAAAAAAGCGTTACTGAGTATTTGGTGGGATTTCAAAGATGTCATTTATTATGAGTTGTTGAAACCTGGAGAAATTATTACTGCTGAACGGTATCAACAACAAATGATTCATTTAAGCGAAGCAATTGAGCAAAAGAGGCCTTTTACTGGAGGCAGTGGAACTAGGCAAATGATTCTGTTGCATGACAACGCACGACCATATGCGGCGAAGACAAAACTGGAAGTCATTTCTTCTTTCGGCTGAGAGATTCTTCCGCATTTTTTCATTCATCATTCTAAGTTCAAATCTCTCGAAGAGGTCCACACAAGCATTGATGAGTTTATTCGATCAAAACCACCATCTTTTTATAGAAACGGGATTCGCCAGCTACCCAAAAGGTGGGGGAAGTGTATAGATAGTAATGGTGATTACTTTGAAACATAACGTGTATTCCTTTTTTTTTATAAATAATGATCAAAAGTATGCTCAAAAGGCATCGAACTTATTTGTACACCTAATACATTTCCTCAAATCTAAAAAGAAAATTGTTCCTCTATATTTGTATTTCTTTGTTATTATTTTTAATAAAATGGCGTATATTGTCTGTTCTATAGACTTGAGAAGGTTCTCTCAAATTGGAACCGGACGGTCTGCAACCTTTCCTAGAAATCGATCGATACGAAGTAGCAAATTGGTTGGAAAATAGAATGTGAGATTAAAGTAGAATAGGGTCAGCATGTAGACAGACATGTAGTCATGCGAAAGTAAGGCAATTGCGGACTGTGCGTCTGAATTCAAATTGAAAATTGGTTGCTGCAATGATAAGAAATAGAAGTTGAGTTTACTTATATTCTTAACAAATTCTACCAAATCAAAAGTAATATAAAATAATTTTCAAAAATGTGTATATATCATTCTGAATGAAAATTACAAAATTAAAATTCACAACTTTTTGATTGGGTTAAAAAATGTGCTTACATTAAAAAGAGAACAAAGATTCGGAAAATTCAATGTCCATATTATTTAACTCGGCCGATCCAGCACGCATAATTACACACTGAGATTTCACGAGACTGCCCTATGCGCCGAATTGCATGGGTGCAAATGTTGCGCGCTTAGAACTCGATGCGAACCCCGCTCGCGATATTATAATATCCGTAATGAACGAGACATTCAAGCAACAATTAATCTAGTTAGATTTAAAGGTCTCGCGAGTGTCCCGCGCGTCGAGTACGGAAACAATTCCCGTGCATCGGTTTTCCGTGGCAATTGCGACCAAACTATTCTCGCCAACAGTTTTGTTATTTTGCCACGGATGACCGGTGTGAAATCGGAGTCGCTTCTCAACCATTTACAATCATGTAAATAAAATTTTCTATTCGAATTTTTGAAATTTTGTTCCATTCATTTTGCCTAATGATCTTGTTAGGATTCTTCCCAATAATTTCTTTCAAAAATACTCCTTAATAATACTTTTTCCAATAATACCGCTGGAAGAATGCTAGAGTAAAGTGAAGTTCGATATAGGACAGTGATTAAAATGCCAATCGACAGGTTTTCCGGTAGGCAAAGTGTGAAACAACGAACAATGCCGTGACCATAGTGGACAGTCGTTCGAACGAAAGATGAAAAAGCTTGTCGTGGCGGATCGGAATATCGGGAAACTCCGGTATCTGGAACGTTAGAAATCTACTTTTTGCTGGAGCCGCCGCCTGGTTGTACTTTTACAACGCCAGGCCGCATTATTCACCGAGGACGGCGGAAACCGAAGTCAGCTTAAAGTAGCAATAAATATTCTAACGACCGGGCTTGTTCAACAACTGAAAGGCTGTAAGCTGTGTTACTTTGCCGCGGTCTAAAAGTGTCCCGGAAGAACCGCGCCGGAGTTCCTTGACAACCTGTCATTGTTCCTCGTCTCGGTAATTAATTGTGCAGCCTTGTTCTAAAGAGGCTTGGCGCAATGGATTGATGCACAGTGTCTCTCGGAATTCTGTTAGCTTTACCTGATAAGTAATTTCGCTTTGAACGATATTGTTTCGGTAATTAATGTTCCGTCAAACGTTTATTTGCGACCAGCTTCCTCGGGTTACCTTGGACAAAATATCCTCTTCCGTGTCTTCAAGCTTAGAGTATCGTTTTACTCTGTTGCCGGGGAAATACTTTACATATCAAACTAACGATTTTCGACAAATTTAGATATTCAAACTGTCCTAATTTTGTAAAAATGGATCAAGCAAGACATAGAAGCTGCATAGACATTTATTTCAGTTTCTAGATAATTATACTCAGTTACAAATAATACAACAGCATTTTTACTTTCTTAAAATACACAATTGAAAATCCACTCAATTAATTGCTTCGGCCTATATATAGGGTTGAAAATCGACAATTTCACGAAACACTTGCAAGAATCACTGCATCGTGTTTATAATCCTCCATGCACCAATTTGCAGTAACTCTGCAAAAACTCCGCCAATTCTCGTAACACAAAAGAACAACAAATACTCGAATCTCGGCGTGCTTCGGATTCGCGTGAAGCAGTCCCGGTAACAACGAGAGGACTCGAAATTTCCGAGGAACACATTGTTTGCGCTGTATCACATCGATTTCTGTAAACTCGCGTGTTCACGAGGATCCCGGGAATCAGTTGGTAAAGAGCATCGATTCGAAAACACTTGAAATTCGTTCGAAAACGACGATGTCCCCCACGGAAGACCAGGTCTCGCGAGATAGACGAAAGGATAAAGCTAACACCGTTGCGAACACCGAGCCTAGCGAAGAACGTGTACAGTTTTCTCGGGCAACACACGAGACTCACCCTTCGTTTCTACGTTCTGTCTACATGTCACTCAGTTACTCTTGGGCTCGCTTATTCCCCCGGGGGCACAGGAGTGTGACATTTTTATCCGGACCCGGCCCTCCGGCAACGCCAGACACGTTCCATTTCCCTCTATTTACTTCGACTAAACATGAGAAAGCACCGACCGGTCGGCCCTAAGGAACGCATCAAACTTACAGCAATTAAGTCCGATGGAAAACAAGTCCGCGCGACACGCCCTTCGAGCATTCCCGACACCCTTTGCGTCTCGATACTGAAAATTGCAATGGGAATTCACGTCGTCTTTATGATGACCACACGTCCTCTATTTAACGCTTTATCCACCGGAAGACCATTTCTTTTACTTCAAGCATTTCAAGCCTTGTGCTCAGATCTACTTTATCATTGTTTACATCATTATTATTACTCTACCCATACATGTATAGATAAAAGTTGCTTAAAACAGTGATCTTAACAATACACAGATTTCAATCTCACCGAAATCGTCGAGGACTCGCTAGGACAAATAAAAGGGGTTCAGAGAGCTGCTAAGGCATAGTGAGCTAAATAGCCCTGTCGTTTCATAATAGCTTCACTCGACCAAGACGTTACAAAGATCCCACTTGACTCCCTGTTGTCCGCCCTGTTGTAAGGATGTTTGTTGTCGGGCATCTTCGGGCTAAAAGGATATTGAGGAGAACCCATTAGTGGGGCCGTGGCTGAGCCGTCATTGGCAGCGGTACTTCGTTATGGAGTGGAGAAGCTCGATTAAGCATTTTACGAACCACGTTTCTTTTTGGTTTCTATCTCTTTCTATTCATATAGATAAATGTTATTTTGCATGAATATAATGCATGAACTGCTGAGAAGAACTAAAAAGTTTTCATACGCGTGAACACTCAAGGTATTGCGAATTTTATTTTATAATAAAACTGAGTAATTTAAATTAAAGAATTTAATTTAATATTCTAAAACACATTTATACATTGTTTCATCTCGGTGTCGCAGACTATACACATTATAAATGTATAATGTATCCGCAGCCGATTTACAATACCAGCGGACAATTCCATAAATCCAAGCCCCGAGCCGTTCTATTACAATCAAATATCGACCGCGGATCGATACGCGGTCCCAAATGGCTAAACAAACTCGGGAAAAACTATGGTGGCAGTCCGTTGTATCGGCGATCAACGGGTTAAATCGTCGATCGCTACCCGTCCCGGATAACATTGTCCAGCTGATGGTTAATTTGTAGTTTCGCGACGAATAAATTCGCGGAACAAAAAGCTGAGCGAGAGACCCGAGCTCCAGGAATTTTCGTGGAAACCCGACGGAAGGCCGGGAGAATTACGAGACCTGTTCCTATACTATACTCGCGCCCGCGCGTGGTATCTATTAACAATGTAAATACATGTGTCCCGCACGTGCGATACAGCGTTAACCAGGGGTCGAGATATGTAATTCCATTGTTCGCAATTGCGCCTTCTGTTAAAACTTGAATGCGACTCCGCCCCGACACCGTTTATTTATGTCACTGGACGCGCCGGTGTCTGCTCGCGAGAAAAAAACGACGGTTTATTCAAAATAATCGTATTAAGCTGTCCCTCTCGCGGTATTAGAATTCCGTCGCAGTCGCCATTGATCCCTGGGAGTGTGCACGTCACTGTAAAATTTTGGGAAATTCCGAATTCCGGGAACATTATCATTTTAAAGACTCCTGTTTTTGAACCAGTGAATTCCTAACATTAAAACTTGGATTTTCTGCATTATCTCGTCAAAACCTACAGGATTACACTTAAAAAAGAAAAAAATGTTTGGCTTCCTGAGATGAAGTTCAGTTCACATTTTATTTTCATTTACACAGCAACAGAAGGGGTGAAGGAAAGGAACATAACGCATGTTTCCTTCCGAGTGGCAGATCTTCTAAGCATCAGTATGCGGCGTCAACCGGTCCTCCCGAAACGCACAACATATTCAAACATTTCGTTCACGCAGGTGCCTGTGAGTGACACTTTCCACCGACTCATCCTCCGTAATGAAAAAGCGCCGACCCAATCGATACTCTTCGCGAAACAATAGCTCGTTCCTTTCGTTTCGTCATTCAGCCAGACGTTGGCTTTGTCGTTCACGCTAATCCATTTCGAAACGATGCCACGTTCGACGAACGTATTAAAACGTCGACTGGTTGCTCCGTGTAACTGTGGCTCGTAGAGACAGCAAGGAAGAAAAAAACATGGTAAAAGGAGAGAGAAAGAGGAGAAACTTGTAGATAAAAAATTAATAGCACTGGAACTTTAAGTCTGAAAATCCATGAAAAACATGAAAATCCAAATAAAAAGTGTCGTCCATTAAAATGTCCATTTAAAATTATTTTTCGCATTTGATTAAAATTTTGCACAGAGCAAGGGAGTCGAGGGAGAGGATGGAGAGAGACTAACGGAGGCGTGAAAAGTAACTTAAGCGCTTTCATGACCGAACGATTCCACGTTCGCTTCAGGTTTCGCAGAAGGAGAATCGCGTGTCAGGGCAGCTCCTCGTGGCCACCCCCGCACGTTTGCACTTTAGCGATCCCCTGTCCAGCCATGCCGGCCACGAATGCGCCCCCTATCTGCCGCATTACCGCTCATGAAGGCTGTAATTACCGATAATGCCTCGAAGAACCGGATACCGTCGGCCACGAGCGATCCTACTGGTCGACGCTCTCCTTCCTTCCCTTCTTTTTTTCCCCCCGTCGATTTTTACGTGCGTGAAATATCAAACGCGCTATCATCGCTGCCAAACACTCGATAATTCCGCTAGGACGAAGGGGAACCAGTCGATTCGTTTGCTAGACGATGCCGGGATTTTTGGTGGAGCCCCTACAAGATAGATCGAATTGCTCCCAACAATAATACCTAATCTACAGGGAGAAAAATGTTGTGTGCAGGCTTGCACAAATGTTTTTCGAGCTAGATTGTCTTATGACGTTCGCCCCCTGCTTGGAATTCTATGGTCTTCGAATGTATCGACACTTCATAGGTCGATTGCCTAATAGACGCTTTGCAAATTTTGCATCATTATACGAAAAGAAAGTTTTCAGATCATTAAACTGAAATGAACTAATAAACAATTTTCCTCTATCTTGCGAATGACATTTTATCTTGAATGTATAAAATTTTTGAAGCGGAATATTTCCCTTGAATACGTACAATCATGGTCATACAAAGGAATAGTCGGCATTACAGGTGTAAAATGATCTCTTTGTACGTTCGAAATAAGTTACGACTTCCGTGAGAGATTAAATGGCAGGTCACAATTGGAATTTCAATTTCTTGTTTGCCAGCTACGCCGCGAAACTTCATGAGAACTCATATTTTTATCGGGAAATTCAAAGAAGCTGGAATTAAACGAAATTCTATTTTCTTCGTGAATGCTTGCGGTAAATTGAAATAAAATCTATATTTCGTTTTATTAAATTTTTCACTTTTCTGTCCTTTTATGTATTCCGTATAAACCCTTACAAGTTTATAAATCTATAATACATTTAATTATGTTGAAATACGTATTGAAGATCTCGGCCAGAGTTTCAGCAGTAGCTAAAACGAGAATAAAAATTGTTCAAATTCTGTTTTACATCGATCTTTGTACGCATTAGTCAATTCCTCTACTCAATTTCATTGGATTTAATTTCATGTATTTTTTGAAAACTTCCTGTGTCTTTAATTATTCGCGGAAAATTCACAGCTGTGCGTGAAATGTCTCACAACAATGGCTTATTAATACTGTGGAGCATTGTTAAGATATTTAAATTGGGAAAATAGAGGAATATACAGCGAATAATACAGGCTGAACCATAAATCATGTCTCATTGGAAAATTGCGTCATTCCACTTCTATTCATTACGTTTTCAAACCTTTATTTCGAAGTCTCAATTTATGTTCCAATAATACTTACAATTCTGTCTTTAGAAATTCTAAAAAAATTGAATTGTGGACTCACGTGGAAACTGTTAGCTTCTAGTAAATCTAACAAATGTCAATCAAAAATTGAGAATGATGGATTCTGACCAAAGGAATCTGATTAGGAGTTGAACATGTCGCTAATGACCCAGAATTCCGCCGGAACTAATTGGTTTTTGGCAGGAGGAACAGCCGACACCATAATACCGCGTATAATCGTTCCGTTCGCGTCTTATTAAGCGCCATTATGCGCGCGTTTTATTATCGGCCCAGTCAGTCGGTCAAAATATACAATTATCGAAATATCGATTATCGCCGATAATTGCAGTCGTGTAACAACGGTCTCGTTAGCGACTGTCGTCCCCATCTTACGTTTCTGCCATTAAAATCGAGACGCCTGAGAGGGGCAAAACGGTAACGAAGACCGTTGGTCGCCAGACGATTCATGGATAAAAGATCAAATGGCGCGGGAATATTCATTTTCGAGGCTTTACCGTCGAATAATCATGCAACAGACGCGGTTGTTCTCGACTTGCCGGACGTCGATGCAACGCTGATGACCGGGTGGTATTGTTAATAAAGACTTTCGTATAATTTCTATATTGTCCGTATATCCGTAGCGAGTCTCCCGAAAATACACGGTTCATTAATTAAGCTTCTCTACAGAGGTGTTTCATCGCGATGAAAGCGTGTTACGGGAATTTGCTTTTTCCGTTTCGGCGCTGCTGACAGGAATAATTCTTTTGTATTTTTGCACATTTTGCACAGCTAGTTTCGCGACGGTACAAAATAATTGGATTAAAATTCAGAATTATTCAGAGTTGTTCAAATTTGTTAATCATAAGAATATTTGCAGAGTCAGTTTCATTATAGAAAATGTCTACAATCCATTTATTCGATAGTAGGTCGACCTGAATCTATACTTGCCTGACTTATCTACTTGTCCTGACTATCTATATTCTACTTGCCTGGCCACATTGTCCCTATTCTACTTATTTCATTATAAACCAGTCCTATTCTACTCGTCCGACTGTAAATCATCAGTATAATCTACTCCCATGCCCGTAGACCAGCCCTACTCCACTTGACTGATCCTAAATCATGCCCATAATCCACTTGTTCGATCGTACATCATCCCTAATCTACTTGCCTGATAATTGATCATCCCATTCCACTTTTCTGACCACAAGTCGACTCTACTCTACTTGGTCGATCATTAACCAAACCTATTCCACTTGTCTGACCCTAAATTATCTCTGCAGTTCACTTGTTCGATCGTAAATCATCCGGAATCTATTTGCCTGACTCTAAATCATCCCGAATCTACTGGACTCGCAAAAAATATTGCCATCCCACTACATGGAATGAAACTGTGCATGACATAATCATTGCTCACTGTGCTCGAAAATATTTTGTTACTTCCCAATGAATTTATTTGTGCAGAATATTTATTTCGACATTTCGATTTGAGCCAACTCTTGTTTAACCGTGAGCGCCGTAAAATTTCGAAAAATAGAACGGAGTTTCGCGTTTCCCGAGCATATAAACGTATTGAATTGTTGCAAACGTTCGTCGGAACGGTTCTGTTTTTAATTCCCCGATGGGAACGGTGAAAAGGAATTCCACGGTTCGCGAAAGACAACGTTAACCGCTCGCAATCGGCCGATCGAGGTAAATCCACAACGATTCGAAGGTAATCTACGATGGTACCTCCTCAAATGAAACAAGCCAATACGCTGGATTACCTCTAACAAGAGAAAAATACCGGCCATTGCTTCGCCACCGGGCGGAACTGCTAATACCGAGCTTTATCAATTCTTCCCGACCAACGCGGAAACAATTCCAGCGGCCGCCACCGCCGCCTTCGTTTAAAACATGAACAGGAGAGAATTCGCCGGACTCCGTGACTCGAGCCACCAATACTGGAAATTATTGATAGGATCCGGAGAGCCTTTTGTACGAACAAATACCCTGAATTATTACAATGTATAAATACTCCTGAACGTGACCCGCTAATATGTTCCTAGTGAAGACAAAGTCTAGCTTCTTATCTTGCATGATTCCCGTGGACGATTAATCGAGAAATATACTGTAGAAAATGAACGAGATAATCGAATCGCGAATACACGGTTTCATAGGGCGCGGATTTGCGAAGCTGCAGGAGTATTACGATCGAAGATCCGCAACAAACAGCGTTAAGTGGTCCGGTCTGGTTTCGGAGGTGTTCGGAACGGTGCGGAGCGTAAAGGCGCGGCATAACGCCGTGGAAACCACGGACGATGGTCGGAATAAATATCGCGATGGTTTCCACGGGAATCCGGGGCCTTGGGAATGGATGAAGCGTGGTTAGCACATGGCCAACGGAACGGTTCGGCCGCCTATAAGCGTTCCTGCCGGAGCGTCTAGGCTACTGATCGTGAACACGCATACATCAGTAATAATGTGAAGCAACTGTAAGCCCCTTAGGTAGACCGTGTGGCCCGATATAACTGGAGATTAAGCCATCACAGAACGCTTACCATAAATTGATATTAAAGTTCCATTATAATACGACGCGGTATCGAAGCTAAACGTCACGCCCGCGTACACGCGCACGCGCCGCCGAATTTACAAGGACGATTTACCTGTCTCATGAAACGAACGTGTCGCCTCTTTCTCTCTCTCTCTCTCTATCTTTGTCTCTGATCCTACCCTGAGTTACAGTAATTAATTAGGCAGCCACTTTTACCGATGACGCCCCGACCCGCTGCACTGACTACTTCCTTGCAGCATGATTACCCTGTCATCTGTTGAGCAGCTGTAATGCATGTTTCACGAGAGACTGAAAGAGAAATTGGCTCGACTTTGCGCGACTCGTGAACGATGCATTTTTGATGGCCTCGGGTTTATGGCGCGGTCGATCCCGCTCATGCTAGATAGTTTTCGCGGGTGTTAGCAGAACATGACGGCGATGGACTCGCTTCGGACTGGCTCGAATATGGTGTATCAGAAATTTTAGGTTTCTCATATTGGAAATTCTTCATGTGTCTCTTAAAACAAATACATCCTAGATCACCTATCAGTGTGCAAGTAAGAAAGTTCTCGGTAACTTGTAATTTCCGTCAAAATAGAAATTCATATTCTTATTTGATTCAATATTAGACTGCGGATCAGTATGCAAAATAAAAAATCACTAAATTAAAGTTTATTTATTATATCTCTCCTATCTCGGACCTCGACAAGGAATCATGATCCGCAGATCCAGAAATGAAACTCGAATCCTCGCGAATAACGTAACAAAATGATGCAACTACCGTGTCGCGAAGACAAAAGCTTGTTATAAGGCAAGAAAAATCGAAGAAAGACGAGAGACCGGTTGCCCCGGCAACAGGATAAATCCCGGCATCCTTAAATCAGCCATTTGTTCCCCGCGACTCAACATTCACAGCTCGTTATCTCGTTCTTCCCTCGGTAATGCGGTCCGACAACGGAATCCAGCAATTGATCGAGGCGACCTTTAGCGTCTTGCCATAACGGCGCAGCAGTAGGGAAAGAGAGAGGTAGAACACGGGTTCAATTATTACCTAACAACGCGACAACGGGTGTACAGATGTAAAGAATATTCCCGATAATAATAGTCTGGAGAGGCGGGCGCATCTTTAACGGTCGACGCGCGGCGTTTCCGCTTCTTTTGTGCTCTCGATGCGACAAAGCGTTAACATCCGGGAGCAGATACGGCGGAAAACACGTCATGGAGAATGGTTAAACTTGATACGGTTCGTTCTCGGTAATTGGTTCTACCCGGCGCGGATTCACTTTGTCATCACGTTGTCTTCGGCCCGGGAATAAAAACAAATACCCTGTTTATACTCTTGCTACGGGCGTGGCTTCGCGCGGGGTGAACGAGGAGAGAGAGAGAAAACGGCATGGAATAGCTCGCCGGAAACTGCAAGGTAAATACTTAAAGAAATGTAATATCCACGAGTAGATATGAGAGAGGCCGGACCCTCTCTCTCTCTCTCTCTCGTTGAAATAGCGAAAACAAATAGCAGCCAACGAATACCATCGTTTTACACTCGCCGGGGCCACCACTTCGCGAACATACAAGCGACTTCCGCGCGAATATGCGCATTACCAGACGGGCCACTTTGATTCCGAGTGATTCGCGGGTTCTGCGATGTTTAGAATGGCCCAATTTATTTGATACCGACCGTCAGATCGAAAGACACATTCTAAAGATTGAAATTCTTCTTTGTCGATCGTAATTATTGAATAAACTTTTTAATGATTTCGGCGCATAGGTTCGATCTAATTTTGACTAACAAGCAATTTTGCAAATTTTTAAATTATTCTCAACGTTTCGATCCGGATATGGATCCTTTCCAAGAGAAATTGCGTCTAAAGATTTTCTAATTCTAAAGATTGATAGGTGTTAGAATTTCCCAAAATATAGTTTGACTTTAATCTTCAGAGTTCAAATTCATCTTGAATGTATCTTTTTATGAGCTACGTGATACAACGCGAAAATATATTTAGTTGTTTAAAAACGAAACAATCTATCCAACAACAATAACACTATAACAATATAGAGTTGCTTGCATCTGACTGAGAATAACATTTATTTGTATTAACTCTACAAAATTGTAGTCAAATATCATATACTTAATTAGAATAATTAAATTATATTACTCCTTCAAACTGTTGAAGAGAAATATAAAGAGTTCCACAGTGTTATTCAACGATTTTCGCAATTTTTGACCACGCTGCGCAAATTTTCGTGCACCTCGAGTACCATATTATTCAAGGGCTGCCTATATCAGAGTGCATAATTGAAGCGTAGGTCGTGCAAAATTTTTAACGAGTAAAGGACGTTGTTTCCTGCATACTAGAACAGAATACTCTATATGCATGTAACATGAATAATACGGCGGATGTAACTACGTAAATATTGTTCAACGGCGTGAATTCCACGAGGAAAGGTGTAATACAACGGTACAAGGCACCATGTATGTACGTTATCGCTCCAATTGCTTGTAACGCACTTCAAACAATTACTGCGCTCGCGTTCTCTCTCTCTCTCTCTTCCTCTCCTCTCCCTCTCTCTCTCTCTTGCCCTCTCTCTGTGTACTCGTAGAAATTTCGCTAAGCTTGCTTGGCGAACAAAGAGCGAACTCCGAGGCATCAGCCTCATCCGAAAGGATTTCCGCCACGGGTTTATGAGATGTGTGCTCGCCACTTAAGACGGTAACTTTTCGACTTTCATTAACGACTCGAGTTAATTAAGAGGAAGCGGTTCGGGTTCCCGTCGACCTTTCGCAAACAGATTTTTCGCGATTTCTGTCGGGGACTCTGTGTACTCGGGGTACAGAATCAATCTCTCCGGCAAAATTGTCCCCGAAACTTTCCCCGAGAAGTCGACGCCATGTTTTTCCCCCCTCAGTCATAAATTAATACAGGACTTCGCGAGTCTCGCAGATTTTCCAAGATCTCCCAGGCAAGTACCGAGAACTTGTTACTTTTCGACAATATACAATTCAAATATGTTTTATGCAATAACCTTTCCACTAGGTCAGTGTTCAGTCGCGAACACTGGCGTAAGGAAGGACAAGTAAAATAGCAATAAAAAAATATATAAAAAAAATCTTTTTAAAAACCACGCTTATATTAAAATGCACCAAAAAGGAGAAAATAATTTTTTTAGACACATTAGTGACTATAAATAAAAGCGTGGAGCGCCCACGAAGATTACGCCAATATAGTTTAGCGCTCCACACTTTTATTTATTGTCACTAATGTCTAAAAAAATAACTTTCTCCTTTTTAGTGCATTGTAATATAAGCGTGGTTTTTAAAATGTTTTTTTATATATTTTTTCATTTTCTACTTTTTAGTCTTTTTATTTTAAATTTGTTTCTAAATATTGCATTGTCATACAATTCTGAGCTATGTTTAAAGCTTCAAGTCTTTAGCTCATCGGGAAGTGGTTTAAAGTTCGACACAAGATTTGACGCATGCATACAACGACACGGCAAGTTAATAATAAGCATGGTAAAAATACTGCCAAACATTCCGGGGCGTAATATACACGGTGGGGGAATAAAATAACGGGGAGAGCATCAAACTCGCGATTACACAGCAACGAGCGCGATCGTTCCAACCCGGGAATATTTTGTTTCGATTTACCGTCGACTCCGTGATCGCAGCAACCGTAATTCGAGGGTCACATCCCCCGCGGTTCGGGTCCCGACTGCCTCGCAAATGGACTAGAACGACCCGAGAAAAAGAGCGATCGCCGACGAGCGTTACGAGGCGTATAAATTCTTCCGCGGCGCGTTGCACTACGTGCACTACTACAGTCAGAGCTGTCGTCATGGAGAGCCAGAATCGCGAAAAGCTGGACAATATTCGTATATCCATCAATTATACATTATTAATTCCAAATATTAGGTTGGAGGGAAAGTTCTGTCGTATTTTAAATAAGCAGGTAATTTTGACAGGTTATCTGAAATTCTATCATTAAATAATATTAAACATATGTTTCAATAAATTGATTCAAATGCTTTCTTTAAAATACGACAGAACCTTCTCTCCAACCTAATAAAACAGTTTCAGAAATTTTATTTGCTGCGATAAGAAACATCCCTTAGAAAACTACCCTACCAGCAGTAATTCTCCGGACACACTGAACGCGTTAATTACAACAGCTAATCAGGCCGGAATATCGTAACACCATGCTCAAGGTCACAGGTCCTCCACCCCAAGAATCACAAAACACGATCATAAAGTAGAGCAGCTATTTCAATTCCCTCAATTCCTTTCCAACCCCTAAAACGACCCGGTGAGAATAACCATCGCGCCATAAAGCAGCCCCCGACGCGGCGGGTTCCCGAAACCCGGCTCCATTGTTTCCGCCTCGGAACAGTTGTATCGCAATAAGGCCGGTGACCTTGGACAGGCCACGGTTATTTCCGCTGATAATGAAACCCCCGGTGGAACGCGTGTCCGGCACGTGTCGGTGTTCCGCAGCGTGAGAGGAACGCACGTACAGAGGGTTGTTTCGCGGTGAAGGGCGGAGGACAAGGGTGGATTACTATCAGTGGAGACAACGGTGGAGGAGGGTTGCGGAGGATGTTGACGAAGGGGTGGCCGGAAGAAAAATGGCCGGGGCGGAAGTGGAATTTGCAGAGAAAAAGGTCGAAAAGAAGTCTCGTAAATGAACGCATTACTTCTACCGACGATCATTTCCTGATTTTTGAAAGTTTCTGTCAGACCATCGGAAATAGCTGAAAAATAATAACGCACCCTGTATACAAAGCATTAAGACGAAAAGTGTAATATGAAAAATATTGTTACTATTCAGTGTATCTAATTCGATGACGTAAATCTCGGCAGAACGAGAGCAGCCTTGAAAGATTTCAGGAACGTCCCGGGGGCCAGCATCGACTGGACGAGTTCGCTTATGAAATTAAAATGTTTGCGAGCAGGGTGTCAAGAGTTATCGATTGCATCTCGGCCGTGTCACCAGTTCAGGGATGGAGGTTCGAGACGGCTCGAAGAACCAAACAAGAAGAAGTTGCCTTTCTTCTACCTTGAAGTGCAGGTGAAAACTCGAGGGCTGCTTACGAGAATCCCAATACACGGCCGGTGGCAATATTATGAAATTAAAGCGGCAACACCGGCCCAAACCGGGCCGACCGTAGTATTTAGGACCGGAGCACGGAAACCGCGAGAATTATTGATTCCTGTTACACCGACCGATGAATGATTTATGACCCTCGAACGAGACGGAACGGGCCACAATATTCAATTTATCGCTACACGACTGATCCCTCAATTAGAATTGTTATTTGCTGTTGGACCACGGTAGTACTAGTCGAGACAAAGGGCTCGGGCTCAGTCTTACACTTTGAACCTCCAGGTTATCTGTGGAGCATCTCCAGCAACCGATCTCTGTGGATATTTATGCAAAGTGATTAGATTACAAAAGTCAAAATACCTTCAAAAATTTGTCCTATTGAAAAAAAGAAGTAGTCAATGTCATTTTAATGAGGAAAGAGCCACAAATAAGTTAGTGAATGTCTCAAAAGAAGATAATGAAAAATAAAGAAGTTTTGTACAGTAAACGCCCCTTTACTGTCGGGGTTCGTGGACACGATCACTGTTCAATGCCTACCCACTCCACTGCCTGCCAACGCCCATTCTGTCCTTTTCTATGTTCGACTCTCTATTGAAGTCCCGCTCGGCGCGGTCAGCGCGGTAGACGCAGTCATAAATCAAAAATAGTGTCCGGGTACGATCATTGTCCGTGCAAAGACACGGCTGTTGGACAGTAAAGGGGCGTTTACTGCAATTAAATTAGTATCGGACGACGCGACATGTTTACATTTTACACTGCTCGGAGACCGACGCGGAGCGGAGGGGATAGGCGTTTTGTTTAAATCGTGCAGTTCCCGTTTGATCATGCGCCTGTCGGTGAGATCAAGGCAGCTCCTCAAAAATAGCGTTCACCGTCCAACAAACTCGGCAAATAACAGTCTACAGCTAACGTGGGCAACAATCACGGCAAGAAATCATTTCTGTTAGACGGATCGTTTTCAGACGTGCTGTCAGCCGAGTGAATTTTCGCGAGCGTCCGCCTAAACGATTTCGTTCTCGCTTTATTTACGGACAGACAACGTCTGAGCGGCGCGGTGGCTGGAACATTTTTAGCGAAGCCGAGAGTTTACGGATTCCCGGTGGCGAATCGCAGGTAACCGAAACTCTGCGAACACTTGAGAATAAATTATTTAACCGGCGGCTGCGGATCCTCCTCCGTTTCACCCGGTCCCGTGTATTTTTTGCAGTTTCTCACGGTGTTTGCTTGTTGGATCGCGATCGGAGTTTGCCATCTGGCAAACGCAAGCTGGTGATTTGCGGCTCGTTGTTGCAAGCGGGTTTCGGTGGAAACTTCGAATTGACTTACGCGGGGTACACACGCTTATCGGCGTGGCGTGGGAAGTAGAGGGGAGTAGAGGGACGAGCTAACTTGCGGTTTTGCGAAAACAAATGGTGTTTCGACGGTCGCCACAATGTCTCGTATATACTCGGCCGGTAACGGTGTACAATGGAGCCGCATCCACTTGGTTCATAGATATGATCCCTCGATGCGCTTTAATCCCGGTGAAACCCGCGTTCCTGCCAGCCAGCAGCCCCAAGATTGGCGAACTGGAGCGCGGCGAATGCATTCTCTTGTTGCCGGTGCAGCCAAAGCGGACCGCGCCGAATAATAATTCTAATTTGCAAGCAGTCGCGGCCTCTCTCTCTCTCTCTCCCTCTCAATCTCTCTCACTCTTCGGCTCGCAGCCGCGCAGAGGGGACACATCTCGCTAATTGATAAGCGGAGTCCGTATCGGCGAACCTTGCCGAAGGTATTTTCGCTCGTGAATTACTTTCGGTTTGCCGGCTTTGCTTTCCACGCCGAACATTTCACGCTTCGCCTCACCGTTACAGATTCGCCCTAATTATTACACGCCTTCTGCCTTACACAAAGTCGACCGTGGATTCCCGAGTTCGCTGGAGGCTCTCGGCGATTGTTAATTTTGGTCATGAAAAGCAATCGACGAATTTTTATACCACAGATTTAATATCGACAGTCCTAGTCTGCTGTATTTGTTGTTTGCCTCGATATATGAAAATCTGTAACAAAATCGAGTCGAATAAAAATTGATATCTCGGAAACTAAGACCGAGCCACGGGTGTTAAGTATAGGAAAAAGTTGTTCAGAATGTTGACCTTGACAATCCCCTTTTGTCAATATTTACCAATTGATTTATATATATTATATAGGTATATATTACAATGTTACGGTATTTTAAAATTCTCTTTAAAATTGTTTAATGTTTGTATTACTAATGTTTATCAACGAACATTTAGCTATCGCAAGACAAAACACGTCAATCATTTTTATCGAGGTCTACGTTACTGGTTTCTCGAGGGATATTTGTTTGTAATGTTTCGAAGGAGAGATTTTCGTATCGGTTTTTCGGTAGGGGAAGTGGAGCGTAAAAATTCAATAGAATGGAGGGTTCAATATTTCTTGGGATTCGATGATGGGAGAATAGAGAATCGAGGAATGATTGGTCGTTTAACCTACATCCGCGTTGGATCTTGGCGTATGGTGGTTCGATGCCGGCTAATTTCGTTTCTATCGCGATTCGAACGCGATTAGATGTTATTACGTCGAGCGTTTGATGTTGGGAATGTGACTCGACTGGTGGATCGAGAGGGTGCTAGAGGAATGTTCCCATTTCTTTGAAATTTTCGATGCTTCTGTGAACGTCTTTTACTTCGCTGACGTTTCACGAGACTTAAACAATAAAAAGTGATGAAGAATATTTTAAACAATAATATAAATTACCGTAAATTAATTTTTACAACTAATCCATTAACCAAGCTGAAGATTGTGCATAAAAAATGAAATCAATTGAACAATGAACTATCTACACATCTTTTTCCGCTCTCAAAAATTCCTGACTGCAAAACTAGAAAGCATTCAAAATATTGCGATTAAGCTTGCCTTAGGCTATCGTAAAACTACCCCACTTAATATCTTGATAGGAGAATCAAAACTGTCTCTGATTAAAGAGCGCGCCTCCCAGCTATGTTTCATGGCCAAGATCCTAACAAATCGATACTCTCTCACCTTCGGGGCCATTTAATTCAAGACCTATTATAATTTGTACAAAAGCAAAAAGACCTCAAGACAACGCAGATTGCTCCGTAAATGCCTCACGTTTGCTCTAGATCACAATGCAGCAGACATTCGGGAAACTAATATATATTATTACGATTATAAAACTTTTATAACTTCAATCCCAATTGACACCAAATTAGGTACTGATATAAAAATCAAAATAGCGCTCAGAACATTGTTCAGGATGCATTTGGGATCAGTGACTGCTCCACTATTTACACAGATGGTAGTAAAATTTCTGGGGCAAATTGTGTTGGTTCGGCTTGTATCTGCCCTGAACTTAGCCTTGAAATTACTCACTCCATTAACCCATCTGCATACGTGTACACCGCAGAATGCATTGCTCTAAATGATGCTTTCGATATTGCTCTGGAATATCAACACATCTCAGTTTTCTCATATTCTCGGACTCTCTCAGCGCGCTCCTGGCTTTGGAAAGCTCCAAAGTAGATATTAAAACTAACCCATACATCCTTTAGATTAAAAGAAAATACAATTTGTTGATCGATAATGATCATAACAGCTTTATTAAATTGTTTTGGATTCCATCGCATCATGGAATCCAAGATTTATTTGAGAAGTTTAAAAAACAAGATGAAGATCGTACTTTTGAAGTTATAAACGATCAATGTCTCTTTAAGGTTCTGTACCCTGGTTCGCCCATTTAAAACTTGGGAAGCTTAATTGTTACCAGAATGCGTTCCGATCACTATAACCTAGCTGCTTCACTAACGCGAGTAGGTATTATCAATGACGGCCAGTGTAAATGCAATCAGGACTGCGAAACTCTCAATCATATTATAATATGGCAATGCGAATTGTATAATCTACAAAGACGCAATGTAACAAATGCCCTACTTGGTATGGGCCTTCAACTATCTCTTAATGTAGACACACTCATAACGAAGCCAAATATTGAAGCTTGTCTTAGTATTAATTCTTTTTTAAAAAATTGCAAACTGCGTATTTAGTGTTAACGGACATTATTATTTTATTCACTTGTATTATAATTGTATTCTTATTGTACTATTCTATATTATTGTATTCATTTATATTACTCCTGTAAAGCGAAATAAACCCAGGAGGGTTTAAATGCTTACAAATAAAAAAAAACTATGTACACGTACTGATCACATTGATATACCTGAACGCACCTGGATATAAAACCGTGTCGTTCCTCAAGCTACATTACGTAACGAAGCAGCGTTTCGCACCTAAGCGTCAAGTATAAATAATAGTACAAAACGGCGTGCGCGAATCAGCCGCGCGATAGCGAAGTCACGCAATAAAATCGTTCCCAGAGTTGAGAAATCATTTTCACGGGACTTGTTGATCGCGTACGTGCACGAGAACGCCAGATAACACCAGGTACCACGGCACAGGGGTTAATTACACTAATGTTATTTATACAGGGTACGCGTCAAACGTTTTAGAGCATCGGTTCCCGACTCCGTTCCGTTGTAACAAGTAACATCGCAATATCGAACGTTCGACAATTATTCTCGACTGTCGGATGACGAGAACAAATTCCCCAAAAAAGCGGCAGTAATTACTTCAATTACATAGGCGCAGTAGAACCGTCGATTGTTGTCAGCGCCGCTGATTTTCACAATGGAAAATTCTGTTATCCGATAATTCGAGTATCTGGACAATACGTGTCATAACTACCGACCGGTAGAATCGGAATATTGCATTCTGGGAACATGGAACTGCGATTAGAAGTCTCTATTTTAGCGGATATTTGAATATATGGGCGCAGGCATGCAATTAACGCGAGTGCAGCGACGAGGAATGGTAGTTGCGACACGCAGTTTGTGCACTTGTAACGAATACGAACTTGCGAATTTGATACAGTAGAGTCGTTGAAAGAGTTTAGGCATAGTGATACAGTACTTTTAATCCATTAAAATGATTTAACACTAAACCAACCAGCGGTGAACAAACTTATTTAGAATCTTCAAGATCGAAATTTTTATTCTTTGTCTTCCGATTGATGCAGATAATTTTGATATCGTATAAAGTTTTGTTTAAGCTCCGCTGTCTAATTATAGCACATTGGTCGGGCAAATTTCATTTCACAAAACCGAGGCAGTTCGACTGAAAATCGAGTAATGTAATGCAACGAACTAAAATTCAACTAAATTTGTTTCCACGACTAACAAATAACAAACTCATCAGCCGAATGATATGCATTGAACAGATACGAGGCACGTTCGTTAAATAAGTTTCATCCTTATCAAGTTAACAGAGAGAGGATTTACTATAGCCGAAAATTCGAGGCGGAATGGCTCGAATTTACTTTAACCATCCAAGCCATAAAACATATCCGAGCTGTGATTCAGCGAATCAGCTCTCGTACCGTTATTTCGCATTATCGTACCGGGGAATTATGATTTTCGACTGGTTTTCGATTTCACCGGTGGCATCGACTGGCCCCCAATCAATTAGCCGTGCATTTTATAGTTTATTAGCCATTACAGCATGTATAAAATATTCGTCGGAGCGACGATTGTAAGCCCATTTTACAAATGCCCGCGCGAGCATGTAGCTCCACCGGGGCTAGATTTGCAAATGCGGTGTGGATCGTTCGATCCGTTTGCCGGGCGCAATAGAAGCTTTTAGGATTAATTAGAGCCTAGGATTTTACGCTATTCAACGGGTCTATAATGTGCAATCATGAGATCGCCCGGAGTTTACACTGATTCGTGTTTGTGCTTGCAAATACGCCGGGGTTTTCCGGGCGCGGCCGCCATCGCGCCGTCCGGCTCATACATTTCGAATGGCGGGAAATTTGAAATTCCGTCGCCCGTCGCCCGTCGCTCGATAATCGCCGGGAGTTTTCGTGCTTCCCCGTAATAGTTTATTATTTATGTCGGCCGGTAAATCACGAGGACCTGCCCGAACTGTCCTAACTCTCTAAACGCTTTTCCTCGTCGAGTATCGCGTTCCACTGCTCTCCAGAACCATTCGTCTCCTTCCAGACTTGTCCACAACTTCCGGTGAGAGACCCTACCTCTCCCTCTCCCCCTATCTCTCTCTCTCGATGCTTAATCCTCCGGCAGAAATTGCCGCCAAGCTTTCATTTCATTTCGTGCTCACCCGAAGAATCAAACTTTCGACGTGCGTGCGTTACACCGGGAGAACGCAACAGTTTAGCGACGCCGCTTCATTTCGCCACGATTTATTACCCACGAACGTTCACCGTCTGTTTCGTTTCTATCAAACTTTACGGAAGTTTAAGAAAGCCCCCGGCTCGTATGAGAATATATGAGTTGGAACATCGCCCGGAAATTCTTATGCCGGGATTTACGCGTGGACTGGGGCTCATGGTTTGCGCAATTTTTGGAAATATAACGCAATGTGTACATATTAAAACGACACTTGCAGATTGTTTATTGCTAGACTGTAGATCTTTATGCACATACGTATTTTTCTTTTTTGATTAATTTATAAATTAACGACTTGAAGATTCCTCGATGTGACTATTTATTTAATAAGACGTAGATTTATTAACAGATTTGAGAACAACGTAGAATTTGATCTCACACACCAAATGTTTAATGGAAAATAAAAATTTTAATACATATTTATTTCTGTCTCTAATTATCTTTTCTCACCGAATTAAAAATAATATCGAGATATTCTTAGTTGCTTTTAAATTCTTTTCGTAAATATCCCTTCTTCCGACCTATACTTTTACAATAAAACTGCATTTTAGAATTTCGTCGAGTCGCAGATAGTTGGAGTACCTTTATACATTTCGCTGTCATCGACGAATCGAGATCGTCACCCAGTTCGAACCGTTCGCATCAGGCATTCATTTGCGTTTGCTTTTTGATGACAAGATCGAGAAATAGCCACCGGAGCATCCGAAGCGACCGAAGTATTTTAATATCCCAGAGAATTTTATTCCGCCGTTTGCCAGACGCGATAAAATATTCTCGAAGGCGTTCCATTATCGATGCAACTCTTTCCTGAATTTACAGTTACGATTAAGGAACCGCGGAATCCTATAACTTCTCGAGATATGAAGAAAAGTTGTTATTACCGAAGAAAAAATTAAAAATCTACGAATATTGTGTCGATTTCTATTATTTCTTTATATTTATTACAGCATTGGTGACATTTTTCTATTTAAAATGAGACCAAACACGTCACAATTCGGATCGTATGTACTTCTTTAATTCACGATACAGTGAAACCTTGTTATATTTTTTATATTAATGGGGGTCTCAAAATTCCTTCAACATCCGGAAACGGGAGGTTCCTAAGATCATTTGAAGCGACATTTTCCTTTGTTGGGTTACCATGATGGATCCCACACATTAGTAAAGTGCATAAAAAGAAACGTTTAGCTTTTGCAAAAAAGTATGTGAAGAAGCCATTATCATTTTGAAAAAAAATTATATGGAGTGACGAGAGCAAATTTGAGTTATTAAAAAAAAAGAGAACACGCGCGTGTAGAGAGAACTAATTGAAGCTCTCAAGAAGCAGTATGTGGTGCCTACCGTCAAACATGGAGGGGGATATAATGGTATGGGGATATTTTTCTTGGTATGGAAAGAAAAATATGGTTGGTAAGGAAAATATGGAAGAGTCAATCCTAAAAATGGATCTCGAATTTTGACCACCAAAAATTGTACACAATTTTGATTAATGATAATATATTCTATTATATTAATTGTTATTATTGATATTGTTGTTTATTTCATTAAAGTAAACTTTGTTAACTTAAATGCTCCATATAATTCTAGTTTTTAAAATTATGTTTTAAATTGCATTGATCTTGTTGATCATTAAACCTGTCCACTTAATTTTGTCCACGACTGTATATATATATGTATATGTCGTGGATTAAACGAGTGAATATGATCCAAATGGTGTCGTGTTTGGAGTCATTTCAATCACAAAAGAACCACGAATATATTAGAAAAACTTTCATTAAAAAATTACTAGAAACAATCGAGTGTGATCACTGTCGCTATTTACCCGCAGGAATTTCGTTTGCAACGATCACGAACGAAAATGCTCAAAAATCCCAGGTCTAGGGCGAACCTAGCCGAGTTCGAAATTAACCAAATAAAATATTCTCGAAAGCATTCGACTATCGACGCGATTTTATTGGAATTCACAGTCCCGATTAGGGAACCGTCGAATCCTATAGGTTCTCAAGACAGCTCTGGACGCTTTGATCGGCGCGACACAACTGCGGAGGGAATCGTTTCGAGCTGACCCGGCACTGGGTCAATTCGCTATCCTCTTTTTTCCCTCTGGTCCTCTGCTTTAGGATTTAAAAGGATTTTTTTGTCGACCGAAGATCACGGACGCTTTGAAACGTTCGAGCTCCGGGACCCCGGCACGGTTTTTCCGAGTGATATGAGTCGCAGCGTGTGCAGCTGTTAATGTAGTTTCGAATAACCTGTCAGAAAGGTGGTAGCCGATGAACAAAGTTTATCCACCGGATTTGCTGTCCGTTCTGCTAGAATTTCGACGCTTTCCTCGTCCCGAGCCTCCCGTAACCGTTTCTTTATTTTTCTTCTTCGCAGCGAGTCGTTTACAATCGTAGATAATTAACCTGTGTTTTTCATTCGTGTGCTTGCATTGTGGTCGAGCTGAAGAGCAATCGTTGGAACGTTCCCCGGGTGAAAGAATAAACAGACGGTCCTTGGCGGTTCAAGCTCCATTCAGCAAAGTTTTTATCCCTACAGTGATGTTTGCCGAGAGAAGTCGGTAAAGATCGCTCTGCATGAAGTTCGCTGAAGTGAGAGTCGGAGGATTGTTAAGGGAACTTCGAATTGCAACTGCTGATATCTCAGAAGCGAAACATCCGACCCGAAGGATTCGGTTCTTTGGTCTAGAAACCTGTTCCAATTATGCTTCTCTGTGTAATTAACTTCTGTGACAATACCGGGAATTTTACATCGATCGATGCAATAATATTTTTAAAACAATGAAGACTCGAAGGCATTTCTTACCTCGATGTTTCAGCTGAAAAATAAATTCGAAACATTTTTAATCACGTAGAATATTTGTATCTAAAATAATATACAATTGACGTTTGCCGATTGAAAGGAATGGGCTAAATGTTTGAATCTAGAAAATTAAATTTAATTAAACGTAACAAAATTTGTTATGACGATATTGCTCTGTCAACGAATCCAAATGCAGGATCAACGAGCGTCCGCCAACGAAGTCGGCGAAAATTGTCCTCTCGATACGTGCACATGCAATTTAATACTTCACAGTATACTTCACAAAAATAACAAGAACTCCGTGTAGCCTGACTTCCATATAAAAATTGCTCGTTTCAGTTCAATCTCTTCAATCTATGCAAGTGGCTCTAACAATCTGATCACCCTCGGCAAAAAGCCTTTCATACATACCCGGCAAAAGAACAACTAATACGTCCGAATGGTCAGCGGCCCGAGGCAACAATGTCGACGAAAATCGTTCTCGCAAAACGTACACTTGCATTTTGATACTTCTCAGTGTATCTAAAAAAAATAACAAGAATTCAGTGTAGCTAGACTTTCACATAAAAATTATTTTAATGTAACTTCGTGGCTGGAAAAATATACGTCGCCAACTACCATCAATTAGAAAATCGAAAATCGTACTCTCAGGATATTTTTATAAGCTGTAGCGAGAATTCAGTGTAGAGTTCCATATAATGATTAACTGTCTCAACGTGCTCGAATGGCGAGAAGTTCTAAGTACTAGTACTGCGCACGGATAACCATGTAAGTTAGATCCGAGTGTAGTCAGACTTCCATATAAAAATTGCTCGTTTCACTTCAATCTGTGCAAGTGGCTCTAACAATCTCATCACTCTCGGCAATCCTTGAAAAAAACCTTTCGAACAGAATCGAGAAAAAGACAACTAATAAATCCGAATGGTCACCGGCCAGAGGCAACAGAAGTGAACAAAGTCGTGGAGAAACCGTGCTCGCAGCGAGTGGCGGCGGCTAGTGGCTAGATCTGGTGGATTTGATCGGAGGAAAATCAAGCTGGCTGGTGAATCGCGTTCGGCAGTCGACGGGAGCGCGAGATGGCTCGGGCTCACAGTGTACATACACAGAAGGAGAGAAAGAGAGAGAGAGTGTGTGTGGACTGGTTCGGAACCGGTTTATCGGTCGAGTTTGATCGTGGCCGGCGTGGAGTCGACGTGATTTTCAGCGAGTCAAGAACAAGATTCATATCGGGAAGTGGGTCAATACGTTAAGCGCGTGGATCGTTTCTCAATGGTTTCCGGTCGGTGTGCATGCGAGTCACGCGTCCCGAATACGAGTGCATGTGTCATTTTAAAGGTCCGTCCCCTGGTGCATCGGCGATTCCATTCGCTTTTGCGGCTCTCGACGATACACTGGCATCCCCCCTCTCTCTCTTTCTCTTTCTCTTGTCCTGTCGAAGGGACCGTTATTACTTTTCCACCGCGAATTATTGCGCGGTCGCGCGATCGATAGCGTCCAACGGAAACGTGACCGGCTGACTGGACGTTTTCGACGGGAAATCGGGGAACGATTCTTCCTTTTTTTTTCCCCACCGGCTTTTTTCCTCTCTTTCTCTCTTTTACCGGGCCGACCCCCGAACGATTTCCCCGAACGGGGATCCGCGAAGATTTGCGAACGCGGAAAATCTGAACGGGGGTTCTGCAACTCGGAACGACCGCCTCTGCACCGATGAACTGCAACGGTACAGAATGCAGTGTAATCATTATAAGTGGGTTAACAGATCACGACGGGCCAACCGCTGGAAAATTGCATTGCGGCGGTTCGTTGCGTTCGATTGAATCCAATGGGCCAAGTACCGGCCCGAGTGTCAGCCCGTGGACAAGCCGGGATATATTCATAACCGATTTTCCGTCGCGCACTTCGCACCCTTGCAGACAATTCCGTGTTGGCCGACCGTCACACATGCGTAGCGGTTTTCAACCCTCCTTGCTCGTTGCCGAAAAATTTCACAACCCCCCATCATTATTTAGAATTCTTCAAGTAAGTTGTATTCTTTGAATTAAAAAAAAAGATCAGCCATACCAATGGCAAAATGAAAGTAAGAATAACTTCTTGAAACCCAGCATAACAACACGTCGACAGACAGCCCCGATCACGGCGCCGTTAACGAGGGAGAATCGAAGCGCGTAAACGAGATCTCGCGTATTTCCGGTTCGTGCCCGGCGCATCTTGCACCGCTGGCGGCGCATCTCGAAGAAAGCGAGCATTACCTGGCGCCAGATTTAATGGTTGTACCGTTGCTGAAGTTCCTGGCCGACCCGAAGAAATGACCCGCTTTACTATAAATTCCAGATAAGCCGAGGTTTACGGCCGGCATGCAGTTAAGACGTCGCGCGCCTGCCTCGGCAGCCGCCCCGTTGAAAACAAACAGTCCGCGGGATTACCTTCTTCGCTCGCCTTGTCGATGCCAGATTAGGATCGAGAATCTACTGATCTACATATATATACAACTGTAGATATATTTATGCTATGCACATGAGTAGACGTCGTTCGCCTAGGTGTACAGAGTATACAGAGCGCCGCCTTAATCTATGCATGGAATATGTTCCGAGATTCGGGAAGATTACGTGCTTCGCTTCGGGCAAAGAAAGGTGCTATGTGCACATATGAGAGTCTAATGTATACACATAAATTTGGTGTGTTATGCTTGCGTCGATGGTTAACCCAGATATGTCGTTTTTCCAGTTGGGTTGGTTAGGGAGATGCACATAATTTTGTTTTGATTAGACTGTGAGTGGATTCATATTTATGTAGTCCCGATGGTATTCTGATGTTAGAATTTTCTTGGAATATTCCAGTTATCGAACTTCTTTCGCGAGATTATTTTTCAGACAGACGACCATAGATTTTTGCAGCACCGGGACTCGGCGGTCGCTGGCCACGCCCGATTGTTTTTCGGATAACGAATCGCGTATTAGGGGCTGCAGTGGTGGTCCTATATAAACGCAACTTGGTGGCGGGATTACGGTTGAATAACGCTGTTCCCGTCGCCTGGCGGAATATCTTGGCGCGAACTCGAATGAACCTCCTCCCGGGCGTTCCACGAATTTATTGGCTATTCCACTCGCCGCGATAAACAGCTCTCGCGATATTGATTTCGATAGGATCGCTCTCGATCGCTGCGAAAGCGGAACGACGCCAAATGGTGCGCGATCCTCCGCGGAACCTCGATAAGGATTCTTCCATAGAAGACAGTTGATTTTTTAGCGGCTAATCGGCCGAGATTAATCGAACGACGTCGAGCTGATAAGAACGGCTATCGCGACGTGCCTTGAATCACGGGGGAAAATAGTCGCGCTACGGGAAATTTAACGTGCCGCGAATACGGAACGGTTCACGGGAATTCGCTCGTCACTAATTCGGCGTAAATGAGACAAGAATAATGATGTATTTAAGTGGGGGTGTGAAGGTCAATGTCAGTCGACTGCGAAATATCATCTGAATGACGAAATTAAGACATTGACGACTTGGATAACAGTGCGTGAATATAGTCTTTTTATACTTGTCTGTTGAAGAAGTTCTTTATTAATAAATTGAAGATTTTTAACACGTTGGCCAGGCCGCGTGGGGCGTATACGCACCACACTTTTACGATTAAATAAACTTGCTTTTGACGTATGCCTTACAATTTTGCAATAGTACCAAACCATAATTATCAAAAAGAGTGTAGAGTTTAATATGCATTAGACAACAAAGCAATAAATTAAATTTTTAAGGAATTAATTTAACAATCACATATGGTTCGTTTTTCAATGAGAATTCCAATCGGCCTGAACGATAAGTTCTGTGTTAAGCACGTGTTAAGCAAAATATAAATTTTTACTTTAACACTAAACCTACCACTACCGGTCAAATTGACCGTTGTCAAACTTTTGTACAATTTACACATATTTAAACGTTATCATATCATTCAGTAATAAATTAACTATTATCTGCGTTAAATCATAAAAACGATAACCTTTTTAATCACCGGTCATTTTGACCGAGCGCGGTAGGAACAGGTGTACAAGAACAGTCGGTAGGTTTAGTGTTAAAAATTTGAACTTGTTGAAAATAATACATTGGTGTTCTCAAATCATTTTAATCTCCTGGATTAAAATGCACACACTCGTGTTTGCTAAAAATGCATAAAATGTCAACATTCATTTCCATTACGCTTTCAATCCGAAAATACGTCTACAAAGCTACGCCGAGCAGCACGATGAAATCTGTTCTTTCATTTCTGTCAATATAGCATCGCACCTCGAGCATTGTAGTCCCCGGGTAAAAAATCCTCGAATCCCGCAGCTGTATTTTCCAGCAGAATTCGCAAGAATCTCATAACAATACGTTCAGGCAGTCACATTCCCCTTTACCCCGAAGGAGATGCACCCTCTTCTGGTACCCGGCGCAGACAGCAGAGGCATCTGCGGTCGCACGCCTCCGTCGTTCCCCGATAGCCAGCGAGAAATCGATTGTTACCATTCGAGGCTGCCGATGAAAGTGTCTTCGGGACATTACAAATTACCCTTTTTTCGCCTCTTTTCCCTTTCACCCTCCGAGGCGGGAGTGTAAGAGGATGAGGAAGGCGCGAATGACAGTACTACGAAATGAGATGTCGCGCAACATCCAAAAGGTAGGTTCTCCTTGTAAATTGAACTGAACAAGATTGACACGAGTCTTTTTACCACGTTTTTTTAACATTAGAACTAGCGAGCTCGTCAAAATGACGGATTCCAGTTTTTTGTCTTTTACAATTCGAGAAATCATAGAAATTTGTTGGCATAGTAATTTCTCAAATACTGTCCGGGGTCGTCTACGCAAACGCTGTCCAGTGCCTACCCACTCCACTGCCTGTCAACGCCGCGCCGCTCCGCAGGCGACAATTGATGTCGGCTCGGGTATATCGGTGTGAACACCATGAACTTTTTTATGAGCTTTTACTGGCTTATTTCTGGCATTTCTCTGCTTAAAACAAGACCAAACACGATATAGTTTCAATTGTATTTAGTGGTTTCATCGACGGTGAAAGTTTCGGTCGCAAGGAAGGACAGCGTATGGGAAAGAAAGAGACGCGGACAGTCGCCGTCGACGACACGCTTCGGCTACTCATTCTGTCCTTCTCAATGAAGTTGCGTGTCGTGATCTACAAAGAGTTAATAAAGAGAAAGTATTGGAAGTATTAGAGTTGAATTATTTAACCCAATACGCCACACTCAAGACGTAGAAGTTCCTTTAAAATATTCCTATATATTATTCTTATATAGGAATCCGTCTTCTAGTATTAAATTTTTTAATGTACTTTTATTGAGATTGGCCAGGTGAATTCACGTGGAAAGTTTGAAAGCCCACCTAGGGTTAGAGATTCGTCCCGGAAGAGATTAAATTCCCCGGGTTTTGTCCAGGCAGCAGCGTTCAAAACACGTTGCGCCGATGCGCAGTGAATCGCGTGGGCGGAGGCTGGTGGGCGTAGAGGGGATTGCTGCGTTTTCAGGAAATTTCCCCGTAGCCCCATGTGCAAATATTTATCGAGAGTATCGGGACCTGTGCAAGCTGGTACGTACGTGTACGTCCGCGATGCAGCACTTACCTTCAGAGGTTGGCGGCCGTTTGGAGACGGAGACAGAGAAAGATAGAAAGTGAGAGAGAGGTACGCATGCACGTATTCGAACCGTGCAGTATGCATCGGGGAGCCATGTGAATACATGCATAAAAATGTCTACTTTCACGTGTCTGTAACACCCAGCCACCCTCGCTGAGTGGCGAACGGGATGGGGGGATGTTGAAGAGCGAGAGAGGTGCAAGCCTGCATCTCTCGCAGCTCCTTTACCGCCCCGGCGACATCGCAACCGCATGCACCGCGCGAAAATGTCTTCGGATCTGGGACGTGCCAGCCGAATGTTAACCTTTCCGGCACGTCGCGGAATGATTACGTTCACGACCTACATCGGCGCGCGGTGCAATCATGTATCTGCAGCGCGAGCATTTCCGACACACGCGCACGCCACCCCCCGCGATGCAACCACGATGCGAGCGATCTTGCTGCACGCGACCTCCTGGTCCAGGATTCTTCGAGCATTGCGAGAACACATTCGTTAATTCTCAGCCATGTAATCAAGCGAGATGATCGGTCACTCTATGGTGAATGTGCCTTGAGGTTGCATTGTGTTCACTTCATTGTGGGGCTGGCAGCGGAAGCGTTAACATGTTTTAATGACATAACATTAATCATATTAGTCACATCATGTAGATTAAACGGGGGAATTTTATTCAAAACCGGGAAGTTATACTGTGTAATATGATCGACCAGCTTCTTTGGAGATTGCTATTTCAAAGGAGATGATTGAACTTGTTTCACATGTAGCACGGTTATTAGAAAGTCTATTAACAGGTTTACTGTAGAGCTAAATTATTACGAGATTACATGTAACATAATCGAAAAGTTAGTTCAGAATTTACGTCTAATCGAAACTTCGGAGTGAGGTAAAAGTTTGATAACGTTACGATCAAGCTGATCAGGCTCGAACTTCAAAAGAAATACTTCATAACATTTGTAATATCATTTACCTAAAATTGTTTTCGGATTCTTAGAACTATTCGAGGGATTCAAAGACTTGATATTCATTCATTTAGAGCATTTTCTTTTTAAGTGGAATGATACATTTTCTATGTGAATCACTTTCCATAAATCTTTATTAGCAGAGACTTTATGAAGCAAAAATTCATAATCACATAATTGCCTATCTTCTCGCGTCCTCTCGGAAAGGACATTCGAGTTGCGAACTGGATTCACCATGTCCCTCAGACTGGACACTCGAGTGAGAAAGCAAAATGTTCTCCAGCACCATAGAAGCAAAAAATCGTGCCGAAACAAAAACTTAGCAACTTTATTGTTAAATTCGTGATATTCGCAAGTAGCCTTTCAGCCGGTCCTCTTCAGAAAGCGTCCCTTAGCTCGCGCGAGAGTGCAATTCTCCTCCCGCACAATGCAACGCGCAGAATGTCCGGCGTTTCGCGCAAAAACTGGCTCCGTTCTCCGTCTCTCCTCGGTTTCTGTTCCCAATTCTTGTCTCGGTGTTACACGTCCGCTGCGCGGTAACGTGATAACAGCAAGAGTTACTCACCGGGAGCTTCGAAGTGTGCTATGTAAATAATTCAGTCGTCTTTCTCTCTTCCTCTCTCGTTCTCTTTCTGCGAAAAGTTCTGTCGGAGAGGCCGGCGATCTAGAAACAAAAAAGGGCCGCAGCCGACGCCTGCTTCCTGCATCTTTCATTTCGTTAGAGTGAGAGAAATCGAGTGTCGCGAACTCGCGAGATCCGGCCGAAGATCGCCCGTCGACAAAGGGAAACTCGTCAAACTCCGTGCGAACTCGGAGTGCGCGGGTGATAGCCAAACAATGTCGCCTCCACCATGGGCCACTGACACCATGGACCTCCTGCATTGGGATTCAGCCGGGGGACAATAAAGTTCCTTTTTGTCCTGGACATCTCTCTGAAACGAAATCAAAAGCAAATGGAGAAACTTCGTTATAAATAAAAACATATATAAAAAAAAACTTTTTAAAAACCACGCTTATAAAAAATGCACTAAACAGGAGAAAATAATTTTTTTCCTAGTTCTCCATGAAATACCGAATCCAGTTAAATGATTAATATTTGTCCCCAAAATTTTAAGCAATTAGTTCAAAATTTCTTCCGTTATAAAATTAGTGTCGAAATAGATAGAAAAATTTAATATAAATTTCAAGAAAATCATGGCATTAGTGACTATAAATAATTACCACCACAGTGCTACACGCGGTCTGAAGTTTAACGTGTACCACTGGTGGCACGGAACGTGTTAAAGGGAGAAATAGGCTGGCCATTGTATTTCCGAAATAAGGCACATTTACCCTAAGTGGTATTTTACCACGTTTTTATATTTCTGGAATTTCCTCGAGTGATTTATTGTACATTGTCCAGGTGTTTCTACATTAATTTACCACATTGTATCCGCAAATGTCATAAGATTCTTGTTCATCACTCACTACATAACGAACCTAGACTGATGAACGTGTTAATACACAGTTAACAATTCCGTTTGCCAAAGGATTAAACGCGCAGGGTCCGCCAACAATTGCAGCGCTGGAAAATGATTAATGGAGGGCTAGGATAGAGAACTCGCCGGCGACGAGTCCGAAAGTAGGTCCGGACGACAGAAAGTATGAAACACAGTGAGGTAAAAGCCCCCTCGCACTGGTACCAGTCGCGTGAACAGAAAGGAGGGAAGAGGAGGGGAAGAGAACAAAAACCGAAGGAGAGGACAAAAGCGCGTAGGGGGTGGCAGGCGCTGAGAGGGAGTGATTTGGAAAAAGCGACGCGAAGGGAAGAAAAGACGAGAAGGAAGCTGACGAGTAGGAGGTGGAAGAAGAAGAAGAAGAAGAAGAAGAAGATCGGAAGGAAAGTGGTGTACGGAGCGTGTGTTATCACTCGGCAAGTTTCCGGGGGTGTTTATTCAGCAAATAGAAAATATTATTTGCTGACATGCTAACGTTTCCACCGTAGCAACATAAATAGACGTGTTAACTAAGTACGTTGCCAGGGAACTCGAGGACAGGCGTGGGAAATCAAAATAGTCCAAATCCAAACACGGGAGATTCAAAGTTCACGGACGCGAGCAGGTGCTTAGTCCTGCGAGGGGTCGATGAATGTAAATAACCTTGTCCAAGAAAAACCGGTGATTCGAAAACCGGAATAGAGTATATTTTTCGAAACATAATTGAGTCAGAATATCATTTCTTCGATTAAGGGGGTCGACAGCCACGATAGGCGGCAGCACTGTCGCTTGTCACATTGCTTCTCGCGGCTCCGCGACATCCTGCCGAATAATAAAAATTACGCATCGTAAACGTAAAAGTAGGACTTTTGAGGCAAATCGCACCCTAGATTGATCTTTCATCTAGCGATTATGACTATTAAGAAACCCCGTCTTTGCATCATTGAGAAATCAGGAGCGGAATCCCGGACCCTTGCAATCGTCGCGTATACGTGGTCTAGCGGTGTGTGAGTGTACCACACACGGTATTAACGGTTCGTTTCCATGAAAAAATCGAGTTTTAGCAGGTTAAGTACAACGCGCACTTCCTTTGAACAGGTGTGCTAGCTTCGAATGACAGTCCAAACATACCTGACTGGTTCAAAGCTAAATGATCCCGAGAACGAACGTCTATCCTCGTCATCGTTTAGGATACGTGCCGGCGTCGCTTAACTTGGATGCTTCCGTGAGCGTTTGTTACTGAGAAATTAATTGGCCCGAAAGTTATATTGCCTACTGCGGCGTAGGCCATTGGTGAACACACAGGTAGATCCTTTTGCAGCTGGCAAGCACCTATAACGCCTATAGACTAACATCCCTGAGAGGATGGTAAGCGGCGCTTTAGTGCACCCCGAGGAATCAGCTGATCGATCTTGCCAGCTCGCGTTGCTATCCCTATTTCACAGGAAAAACTCCGTTCCTAACCAGCCTCTTCGGCTAGAAATGTTTTTCGGAGTATGAGAAGAGAGCACCTATGTAACGACCATGATATTAAGTGAAACGGCAAGAAGTGGATGCTAAGTGGATATTCGGAAAATGCAGGCTTTGCGAGTGGGAAGCTATCGGGACGAGTAAATTGTTGATTGTGACTACCACTGGAGGCTAATTAACTCTGCTGTGGTCCTCGCTTGAGATATATTGTTGAAGTGGATAAATAGAGGTGGTTATTAGGGAGTATTGGCAAACATTTTGTTTATTTATACTGTTTGGAATATGATCTGAAACGCGAGATCGGTATTCGACAATTTTTAGTAGAATGAAGGTTCGGCTAGGAAAAAATGTGCAATTGTAAACTTAAACTTCCATAAACATTTTCCTACGTCGAATTATAAAATCAAGAATTCGAGAGTGTTAAACTGCCATGAACTCCGCAGGCTATTTATAATAAATGCGCAATTCTCCAATTAAGGGGTGAAATATTGATACAGGCGAGAGATGTTTAACGAAAGTTGATACAGAAAATGATCCATCGAGTCAGTTTACGACTGATAAGACCGCGAGAGGGAACGCGAAGGTTTCCACGGGTGCGGAGCGGCTTCTGTGCTACTAATTAATTGAACGTAGCCCGGCTAACAAAGTGGCCCCATTTTTCGAACTGTCCTCGTGGTTTTGACACTCGGTGAAGAATGTGGCTTCCCACCCCCGGTGCCGCCATTGTACCACTTTTGACGGTTTGCGCCGGTTTTTGCGCGTCGCGTGAAAAATCGCTGGGAATTATCTGCACGGGGACAGTCTGGCCGGCATCCTCCTCATTTATTAAAGTTAGCTATTCGGAACGCGGGGGCGAGCTAAACGATCTTTGCCCCGGCGGTTTGTCGGTTCCTTGAAAATTGGGGCGGAAGTCCTATAGCAATTCTCGTCGGGGATTTCCAGTAGGTTCTTAAATTATTGCCGAGTCCCGCGGTCCCTGCGCTTGCAACGAGTATTGTAGCGAACTCATGCGAAGCATCCTCCGCATTATGCCGCTGTAACAAGAAATTAACAAAAAAAGAACGTAGTGAGAGAGAGAGAGAGAGAGAGAGAGAGAGGGAAGAGAAAAAAACACACCGGTGCCCGTCTATTTTATACACGTAGACGTTTTTTCTACCGACCTATATTCGTCGAGAACATGCTTTTCATCAGTCGCTGTACGGTTCCAGCGATGCCAACGAGCGTCGCGAATTTATAGCGCATTTTCCCCCGACGATGGAATATCGCGCTATACGCTGCCCGAACGGCAGCGTTCGTAAACCAACTGCAAGTATCTCTGAATGCCTGGTATTAAGGACACCGGCGAGGACCTGGTTCATCATCCGTTCCAAGTCCTGCAACGTCTTTCAGCGGACTGCTGAACGTGATGGCGAAAATCGGTGGGATTCGACAATTTTTTAAGAGAGCACTGCTGCACGCGCCAATCTCACAGTCTGTGGGTTTATTGGCTTGTATTTCGGGAATACATGACATTTTTTTATGAAGTGTCGCTGATTTAGTTCGAAGTTATAGCAATTTTACTGAAACACTGCTCACCAGGCTGGCGAAAAACAATGCTTATTGTTCGGAATTTTTTACAGAAAGATTTATTACTTTATATTTCCGAAATTGTATAGTATTTTCTCGCTGCTGAAATTAAAACCAGAAAGTTATGTAACTTAACACATTGACTGTGAAATTGAAGATAAAACAACGATCGAAATCGCATGTTGGCATGGTTCGTTTGTTTTGTAAAAGCCGTAAATTGATCGGATTGTAAATAGGTTGTAAGTATACAAAATTTGTTGTTGTGGGCGAGAGTTAAATATAAGAAATACGATTGTTTAAACTTATCAGATTGTGAACCACTCTACGAGTTTACCCGGGCAATGATTTAGTTTATTGGCTAGCGGCGAGGCAAGGTTCGAAATTTTACGCTGCGATTTATTCCTATCGCGAACCACAATTCACGGCGGTATTACTCGCGTTACCAATCATTTGAAACTTGCGTAGTAAAACGTCCGAAAGTTTTTAGGAACAATAAACTTTGCGTACCGCAGACCACATGTGGGTCAGAGCAATCTACCTGCGGATCCATACGAGTTTGTCCCGAAGACCTATATTTCAGAGGTTGGAAGCGTTCAACAATAAACAATTAATTTTTATGCGGTTCGGGTAACTGGGCGAATTTGCTCTCATTAGCACGTTCACTCATAAAAATTTGCAAACTCTTACGTTTCCAACATTTAACGAGTGAACTGTGTGTATTAAACCGAAGATGTAAATCATTGCCTCGTAATTTGAAGGATGGACGATGTTTAATGTAATATTTAATATACCATCGTTAATCGTAAATTTTAATAATGTGTTCAAATTAATGAATGTTGTGCACCACCGTGAATATATTCATGGATTTATTATGTAATTTCTGATAATGTGTGAGAATAAAGTGCAGCATCAACAATGGGTTAATATCGAAATCCTCAGATATTGTAGAACATAATCTACAAACACTGATTATTTGGGATCATGGTATTAAATACATATTATCCATTATAATTGTAGTATTATTCCAATATTTTATCGGAATCTTAATATTATTCAAATCTTTTATTAAAACCTGAATATTATTAAAATATTTTGGCATAATTTCACAGACTAAATTTTGAGACAGGCAAATTAAACTTGGAAACAATTGCATAAACGGAGCCGCTAGTATAATTTTCCTCAACTCTTATCGTACTACAATAGACTGTCTCTGACCAGTGGCAGTCCTGTTCCACTTGCACTATTGTTTCGGCCGAATCTCCTTTAACTTTCTGAATAAAGGTTCTGGAAAGCAGTATACGTACTTTTGTACCTAATATTGAGAGTCCACACTTTCAATTAAATTTCTTCGTGCAACCATCAATTGATAAACTTGCGAAACTGAGATTACGGAATGCTGTGTCTGACCAATGACCGACCTGTTCCATTTGCACTATTATTTCCGCCTTCCCCTTTAACTCCTTTCCGAACGAAAGTTCTCGCAGTATTGTGCGCACTATCGTACCAAATTTAGGGTCTACACTTCCGATAAAATCGGTTCCGGCCACCATTGATTATTTAAGAAACCGAAATAAATAACCACCGATAACAGTCTCATTCTACTTTACCCGCTCATACATTTATTACCGCGGGCCCGCGCATTGTTACATGCGGCATTGTACTCGGTGCTCATTTCGTTATGAAATATTCGACAGATCCCGCGGTAGAGGAGAGGATACGCCGAGAAATATTTGTCTGGCGGTATCAGTTAATGTCAAAGACCCGTGGTATCATGTGAATAATTCCAACGCCATTGTATCTTTTTTGCCGGGAGCCACGAATGTTATCGATTTCCGTATCCGCAAACAGTAGAATTTATGTGTCCCGGGGAAGCGGCATTCTATGGGTTCTAAATCAGAAGACCGAGGAACTGTGTTCGCCTAGCCCTATTCATCGTCTTGGGAGGAATCCATTTAAAGATGCACAAGACGCAAGAACGGAATGTCCCATGCATGTATCTTAATAATTAATACAAGACCCTGCGCTCGTGAAAATCGCTCTCGAAGTCCCAGAAATGCTGAAAAATTTCTCAAATCCATAATGGCCGCACCACACTTACCATAAATGAGCTGCGGATTTTTATACACTTACGGCCACAATTTTGGTATTTATTATAGAGTCACAAAAGACAATATGTGTACGGCTCAAAATTTCTTACAATTGCAAGGACCAGATGAATAGAAATTTATTTCGACTTTTACCAATTTTAGTAGATTGACGATAACTTGTCAAATTCTTCTTAAATTGTCAACATAACCGCTCCACAAATTACAACCAAATTTTTCCAGTAACGTTAAAATAATTCACGGTAGACAGGATCCGCCGACAGATCATTATTTTAACGCGGCAATTGCGCATGCAACGGAGAGTCCTATCGTTGCGTTATCCTCTCCCCTATTATTTTAAGAGACCAGTCCATTAAACAGCGCATTTTCGAATCATCGCCGGGGAAATCTGATATTTGCAAAACCGGAGAATCTCGCAAAGTCCAAGCGAAACGGGGAAGTTTCGTTTCGAATTGCATTCGAGTTTATCATTATTGTTTGATGCTGCGCTTCCGGGCGGCTTTTAATCGTGTTTTTCCATTTTCCTCGGTCGCGTCCGGTGCGTCAATAATTACGATTCATCCGTTGATATTTTAATAGCTCGTGCATCCTGCTCTTGTATTTCATAGATAGTTTACCTCGGCCGAGACTGAAAAATTACGCGAGACCTACACACATCGAGTCGTTTGATTTCACAACCTTTGTACAGAGCATCTCGATTCAATTATCATTTCAAGCTCTCTTTTTCTTTTTCGCTTTGTTTCTGGGTCGTGGTGGCCGCGTTTCGTAATCCTCGGTATACTTTTGATGCGCGATGGCCTAATGGCACAGTGGACGACGCGAAGCATTACTAATCGACTGGCGATCGACTACTGGAAACGCTCGCAATATTTTCGCCCATTATTTAGCGTGGGATGCACTTTAAAACTTTGCGCAACCGATTGATCGCAGACAGCGGACCGGAACGGGAGGGGACTGGAAAAACGTGACACGCGTTCGCAATCGAAATCCCCCGATTTCAACTCCGTGGGAAACGAATGGGAATTACTTGGACACGCGGACAAGGATCAAACGATAAATTAGCCCGCTGTATTACCTATTAGCCCATTGCACTCAGAGCTATTTTAACTCGAAAATTAAACATTTCTTCCGATCTAGAATAATTCCATTTTATATGATTTTTTTTCATTTTACGGATATGAAATTGATATAATACCTCATACAATACTTAAATGTTTCGTAATTGGTTAGATTAATTAATTTTTAGTAGTCACTCTGAGTCACCACTACAAAAATATATATAACTCATGTAATTTTGATTATATTTACTTAACAAAAATCGCACATGTACTTCAAATACTAGTGAATATGAATGCAAAATCCCAATGGAAGAGTGTTGCTTATCAACAAATCAGTCCTTAACAGAACAGGTTCAGTAGTTTGTTGGAAACAATTTCTGAAACTTCGTGCGTGGCGGCCTAAAGAATAAAAATACCCCTTAAACACTAGAAAATAACACATAGACGTGAAACATGTCTGAAAAATTCCAGAAAATGTCGGATTTGGTCGTTTTGGTTCTCATGTTAACTCTGTTTCATCGGTGATAAGCAATCTCCGTCTGAGTATTCATCCTCCCGCGCAATCGGCCTCCGCAATCCTGATCGCGGGTGCACCCATTCATCGAACTGGCATATCAGAAAGGAGTAACCGGGCAAACGAACCGTGCCACGTCGTTACTGTAGGCCGTCACGCATAATTACGCGGGGGCATGAAGAGGTTCGCGGATAGATACTGGTGTAGGTAGGCGCGGGGTTGGATATCGCGCGTGTACGGCCGTGTTATCGAGCAATCGCTTGTATTCACGAGCTCCGGGACAGGCACGGGAACGGGCCAGCAACGTGCATGCATGCAGCCAGCAGCCTGGCAGCTAGGCATCCTCGACTCAATGGGACAGCAGAGTTTGCCGAAGCGTGAAAATACTCGCGGTGCTCCGAGCGGTATTTGCGCGCATACACGCGAGTTATTCGGCCGTGTATCCCTCCACCCTCTCCCGCAATCCCCGTGCAAAATCTCGCCTGATGTACCGAGTTATTGTACTTTGCCGGGGCCAATCTCGGTCAACTTCACCCGGTGACTGAGTGATTCCGGCTGGCGCGGCGTGCACGGTTTATCGACGTTCGCTTCCGGTCTCCATGGAAAACCAATTCTCCGCGAGACTTCAACCCATCCCCACCCCTCGTGTACCCCTCTTGTCCTTTTTCATGGCATTTTGCAACCTTGGTCTTCCGCGTGCTGACAACCATGTATACAATTCAATTCGTTTAATCCATCCACTGCTCTAAATTTCATCTACTCCTGGCAAGCTCCAAAAAAAATAGCCACATTGCCTTTTTTGAATTGTTAAATTTCCGTTTTCCTCAGTTGTTAAATTTATTAAAGTTGCAAGTTCTACCTTACTGACCCAATGGTCCGCTATTGCTATTGGGCATTGAGCAACAAATTTCTTAAAAAAAGGAATCTCCGCACTCGTTGATTTAAGTGTCCACGGACAATAAATCTCGATATCCAAGGAAAACATATCGAGCAGGTTCAGCGACCCAAAGGCAAGCGTTTCCCGGGTCCGCGAGTCGATGAGAAATAACTAAAGCATAGAGCGGATTCGACTTCTCATTCAACTAAATGGAAATGCTCCTGCTAAATGGGGGCGAAGCTGGCCCAGAATATTTCCATGGCACTTTTATATTCCGAGCATTGTCCCCGTTTCTCTGAGAAACGAAGAATCGGTCTGTTCGAGCCTGGTGGAACAAGCTCGGTTGTGTGGCATACATCCGCGGGACCAGTTGTTGCGCCGTTAATTGCATCCGTGGAATTGACACGCGCGCGAAACAACGTCGTCGATCTATCCTGAACTTTAATTAGCCCCTCGTTAACACCGTGATCAGCGTGCGGCCCGGTAATGAGGGCCGACAGGCCTCGATCGTCGCTACGCTGCTCCGATCCGCAAACGATACCGAAATGAAAATTCCCCGGGCACCGCGGATAAAGGAGAGCCACCACTCTCGGTAATTGGGGGCGATTTGCATGCTGCGGATCTCGAATACATCCGGCTTGAAGCGGATCGATGTCCGTCGCGGCGCCGAGCTGCCTTCGCGGAGTGTTCTAGCTTTGAACTTTCGCAAAATCAATTTTTTCTTTGTGTTGGCTTCAAGTACAAGCGACTCAAAACTTGTGTACGAAAGGGTTGGTTTGGATTCGTGAAATTGGTTTCGTTACACAGGCGAACTTTAATATTGTGAATCCTTAACAATGATTGAAAGTCTTCGAAGATTTAGAGTATATTTAAATGAAGAATATTCATAATACTATTTTCAATCAAGAAAATTATCTTATTAAACTCGGCACCCAATTTGGTAGAATCCTCCGATGAAAGAATTCTCGAGCCGAATCGACCGTTTGATAATGGAAGGATAATGGTACGAAGAAGAAGAAGCATCGAAAAAGTGGAACGATTCAAAAATCATATGCAATTAAGCGATATCCGGATAGCGTGCAGTGCCGCGACTAAACGTTGCCTCTATAATTCGCTTGGCCCTCTCTCTTTTATTCGCGACGCGCGCACGGGGAGTTAAAGATCGTCGCCGATCAGCAATTCTCTGTTTGACTAGCGTAACCTATTTCCCCGGTGAGTTCGGCGACGACGAGGGGCCGTGTTAACTCTCGCGGAATTCGTGGAAGTGATTATCTGACTAATAAGTCGAACAATTCATGTACCAACAGGAACATGACAGCTTAATGGCATAATGGGAAATGGCCCCTTAATGGGAAAATAGGTGACAGAGAAAAAATACAAGATGTAGATAAAGTAGAATACTCTCGTTTGTGCAATTTTGTGAGATTGTAGAGCCGAGGTCACGTCGGGTAATTCGTCGGCAATCAACATCAAACAAATTGAATACGTTGTTGCGCTTTTAAAGTGCGCTTTGAAAATCCACTTGGAGGCTAATAATAGAGAATCTTACGAGCGGACTCATCAGACATTTATTCCCCGTGCCGTTTTACGGTCCCCATTCTCGAGAGTTACAGGCGCCAGGCTGTCCGTGGGATCGACCGAATCTCGTATAGCGGACCGTTTAACGCGTAATTAATGAGGAACTCTGCGCGCGTAATTTGTTATTCGCCGGCGTTCCCGTGGCGTCGTCAGGAAGCTGTTAGGCGAACGGATTCGTGTCTCCGTAGAATGCGTACACCGAACACACGGTGGCGGTGTCGAACCAGATCCAGAACTAATGCGGCACTGCGCGATTAAATTGACATCATTTCAGGACCCAGCAGCTAAATTCTCGCGAGCAGCGGAGATAGACCGGGACTAGCAAAATAAACATGCGGCAAAGACAATTTTATTTTCAGTCGTTCTCGTCTTACCTTTATAATTATAGCAATACTGGATAGCCGAGGTTCTTCTGATTCAAATGAGTACAAACACTCATATCGATTCAAATCAGGGCAGCTTCATGCTCATCGTCGTCGTGTCTCCCCATCTATAGGTTCCTGGCCCAACTTCACCTCGTCCAATCTACATAGGAGCATGGTGGAGGGCCACAGGAGTGGAGAGGCCTCTTCCATATTAAATCGGATGTCTAATTATGTTAATGCGGGAATCAGCTTTGTGCAAAGTCGGCGATAATTAAACGATGTTTTCGCCTCTATTTGAAATCTGCGACAGTTTCGGAACTGTACGAGCGCTTGAAACTCTATAACAATTCGATTGTTTAACGCATACGATTTTCTTGCCGGTACAATAAGGTATAGTTGGTCGGAATTGTAGGCAGTAAATTCCAACAATCGACCATGACTGTTTGTGACAATGTCTGCCGAAGTTCGGGACAATGCGCGCGCCTGGTATATATGTTGGCCTAACTCCGTAGACTTCGAGACAGATCTATGCATCTGCGATGCCGCGTTCCGGATGCTCGCTGTGACGATTGTTGATCCGCTATCCGCTTTCGGGGAATGGCTTATGCAATTTTGTTCGATGAACGATCGCGAACTCGCTGGGCCAGACAAATCAATTAGAAACTAATAATTGTCGAGACATTCTTTAAATAATTTCTAATGTAAGTAATGTTTGGAATATGATATTATTTGTCGCACCCGGTACATTCGAAAACAATTTGAATTTCTCCGTTGTTAATATCACCGTTGTTCTCCATAAATTCGAGGATCGACTCTCCATGGATTAAACACGGCTCTTCATTTCTTCATCCGTTTGAATTATTCGAAATGCACTCGACGGCGGCGACCGGGCACAAGAGGATATATTAAATGAAAAACACGGCTCCGCGCAAAATGTTCACCGAAATTAATAACAGAATATATACGGGTTACCGTGCAAACGCGAACCCCGAATGTAATAACGTGACAGAGATTGTTGGCGGACCGTACCAAGAAATTAATTGTTGACCAATCCCGTAATCACCGAGTCTGTATTTACGTCCGTCGAGTGATCCATGCTTTAATCACAAACGCTATTAGTTCATTGTGATCCGGCCGATGTACAGTACACTGTGTTGAGCGAACATTATATTTGATCAGGTGCGACGGAATGCATTCTAGGATCCGTGATCCGAAGAAAAAGGATTTCGGGAGTTCCTTGACACGTGTCACCGGCGACCGACGCTGATCCTCGTATTGAGGTCGTGTCCGTCACTGGGAATAGAAAATGCATTTTTTTCTGAGTCAGAGGTTTGAAAGTGTCATTGATTTCTGGTGCATTTATAATTAAAGTTCACGAGAGGAAAAAGAGAACTATTTACAGAGTAATTAAAAAGAGAAATCTACTAAATGATGTATTAAAGGTAAAAGGAGCAAATGAACTGATCAGTAGACAGCGTATTTTATGCATGTATAGCAAAAATGAGTAGATGTAATTTAAAGCACTAAAAACATTAGAAGAATTTAAAAATGCTGTTATATTGTTTTCAACCTATTAAACATATTTTGAAAGAAAATAAATTTCTATTTCACTCCACTTTGTAACAGTGCAGGTGGAAAATGTATATCTTGCATAAATATCCGCTGTCTACCGATCAGTAATTAAATTCACGAAAAAGAGAGGGCCAAAGTACTTTCATGTGTCGACTTCAATTGTCGACTTAAGTGCTGTGGACGAAAATGTCGCCATAATTCGCCGGGGAAACGGGTTTGACGAAGATAGCCTAAGTAATTTGAATTTCGAAACGTCGAAGGTCTTAGATGGGACCGAAAAAGATTACTCCGCCGGTTCGCCTGGACTTTCTCGGTAGGACGATCGAACTCCGTTCTATACCCATGTGTTTCAATTAGCCGGGTCTTTGGATAAAAGTTTCAATGCTCTCATTTGTTCGGCTGCCAGTGTGCTCGGGGATGGAGAGAATAGTATCGATCCCGAAGCTCTTACCGAAATTATTAATCGGTGTGCAGGAGTACCTACTCGTTACCGAGATCAACTTTTCTGCTGTAATTGTAGTCCGCTCCGAAAAATTCCGACGATCCATCTAAGATTATTCTGAGCGCTCTAAGTCTTTGTTCATTTCTGGCTAATTCGTAGAATCTAAAAGAACTTAGTTTAACAAAGTTTAATAACGTTATCAGTTTTTTTTACCGGAATTCATTGTTTATTATGAACCATGAAAAGACGAACATTTTAAGAATCTTTAACGATGCTTAAATCTATTGGTAGAATGTAAAAAATTTAGAATTAAAAAACGCATGAAAGAAAATCGCTGCGTATGTTATGTATAAAAATGATGTATAAAAATGAATGATGCAGTCTCAGAAACGGTCTGCAGCATATTAATAATTAGACTGCGGATTTTATGCATTTATGACAAAAATGGGTATTTGTAATTTAAAGTGGTGGACATTATAAAAATCTTTAAGGACATCAATGTATTTGTTTCATAGGATAATTAAAGAAGAATACAATTTCTATTTGGCTCCTGTGTCCTGCAATCAATGCAAACATTTTTTATTTTGCATAAAGATCCGCAGTCTATTAATCATTTTAGCATATTCCCAACACTATAGTCCCGAGCTACAAACGAATCCACCTTGGTAGAAGACCAAAAGCAGCCAATCTGAGGTTGAATGGACGATCAAGATCCACGGGTCCGCAGGATCGCTGTTCACCACAGAAATACTGAGGCTCGCGATAGTAATCTCGCGCGTGCGAACGATCCGTTAAATCAGCCTAGGTATCGTCGGTTCGTTCGCGAATGAAAAACGATTTCCCTGGTCAAGACGTGCCGAATTTTCCATTGGCGCGGTATACGTAGCTATTCCCGAGGATTTCGGGAATTGCGTTGGTATCGCCGCGAGTCTATCGAGGTGCGGATGTAGCGATAAGGCCGCATATAAATCCGCGAGCGAGACGAAGAGAGAGAAAGAGAGGACGATAGAGCGACGGTTGAGGGGGATGTTGAGAAAGGGGTGCATGATGGGCGGAAGCCCGAGGGATGGGTTGCAGAAAAAGAGGGAGAACCGGAGAACTGGGGCACAGTGCTATCGATGCATTCGGGCGAAATCGTGCGCTCTTCCTCTTCCTGTTCCTCTTCGTCGTCCTCGTTCACCGTTCCATTCCCCCTTCAGGCCAGGGGGTTGAAGCTACCCTCCCGCGACCAGGTCCCCGCCGAACTGAACCCGTTTTCGGGAACTGCGCTCTGGTCCCGAAATTTTGCGACATTTTACTGAAAAGTTCACGCTTTCAATCGATATCCAATTTATTTTACTTTTCAGCTCGTTGCCTTTTTGTTACAGCAACGATGCTTATAAACTCTTCGTTCTTGGACCTTAGATCTGCACAGTATCGACAAAATTTATTTACAAATCTGGAAAATGAATTATGTCTCCTATTGTTGGCACACGTGACAATCAAAATTAACGAAAATGTGCGTTTACGTGAAGATTAAGATTTTTCAAAATTTTCCAGTGAAAATTGCGCTACGAGATTTCGTGTAGTCGAGAAACTATGCCGGAATGGTAGCAGGCACTTCGATCAGGAGCACCATCGTCAGGGGCCCTAGCTCGGTGCAGCAATAATCCGGCATCTGCCAGCCGGACCCTCTTATTATACGTACGTGCAACCGAAGCTTACGTTTGCATATCAGAGAGACAGAAGCTCCGTCTCGTCGACGGTTCAGCGACTTTTTTGTTTGTCCGAGAGAACGAGTGTCCGACCGCTCCGGACCGGAAAGCATAATCGATTCCGGCGAGCGACCCGGAGAATACGCTCGACGAGGGCGCCGCGGTAAGATCCTTTGCATCGTTCGGGAAATTCGATGCTTTTTCAACGAGCTCCACCACTCCTGTAGCGCCTCTCCCTCTCTCCCTCGCCTTTTGTCTCCCTCTCTCTTCCTCATAGATGCAGAGTGAAGTGGAGAGAGGAGCGAATAGAGGGGCGCAGAGCGTTGAGCGTTCAACTGTCTTTGAGAGAGGAATGTTTAAATTAAAATTGTTTAATCGCTTGCCTCCGACTCCGGGAACCGTAACACGCCTAACGATCTGCATCGAGGGCTCGCTCCCGTTCGCAGCTCTTATTGTTCGTGTTCGACAATTTTTATGGATGGAATACGCCGGCGGAGGCATGGCTGCGTGAATGTGGCGGTAATGAGAATGTGCGGAGATTTCATCCCTTATATTAATGTTGTTTAGAAAATTTATCATGTGTGGAATATTGTATTTTTTGGTTCAGCTTGTTTTTCAAGCCAGGTTTTTGGCACGATTGCTGTGTAAATCATTATTTAGGTGATTATAAAGGTGTTTTTTCAGGCTTAAAAATCCTAACAAGGAATTTGAAGTCTTCGTGTTCACCGATGTATTTCCATATTTTAGCTCAAGAACGAAATAATATAGCCTATGAAAGTTGTTTCATAATTAACAATTAAGTTCCGGTCCACAGAGAAACAGGTGCGTATAATAGGAGAGAGTTGCCTAATGCGTACTGGTCACCTAAATCGTACCGGCTCATTTTTTGGTAACCAATTAATGTTTGCGACTTCTAGTGGTAAAAATATAAAACGTTTATGGAGTCGGTAATATAGGACACAACTTGTGTTATCTCGATTGATTTCGCGCCAATCTGTAGAAGCCGAAAGATTTCAAGTAAATTTGAATCCAATCACTCTTTTAATTTTATTTTATGCATAGAATGTTTATTTAGTAGGTTTCTGCAGAGATGAAAGTATAGTTGCGAACAACAATTTTAGTAAAAATGTGTATTGTTTATTGGATATATCAAAAATCCCTTAATCTATTTCCGAAACAATTAAGTATCGGTCACATTTTCATAAAAATTGGTTTCTCAGAAGTTGCTACTTCGATATTGATTCTGCGTTATTAATTAAAAAGTTTCGTCATGGTTCAACCCTAGATAGGGTAGCACGTTGTGGTACCTCACCCCGGCCGCCTATATCTCCGACGAGGTCGACTTTACATAAAAAATAAAAAAAGATCCCAGAATACATTTTTCAAATAAAATATTCTGCAGTTCGTTTTACTTTCCGAAGGGTCGCGCTTCAATTACTGTTTTAATAAAAGTTCCTATCCTGACCTACTTTTCGAATACATAAAATTCTTTTAAAAATTGACAGTGATGCACTTAAAAATTTAGTATTGACTCCGCGCCACCTGATTCGACCGATAAGTTCGCAAATACTATTAATTCTTTTATAGCAAATGTTTGTAGCTGCCAGTGACGAAGCAGACTATTATTATTACTATTATTATTAAAAATCATAAAAATACCGCAAAAAGAACGTCCGCATTATAATAAATAAACAGATAACTAATTCGATATCGAATGCGCGTAATTATTTAAATGGTCTCGGTCAATCTATCGAGATTAACGATTCTAATGGCGGAGCGAATTAAATTGCATTCAATCGGGTTAAAATAAAACTGCATTTATTCAGCTGGGAATGCATTCAGACAGATAGCTCCGCGATAGATCACCAGAAACAGGTCGCGCCCCCGCCACTATTAAATCTTTCATGCATCTATTAACATTCCCTTCGAGAAGAATCGAGTCCGGCGGATTTGTAAGTTAGCAGGGAGAGACGCTGCGGCAGTGATTTACCGGGGTATACTGTTTTAAAATAAATGAGCGAGTTACGTGCTTTCCCACTTAACTCGTTCCGGGGGGGCACGGTGTCGCAGGAAACTCGGTCGGTTTCCCTCTTTTGACACTTTCCCAAGGACTTTCCCTAATCGAGAAACATACGCGGCGTCACCTGCAACTTTTTAACGGCGAAGTTCGTATTTTCGCGGCGAGAGACGAGGGCTCCCGCTATCTCCCACACAATCCGACGAAATGAATGACGCTTTCCCAGCCATAAATTGCGAAACGTTACCTCCTTGACAATGTGCTTTAAACTACAGAGTTCGTAAAATACATACGGTACGTACCAGCCGGAGAATTTTATTTTAGAAGAGCACTACGCCGCCGCGTGTTATTCATTTATAACGAGCGAAGTTTCGCCTCGACTCTACGTAATTATTAATGCGAGACTCCTGCCAGACATCTTCGCCGAAAAATCGCGACGCGAACGTACTAAATATCTGCTAGATTGACAGTTTCACGATTGAACGCTCATTTCTTTTAATTACACTGCAAGCATTGAAATTGTCATATCATCGTTATATCAATCGATCGATTCTGTTCAAAATCGAACATGATATGTAGTTCATGTACATACAAATGGGGCGAGTTAATTCCAGTATGGCACTTAATTATTGTACGAGGCACTCTGACATCATCAATCAGTCAATTTTGTTGAAAAACGAATACATGATGTAGCTGACACGAAATTAGGGTGGGTTTAAGTTATCATTTTTATACAATACAAACGTTTCATTGATGAATGATGAACGATGTCCTATTATCAATCAATTTTATTCGAAATTATACTCGTATGTTCGAGTTGGGAAAACGGTAAAAATGGTTTCGGATCAGTGAAAACGAATCGACGTGTCCTGAAGGAAGCGCGTAGGAATGGAATTAAGGCGAGCGTCTCAAATTCAAATGAACGAGACCGGGTACGGAAGAAAGCAGGCGGGCACAACGGCGCTAAATATCCGAAGTAAGGTGATTTGGATGGCAAGCCGTGCCAGTATTCAGCAGCGTAATTCTCGCGGAACGGTCTCGACGATGCTGAAGAGGGTACACAATTCGAGTCCCGCGAGACTGGTAGCAAGAGGACCGTTGTTTCCGGCGGGCCCGCGGAGGAATGGACGGCCACGCGGAAACAACGGGAAAAGAAAAGAAACCCGGTGGTCTCGCCTTTGTACCGCCACCGGCCGGCCGCGGAAAATAAGCAATAACAGCAGCTCTTCTCTTCCTCTTTTTTCTCTTTTTTTTTAATTCGACTAATGAATTTTGCTTCAGTTATTTATCCAGGACTCCGTCAAGATTAAAGGAGCTTGTTAACCGCTCACCCGCGATCCGGTCCACTCAACGAGACCGTCTTCCTTGTGCGACAGCGATGCAATTGAAGAAACAATGCAGCCCGCCTTTGAGCCCGTGTTCCGCCGCAGCTATCGGGACCGACGACAAAAGTTTTGTCCTCCGTTATGAAATTAATTCCCCGGCTGCACCCTCCGCCGAACCTTTCCTGCAATTTATTTGTCCCCGACCATGCGCCCGCAATAATACACTGTCGGTGTCTTCTTCGCTGTGAGTAGTAATTCCGGCGAGCTGTCTGATTATCTCGGAAGCCCCGGCATACTTAGCAGAAAAATATACGTATCAAAGGTAATGGGTTTATCAGTGATACCTTCAGATCTTCGAAGCAATTGCAGCTCCATTTCTTCAGCGCTGGCGCCATTCTGCTTTTCTGAACCAGTTGTTTTAACCCCGTCTTCCAATCACTAGAGAGGCTGTCATTCTTCCAGTGAAATTTTGAATTTCCTTTAGACGCAATTTGCGTTCATGTATTATCTATGTGTCTTTTAATGTGATTTTTAACTGAGAATTTTAATTAGATACAGTGCTAGATTCAATCTTTATCCATTTTTGCATATGGATCAACATAGATTGAGCTATTTGTCCGGATAACAGAATGGTCGCTTAGCTAGTAAGGGTTAAACAATATTTGTAACCATTCGAGAAGGCATTAAAGTTTCCGAGTGAGTCAATAGGCACGACCCGCGGTACCCGTGTGGTCGGTCGAGCATGCCCGTAGTTCGAAGGTTAAACTTTGCTACCCTAGCAAGAATCCCCTTTATCTCTGCGGCGACTTTAGTATATTAATTCGAATCGACCAGTGAATACTTATTCCCTGAATAATTCGTCGCGATCGCGCTTAGACTCTTTCCGTTTTCGATCAGCGGAATAGTCTTATGAATATTTACCAGTAGAATCATCTCATGAATATGTAGCAGCGGAATAGTGTTATGAATATTTAGCAGTAGAACAGTAGCATTCCGAGTCAATGAAATAGCCGAATGTGCTTACTTATTGCAAATTATTGTCTACCAGTGTCAGAGATATGTTTGGTGTTGTCATCGTCTTCTCCAATCTCCCTCCATTTTCCTTTACTTTATGTCATTCTGCAAGAATCATTTTTTTTTTAAATTGAACTTTATCCTGTTTGTTCATAGATTTATTTGTATTTCAGGAACCTCCTGATCGATAAATTGAAGATTTAAAGTAACTGTCTAGTTGCTAAAATATACAAGTGAATAAATTTAGTAATAAAGGGTCTTCGATTAAAATTAAATGGTTAGTAAAATTGAAAGAAAATTTGAAAAAAAATTGTAAATCGAAAAACAACAGCGTTTTTTACAGTATTTTAAAATTCGTTGAATGTCTCTAGTCTTTTAAATTTGATCCACTCATTTTTGACATAAATGCACAATCCACCACATCATATAAGCTACGAAGAACCACCGGGAGGGACATACACGGTGATAAAACGGCAAGTTCCCACGGCAGAAAAAGCCTGCCATAAAGAGAAATGCACATGTTGCAGCGTAATGCTTAATGTAAGCCGATCCGCGAGTTTAAATGCGTCGCACGCATCGAACCGACGATAGGTTCGCGATCCCGAACGAACACGAAAACGTTCGCACTTTATTCCATTCGGCGGAACATCGCAGATTCCGATGATGTATGGCGAAGTTCGTGAAACGTTCGTGACACGTCCATAAAATTCGCGTTGCGATACACGTTGCGCTGCATACCGTGCCGCGCGTTGCATTACACGAATCTGTATCTGTCGTACACGTTGCACTACACAGTACACAGCCGGCTGCATCCCTCTCCCCATCCGAAATTCCGTGGCACGTGCTGTCGAAGAAAGTCGACATCCAAAAGCTGTATGTTATTAACAATTCACTTATTGAAACCTGGCGTACAAACATTCTCGACACAGCGAAATTAGGTTTCATATACGTGTATGAAGTGTATGTTATTAACTTATTGGAAGCTGGCATACAAACATTTTCGACACAGCGAAATTAAGCTTTTTACACAGCTACTCGAATTAATATTCGGACGCTCTAAAAAAGGTGATAACTTTTTTAATATTGTACTATACGATTTGAACCTTTTTGGGAAGCTAGAGCAATTAGCTTACTATAGGATGTGAGAAGAAATTTTTTCAAAAATTGCAATTGATCGGAACTGTAGGAAAAATACTAAAAGTTGCATTTTGCAACTTTTTTAAGTGTGTGGGCATATATTGAAAATTTAAAAAATACGTTTTGTAGATCTGTGTGACTTATATGCACCGTAAAAGTTTCATCGAAATATGTAAGAATTCTTAGATTTATTGCAGTTAGAGGCCGAAAATCGTGAAAATCTGCAATTTTTACCATCTTTAAACGTTTGTAGCTCATCGCAAGGTCGACCGATTTTGACGAAATTTTCAGAATATGTTTAATTGACACAGATCTACAAAACGTATTTTTTAAATTTTTGATATACGCCTACATAAAACAGTTGTAAAATGCAACTTTTAATATTTTTTCTACAATTCCGATCAATTGCAATTTTTGAAAAAATTTCTTTTCACATCCTGCAGCAAGCTAATTGCTCTAGCCTCCCAAAAAAGTTCAAATCGTATAGTACAATATTAAAAAAGTTATCGTCTTTTTTAGAGCGTCCGAATATTAATTCGAGTAACTGTACGTGTATGAAATGGTACAAAGAACTGTGTAATTTATAAATAAATTGCAAATTTCATTGACCGAGATGACCGAAATGAATTCGTGAAATTTAAAACAGTTGAAAAATTGAAAAACTATTTCATTACATTTAAAGAAAAGAAGAAATTTTCTTTTACAAAAAGATGTCTCCAGCAGCAAGAGGAAGATCAGTACAGAATCTCAACAAATCTGAGTGAAACTGACCCAGCATCCGCCAGCCACCACTCAATCAACCACTATCCGCTCACGACCTTTCTTTCGTAGCAGCTTTTCGCAAAAGCGTCGCTAGATGTTTCGCGTTTCCGGGGAATGTTTCAAATTTCAGCCAAAGCGCAAACAACGCTGTAGTATGACGAGGATACATCTGGATGTGTGTTTGTGCTGTGCCGGCCTGGTCCAGGCGAAGTCATAAGTCACCCATTCAGCGGCTCTCGATAGCGGACAAACAACGTGGAGCGGGCGCTGGATTTCAATCTTGGGCTGCCTTGACTGCCATAATTCTCCGGTGTCGGGTTCACGGCGCGACGCCGCGCCGCGCCACGGCCACGAACCAGGAAACGTTAGGAGAACGCAACGTTGTCGGCAGTTAAACAAACCGGATCGCCGATTATTTTCCCGGGGAATCGTCGCCGGTACCAAACATCTTGATAGAAACCGGCGGCCGAATGTCGGTCATTCCGAGCCGCTGCGACTCCGATGAAAAGTTTCTAGCCCGGTTGGCCGCAGTTGGACAATAGAATGAACGCGTTCACCGTCATCAGAACTCCGCCGGAGCTTTTCAGACACCCTTACGGCACATTGTTCCGTATTTACGTCCATCCGTGGCCAGCCATTCGAAGAAACTTCGCCGCAAAACCAAGCGCTATCTCGAACTACGGTCGACGCGACGACTCGGCAGCCACCCTCTCTCACTCTCTCTCTCTCTTTTCTCTCGCTCGCCCAATTAACGACTAAATCGCTCTACAAATTTGATCGTCGCGATAATTTTTCGCGGCTGGTTTCGGCCTCGGTCGTGGAAATTGTTATCGCGGTCTCTCGAGGCACCCTCAGAGCCAAGAAATCCTTGTCGGCCGGGTCCAATTTAATTTTATGTTTATTTCATAGTGCGACGGGAAAAAGCGGAAAAAAAGCAGTCGCGGGGCGATAAGGGGTGAGCCAGAGACGGAAGATCTGGCGGGAAAACGATAACCGCCCGGTAACGCGAAATGAAACCGAGCGTAAATGTATGAGAAGAGATCTCCAGCGTCCTTGTTACCAGCCGCGTCGCTGTAATTGCGTTGAAACTTCATTTGGCGCGAACCGGCGGCCTTGTGACGCCACGGTTTCGACGAACGAGCCCTCGCAGGACGAACATAAGTGGTTGCACGCTGCTACGCTACGAGCCGAGAAGCTGCTTGGACCAAATTCGCAATCAGCGATTTTTCTTGCGGACTGCAGCAGCGCTTCAGCTCGAAAAGCTGACCAAAATTAAATTTTTTGAAGTACAGTCTTCATGAAAAGATTTCTTGGATCGAAATGTCACTTTTATCCTGTATGGAAAATTTTCCCTTGATCTCTTGTTGCCAGAACTTGATAAAATTTGTCGAATATACAAAAGTTCCGGTGAGACATATTAATTTATTGATAGAACTGTTTTGTTTGTTACGATTTTTTAATCGAACTTTTGCCAACATATTCGCGACACTTTCTTGATACCAAACAGGGCACCATTCGGATCGGATTTGCATGTTTAATCCACGGTATAGTAGAATCTCGCTTATCCGAACCGATGATGTAGCCCCATCGTCGCACTTTCTAACTTCCGCCAATTACAATCATTCAGAGCAACATAATTTAACAATTATACATAATCTAACTAGCACTCTCTAGCATTTTACGTTTTTATTAGCTCGCTTTCTTGTCCATCTGTCTGTTTGTTTGTCTGTTTGTTTGTTTCGTACAAACTAACTTCCCGATGAGCTAGAGACTTATTTATATTTCATTTTTCATTATTAAGATCAAATTTTGTGTTAAACAGTGCACTTAAAGGAAGGTGTTTGTTTTCTTCGACAAAAATTAGAAGATTGTCACGATGGTAATCAGCATGGCTTGTTTCCAGATAGATTGAGGATTTGCGACACGGCGGCCCGTGTCTCGTTAATTGTAATGTTGTCAGGTTAGGCGATGAGGGCTCGCGCGCGATCCTGTGACAAACTGCTGCTTCGACGCGCACCATTAAACTTATCTGCCGAGGACTTTTATCCGAGGATATTGAAGCCGGTTAAGCCGGGTCTGATGCTTCGCAAACTTCGCCATCCGCCGCGATTCACGTCGCTTCTACCCGTTTTTGCGCCCGCTGTTTTTCGACTTTCACGTCCGCCGCTGGTGAAATGAAAATTTTGTTGGTTGATGGTTCACCCGAGTAACCCGGACTTTGTTGTTTTTTGTGTTGTCAGTGGCGCCAGTTGATTTAAATCTCACGGTACAATTTTCACAGGTTTAGATAACTGCAAACACACTGGATCTACAAATGCTGGGTCACTTTAATCCGAAGTTGTTGGTCCATTTGTACGTTTCATTTTTTATCGCTCCAATTGCAATGCGAAAAATTGTCAACATTGTTTGGCTTGTCTCCGTCATTCTTGGGAGATGCTTGGGAGATGCTTTCTGAGAATTAATAACATTCTTGATCATTTAATTTCCATTTTCTTGTCGACTCAATGTGTAAATCTAATTTTCGTAATACTTCGCCTTGTTATAGTTATTATACTTTACGTGTTACCTGTACAAATTGATTTATGCTATAATTTGCTGCATCCTCCTCGATGCTCCGAAGAAATTTGCCGAGGACAAGTGTATTCTTCTCAAACAGCAAACATTTCGAGCGGAGTGTTAAGCGCGCGAACGTTATCTTACATTACTCAAATACAGTAGCCGAACATAAACAATCGTAACTACTCAGTAACAGTAATAATGGTAATTTCAGTTCGCACTTATGACGAGTTTACCTACTCCAGGGAGGCCGAAGTTTATTCTCCGGAGTTACGTCTCATAAATTCTATTGAACGTTCGAGCAGCTGCGTTAGCTGCTGCGTTGGCTTCTGCAAATCATTTACAATGTTCCTCCGAATCTAAATCGATACTGCACATCCTCAATACACTACACGATTCGCACTATGTATTTCACTATGTTTCCAATTAAAAAGAAATTTCGTGCTACATCAATCACAAAATTTCTTTTTAACATCATTGGAAACGTTCTTCGAGAATATAAAAAATTAGAAAGAAAACTAGTGTTATAAACAGAACAATTTTTCTACAACGTTTTAGAAGATCATAAAACGATATCGAAGACAACATAGAAATTGGAGCGTTTGTTATAATAAAGATCGGAATAAATGAATTGGTGTCGTCAATTTACCCTTAGTTATGTTTAGGTAAAGGCAAGAATTTTGGATTGCAGTTTGAAAACACGATGCGTCAATCCGCGGGTCCGGTAGCAAAAGTTATGGTTCCCGCGGCGCGGCGCCATGAATTCGCGACAGATACGGGCGAGACTGGTGTCGGTGGTTCACGTGGTCGATTTTGGAACCGGAAGAATCCGAGCCGAGATATTCGCATCGACGCGTATCACCGTTCGGCCGCTCGTAGATCTAAACCGGAACCACTCGAAGACGGCAATCTAAATCTACTGCGGTTCCGCCGTGAATCTCGGAGGTAGCATACCGAGAAACTCTGTTTACGGGGGATGCCGAGGCGGGATGCCTCGGGATCGCGAAATCCGGAGATTCTCATTTCCCAGGCATCGACCGGCTCCGCGGACCGCTTAAAGGATGATTTAATGAATTCGCCAGGAGCCGGGGAACCGGCTCGATTCAACGGCTACCGGGATATATGCAAGCCGACCGCGAGTCCGTACATCGGGAAATCAAGGAAACACCGAATTTTTACGCGGCTTCCGACGCCTCCGAATACTTTTCAACGGAATGCGAAAATTGGAAAACGTACTCTAAAAGGTAAGGTAGCGTACTGGTACCGGGCTCCTATTTTTCTAGCTTTCACCAATGGCATTTTAGCGTCGTATCTGCTTTTCCGACTGTTCGACTGCAACACAATGGATCCGGTTGTAATGGTTGTCGGATTTACACCGAATCGGGTTTACTTTAATCGAGAAAGCCCGGCGAAGTCAATTTGCCGCAATTAATCGCATTATGTAACACAGTTACAGCCGCGTTTCCGAGCGCGGTGCGGCGTGCCGTTTCGAATTCGGAATCGAAGTTCTCGTCGTCTATCGATTGTCGAAAAATGGGTCGACAACAACGAACGATGAAAAGTATCCGGGAAGCTTCCGGACGGCTTGGTTGACCACTGAAATTAATTTTCCATAAGCGAGCGTAAACAATTCCGTTCTAATTAGCCGGGACTGCAGTAGCTGTTAATTTCGGTTAAGTGTTTTAATTACGGACCATTGTAAATCATTGCCGTTATTCGGCTGCGGTTGCGAGTCCATTACTTAACGTCATCCAACGTTTTCCGGCGAGAGATCCCGCGGCTTAATGACTCCTCCCTCGACCGGAAAAATCAAATTAATCTTTGTCCTTCGGTTCTACGTTCGATTCCATTGTCTATCGACCGATTCCCAGGACGTGTTCCGTGCTGAACGATACGCTGAACGTGTTCGACCGTCGATAATACTTTTTCGTAGATCCCCTCCGAGGAAATTGTCACTTCTTCGCGATTTCACTATCAATTAAATCGTGATCGACGCCGGGAACGTTTCGTTTAATGACTCGTCGAGCTTCCCTCGTTCAGTCACGCCTTTTATCCTCTATTCTTCATCCTCCATTACGCCTCTTTTAAGGCGTCATCCTCCGCGACTCTTCTGTTTCACTGGTCTGACACTTTTTGTGGCTCCTACATTTTACGCATCAACGTTCTTATTTTTACTCTATTTTGATTGGCATTTTTATGTCAAACCTGAGTACGAGGAAATTAAAAAAGTTATAATCACGTTTTTGTTTCACCGAATATAATATATGAAGCTTCGTTTGAAAATCACTATACAAGACTTGTCCTCTTTCTCTTTCACTTTCCATTTAAGATTTTCTATTTTAATGATCTTCATAAAATACTAGATGAACATCAACAGAACATTTTTTCACTTCATTTTTCATTCTCGAAATCCATTGTAGAAGAAATTAAATTCCTTGGATGTTTAAGACAAATTGTACAAAGTTGGAGATACTTGGAATCAGAATCGTCTTCCGGGTTAATCTCGAATGGAGTCGGATCGCATAGACAAATACAGAACGCGGAATGATACTGCTATCAGAAACTTTGTCCGTTAATGCTCGTTATAACTTACACATTACCACGGCTGCGAATCGCGCGAAGCACAACAAGCTTTGCATATTGCGCTAATTAATTCGCCGTTACATAAATAAATAAACGGTCCATTATTCATGCGACCCGAGCCAGCGCACGGTGTCTTTATTATTCAAAATCAAACCAACAATTGCGTTACCTGCTACATTTTCTCTCTGAGAGAATAACAAGTTTGCTTTTCTGGACGTTCCAGGATGCAGTGGGGAGTCCACATTACCGTGGATAAACGCTTGTAATGTTGTAATAACAATAAATAGTACATTCCACTTTAAATCGTACATGAAATTCTGAAAATTAGTCTTCCTTTTAATTCTAATGTGTCAGCTGTCCATTTCATTTAATCATCAGAAACCGAGTAATTAAATGTCGATTTTGATATTCTGGTCGAAACAGCCCCAGGCTCCGCTGCGGAGGGTTAATGAAATTTTATCTAGAAAACGGGCTTTTCAACGCACTGTGGCACAAAATCGCTTGAATTAATAATATGATTAGCAGGACTGAATCAACCAATTCAACGACTCCTCGATCAATCAGTGATCCGAGACTTGCGCGTCAGTTCGTATTCGGAGCTGGACAGTGACGTTCTCGTCATCGGATTCGAGTCGAATGATAAGTTGACCTATGTTCGGCGCGATCCTGTTCGCGCAATTAGCATCCCGGCCGATTTCTGGCGCGCTATTAAAGATAATTATCGGGCACCGAGGGTCGCGGCCCGGAATGCTATATAGCCGACATTTCGCCAGGATCCGGCTTATGAGATGTTCGACATCCGGGCCAATTTCGAGCGGAGATGCAAGCATCTCGCCGAGGATTTCGGCTCGATCATTCGGCATTTCCAGTATTAACCCGGTATCGAGGCCTCGTTCACCGACTATGCTGGCTTCGCCGAAAACGATCGACCTCCATAAAACGCAGCTAACCCGCTGATCTATAAGCCGCATACTTCCCGCGACTCGAAATCGCGAAACGTCGTCGCTCTCTCTCTCTCTCTCTACCTCGATTACTCTCGCGAGGCCAAAGCGCCCTTGGAGAAACTGTGATTCTACTCGGAGAAACCATAACCGCTGTTACCAGAATGGAAAGTCATACGAACTATTTTTGAGATTATAGTAGACCCCTGTATATAACGCGATCAAAAAACTGTTTAAAAAGACTGCATATTTATACAGGGTGAAGCACCTAAGACTTACGCCGAAAATATGTCCATTGTCTTTAGTAATACAAGAAAATGTTTCAGGCAGGAAATGTTTGGTTCAGTGGGGCAATTATTGTGACGGAGAAGTTTTCTTTCTCTAGATCATATTTTCCGGGTCATCGTCGGTTTTTTCGAAGGTCACTTGAATGTCTTTTGTTGTTGAATTTGTCTTCCCATTAGCTATAATGTTACACTATTTGAAATACGTCGTTCCATATAAGAACATTGAATTGTTGATATTTTGCAAGTTAGAATTGTTGTTCCAGGATGTTCCAACGCTTAGGGACGCAAGTCCTGTCAGCGGGTCCGTTTCAGAAAGCTGTTAATTAAGGACAAGGTCCACGGTCACGTCGCGCGTTAGCCGGAATATCTTGAAACGCCTTATGAATATTTATCACCCGGATACGGGAAGACGTTGATAATTATTTCGGAACTTGTTACGCGCCGTTTATCGTTTATGGTCGCGACGTGTTCGAGCGCCGGTCTCGTTAATTCCGTAAAAATCGTAGTTTGCATGAAGAGCATTTTATCCTGGTTAAATTCAAGCTTGTAAATTGCGCCTTGTTTGCTTGTATGGCTTCGTTGCTCCCTCTTTATGGAATCTAATTAGAAAATATAAAATAAAGAGAGGAGTGAGATGAATCGCCCATTATATAATTATTAGCATCTGTCCCCTTAATAGAACAACGCATTAAATTGTTTTCTAATTTCTCCAATTTAAGCCCCGGTTGCGAGTCTGTCAGAAAGATGCAACTGCAAAAATGCAGCAAAAGTACTCTGTCTACCATCATGCAAGAGTCACGATATAGCTAGTGCATCAAATTTCCCTGTGCCCCGGTGCAACGAAATTTTCGATGGAAAAGCGAAGGAGATTGAAATACATACGTGGTTTTCGACGATGACGATGTATCTTCGCGAAAGGGGCGCGTTCCAGCAGATAATTTGTGCGCCATCAGCATTCCAGGAAAACGTTTTCAGAATATCGTTTTAAAACGGTGCTCTGACTATGAAAAACAATGTTCCATTTTGAAACTGCATGGATCATGGAAAATAAATTGAATTATCTATAAATGCGCCATTTTGAAAGCATGTGCTGCACAAATTCGACATATTGCAACCCAGAACTGCAACATAACACTTGTTGAACAGAAACAATATTCTTTGATGTTCTGTTTTGTTCCTAAAATTATTTATTAACATTAGGATTGTTAAATGTGCTTGAAAGCACGAACATTACATTTCCCATATGAAAAGTTAGAAAACCATGAAATGAGTGAAGCTGGGCACAGAAGGCAGCTTTAATTGAGCGTTCGATATTTTTCGAGCAACAAACATATCGAAAGTAAACAATACAGCTAACTAGTCTGATTTGGGCTGCACAACAGGTTATCCGTATAAAAAGCAACGGAGTATTGGAGAGCAATACAACCCGTGGCAGAAAGTTCCGATCGGAGACATTGATATTACAGAAAACATTCATGTTTTAGAGGTATAAAATATTATTTTATGGAGTTAAAACTGATGGGGAATTAAAAGGGGCTTAATAAAGAATATAATATGTATGAAACATTTTTCAGTTAATTATACGTATTAACTACGGCAGAGTCCATGGGAATTTTTACGCTGGAACAAAAATTGAACTCGTGCACTGGTTTTAGCGAGTTTGAATGGAATTTCATTTCCTTTGTTAATTTTTCCGGTGTATTAACAACGGCATGGAACTTTTGAATTTTTGATATGCAGAAAGCTGCTTAAATCTCACAATTAATTGTCATCAGTTTTTATCTTGTTCTTCATTTATTGAATCAATCACTGAGCCAAAAGAAATTTTGAATCCTTCATCAATCGTCAAGATGCTCAACAAAAATATTGGATAAGAAAATTATGTGGAAAGCAAAACTGTTTCTTCCACGAAAGTCATCGCCCTCCGATGCTCCAATCATTGGTGCTCATCCTGCTGGACCATCCGCCGATGAAGACGTCCGAAAAACCGATTACACGTTGCACATCAGGTGGTCGGCGCAGGAGGCAACATCTTACGAGTGCATGTCGCGTGTACTTAGCGGTCGTGTGCAGAATATATATTGCATCGATGAACACCGGGGAGAGTAGGATGTCTCACTTGGGTTGCCAGCGGTCTGCGCATCGTGCATCGTGCAAGGCAAGTTGAGGCAATTGTCTGTAAATGATGAATGTCTCCGAGGCGGGTAGGAACCGCGGATGCTACATATATACGGGGAGTTACCGGGATCAAATGACAATTACCACCGCAGAACGGTCGTTGGACAATGACGTATGTACCGCCTCCGTGCTGGCCGGAGGGCTACAGCCGCGCGTATTCTATCCTCGAACAAAGGATAATGCATGCCCTTCGCGATGCCAACGGGAATCTGAGGATCTGGTCACCTGACAGATTCAAAACTGGAAGCTCCAGCCTCGACATCACTTTATTCCATCAATCATAACATTTCTGCAAAATAAAAATTTTGAATTACAAGGCACGTAAATCAAATCAATTTCCTAATAATGCATAAACTCAGTCTAATAATGAATTATGAAAACGTTCTCCCAGAAACTTCGGGCAGGTGTTAAAGGGTTGTCCTTGAGAACAGAGTGTAATTGTTGGCGCCCCAACTTGATTATCTTGTCGATACTAATTTCCGGAGGCCAACGAAGCATAATTGCGCCTCGTTAATCGACATCGATCGCTTTGTTGACACGCGACGCTCCTCGAGAAACGATAGGGGGCCCCGAGCTAAGTGGCTCCCCCAATTCGATTTAGAATTTGTTTTCAATAATTCATTGGGAGCACCGACAGTGAGCGATGCGGGGCCCCCGTGAAGGAGACACGGAGTTTCGTTCGACTCGAGTTTAATTCGTCGGCGGAGTGGCGAGTATTAAGTAACGAAATTAATCAGACTTTGGCAACGTAATTCGAGCGTTTCAGTCGGAACTGAAGATCGAATCATCGACAACCGGCAGAGTCGCTGCTGAAAAACTATCGATTCGTGACGCGCTCCCGATGAGATATTAAATCAATTATAATTAAAAGAAGCGACGAACTATTCTCCTTTAATTGGGGAAATTGTAGCTGGTCAAGGAAAATGACTTTTCACAATATTTCTGTTTCGCGGTACCTGCTACTTTTAGACTGAGCAGGGAAATTCTTTTGTAACGTGATTATGGTGATTATTTACATAATAATTCTAATTATGAAACCAACAAAGCACACGGTTATGAACTAAATCATTGACAGTATGTCAGAAATCAGAAAATTTTGATTTTCCTGAAGATTCTGTAGACTTCTGTAGACAATATAATTAAAATTACGAACCCTATGAAGTACAAGGTAAATGAATGAATTGTTAATAGCAGCACTGCATCGAAAATTTCCATTTTGACTAGAAAGCTTTCGTCTAGCAGTATAATTAAAATTACACAGCTTGTAAAGCAAAGGTGAAGAAATACATTATTAACAGCAGTGTCTTACATGTTAGAAAATTTTGATTTCGCACAAAGCCCTTTCGTCTACCACTTCAATTAAAATTGCAGAGCATGAAGCACAAAGTTAAGAACTAAATTATTAACAACAGTTTCTCGCGGGCATATTTTGATTTCGCCCAGAAACCTGTAATCTAGCAATATAGTTAAAATTACAAACCTTACGAAGTACAACGTAAGGGAATGAATTATTAACTGCAATGTCACTTAGTTTCATTATCAATTTTGCATAAATATATACAATTAAAACTCCCGATAGTGTTAGATTAGAAAATGTTGATTTCGTCCAAAAATGTGAACAAATCTTACGAGCTACAAGCAAATAAATTATAAACTGTAGTGGCTCATACTTTCGGAACTTTTCATTTTCCGTAGAAAGGTTTCTAGGATAGGTTACAATTAAAACAGCGAAGCTGATGGAGCACAAGGTTCAGACGTAAATTATTTCCAACAGCGTCGGGTCAGAAAATTTTGATTTTTCACTCTGGTGGAGTGAAACATCGCTCTGGAGGAGCCAGAGATTCCGTCGTGGAACTTGTGGCCGATCTTCGCTGAATTAATCAGGCGGTTTGACAAAGTTACCGCGTCCCAGTGAATTTTTCAGATCGCCTCGGAAATAATAGAAGCGGTGAAAATCGACTCGGCGTTGTATTTTATTCATCGAGCGAAGGGGCCAGGCGGCGACCACGGCGCGGAACAGTATAAAACGCGGAGGTATAAAAAAGAGCGCGCGCTCGGATAAATTCGCAACGCGAAAATTCTCATGGCGTATCCGCGGAATTAAAGATGTTACATGTCCCCGGTTGGCCCCCTGGCTCGTTAAACGTTATTTATCCGCGTGGGCTCGGTTTTTTCGCAGCAGCCACCGCCCCCCTTCCGCCTCCCGCGCCAGATTGATACGGTCTTTTTCGATATCGGTTGCTCGTACATCAACCGCTATTCAATCAACGTATCTTGTTCTAAGCCCGGGGATACAAACCCCGCCTTAAGCACCAATCGCGATGCCGGAACTTGATAGATGGATTCAATTCACGGCGCAAGGATACCGAAGGATCCGAGAAATTCGGCTGGCATGCAAGCTGCGACAAACGTATGAAGCGTTCATAATCTGCCCGCGCATCAATCAAACCCGTCGATCCGACGGCTATACTTATACCCGACGATACTCTGCCACGCAGCGGCCTGTAAACAATTTTCGACGACGGAGCGAAATTCCGCCGGTTGATCGACGCTTGTACACGCCACGTGGATAACAGCGATTCATGCAGGCTGCTGTGATCATTATTGCGGAAGATGGAAGATGGCCCATGTGACAAATTTTCGTGAAATTGTACAGGAAATTTTATTTTTATGTGAGATCTCGTTTTTGAAACCAACCACCCCAAAAATCCGGTAAACAAAAATTGTAGAGTTGATATTGACAAAGTGTACTTTACGTGAGAGTCCACAGTCTAATGATGAAACGTGAACATCGATTTTTGCGAGGAACTCGAACGGTTGATTTAAACACGCATGAAAACGCAGCTTACCCTTTGATTTACGGTATAAATTCCGGCCGGGACGGAAGGCTCGCGCTAGAACAACGGAAGTCATTCCGTTTATGGCTCCTAAATTCCATCGGACGCGGTTTTATCCATATTAATCCGGCCGATGGCAAGCCGTCGCACTTTTCACGCGGCGCCGCTCCGTTTGCAACATATTGCAAATCCATTACGAGCGGCGAGCCTCCGCTCGTAAACTTTATCGCGTTATCCATGGTCAGACACGCTCGAAACGCACGCGCAATATTCCTGTCGTAGAGTGCATTTCTATGCAGCCGAGTGCTATAAAAGTGAAAAACTCTCCTTCCGAAAGTGTTCGTAAAATTTCGCGGCCGTTATACAACGCGCCTAGCCGTCCTCGTCGTTCCCCGGATACCGTCGCCGGTTGTTCTACAATTAGAAACGAGGAATTCCACAAAAGAGGAAACGGAAACGTAAAATTCTGAACGTAAATCGATAGAACGGACACGAGCCCGGTGTACAAATTACGTGGTCTTCGCCCCAACTACCCTTATTTAACCTCTTGCTTTACGATTTCTTTCACAGCTGCCCCGATTGCAACTTCCTGGTTCCTGGGAAGCATCGTGTATTACCAGCTGAAAGATAATAAATTTTTAAATTTGATTTGCTATTCTGGAACTCTAGAAATTTCTGTGAGAGATAATTTTTAGAAAAATTTCTGTATTTTTGTTCTGGCCACCATCTGTGTTGAAAGGGATAACAAGACAGTGTTGATTTTCACTGATTCTTCCCAATTTTGCGGTTCCGGACCAAAAAATCAGAAGAAAGCAATTTTCTAAAGCCAAGGACCTTACTGTACATTCTCTTCGACTTCCAAACGTTCGAGAACTATAATAATTTCTGTAGCGCATGTCAATTATCGCGGCCGCCCATTGAGCAACTCAATTCCGACCGATTCATTCGATTCTGCCGACAATAAATCGATCGCGGCCGTTCTACCTAATCCATTAGAGAAGGCACTATCCCGGCCCATCTGTTCAGTCCGAAGCAACCGACTTACCCTATCCTCTCCTCCATCATCGATTTTTTTTTGTCTTCGAGAACTCTGCGCGCCGGGTTCCCCTATACCTCGACTAGGTGGAACGGTTCGGTCGGTCCCGGTGTGTTCCGACTGCCCTACTTTTAAATCCGAGCGTGGGACGGTGACAGAGAGATTTGGGATCATCAAAGAGCGCCAGGGAAATCCGTCGATTCGGGATTCAGATGGATGGACCGGAGGATTCGCACAAAGCGAGCGCGTTGACCGGCGATGCCGAGTGTCCTGGGACGAGAAAGAATGGTCAGAGGAGAACGCTGGACAGAAACGAGGAATTTAGTGGGAAATTTAGGTGAATTTCCGAATAGGTCGAATTATAATCCAGAAAACTACAAGAATTAGGACCCAGCTCTTGGGGGACGTCGATATTTTTTAATCTCCAAAATATTTCTCTTAGGGCAAAGTTGAGCAGAGCAAATTATTCACGTTAGGTGAATCACGATGGAAAATTAGGTGAATCACTGGATATTTATCACTAAACCTGCCACCAGATATATTATTTTACAATTATTGAAATAATAAAAATGATTTCATAAAGTATTCATTTAGTAGAGCACACATTACGATAGGGGCCGCACAAAGTCTAAATAAAATCAATCTTGTCATTTTTATAAGGGAACATGTACCAGTTAGTTTTAAGGCTCGGTAGGTTTAGTGTTATGCAAAATAAAAATTGTCTACCCGAATTGCAGCAAACTCGAGTGAAATAAAAATTCGCTGCTGAGTTAGGGACGATGAAGAGAACCCAGAACCTAGTTAAAAAATAAAAAACGTAAATTTACGGGAGTAGCACATAAAAACAGATTCTGAAAATGTATATTTACGGACGTAGCAGCGAAAGAGTTAAGATGTTTAATAGTTTGAAAGTAATATTATCGTATTTTTTATAATTCCTCTGATGTTTTTACCGCTTCAAATTACACTTACTCATTTTTGTCATAAATGTATAAAATCTGTTGTCTACCAATCTCAAATGAAAACAGTAGCGAAACGATTAGGAACATTGCGAGCAATTTTCGCAACATCTCATAAAGAGGTCTAGTCATTCGAGTTGTTCGAAGTTCAAACACTCGAAACACAACTCCGTTAATTTCTGCTTGCCGATTTCGTGCATAAAACCAGTTTAAACCCGTTCGGCGGGCCTGGAATTCCAACGCCGACATATACGGGATCGAAAAATACCCCATGGAACAGGTTAAAGCTCGCCCGGTTGAAGTACGAAAAAAGACCAGGCTGTTTAATGCGTTCCATTCTGGGAAAAAGGGGATTCATGGGGATCGACGGGGTTGATAGAGGCGAGAAAGTGTGCTCGGAGTGTTCGGGACTCGTTCGACGTTCGGATCGGACGCGTACACACGCGCACATACGTGTACGCGTGCACATACGTACCAACGTTTCTGTGGGTGCGAGTGGGCGCGGGCTCGACAGGCGCCATGCCATTATTTCCGAGAATAGAATCATTTTCAATGCTATTATCCTGAGTATACCCGCACTGCAGTTCAACAGATAGACACAATGGCGATGTTTGCACCGTACGGGCGTGCATAGTTAGGCGAGTAGATTAGGCTGATAGGCGGCGCAGCTAGGGACTGGCCGGCTACGATATGCTTACCAGATGGATGGCACACCGGCCATCGAACTGCCGACAGATAAGTAGAAGCCTGTACGGATGATGCTACGTCCTGGACGTGCGCTATGCCGCTTCTAATTGCTCGTAAATGACCGATCGCCGATGTCAGACCGCGCCAATCTCCTACAACGGTCTCCAATACGTCCGGACATCGTCTATACTCTCTGCCAAAGAGACACAGCACTACCTTTAACACCACTGTCACACCGTGCTCATACAGTCAGGAGCATAACTGATCACTAATGTTTATACAATTTTCAATTTTTGTAGACGAATTTTAAGAAAGTGGAATAAAATAGAATCTTATTTTCCGTGGTAGTAGCCTTTTTAGATCTGAAATAAATAAAAATCGTACTAAATTCTGTCGTATTTTATACCCTAGCGTTTTTCCAAAATTTTCAAAAGCCATAATTGCATAAAGATCCGTACTGATCACACACACCTTAAATCAGAATAACTTTTTTTATGAATGGACCAAACGACTTCAATTCCTCTGTAAGGCTAGAAGAATTAGTTTAGTAAATGTCGGCTAAAAAATATGTTGGAAAAATGCATTTGGTCGGAATTGTGAAAAACAATAGTAAAAATTGATGTTTACAACTTTTTTAGCTGAGCCAATAACATTTAACCAAATTTAAGAGATGCGTTTGTTGAACTCGTATAAATTATATACGTTCTGAAAATTTCATTGGAATTGGTTAATTGGTTTATCAAAAGTAGTAAAAATTGCAATTTTTTCAGATTTTCGGCCTTTTTACCACTTTTGATCGTTTATAACTCGTAAACCAATTAACCAATTTCAATGAAATTTTCAGAGCGTATATAATTTATACGAGTTGAACAAACACGTCTTTTAAATTTTCGTTATCGGTCCAGCTAAAAAAGTTGAAAAAATCCATTTTTACTATTGTTTTTCACAATTTCGACAAAAAGGAATTTTTTCAACAAATTTTTTAGACGCTAATTCTTCTAGCCTTACAGAGAAATTGAAGTCGTTTGGTTGATTCATAAAAAAAGTTATTCTGATTTAAAATCATAGTTATGATCCGTATGTCAGAGCAAAACATTACCAAGAGTCAAGAATGAAACAGACATTTATTTATTCGTTTAATAGTTTTAGCAAGTTGAAAATAATCTATTTATAATTTTTGTCATAAATGCATAAAATGGTGAACATTTTATTTTCGGACGAAATTGCTAGCTCCCGCGGCGTACGTCCATAAATGTTTCAGTGCATAACGCATTAGGCATGACAGCACTAAACTGGGATTTGCTTAATTGAATACGTCTGTGTGAAAATAAATTTTTCGCTCCAGATTAAATTGCGGAGTTTACGTTATTTATGTACATGAACGACGTGGTAGTCAATGTGTTAACGAGTTAAAAGCGGGGAGCCAAGCGTCTAAAAAAGTGTTGCTCTTGAATAAAAGCATCGGCTGCCTACGACCGTAGCCGTAGCCGGTCGACGTACCCGATGCATTTTTTAACTGGAGAAGGTTTTATTTCGTTTTTAGTGTCGTAGACGTGCAACGCTCTCTATCGACTATTCTGTACCCTGCGGAACGTTTTCATGGGCTTCTTGTTCATCCGGGGTGATTTTACATCGCTTTGCTGGCAGAAAATGGTGGACTCTTTTCCACAAATACGAAAATTTTCGTCTTTTGCATCTTAAACATCACTTTGCACCTTTAACATTTTTGCAACATTTTTATTAGTCCAATCTCAATATGAACAGGAACGGTTAGATTTTTCTAATTTTTCACTGTTTTATACTTCACCTAGCCAATTTCTTCATAAATGCATAACAATCCGCAGTCTACTAATCAATTACTACACATTTAAGTATTGTATGAGGTATTGTATCAATTTCATATCCGTAAAATGAAAAAAATCCTATACAATGAAAATTATTCTAGGTCGGAAGAAATGTTTAATTTTCAAGTTAAAACAGCTCCGACTGCAGAGGGTTAAACAACAGCACAATATACCAAAGAGTTAAGTGTTCAAGCCTTGAAATCCGCAGAAAGCTAACTAAGACTATAGATTGAAGGAGACCGCACGAAAGAATGGTTCTTCCTTGACGAAAACGTGTTGCAAGGATTCATGGTCGGACCGAGCAGCTCGTCTGCTTTGACGCAAAAGGTAGCTGAAGTCTGACGGTAGCGTAGCCGAAGCTCTCCAGCGTTCTAATTACCGACAATAGAGCCCGACCAATTCGTAGAGGGATAGAAACTGTATTAGTGACAATGGGGTAAATATGCGCGACGCCGCGCCGGCACGTACCGGTCGGAGTTCGTTTGTTTCGACAAATGAAATTGGTAACAGGATTATGACCATTACCTCTTTGCATCGCAACTACCGTTGCGGCCGACTCCTGTATTCGCCACTCGCTTGGCTTCTGCTAATGTTATCGTTATTGCTTCCCTCGTATCTTGTCCTCTCTCGCCATAGGGTCGGACCAGTGATCGGGATGGATTAAATTTTCCGAAACCCGGCCTATAGCTACTCCACCTGTATCAACAATGAATGCGCGCTCGCAAACTTGATTCTCGCGAGCCACGACTCGCATTCACTGACACAGTGGATCTTTGAACGAATCAACCGAGGTGGCCTCTAGTTGTCAAGAATGTTGTGCTAATTAATATTGAATTATTTGCTTATTTGAGTGATTGTTATAACATCACGTCCAGTATTGTCTGATAAACAATTTTATTTGACTGCGAATTCTTAACGATTGACAGCGAAAATGTAAATTCTGAAAAAGTTGTCTGATCCAGTAAGAAATTCAGTCAAATCATGGTTAATTTAAAATATTAATTAATATCCTGTTGCCACAGTATAAATTAGAATATTCAAAGAAAGTAACGATTTTGCAAGATAAAAAATTCATCTTGAACACTATTAAAATTTTTATGCTCGTTCAACTTTATATCATATAAAAATGCAAAGTTGCATGTTCTACTAATTGGTTACAATGTCCTTAAATATTTAAGGTATGTGTTTAAGTAAATGATATTTAAGGAACGTGCGAGTAAGCGTTTGATTTTGAAGGGAATTGTTCATTTTTGAAAATGCCGGTACTTTAACGGAAAAGTTAAATGGCTTGTTTAAATGTAAATGGGGTCGAGTGTATATTTTGCGTTGGATATTCCGTGCAGCTCACGTTCGCCCGTCTTAATTCCTTATTATAGGTCGGATATAATCGCTCACACGTCGTTTAGCTGAACTTCAAGTCATAAATCATCGTGAGGATACGCGTTAAGTAGCCCGTGAGGAATATACAGAAATCCGCTTACCGTCTTTCGACACGATGTTCGTAAAATAGATTGATTTACCGCTTCGTGCAACACCTGCGAGAGCATTGTGCTCGTCTCTCACATCCAACGATTTCTTCCACTCGTCTCGACACGGAAACTCGAAGATCGTTAAAATATTCTGAATCACGTATTTATCACCGTCGACGCGCCGCGCCGTTTCGCTCTACTCTGCGAATTACCTTCACTTAAATATTCAGTGTTTGATTATTGTGATACCTACCTGCATTTAATCATTAAATACTGAGTATTTATCAAATGTACCTACATTGAAATTTCCAAATATTTAATATTTATTGAACGTACCTTTATATTAAATTTTAGCAATATATATAAACACATCGTTGCAATTTAAAATTTAATTATTCGGAAATTTAAGTCCCCTTTTGGATGAGTCTTCAATGTTTAACATAGTTTCGCATTTCTAGCTAGCCCAGACCTTAATCGTTCAATATTTACTGTTCATTAAATATACCTGTGCTTATCCATTAAATTATATCTTTATTTAAACACATCATTACAATTTAAAACTTTATTTTATTGGGAAAGAAAGCAATTTCGGTATTTTAAGGTGAAATAGAGCCCAATTTTTTATTCAAGTAATGAACTTTAATGAATAAGATATTTTCCCTTTTGTTCGATGATCTTTTGCCAAAATGAATAAATAAGAAAGTATTTTATTGATTAAAAGTTCATCGCTTGAATAAAAAAATTCGGTTTTACTTCACCTTAAAATACCGAAATTACTTTCTTGCCAACCCAATAATAAGAAAAAAGTGTCTCAAAGTTGCTTTATAGATTTTGGGAAAACAGGTTGGAATGCTTCATTTGAACCACCCGGTACATATTTTTCGCAACGTCGGCGGTCGTTCCGTGGAGTTTTCTTTTTCGCGAGCCAACTAAAAACATTCCGCCTTCATGATTTTAAGACCGTACTGACCTGTTTCGCTCGAGAGTATCGACATCGAAACTTCATTAGCTTACCCGATTGTTTTGCTTGGCGTCCTGGTACGGAGGGGAGGCGGGGCTAATTCGGAAGCTGGCTCACGAGGTCCGCAAATTAAGGGCTCGTTAAATAGCGCAGCTTCTCGCTCATTACTTAACCCGTGTACTTTCGTCCTCTCCTCGGATGTGGACAATTCGGCGACTTAGCCTCGGCAGTTACGCCCCACTGTTCTACCCGGGGCCCCGATCCAGCAGATCTATGGTACCTTTTGGTTCTACTTGAAAACTGTGCTTCGAGTAGAGGGCCAAAGACAAATATCTTCGGCGCGAACTTCCACGAATCCGTAATCGCTGGATACCGGTCGAATAAAACTTTCTTTAATCCGTCCTACACTGCCACAACCATGTTGCTTTAATTTCGACTCTAAATCCTGTGAGTAAGACTCGATTAAATTCTTATTAAGTCTCTTCTTCCTTGTTTTTTACTCTAAAATTATAGATGACGGTAATGTGTTTATTGATATACAGGGTATTTTTAAGAAAGAACCATTCAAGATTCATATACCACGATTTTGTGTATACCTATTTCGACCAAAAGGTGTCTTTTGACACCATTGCGTTTGAATGCAAATAAATGCCAAAACTGTCGGGATTTCAAATTATCAGTTCAATATAGATAATTTGAGCAATAGAAATATTTTCATCTGTCGTTTCTTTGTCGAGGATATTGTAAAATACATGCATAGACCATCTACGGTATTTACATTTCAAACTATACTTTCTCGCCATTTGGTCAGTCATATCGACCCCAAATTTTGTGTTTTATAAATGGTTTCTGAAAGACGTTTATTGTTATTTTCCACTGTTACAGATTATAATTGATATGATGCTGCAAAATGGTATTGAAATCCTCAAAGTGTCAAAAGACATCTCGTGGTAGAAATACCATATGCACATTTTTAGATCCAGGATGAGGAAAATGATATCGCTGAATTAATTTAACAACTATTGTACGAAAAGTCAAAAAGTTAATTGTGGAGAAATGATTAAACTTAGAGAATAATTTTAAGTTAAAATTTGGAAGGTGTCTTTTGACACCTCTTGGTAGAAATAGTGTTAATGATCACTTCATTATTAATTGTAAAGTATTATACTAGTGTATGCTATATAAACCAAACATGGTTTACGGCATCGGTAAAATAAATAAATAAAAAAATAAAGATCCACAGTCTGATTCTAGCCAGAATGAAACCGCGGTAGAGTCTAAGAGCTGAATAATCCAGAGCTGGGAGCAAAGCGTATCGGATCAGTCAAAGTCACAATGCAGCCCGGTGCATTCGCGGGCCGAATAGGTAGGGTAACCGGCCACGCACGTGTCGTTTCAATTCGTATTAGAGGGCAATCCCATCGAATCGACGGCGTGTCTGCCGTTGGATCGTCGGAACGCAGGTACCCGCAGGTAGATAGTGACTCCGGCGAGAGGTATATAGGGCGTTTGTAGGCAGATAGCGCACAAGCAACCCCGACAGCTAATGAAGATGTTTGTCAATACTGGCGCGTTACCGTATGCCGTAACTGTTACTCTCTCTCTGTCTGTTCCCTCCCCCTCACTTTCTCTGTCTCTCTTGCAGCAACAACAACCGAGGGTTGCGGCGACGGGTGCGGCTATATCGTCTTCCCTCCGCTCTTGTTGCACCTGTGTACTCTTGTTGCACCCATGCACTTGCGGGTCGAGTATAACCCGGCCGGTATAGATGCACATAGGTTCTTCGTTAACCCGATGGTGCTTAAGCCCCGCCGGAGTAGGCAAGACGTGCTTCGTTACAGTTAATATCGAGTTATAACCGAATCATACCGCGTTGCACCGAGTTAAATCTTACTTAGGCGAGTCTGACGTTACTCACCGACAATTATCCCGGACTCGGTGCAAACTCAGGGACGAGGCTAACTTGGGACAGACGAGAGCGTGCCATGCCTCGCTCTGCCTCGCGTTCTGCCTCGCTCTGCCTCGCTCTCCCTTGAATTTCTCTGTCCCGGCTTCTCAAGCTTAGCCCCCGCGCCGAGGATTTCTTGTCGCCGCACGCGTGTGTTTTGTTTAGCCGGCGGCACGGGATACGTTTAATCTTGTCACGCGGACATTAATTCGTCGACGAAAGTTTTCTCCGTGCGATGGCTCCCTAACGGACCAACCCGCGAAACGAAATCATGTAGGCGAACCGATGTCCGACAACAGTTTCCCGCTACTTGCTGGATGTCTGCCGGCTGGGTCTTGTGACAGTTTGTGTAGGTATAGATGTGTGCGTGGAGGCGATTGTGGGAGGCGATTCTATGGGGAATGCTTAGTTGAAATGGTGGAGAAAAGTTTTTTGATATGTAGTTTAGGTAGTGTAGTTTTGGAGATAATCGAGGTTGATACGTAAGGTGAGCTGGACAGTGTCTGACTATGTAGGACTGATTCTACTTCTTATGAATTTCCTTTTCAGGAATTTTTTCTAGAAAAATGAGCAGATTTATTTTTTTAACGAGTACCTTATAGGAATGTTTATATATTGTGCAACAGTAGTGATTTATTTCGTTCATAATCTCTGATCGAAATTATTCAAAAAAGAAAATATTTATAATCATGTTTGTAAACGTTGAAAATGTAAACGTTGAAAAATCGTGTTTTTGCGTCGAGTGACCGTCGTTTTGATAAAAATCAAATTATTTGAACAACCGAAATTGAAAATCGTCGTTTCTCGTATCGTTTCTCGTTTCCAAAACAATTGAGATTGAAGAATTGTGTGCGCAGGTTATCGTAGCTTTGCATTTGTTAAAATTGTTATTTTACCGAAAATCAATTTTTTCAACAATTCTACAGGGAAAACAGTCGGGAAGATACTGGAAGATATTTTGATACCTTGCTTAGTTTTCAAGATAATCAATACTGGAAAGTAGAACGCGACAGTCATCGTGTCTGGCCATGAATGTTCAATTCTACTTCTTATAAATGCATTCGTGTCGATGGAACTCGTGGAATTGATTATCTGCGAAAGGGAGGCTTCTATGAATAAATTTTATTTCACATTTTCAACTTAGCTTCCCGTGTAGAATTGTTCTACGTAGATTTTGGAAATGTCATGTATAGTAATTGCTCCGCTTTTGAAAGGTTTTCAACGAATAATATAGATAGTACAGTAAATATGATAATTTTGTAAATGAACCCGCTCACTAGTCAATGTATGCACATTCTAATTTGAAAGGTAAATGTATTTGCATGCAACGAAATTTAAAAACTTTTTTCTGGAGCATACATTTTCATATGCGATTTAATAAAAGTGTGTGCAACGAGTATCAGTTTTTACATTTATGTATTACAAACAGTGTGTTACATATTACTCATACTCTGTTCAATTTTATTAAGCTTAACTATTTATTTTAACAAAAATGGTTATAAATGCAGTATAAATCACGACAGACTAGGAGATAAAGGAGAATAAACAAAATTTTCTATTTGTATATTCTTATTTATTATTATATTTGTACGTCTGTCTAATTAAGCATGATGGATAGAATTTTACACAATACGATTCAATATTTTTATACAATTCAAAGTGCGCCCACGGTTTACTTCGTAGCAATAAATAAATCAGTATTGTTGTGTACGTAACATGTTCATTGTCATATTTTATCCCGAAGGATTTATATTTATAGTATACATTCGTTTTGATTTATTCGAATGTCGGTAGATTTATCAAACAAAGTGTTCCCTAATTTTAATTCGTAATGGACAGAAAATGCTATTATATTTGATTGATATTTTTTATAAAATCATAACAAGTATCCAAATAAGTATCTATAAAAATGTTCAGTCGTCATATTTTGCTGATTAACACTAAAAACTTCATTTAAAGCCAACTATAAAAAATTAATTAAATTGATCGTTGTGTACGAACACTTACGTGTTGCTGTAACTATTGCACAAAATGCTCAAGCACTTCGTTACTCTCAATAGCCTCACACACGCAGTAAAAATATAAACATCCCCGTTCCTGCTCTCGAAATGAGAAAAGAAGATTCCGAAAGAGTTTTGATCGGCCATGCGTAACATTTCGTTAATTTTCGAAGCTTGGCGTTTCGCTATGAATTTAAACCGCGCGCGCTCGTGTTTTCGTTAAATTCGTTTGGCCGCGTTCCTAAATTGCCTTACATTTTTATCTGGTAATTATATTCATATTTAATTACACGGGTCACAGGGCCGCGGGAGCAACACGGGATCCCATTAACGCAACTTTTTCATCGTTCCTCTTTGGGCCGCGCTGCAAATAAAGGCGAAGCTGCAACGGAATCATCGGGGCTCCGGCAATAAACTTAAGTAACCCGAGACCGTGTTCGTGGATCGTTTCGGTAAACGTGCCCTGCACTTTTCTTTTTCTCTTCTTTTTTTTATTTTTTTCAACTACCGGGTTGAACGACTGCGCTCCATGGGGACATTGTGCACGCACAGCTTTTTGCAAAGGCACGGCGCGGCGTGCGCCTCAAACTGAATTATTCTAATTAATCCGGAACGTTCGCCCCGGAACATTGAAAACTGTTTCCCCCGTACTTAAGCCGTAGTTAATGGAGCCTAATAACTTTCTACCGAGAGCGACTTACATATTCCGTCAGGGAATTAAAATTTTAGCGCACTCGATGAAATATTTAAACCGGAACGAGCGGAAATGTTACGCGAACGATAACTGGGTTACATCGACGCGGACCTGACGGGCAAAGAAAACGATCAAATATTCTCGATTCGATGGTTCTTTTTATTCGATGGGATGAGGTTAAAAATGTTGTTCAATCCAGGCCATTTTGCGTCATTCTTGTCAAGAGGAGTCCTTTTGTCTCAAACTTCTATTTCGATAGGTCGAGTTTTGGTCTATTTTTACTGCGTATTTTTATGCAGAAAATATTGAAAAAATTCTGACATTTTGCATGCGTTGAACTACGTGTTGCAGAATTTTTTTTAATTTTTTTAATTGAGAACTGTGGACATAAAAAATTAAGGACTGCGTGCAAATTTGATGGCTTCGTATAAAGTTGCAGAAAGAATTTTATTCGACAATTTTCCGTCTTAATGTTTTAGGGTTAGTTCATGGTGAGAGCGGAGTTTAAAGTGTAACTTTGCAATCAGGATTTCAAACTAAATTTGCTAATCATATATTGTATACATTGTATTTAATTAAATGTAGTACCATAATTCTCGAGGTAGAGCAACAGATCTGAGAATAATAGAATGATAAATAAATGGTCAATGCGACGGAACGGAGTGAGGAAGTCGATCGATTGCTGATAGGGAATCGTCCGTTCGGCGTACGCCATCGAAATCGGGAACGATCTTATTACGCAGCCGAACGGACGGGTATTGGGTTAGTTTTTCCAAAGTCACGAGCTCCGTCCGTAATTATGTTAGAATTCCTACGGGTCCGGGACGTTTGTCTTTTTTCTTATCCCGGGAGAAAATTCGATCGCTTAAGACGACGCTCGAGCGAACCGGCTCCGTAAACGTCTCATAAAACACATTCTGCCGCGAACGCTTCAGCAAAACGACGACGAACAGAAGAGCGGCGAGGATACCGGCTCCGGAATGGCCACTTCGCGCGATAAATCCTGCTCGGGATCCGTTACATGTAAAAATATCGATCGTAAACGTAAACACTCTATCCGATGGACGTAATTGCCGAGGAACGTTTCTGCAGTTATTGCTATCGTGGAACGTCAATTTTAGGAATTTCTTCTGGAAAAATTCATAGACTTATTTTTTTAAGGGGTACCTCATTCGAAAGTGCATATATTGTACTGCTTGTAGTAATTTCTTTGCTGCGAAATCTTAAAAAGTGTCTGCAGTGTGTCTTTCTTCCAGAAGAAAGACTATGACTATGCACATATTATTCTACTTTTGATAGAACGGGACCTTCGGAAATTTTTTTTGGAAAAATTGAGGGACTTATTTTTTAATGGGTACCTTATTTAAAAGTGCATATATTATAGTACTTGTCGTACTTTTTGTTGCGGAATCTAAAAAAGTGTCTAAAGTGTGTATTTCTTCCAGAAGTTGTCTGACTATGCACATATTATTCTACTTTTGATAGAACGTGAGCTCCAGAAATTTTTTTGGAAAAATTGATGGACTTGTTTTTTAATGGGTACCTTATTTGAAAGTGCATATATTATAGTACATGTAATATTTTTTGTTGCGAAATCTAAAAACGTGTCTACAATGTGTCTTTCTTCCAGAAGTTGTCTGACTACGCACATATTATTCTACTTGTGATAGCACATGATCTGCAGGAATTTTTTTTTTTTAAATTGATAGACTTCATTTTCTAACAGCCTGCATGAGAAGTGTTTGGAGGACTTGAATACATTTATAACAACAAATTCACGAAGACGAGAATACAAATCAAATTGTACACATAATATTATGTACCTCCTGTTGCATTACACAATTTTTTCTTTTCGATTATTCACAAGTGGTCTTAAATGCTTAATAAAAAAAAATTCTACACAAACGATGGCTCAATTTTCCACAAGCCGGAGAGTATAACAAAGAGCGATTTCATTTATGAGGCTAATCCGTAGAAGCTCCGACAATCCGGAGTCCCTTTTCGCAGAGGATTTCGATATCGATTGCGCCAGATTCGTGTCGAAAATTACAGCCAGATGTCGAGTGACCCGGCACACGGAATTCGAAATTTTTCCCGCGGTTCATCGGCGTATCCGAAGGTTTACGGTCGCACGTGCGGGCGTCGGTATCGTCGCCGGACTATTCCTCGAAATTTCCTTCGCGGTCCAGCTGTACGATTCTCGTAACCATATCCTTTCGTGGACAGTAGAGAGAACGCCGCGCCGGCCAACTGGAGGTTCTCATATGCGCTGTGACGATAATGGAGATTACTCGTTGATCTGTTATCCGGGACAGGCTGTCCCGTCCTGTGCCCGTGCGAAGACTCGCGAATACGATATTCCGTGCTGATATATCCTTATCGCACGAATTTCACTAACAACCCGCATGCGAGCGCCCACGAGTGTGCCGCCGCTGTATAATGAAACGGACGATAATTGCGCGTAACTCGGGCATTTCCGTGCTCATTAAGTGACCGGTCGGGGACGATCATTTATAATCATCTGTTTCTACTTATTCGGATATCTGATCGCAGAGAATTGTCAAGTGGTACTTCTCGAAATACCTGACGAGAAACAGCAATCAATTTTTATTTCTTACATTTATATATATTTTATTTTACGCATTATTCCATTTTTTCTGCTTTAAAAATTTTAATATAATTCTGGTCAATTTTGATTTCCTTTTTCAAGAATCTGATCACGAGTAATACTGAATTTATTACTTCTTTAAACAGCTGATCATAAATACTACTCAATTTTATATATACAGGGTGTTCATTTGAAAACTTTCCAGCCGAATATGCCGAAAAGCATAAAATATATTAAAAAAGTATAAAACACGTGTCCAAGGATTTCGAGGGGGAAAGAGGGGGGCAGTATCAGTCTTTTTATTTGGGTAGCGTTTTCAAGGTCATTCGAAGATCAACTTTGTTTTTTCAAATGGAAACCTATATTTTTTATTATGGCATTTTATTGTACGTAAAAAGACCAGCAATTTTCGTAGGATACTTTTTTTATCCGCGCACTAGTTTCGGAAGTAATTGTACTACGATATAGTATCTCTTATTACGATGATCCACGCTTGACTAAATAGTACGATCTTATATTGAAAGACAGACAACATAAACAAGAGATCAATAAAGGACAATTTTGTTTTGAAAACATCAACAATTTGCGTCAAAGAATTTTACACAATAATATGACTCGCTCCACTTCTCTTTAAATATCTCCGAAACTAGTGCGCGGATAAAAAAAGTATCCTACGAAAATATAGGTTTCCATTTGAAAAGACAAAATTGACCTTCAAATGACCTTGCAAACGCCACCCAAATAAAAAACTGATACTGAAACTCTTTTTAATATATTTGATACTTTTCGAGATATTCGGCTGGAAAGTTTTCAATTGAACATATGTATGTATACATATGTGTATATACATTGTATATATACCTGTATATATACATTACTGAAAGTTAATGTTATAATATACATATATTAAATATGCTTGTACAATGAAACAAATATTTGAGACACTATTTTCAGTAATGTGATTGTAAAATAATCTCTGGAATTGTTTTTTCCGATTTTTTTATTTCGAATGTCATTTTACGCGGTTACTGCGGTTCGTTCCCATTTCTTCCAAATTTGATTCCGACATATTTATTTTGAGCTTTCGGGCGTACTATCGCTCATGTGACCGTCAGTTTACCCGTTATCATTCTATTCGACCACACGATGATCGAGTTCGCTCTGATGTGTTTTTGATTATAACCGTACCATCCGCGCGATGTGCTCTAAATGATGGCTAACTCTGTTCTCCGTATAATGTGTGCTCGATAATGGCGAACTGCATTTCCTCCGTGACGCGTGCTTAATGATGATTCACTGTGCTCATTAACCGACCGCTCGCTTCGCAACTCTGTTGTTAGCACTAGCTTCGATCTTTTCGCTTTCCATGCAAATGAGAAAGATTCGGAACACACGGCAGTCGAGAACATCGCATTCTTACTGATTCAGTATCCTCGAAAACACAAGAACCCTGCGATGCAATGTAGAACTATTATTATAGAATTGCAATGCGATTGACACTACGAGATAAATGAGATTGGAATATCTCACGACAACTGTTCGATCGTCGCGCAGTAATTAAACGGAATGGAGATAGTTCGTACAATAAACAAGTAATAATCTTGATGCATTTCACTGTTAATTCAATGCACCTCTGTTGCAGTTGTCTGCGCATCTGTTGAAGGCTGGACTGTGGGCGCACGCGTGTCCTGATTGCATGATGAAATTGTAGCCATTGGAAAAATATTCCTCTGACAAAGGTTGATTTTTTCTGACCTAGAATATTTCCACTGTACATTTACCTATATTAATTAAAAATCGCAATTGGTCGAAAATGCAGAGAAAAAAACTAGAAATTCTTGTTTACAACTTTTCCATATGTATGAAAATTATTTTATTATTCCGTATATTAATTCTTGAAATAAACTCGCTTATATACACTGTCCCATTTACCAGCCCTCTAAAGGTTAGTATTCGTCAAAAGCCTCTGGGTCGAGCAGAAATAAAATAATATCGACAAGTTCCAATTTTTTAAAAACATTTTCCTGCAATGCAACCGGAAGCGACGGCGCGCCGGCGGCGCAGAGCGCAGGCGTTCAGCAAAAATAGCATCAAAACAGCGTATTTTTCGAAGCGTGTTTTCATCGGCACGGGAGAGGGTGAGCGGAAATGACGGTGCGAGTTCGCGCAACGAATTAAAACGCAATAACTGAATCGGCTGCGGGGATGGGGGGAAGGGGGGGGTGGAAACAAATGGCCCCGAACGAAGGTAACCGGTGTTTGAGCTCGGGGTCCCGTTGAATGGGTTCCTTTGCACCAGCTTTAAACCAGGCCACCGTCGCATTTCGCCCGAGCGAAGTGTACGCGAATGTGCGGTTTCGGTCACGGAGCGAGAGCTTCGGCCGGGGGAGAAAGGAGCGCACTCTCTCCCCTCTCGTCTCCCCTTTCTTTTACTCTCCCTGCGGAGAGGCAACTGCTCCAGGGATGGGGACAAGTCTGTGCCGGGTCCCCGACAACTTGATCAACTTCACAATGGCCGGTGCCTTTGCGCGCCGCGGAATAAACTTCCACCGCGTAACTTTAAAATTGATGATCTCGCCGGTACACACGTAAGTGTATCCGTGACCCTCCTCCGTCGAGGTTTATCGCGGCCGAGGGAGATGTTCGCAACCCCCGAAGAATTTATTAGGGACGAACCCCTGTTCGGGACCCCCGGTAATTACTGTCGCCCGCGTTAATATTTGTACACCCTTTACGATAGAATTAGTTCTTTAATATTGAGCCAAACGGTTCAAGGGTTGGTTTAGGTCTGGGTTAGCTGGACAGATTAGATTCCTAGGTGACTTGTGTAAATTCTCTATAGATGCAACAGCCTCGGGGTGATTTGGTTGCATCTACCGTACAGGGTAGCTATTTTTTTATCTCCAAAGGCCGAGCCGAACGTAGAGGACAGCGCGTGTAAACAGAGACCGCGCGAGGCCGAAGCGACTGCGACTCCGCGTCGCATTAGTAGTGGTTTACACCGATATACCCGAGCCGAGATCAGATTACACAGTGCAGGGGATATTTTTGTTGCGTTTATCGTGTACGGCCTTGTTGCGTTTATAGAGGATTTACTGTAGTAGAATTAATTAATTTATTATTGCTCCAGTCACGCAGGGACTGCTGACTTGATTTATATTAATCTATAATGTCTTAATACAATGTTACTTCATATAACAATTCTATTTTCATGAAATGCAACATGCACCTTTCTATACAGCTATTCAATAGTTTCTTGAAGTACAAATGTATATTACCGTGAATCGGTATCACTGTCAAATCTTTCGTCGATCTCGCGGAATGGGAACATTTAATCGAGCAAACGTAACTTGTATCAATCCTCGTCGATCTTGTTGACGTATTATCTCACGCGCGACGTGTCCCATGTCCGTGGATCGACGCATAGTGCGTGCATGTGCGTGGATATCTGAGAGACGCGATAACGAATGCGTCGTGGCAGCGGTAATTCAAGTTGAACGGCCAGGGTCGAGATCATTAAACCTCTGGGAAGGGCTGATAATGATTTTGACCTAATTAATTGTCGGTCCGCAGTGATTCACCGCGGCAATACCACACAAGCGTTCATCTTCTCTGAAACAACAGCACAGTGAATCGAAACGTTTTGAAATTCTCGTACAATTGACTTGGATCATTTTTATCGTAACATAAAAATTCCGCAGGCTGTCAAAAAATCTCAGAAAATTCTGGATCAGACAAAATACTATGATGGAAATATTCTAAACAGATTTTTGATACCACGATGGTCGCTGTCAAGTCGTTCCGTCCCACTATGAACAGCAAAGACACGCACCGAGCGTTCGCTTTCCATCACATTCAAACTCCAAACCTGTCCCGAACAACGATTCAACAAACAACCGAGGCGATATCTTTGTTTGCTTTTCCTTGCCCGGCGAAAATTCTAATTGAATCCATAGAACGCGGCGGTAGTTATTTCGCCGTGGCGCTATTATTTCACAATTTTTCCCCGTCGAGCTTTTTATTCCTCTTTCGGTTTAAAGCTATCGTGGCCTCCCCGGTTTATGAAAGCTTCAATATCCCCGTTTTCTGCTACAATATATATATTCATATATTCCGGTCTCCCAAACAATGTTGGCGAGCACGGAAACTACGGGGGCAGGGGATCGATGCCGCGCTACGTTCCCAAACATTCCGCTACCAAACGATGAAACGCGGCGAAACTTTTTCCGAAAAGCTGCCCCCTGTAAGAGCGTCATGTAAACAGGCCGGTTGCCCTGTCCGATGGAAAACCAAATAAACAAACGTATTTTCCCACGTGCACTTTTTTTCCCGCCCTCTCGTTTCCGTCAACTCCGAGCTGTCGCGGGGACGTTTCGTCGTGTTACAACCGCAGATCAAATCGGTGTTTGCAAGGATCAGTTGAATGTTAAAGTTCATAATCTGTTGCGGATCGCACGAGCTACGCGGCGGCACGCGACTTGGTATGGGATAGGGAGGAGAGAGGCGACGGGATTGCCGAAACCATAATAATGACTCGCGACAATAGCGGCTCTTCGTCCCCCCCCCCCCCCCCGTTCTGACTCATCGGGCACAGCTGATTACCCGAAAAGTCAGTTGCTTTTGAAAACCCAGCTTCGCTCGATCTAAAACTATGCTCCTCACAAACCAAAAAAAAGGTCTCTGGGCTACGCGGTCTTCTCTCTTTGCTTCTCTATTTGTTTAATTCTTTGCTTGTTTGCAGTTTCTTTTGCTTGCTATTAGTGCTAAGTGCTATCGGGTTTCTTTAGTTGAAATAAGTTAGATTTAAGTTTTAATAAAGTGGACATTATCTCTTTCGGGTAAACTTTACTTTACCGGACTCAAAATTTGTACCATTCTCCTATAAATTATTATGTATTTGGTACGTAATCAAGTAGATTTGTACCTGGGGCGGCTGCAGATCGAAGTTTCGATCCTGTAGGATCAATGGTTCAGGAGTTATGCTTGCTTGAAGTTGAGCAATCTGCAGTGTTTTTGACAAGTAAGGGCGCCAACATATTGGTTTGTAGTGACGATCGCGTGCCGCTTACCGAGCAGAAACACTGAAAAATGCTCAACTTTAAGCAAGCATAATTTCTGAACCATTGATCCTACAGGATCGAAACTTCGATCTGCAGCCGCCCCGGGTACAAATCTATTGGATTACATACCAAATACATCATAATTTATAAAAGAATGGCACAAATTTTGAGTCCGGTAAAGCAAAGAGCAGCCACTCTTTCTGTTAAAAACTAAGATAAAAGTTCTAGTGCCGTTATTTCCACCTCCTTCCACGACCCTGCTATTCCTTTACACAATCTAATAATCAAGTCCGAGACCATTTTAAAGCAACGGATTAAATAATTACAACTTCGTGGAGCTCCTCAGTATTCATGAAACGGTAATTAATGTTGTAAGTACAAAGTTAAAGAAAAAGCTCCGCTTTATATTTGACTGAACCTGGCCTTAGAGTAACGTGTCCGGTTCTGCGAGTTACGAAAGAAGACTGTGTGGAGGACTCATTCTATTATCGCTCGCTTGAAGCATTGACATCTTGTTAGCGAATAGCCCCTCGGGCGTCGCCATTGCGACAAAACCTCGTCGATTAATCAACGCGCTAGAGCATCCAATTTGCATCGACACGGATACAGGCTTTACGCGGAAAAGAGATTCGGAAAACGCGTTTTATTTGCTCGACGGTCACGGCTGCGAAAAAGTCAACCGCACGCGTGCTCTCGCTATTAACGGCTGCAATAAAGCTACAATTTTGCGGAATGCTTTAATTGCTGTTGCCATTTTAATAAATGCTCCTTTGTGGAGAAGAAGAGAAAGTGGGATTCTGGAATCCAAACACTTTAGAGCATTGCTGGTAGCATTCTGCACCGTTCGATCATTAATTGAGAATAATCAAAAAGTACAAGATTATAAAAACCTGAGAATGTTCTGTTGTTTTTAATGCGTCAGTATTTTTGCTTCTCGCAATCGATGACAGAACATTTTTATTCTTCATGACGTGTAAATCTATTCAATAAAATAACCAAAAAAAAAATTCGAGTAACTAAAACGCCAAATAACAAAACAAGAACAGCTGAAACTAAAAAAAGGACTGTTCCATTTTCCAGTGCAGTGGGGTACGGCTCGAAACGGAATTTCTTAGCGGGATCGATCCGCATCGCTGGCAGCGTACCGCACCGTTCGATCATTACGGATTCAACTTTACGGCCGATACGTCTATGAATAATTTTTCGGTCGGCAGGCTAGCACGCGCCGGCGAATCGCACTTGTCCAATTCTCGTTTTCGTGCGCCGGTATATATTTTGGTCGGGGGCCATGCGGCCGCCATTGGTCGTCGTTAATCGCCGTGAATTTTTTACCGGTTCGTCCGGCACCCGTCCACCTCCATGGTTGTCCCGGTTTTCGGTCGTTCCGGTCGGCGATCCGTTCAATTTCTGTTGAGCGTGATAATGGCCACGCGGCAATTCGCCGGGTCACGTGCGCGGGCATTCACGACAAACGATATACAAGCCCCCGGGAGCTCGACATACACAGTGTGTTCAACAAATAACCATTCAATATTTATACAGTGCATAGGACACACTGTGCTGAGTAAAAAAGCTTTAGGAAGCACGGGTCGAAAAGTCAAAGTGTTCACTCGATTCACTCGAAAACGAACCGTCGCGAACAAAAAAAGTCTTTCCTTTTTTCCAACTTGTTCCAGGACGCAGAATCAGCACTGCTTGTAAGGTGAAATGCCCTAAGTGTGGACAAGCCAAAAGTGATGCCTAAATGTGGACAATTGAATTTTTATAGTAAAACCAATAATTAAGAGATTAAATAATTATTTTATATATTCTGAGGCCTTAGCTACAAATGGGTATGAATATTAGTTGATTAAGACATCAATTGAAAATTAAAAATAAATTCAAAGTTTATCTGGAAACAGTATACAAAATAGAATCATGTGCATTTATAGTTTGAAGTTCTATTAGAAAAAAAGATATAATTTAAGCACTTAGAAAAAAAATAATTATCACGCATGATAATATTGATATTTTAAAATAAATTGGCAATCAAACTTAACTTAACTAATCATTATTAATTAGTTTTAAAATATAAGTACTCCATACTGGGACGTGATGGCAGTAGCTGTCCAACTATAAGCGTATACTCGATGTGCATACGCCTTAAGCCGGACAAGTGTTTGCGACTAAAATCAACCCGGTGTTTGAAAATTATTTAACTAAATGTAAGTATAAATAGTCTTCTATTAGCTTGTATAACGTATGTAGAAAATTTTTTCCGGCTATGACGTTAATAATACTTAATTTCTATGTCATAAATCTATCAGTATTAATACCTAAACTCAAAAAATCAATTATTCATGTCGATATAATTCTTAAAAAAATGTTTTTTCAGATTGTAAACTTGCTTTAAAAATTAAATTTGATAATGGTCATCACTAGAAATAAAACTTTTGATTCTAGGTTCAAAATCAATGATAAATCTAAAAAAATAAGGTCTGAAGCAACTAATGATAATAAAGATTAAATTAAAGAAGAGAAAGCAAAATTATGCACTCAATTAGAGAATATGGAGAAAGAAGTATTGTCTCTTGAAATAATTGTTTCGCAACAGAAAATGAGAATTAAACATGGCAGAATTCAATATACAATAATAATATTCTCATATGTACATCATTAAAGATTTGATAAAGTTCGATGTTATAGATCAGGCATGGGCAAATTTTTGTTCGATCGGAGGCATTCTTAAGGAATACCTCCACTTCTCCCAGTCGCGCGTCTCGCTCCCCGTGGCGGCCGTAGTGCTCGGAGCACTCTATAGTGCTTAATCTGTTATAGATTATATGTAAATTCAATTTATCCCGGTATAGGCTTTACTTCTGTCCAGGTACAAGCTTAGGTAAGATTTAATATGTCCAACTATAGGTTTGAATTATTCTTCTTGATACAATTAAAATATTAATCTAGACAATGATTTTGGGATTTTAAATTACTTTACGAAATCAGAATTTTATGTTAAAACCCTTAAAAAATTATTTTTGTTTATCTAAACTGATAAAACTAGCAAAAAATGCTGTCCAGGCGTAGGGCATTTCACCTTACCACGGTTTCAGAAACACCCTGTACGTCGATACATCGAAACCGTGCCGCGATTGAACAAAAGACACGCGTAAATAGCTGGGATCGTAGTCGCGCGGCGAGTGCGCCCGGCAGATTTACTAACGCTAATCGTCCGCGAGCATTAATGAATGTGTCGGGTTATTGTTTCGAACGTCGACGTACGCTCGCATTCATCGCGGATAATCGCGGCGAAGGGCCCGTGTATGCACCGGTCCGTCGCTCCAATTAATTCGGTTTTGTACCGGAGAACTGAACGCGATTGTGTGCGGTCGCGGAGCTCTGAAACTTATCGTGAGCGAAAATAGAATGCTTAATGACCATGCTTTTATGCGCCGGTAAGCGAGAGTAATCGAGAGAAAAATTTATTCCTGCTCTTACCGCCTTTTCATAGTCCCGCAAGCTGAGAAATGTAACGCGGTGCACGTCGATGAGACTAATCGAATGACAAAAGGTTTCTGCGGCCACTGTGTTCCTAGCGATCGAAACGCAGGGATCGTATACACTTGTAAATATTAGAACAATCAGTTTTTTCTAAAAATTGTGAATAATAATTTTTACAGAAAAGCATTTTTCGATCGTCTTTTTCGACATTTCCAAGTATACATAACCCTTTATCGCGCAGTGAACGTAACATCCTCTATAGGGACGGTTATTAATTTTATTGCGTTCGGTCTTAACGTCACTGCGCCAGCCACTTATTGTGGAGGCCCCCCGCATTACGGATTTCTTGAGCGTCTCTTGAACATTCAAAGGTTCCACGTTATATGCAGAACTGGTGGAAAAAACTACTCCTTTTCCCAGGGAAACGGGGATACATAAATAGCTTTATACTCGGCGCAGTGGAAACGTCTAAAGTGCCCGTCGGAAAAGTCTTGCTTTGCGTACTTCAATGGTATCGTCGAGGCTCTCCCGCGGGAACCGCGATTTACTTTTAAACCGTGGACCGCGATGATTATGCGAAATTGGCCGGAAATCAGACGAAGGGAACGATCCTACCTACTTGATCCTTACAATTTATCATTACTAGAACATCCTAATAATTCATCATACTGTCTTTTTGAATCTTTTTAAGAGATGGACCGTTCAGGAAATAATACTGTTGTGTATTTTTAGTGTGTATAGATGCTGAGAGTCAGGAATGTTATTTCAAGGAAAGATTCGGTGAAGCTCGTTTCGGTCTCTCGTTGAGGGTGTCGCATTCTTAAAGGCTGACATCTAGTAATGGTCGAGTGATCTTGAAAACCTCGTTCTACCACCTTCACCCGTGCAGTTGGTCGAAGTTTCGTTTAGATAGCGAGAAAACAATATCCTGCCCCCTATCTTTCGTCGAGTTTCAAGGACTTCGTCTAGGAAGTCGAGGAATCGCGCTAATCTGGGACAAAGGCGTCTGTCTTCCGAGCACATTGTCCAGACTCACGGCAGACCTTTATCTTTCCGTGGCTTCCGAGCTTTCTCTCTTTGTCCTACTCTTTCTATTGCTGTGAAACTTTCAATCTTCTCGCGACTTCGCATACTCGGCCGAAGAGTGAAGCATTATCTTGATAAGACGTTTAAGTCGCGAAACCCAAGACACCGAAAATAATAGCATTCTCAGGAGGATTTATTCCACCCAATGGGTATTGCCAACTTCGTAGAAACTCGGGAGGATCCCTTAAATATTGCAGAAGGTGTAAAATTCTCGACTATTATGCAAGGGAACAATTGCTGCTCGGGTAACTGTCCAGTTTTAATTGTCCGAGATTTATCGAAGCAAAAATTACAATTATTTGTAGTGTTCAAGAACTTTCTGCATCCACTGTAAAATAAAATGACGAAACTAAAATGTATGTTACTTTGCAAAATGTCAGATAACACCAGCGTTGATAGAGTGGCATTATAATCCGATAATAAATCACGAAGTTACTTTTAATTAGTTGAAAAAGTGGGTGTCATATCGAACCCAACTTCGTGCTCGCATACCTCTGCCAGCGTTGCACATGAAAAATTGGTATCAACGAGAAGATACGATCATTCATAAATGAAGTGTGCTACACAGATTTCTGTTCACTTTTGTCGACGATTTCGAGCAAATTCGCGAATGTACGTCGCGCCGCAGTGACGCCAGTATTCTTTCCTCTCCCCTCCCCGTTTTGTTCTTAGCTTCTATTTCCCCTTTTTTTCTTCCTTTCGAGATTCCGGAACCCGTACACAAGATAATCCGACTTTCGAGAACTCCATTATCACGTCGCGACGCAACATAAAGCGTTCAAGACGAGCTTAATAGAAGCGGCTCTGGTTGCCAGCTCGAGATTCTCGTAATTTTCGCCACTGAAAGGATGATAACATAGTATTTTATACGCGGGAGGATATGCAATTCCATTTTGCTACGGTGCCCGTGTTCGTGGTACTGACGTTATTTACTCGGTAAGAAAATATGGTGCTTCTTTGTGCGAACCTGGGAAAGATCTGTCGCTGTTTGAAGAATGGCTCAGCCAGGAATTGTTGCATAAATAGAAACGAATGATTGTTCGTTGTCTGTTCCCTTGTCTCGTTGATTGGGACTTCGCGGATTGCTCTCGAGGAATCCTTTTAATTAAGCTGCAGCGAATCGTTAGTGTCTCTTCCAGGATTGACAATGTTCAAGACCAAACCTGCCATGGTTAACCCCCATTCTTATAACTATATGAGCCATGTTGTTTAGATTCACTGCTTTATTTATCAATTTCTTAAAATATATTTTTGAAGGCATTTATGCCATGTTAAATAAATTCAACATTGTATTCTGTAGTGCACTGTTCACTTTTAAATTCGCTAGCTATGCAGGTTCAGTGTGAAAAATAAAACTGTGCTACATCCTAATTAAGTTTGCATATAACAATCGATTGTTATCGGGAAATTGCAAATTTTATACATTTCGTTTCAGCTACGAATAAATAAAACAGTATGTGAGATCGTCATAGGAGCAACAGCGCGGTTCGCGAAAAAATATGGCGGCGTGTTCTATAATGCACCGGTCTCGCGTGTGCGTATAGAAACGGGAACAAGAGGCTGAACGCCGGGTAATGTATGGGCTGCATGGTTTTTATGCGTCTGCGGATGAATCAGTAAAGGCATTTTTCGGAACGCGAAGTGACAATAAATTATATCCGGGCGTGCATCTGCCCGCGAGATACGCTCTCTGCGATAAATCCGATGGATAATCGTTCAGAATATCGGCGAGCGGCCAGGCGCCCGGAAAAAGAAATTATCGGGTTCTTTCATCTGGCCGTGTTTCCATCGGATTAAGTTCCGGTCGCTCGCGATCGTCGTTACGCCCGATGTTTGCCGTGATTAACGACTTGACGACAGATAATCGTCCGCCCCCGCACGCGCGCGCGCTCGCGTCCCCCGGACACCGCGAAATATTTGCGTATAACTAATTGGCCGGTAATTGGCTCGCGAATGGCCTGGCTGTTGATCTCATCGTAGCTGCTCGCTAATTATATCTGCATAGTTCGTTAAGCCCCCTCGCGTCGCCATTAATTCGACTGGTTACGAAATTTTCACCGAGCTACCGGTCGCGAGGGCTTTGTTGAGGACGTGAGATTGTTTTGTGGTTCTTGGGAAAAATGTTAATAAGAACGGTGTGATTAAACGTAAATTTATTTGGGTCTGAACGGGGTGTTGACGGAGGAAAGTTGGAAATGTTAGCTGGGTTCCGCATTGCGACGAATTATACGTTGCATCAATCGTGTTCTCGTCAGTAGCAGCGATTTTTTTTATTTCGTAATTCATTTTGTCACGTGTGAAACAATGGAAAAGTCTGTATCCATATTTTGCAACTATGGAACACCTCGTGATACAATTTGAAAAAATGCAGAGGCAGTAGGTATAACAGTATATGGTTATTATAAAAATATAAATGATGGCATCTTTATAGTTCTATTCGAAATCTCAATTTTTCGAATTATTAACATCCACTATTTTAGGATTATCAGGATTCGCAATGAAAGATTAGATAAAATTTTATAGCATCATTTCAACAGCTGCTACGTGGAAGATTTTTTCGGAATTTTTGCATTCATTTTATTAAGGAGAATCACCATAAAACCGATAACCTGATTTTTCCTCTAGTCACCATTTCCATCAAAGTAGAGGGATGAATTTTGACACGGAATTTTATATAAAAATAGATTGTAGAGATAGTGATGATTTTTATGGTAAAATGTGCAAAAGTCTTTTCCATAGAATTGTTTTCAGTAGTACGGGTCAATATTACAAGTACAGTTGATATTCAGTAGTGTAACTCAATATTCCATCACGTATGGGTTGAATATACTAAACCTTGCACACAGAATGGCACAAATGGGAGTCGTATAAGACCAATTATTGTTCATATTAGTTGCACAATGTTACGAATCAGTAATATCATTTTAGTTAACTACAGTGGTACATCGTACCGCTCATTAAGTAGTGCAGGTTAATAACTGTAAATTCGATCATGTCAAATTATCTTTGGACAACGATTTGACACGGTAATATTAGTACAGTTGACCTGAATATAGTTCAAACAGGATCTTCGAGAGAATAATTAAATGATTGTAGATCTGATTATATCTACTGTTAATTGGACAGTAACATACAGAAAAACAGAAAAATTACTTCAGTTAATTGAAAAGTTAAATTCTTTGAGTCTTGGTGCAGCTATAATGGTTCTTCTATATTTGGAATACAAATATAGACAGGTATCGCATATCACATAATATATTCAGTAATATAACATGATGAGAGCTTTTATCTCGTCTAATATCCTGTCAACAGCAGTGTAATTGAACTATATCACGGCAAATTTCATTAATTTAGTTCATGCCATTTATTCAGTAGTATAACTCAATGATTGTCCGTCTGAAATAAAATAATACGAATTAATCAACAGTGGTTCGTGTTAATAATATTACTACAAATTACTTCAAATAAATTTAAATAAACACTTGTTTGTTGAATACACATAAGAGTATTCGAGCAGTAGTACAGCTCAATAATATAACCAGGTACGATCCTCCATTACGAACGTTTCGAAGCAGCTCCACGTAGCCTGGAGCAAAACACGGCGCCATTTGATTTAGACGTTCCGCTCTTTACGACCAGTCAAACGAGCGGCGTGACGTGATTCATTTGTTAATTCCCTTAATCATGAGCGTATCCGTTTTTCAAACTGGGTACCATCGCAAATTAAGTTACGTAACGTGGACTGCGAGGTACATGACTTACCGTGGATGATGAGTCCTCGTCCACTGACCCAGTTGCCGGTTAAATGATGAGGCTAGATTAGGCGCAATAAATTATCCTTGGTCAGCTTTAAACTACTTTAATTTACCGAATCGATATTCGACTCTCGCGTGGCGCGAAACCATCCGTGAAACGACCGCAACTATGCAAAGTATCGTGATGCGCACTGGAAATCTTTATCGCGATCGATCAATAATACAATCGGAACATTCCTCTTACATATAATTACCGTAAAATATTAATTTTTAACCATCCGACCGCCAGCACAATTGTCTCTAATAAATTCTTAAAATCGACCTACTTTTGCATGGTTTAGTAGAAGCCTCTACCTCACAAAATTCAAGTATCACTGAATTATAATCGACAACTTGTCACCTTTGCACTCCTGTAACTACTTGTAAAAAAATTTTACAACACCTTGCCTGTGCTCATTCTAAAGTATGAAGTCTCTGCTTTCACACTCTCCAACTTAGACTTCTTAAAGATCCTCTTTTATTATAAAACAGATTGAAAAACTTAAGTTGCTCTTTTTCTCCTCAACTTTTACTAGTTCACACAACTCCACAGAGCTTAAAATATTTTTTCCACATTCGTTACAATGTGATCATATAAAAAGAAGTCTTCCCTTTTCACTGACCTCTATAATATAATAAAAACGTGAGAAAGCTTTTTTAGAGAATATTTTAGTGAAATAAAATTTTCACGCATGATACATTTTATTCTTGCAAAAAATATATTGAACAGTGTTACAAAATATAAATAAATATGTTTCAGTGTTTCAGTCACACCATATATTCTCTTTGTAAAAATTGCGTTCCGGCATAGATTTTTCCAAACACTGTGCTTCAAAACGTTTTTCCCCCAAAAGTCACTATAACATGAATTCGAGTTTGCCGTCGAACAGGTTTTTCGCAACCAGCGGGCGTGCGCTCCGATGTAATAGCTCTCGGTTTCCCCGCGGAATATTTCAATATAGATTCTAGCTTAATCAGCTCTCGCGAAGTTGGTAGTTTGGAACCTAACGCGGCAATTTCTGTTGCAGGACAATCGCCGACCTCTCCAACGCCAAGAACAATAGGTGAGTTAACGGAACAGGGCGCGTTAAGCTAAAAGTTTCCTTAATACAATGATAATTAAGCTCTCGTTACAACCCATCAAAAAATTCGTATTACTTGCGAGCGTTGGCTAACAGCAGTAGAAGCACCGGCAACGATGTTCCAATGAAAACGTCGTTGCAACGGCCAGCCATAAACGGCTTAGTTTCGTCGTGTGCCGCGGCACACATTACGCGGTGGGCGTGCTTACCAAAGCAAACAAGTCCGTAACGATTGGGGCACTCTACTCTGTGAAATTTTATTCCGATAATGGAAGCCAATTCCGTCCTCCGCGAACTATAAAGAGTTCATGCTTGTGCTCGCGCCCTGGTCAACAGAACCGATACAGGCACCGTGGAAGAATATAATTTCATCGTGGGGGAGAGATCGTGTTCGATGTTCACCGTATAGGTTTCAAATTAAATAATCGCGTTCGAGAAAGGGGATTCGATTAGTATGGTGGCCGAGCCACCTGTTCGCTCTTACGTGCCGCAGAAAATCGCCTGCCGTGCCACTGCCGGGAAAAACGCGAGTATTTTTTCAGAAACGCCCCGGAAAAACCAGCCAGCCGTTCGACCGGAAAATCGAATATTGCTGATAACGTCGCGATCGACGCTATCAACGTTCAACGATCAAAGCGCTTAGGTTACACTAGCCGTGAAAGGCACCGGGAATCTATGTACACGTTCGCGTTCAGAAAAACTCCGCATTAGCGTTATGCCTCGCGATTCAGTCAGAGTTCGACAAAAATTTAATCAACGATTCACGAATAAATTTCTACTTCAATCGTTAATCGCAATTAACAATTCATCTCCTAGTTTAGTCGTTAATTGCGGTTAACGATTGAAAAAAATGTAAACTTAGGTGTATTGTCATTTGGTCTATAATACAAACTCTGTTTACGTGCTTTTATGTTCGAAGTTATTGTTCCTGGAAAGCTACGACCATCTCGTTTCGCGTCTCTCTCTCCCTCCTTATTACAATTTATGAATAGACCGTATGGCGATTAACTTCAACAATTGATTAAATCAGTCTCCGATTTTTCCATGATTTCTTCTTTAAATCAACGATTGACGATTAACTTCATCAATCGATTGAATCAATCGCCGATTTTTCAATGATTACTTTTTTAATCGTACACATTAATCAATCTTGATTCAAATTTTAATCGACTAATGCCCAAATCTTCCCTTTCTGGGAAAAATATTAATTGGTGGCTTAATCGGTGAACAGTCTGTTCGAAATTTTTCTGCTGCTAGATTTTATTTATTTTACATTCACATTGCGTGCGTCGCTATTTCATGGATAGAAATAAGTTTGTAATTTGATAAAAAAAATGGATGAATTCTTATTAGTGGACAGCGGATCTTTATGCAAAATAAAAATTGTCTATCTGATTTGCAAGAAACTGGAGCGGAATTGAAATTTATTTTCTTTCTTAATGCGTTTAATAGGCTGAAAATAATACAACAGTATTTTTAAATTCCACTTATGTTTTTACTGTTTTAAATTGCACCTATTCATTTTTGTCATAAATGCATAAAATCCGCTGTCTACTTATTAGACACCTGTGAATTCGCACTTTGAATTCTTCATCAATAATCTGTATAAGTGACGCGATTCTTTGTCCTCGCACTGTGACATGATAGAAAAATTAAGTATGCTTGTGGTAGGAGTAAGAAAAATGTTGTACGACTTTTCCGATTGTTTTGCAATTTTACTGACACAATGTTATGACAACTTCTTTACCATACTCATTGTTCCAAGCTTCCCGCTTTAAAATTTATCGGCTATGCTAAAAATTGCAAATACGGGGTTCGAATATTTTCGCAAGCCACTGTACCATATATGATCAGTATATCGATTCACCCTGCGCTCGGTTTAATATCCACGTCGGTACACGTAAAGCATCTTCGATGGAACAAGCCTTGTGCCGCTGAAACCAGATTTACAGTATAGTATAGATAATCTTATAGGGACCATGAAAGGTTGTCATAGTTTTATAACCTCGTCTCTTGATGTCGAAGATGGTACGTAAATTTTAATCGTGAATATTTCATTTGCAAAAATCTTTTAGACTACCCAGAGAGGAGCCATCAAATTCGTACCCTCTAACTCTGTCAAATTCCAACCATAATTCACATCACACGAAAAATAATGAAAAACCAAGCAAATCCAATTTGTAGTTATAGTTGCTAGAATTACTCAATTTTCTCAAGATCTTAATTCTTTATGTTTAGAATAATCGTAATGTAGAAGAGAAATAAGTGTATTTGAAAAATGAAAATATTGAACAACGAGTAAAATATTGTTCCGTCAGAATATTTTGCTAAAAAGGACTTTGTGCCGAGATTAGGTTACTCCGACGCCACAGGGCAGAAACCGTCTATGCGGTGGAAAAATCCTGACGCAGTTCCTTGAGGAAACATTTTTAAATGGCGGCCAACGATGCGCGGGCTCACGGTAATTAAGCATCTTGGGCGCAGGGTTCACAAACTGCGAGTAAAAACTAAATAAATAGAGAAGGTCCGGCGTCGGTTGGCTGCCGAGAAAGATGGGAAAACAGAGTAGAAGAGAAACAGAAAGAGAGAGGAGAGAATTAGTGTGGCCGCCGCGAAACACGCCTGGCTGACTGGACCAGCTGTGGACGAGGATACGCTCGCTGCTTCGGCAGAGCTTGCGCAAACACAAAAGCTCACGGCTCAAGACAAACAGCAGGACTGTGAGCAGCAACGTAGCCGAGGGCGCTGCGGCCTCCAGAACGAAGGAACGAAGGAAGAGTCCAGCTGGATGGAAGAAGGATGGGAGCGAGAAGAAATGGGGCGAGCGTAACAAAACTTCGGTGAGAGCCGGCTGTGACAATCAGGATGAGGTGTCGAAAGGTTGCGCAGGTTTCGAACTGCCTTGTGTACTCGAATTAACGCGATGGATCGTTAGGGAACGCAGAGCTCCGTCGACAGAAGTGGGAAATGAACTGGTTTGAAAGCGACAGCACGCTGCCTGTCTGTTTTACCGCGGTAAATCATATTGCTCCGCAGCTGCAGCATTTCGGAAATAAAGACCCTGGTTGAATATCGATTCTGCAAGGCGACGACGGTTCGAAATCCTCTCGTTTCTGCGAACGATTCGCCAGGATGACACGATGATCGCACCCGCGTAGTGTCGCCGAGATTATTCTTCACCGCGCTGTCTCTTTTCGCGAACCACGGGCTTGTATTTTTATGAATTTCCGCGAGAGTCGAGGACAAGCCTCGTCACGGAGTATTGGATCTGGTTACCAGGTAAACTCGTCGCATATTTAGGGGATTCCTCGGAATATAGAAAGCTCCTTGTGTTTCTTCCGTCTGAGGTCTTCGCCGGAGACACACAAATTTCGCCGGGACAGTGGATTGTATTTTAAACAATCGCTTTTCTACACGATGAATTTTATAGTAGTCGAGGAGGCTCTTGGATTTCGTGAGTTTCGAACTGACGTGGTTCGTAAGCACCATTGCAGTGAAACTATTTTGTTTCGAACTGTATCTTTAAAATTTGTCAACCCACACAAAAAAGTTTTAAAAAACGACTTTTTCTGATATCTCGAAAAATCTCAAGTCGTCTGAACCCATTTTAAGTACGGAGAATTTTCTGACTGTGGCTCTATATTAAACGTGCGATAAACCTTAAAATGTCCACAAAATTTCATGAAATTCCGCGAGGTAGTGTAGCTGTTGCCGGATCACTCGCTCTTGAAGGGCGAAGGAAGTACCGTTCATCGACTTCGACAGGGTGGAATTTTCGAGCAGGGTAAAAATGGGTTTTTAAGGATTCTACTTGTCGATGCGTCGGATGTGGCAGGCAGTTATCAGCGATTCTTTTTGCAACGTTCCGATCACGCGATGCTCGCAATATGCTTGGAATAGCCGTCTTTTGTTTCGGTGTTAGTGGACAGCAGGAGCGAGAGGCCGTGAGCTAATTGCTCGCCATCGTGATTTCGAGTGAACTTCGACTGTTTACGAAAGTTTGAAACGTTAAGTGATTAAATAGTCACGTTACCCGAGCCCGATCTCCATTCCAGCCGGGACGCTGTCTCAAATTTCGGTGCCTTAATACCTCGGAAAATTCGGGACTCGTCGCCCTGCTCCATAGGAACGGAATAGTTTGCTGGAGGTAAACAGCGAACGGTAAGTAACTTTTAAGAAATATATATAACGCCGTGAGCCGGGCAGATAGAAAGATAGTAAGCTGAATAGCACAATGGCCGGAACTTTACAGATATATTCTCCGGGGCTTCAACCCCCGGCACCCGAACGTTTAAGGTCGGAGTGGGAAGATTTAATGTCATTAGCGAGAACAGGGCGCTGCGCCGAAGGAGTTGTTGAGTTACGAGAGAGATGTCTGTGCTGATGTGTAATTTGCCGGGTGTGAACTGGTCCGACGTCATTGTGCAGTATCGGGATCTGTGGACTGCGCTTTATGCGTTTTTATGGGGCTCGATCATTCACGATCATGATCATTTTCAAGCAAAATTAGAATCCTACATAATATTAATTCATCAGTAATAACTGTGGCAATAGTTTGATATCAAGAGCGTTAAGTTTTTACATACCAGACTGAAAATACATCAGTTTATAGTCCAACTTTACAAAAACTAGTGCACACTTACCCCACTTCACCTCAATCCCACGGATTCTGACTAGAAAGTGCCAAAAATGTAAGTTTTAATGACAGGAGTTTAGTGGTTCAAAAATCATACGTGTGTAAAGTTGGCTTTTAAAAAATTATTTAACAAAGTTATTTGCTTTTGAAGGGTGTATGAATATGAATTTTTACACCAGCTGTAAATGCTATTTGCACGCCAACAGCGCAACAAACCGGCGAATCTTACCGATTTTTTTCGTCTTGCGAAAAAGTTCGCCGGCTGGCAGGGTGCGCTAGGTAGGGGGTAGTTTTTGCAATTAGCGATATCAGCTGCGTAGACCAGCAAGCCGGTGATCGAGCGGTATAAACGGCGTTGTTTATGCGCGCCTTCCAGCGGCGTCGGCTCACAGCTGGCGATTCGCCAAATTTTCGCGAACTGACCCCACTCTCCCCATTTACCCGTCGGTTTTTTCCCTCTTTTTCCCTATCCCGGCGGCCAGCGCGGCGGTATATCGACGCCCGGAGCCAGACGCGTTATCAAACGATTTATATCGGTGTTTTGCAAAATTTGTGGAAGCGGCCTGCGTGGACCGGGGGAAGAGAGAGAGTGCACTAAACGTTACTGGCCGAGAATGGGTAACGAGCGTGGGTGGAGAAGCGATGCTGGGATCAGGGAGGCTGGCTTGCTGCATCGGAACGAGCCAAAAAGATATCGGCCCGGCATATTATCGCTTTTAATCTGGCCTCTTCGCCTCATACCCGGGATTTCGATAGCCCGGCACCCCGTGGCAGACGATTCTTTAACGCGGCAAAAAGTGCTTCCAGAAATATCGCCGGATCGAGGAAAAATGCTGTCCCGCAATTCACAGTGGCTCAAAATAGCGGAGATGTCGTCCATTCAATGGTAAATGCATTGTTGAAAATTTCTGGTCCTTATTTTTCGACTTTGGATTCTTTCTGCTCTTACCCCCCTAAATTGTGACACTAAAATTTTGTTAATTTCGTTTCATTGACATAATTGTGTATCCTAGAACCTCGACGCACCGATTCCCGACTGAAACGGTAGCCAAAAATCCCGCAATTCACAAACAACTAATTAAAAGGAAAAATTCCGCCTTAGCGCGAAGCGACAAGTTCCCCGGGAGACGGAGAAATTTAATTCGCCAGGGTCCGTTGCGCCGTCACGTTTCTCCGGCAATACGTAGCTAACAGCGAAAACTGGAGGGTGGAGCTGGGCCGAGGTAACAAGGGGGTTGGGGTTGGCAGGAAGCGACTCTTAAAACCGTGGGCGATATTGTTCCCCGGGTGAAAGGTCATCGGATGAGAATCTGATCCCGAATTTAAGAAGCGCAGCCTGGAATTCCGCTGGATGGAGGATGCTAGGTGTTCGTTAAGGTCGACGAGTTCCTTCGCTGGCGAATAACAGTCGGCTGGAGTCTTAGAGGGCGGCGATTGCATAAAGGTGAGTCGGCCAGCTGCGAGACCAGTTGGAGGATTCTTGAGGGAATCCAGCGTCGGCGTCGTCGTCGTCGTCGTCGGCGGCGGCGTCGGTGTCTCCGGGATAACCGTCGGGGAACAAAGAGCGGAATAAGCTGAAATAATTGGCAATTACAAAACCGAGCCGGATATTAACATTATCTCGGGGACACAGGGGCTACGGACATTCGGCGCCGGTATCCTCGCAACCGACTGAGATGCTGCTTTCTTTTGTGGAAAATGTTTTCCACGTTCCCACCACCAGCAGCCGCCGCCGCCACTCTAGCTTGGAAATCTCTGCCTTCCCCCCGGTTACTGTTTCTGTACGCTGATAACCGCGCGGAACTGCGTCCGAGATAAAGGATATTGTGTCTCGCGGACAACAAACACTCGAACACCGTTGCTGCGAACGATTGTCACGCTACGAGCTCGGAGATCTGCGGATGGACGCGCGATTGTTTGCGGAATGTGCGAAATGGCACGTGTGGATGCTGCAATAGTTCTTTTAATTCTGTTGGATTGGTCACTTCGAGGTATGTTAGAGGATAGGCTGATTAAAAATTCGGAACGACTAGGACTAGGAATCGCACGAGTGAAGACAGACGATGGAGATGCATAGGGTGGAGTTGTTCTTTTAATTTCGGGCCACGGCGGGCTGAATTTAAGCGATACCATAATTCTGATCCCTCCCCCGCTTGTCCCTGTCTTCCGTAGATCTCGGATCCTTCATCAGTCCTTTAACCTGGATTTGTTTCCTTTCTTTTTATATCCCGTGGTTTCTCCAACCCTCTCTCTCTCTCTCTTCTACCTCAGGCAGGTAATCTCGAGACCCTCAAGCGAGCTTTCCCGCCGCGCCGGTTCGCCCGATTAAATCATAACGCATTTATTAAATTCGTCTCGGTTTAACTTCGATAAATATTCAACCGGGTCCCGGGACAAAGGGGCGAATAAATGACGGAAGAGAAAAAGTTCATTACGACCGCGATTAAACGCGAGTAATCGTCCGAGTACCCGGATCAAATGCCAAGGGAGCCGGAGGAGGTGAGATCGACGGGGACGACATCACGATCCTGTTAGGAGATCTTTCGAGTTTTATTTCTACGATCAAGCGATTGCTCCTATCCCAGGAACGAGAACTCCCAGGAAACTTCGGGATTATCTTATAGACAGTCGCTTCCGCGGAGTCAGCAATATTTAATGTCTTTGTTCCTGATCGGAGTAACGAAGCTAATCCTACAGTTTCTATTTCTTCTCGCTATTTCCCGTGACGTTCGTATTTAAGAGTTCGTCCCCTTTGTCGAGCTGCAGTGCGTTTCTTTCATCAAAATTAAAAAATAATTTAACGGTATAATTTACCCACCACGAACACCTTAAATCAATCGAACAGAAACATTGTAAATAATACAATTCTAGTCTACTCTCGTCTCAAGAAATTTTGCCGTGGGTCTGGGTCAAGTTTTAAGTTAGGTAGCCACGTTGAGAATCAATGAATGTGAAAAAGAAGCATACTGCATCATGCTCTAGATATTCAATTAACATTTCTCTCTGAAATTGTTTGATTATTGGAGAGATTTTTCAGTAAAACAATGTCCGTTTTACTAGAACGAGCCAGCAGGTTGCAGGCTCGCGCGGGAAATTAGGGTCAACACCGGCGCGCCACGCGCCGACTACATTTACGGGCCCGAATGCGGTATTTGCGAGCTTCTTGAGATTGCTCGTGATATTCATAGACGCCGGTTGACTGAGCATTTTGCGCTGCGACACACTGTGTCGCGACGGCCACCGCGATAAATATTCAACGTGTAATTTAAGGCACAATATTCCGGCTTGGCGGATGGCAAGCTCGCCGGCAGTGGAATTGAAGACCTTGGCGCAGAAACCGGGCTACAGAAATAAGAAATAAAATTTTATAGAAATAAGAGAACCTCATAGACCGCGGATTTTTTGCGAAATAAAAATTGTCGATATCAATTTCCAGGCATTGATTCCAAGCAGAAATTTCTTTCCTGCTTTAACTCTTTCTGCTCGAACGTCTTCAATTCAAAATAATTACTACATTACTAACGCGATTGTCGTTTGAGAATTGTCGAGGCTCGAAAGTTCTACAATAGCCGGCGAAGGCTGGCCGCCCTAATTTCTTGCTCGCGTTGAACTCAGAGCGTAGCCTGTTCTCATTTAAATAATAAAAGTCCCCACGGGTACGGGGGGGCATTTTCATTCTTCTCAATTAAGTCGATCCACTCGTCGCCTCGGCGCTGCGGCGAGAATCGAAAGGATCCTCTTGCATTAATTCCTAGGACGTCTTCGATGAATCGGCCGATCCCTTAAATATTGACATTGCGCTCCGGAGGGAAGCAAGACCTGCGAGCACGCACTCGATCCACAATGAAAGCCCGCAGATAGTCCAACCCCGCAATTTCTTCCGATGTTCCGCCCGCCCGCTAAACGCCCGCGTCGATTTAATTCCAATTGGCCGTCTTCTAATTAATACGAACGTGCTTTTTCCAATCGAGGGGTGACCGGAACGGCTGCGAGTGCGACCGTTCGCAAACACTTCACCGCCTTATGCATTATTAAACGCGCGATCGAACCGTGAAAATCGCGTTGTCTGCTGTACCGTCCTCGGTGGGCTCCTGTTTGGACGCCGGGAACGTTAAATAATCGCTCTTAGGGCTTAAATAAATTTTCCCTGGACTGGCGTCATGCTGAAGTAGTTATAACATTCTCAGAGAAGTGAGGTAAGGATTATTTAAGCGTGACCGATCAGTAAATTACATTAAAATGAGGGTGGTTTTTAGGAATTTTTTACAGAGGAACAGGATGAAATAGAGATCAAATTCCTTTTGGAATGTGTTCCAGCATTATTCGATATTCCAGATTCAACAATCTACATCTAGAAGCAATTCCTAGCAGTTCAAGCATCACACGAATTACTAATCGGAAACTCGCATCTTCTCAGCAATCTGAGCACCATCACTACCAAAAGACTATGCCCGCAATCTTCCCACGCAAGCAACACTTATCCCTAAACTGATCACCGGTCTTTCCGATAATCCTGACATCAAGCCACCCCATTGGCAACACGATGTCTCTGTCCTCGACTCCATCGAGCCCCAATTCGATTCCGCTTCAACGAATAACCTACTGACTAAAGATCAGTCCGCCTGTTTCGAAGGAATCTTTTTAATATTGCATCGCGTCAACCACCGACAATATTCATCGCTCTATCCTCTTGTGTGGAGCGTGCCTAAAACCCAAAACAGGTCGGAGAGTGAAGCTTTCGCTGTTCTGTGCGTCAGTATTCCACCGACGCGCGACGATGACCATCCTCTGATAACGTTTGGACACGTTCGCCCCTGGAATTCACCGCGAACTTTCACAGCTCAACCCCTACCCTCTCACAACCCTCTATCTTCCTCTGAAATCTTCCTCTCGTTCCCTCGGAACGAGGTCCGCTGTGACGCGGACCTGTGACATTTTTCTGGGACGCACCGTGCTTGTAAAAATCCAAAATACATTTTTCTCTTTTGTTGAAGGTTCAAAGGAAATTAAAATTCATCATCAAATTCATCAAATTTCTTAAAAACTGTGCGTCTAGGAGAAAAATTAAGGGCAGATTCGGAATCAGCGCGAAAAACTATGAGAATCGCATAGTGGGAATCGAAACATCAAAAATGTCGAAATGTGTTGGACCGTGTTATTCGCACTCCTTTCTACATAACTGGTTACATTAGTGCTCAATAAATATTTGCTAGAGTGGTCGACACCTCACAGTTTATGTTTGAAACATTAAATTTAAAGTTTTGAGATTGTATATAATGTATGCGAGTAATTAAAAGTTAAAAACATGAAATGAACAATGCATCGAGGGAAGGAACTCCCATCTGGACTTGCAAAAGTGTCGAAGATATAAAAATACGTTCTTATCCGTTCCGGACGAAATAATGCTTTTCCAGAATTTAGCCAACTTGCTGAGCCTGTGTGCACAGACCCGTTATTTCCTGGGAGCAAGGGACGCCGGGAAGGGAAGAGGACACTGTGGCGCGACAGTGGACGGAAAAATTCTCTCTCTCTCTTTCTCCCTCTCTTTTCTCCGGCGGTTCTCACCGGCCATTAATTCTATTGTTCTTCCGATCACGGAATCTATAGTTGGAGCTTTGTTCTCCGAGGGCCTTACGAAAAAGTTGCGACCGAGCGATTCATTCGCGGAACGGACGACCCTGCCGCTGGATCATAAATCCTGCGCCCTTCGCCTCGATCTCTCGGCATACTCGTGAAAAAAACCTGCGGTTCCTGCGAGAACTGCTCGTATACAGAGCAGTGTCTACCGAAGAGTAACTCTTCGTCCTTGTTCCCGTTTTTCTTGCCGGCCGATGCTTTTTATCGCGAATCACGCGATCCTCGTTGCTTCTTAAGGCGGTGGCATGTCTACGGTAAATAATACAGGTTGCTCTGTTTTCCGAAAAAATTGCTGCTTCGACGTGCTCGTTCGCCGTCGTACCTCGGGACAGTTTTTCGTTCGAAGTTCGAGAGACTAGGAATTTATCAGAAAAATATATAGATAAAATACAAAACCGTGACTCTTATTCAATTATTCGAAAAAGTACACTTTTATTTCAATTCTATTTCTCACGATTAACTCAGGCAATTTTTCATGGAAACACCGCAGAACTCGACAAAAAATCCGGATATTATCAGCTGCTGAATATTGAACGCGAAAACAAGCGGATAATAATTCGCTGAGGCGAGTTTCGGTCCGTAACCGTTCGGTTAATGGTTAATGGTGGTTGTTGCGTGAACGATGGATTTTAGATGGCTCCGCAATTAATAATGGAATGGATTCAGATCCGGGGATTGCGCAGACCGAGCAACTGGTCGTCCCCGTCCCATCCATTTGCACTCAGAGCCGCCCACACACCCACACACATCCACACCCACAAACACACGCATATAGTTTCCAGCTTCTCAGCCAGAGATGGGGCATAAATTGCATTATGCGCGAATCTCGAATTGCAATTGAATTACACGCTCGCCGCGAATTCTAATCCTCGTCTGACAGATCCAATAATATCTTACGATATTTCTGGTGCGGGGGCAGTAAAAGTGCAGTTAGCATTGACAGTAACCTTCGAGCCAGAGAACGTCGGACAGAATGGGAAGAGATATTGGATCGGAATTAAGCAACGCGCTGAAACGATTATCGAACGACGCCTGTCGACAGGCGGCACCGGCTTTCGCTCTCGTGTTTCTTTTTTTCCGGGGGGCCGACAAAGGGAGGTTTTATATATCGAAACAAATTGCCTCGGCGACCGTCGAGCGAACCCGAGGAATTTTTATTCCTCCCGGTTCTTTCGCCGACCAGATAATTATTGAACGAATAAGCGAATCCATTACAGCCGGATAAAATTACTTGCCGCTCGTTTATGAAAGTCTCACCCCTAATTGCAGCCGCTTACATTTTTACCGCGTGATTTATTCTGACGCCTCATTGTCGAATAATCTGATCCCTCACCGAACGGCTCGACCGAGACGGAAATTGCCATAATCGGCCCCGATTTTTCTCTTCGTGCTGCTTCTTCGCGCTGCATTTAGTGGATTGCTAATAAATTTTAATGTTCTTTGGTTGCTTTGAATATAATTGATTTATACTAATTAATTTCAAATATGTAACATATATACTCATTTCAATATTAATGTCCTCGCGAGATTTTTCGTGGTCGCGAGCTGACACTACGCGTAAATTCATTGGAATTAATTAATGACGAACCGGGGCTGATTAATTGGGAATTTCGCGACAATTACCGGTCGCCACGTGTACGAAAGTTCTGATCACCAAAGCCGGAAATCAAATTCGCGGCGATTGGACTTCCCTTTCCCCGTTTAAGAAAACTTGCTCGGGCCTTCGACCCGCGCGGAAAGAGAACGCTCGAGAAAAAGTTTATTGATGAAGCTCTGGGTCGGAAGTTTCGGAAGTAGGTCGGCCACCGGTATATAAATAAATGTCACATAATATTTCCGAAGTGTTTCAAGAGCGTCGCGGAAGAAAACTTGAGAATCGAGCAGTCTAATTCGCGCCAATTTCCTCGAACGAACGCGGATACCGTTTCGGCCTGGCAACTCTTCAAATAATGAAACGAAAAATATAGACAACCGGGATCGGCGGAATGGAATTTCGTTATTCACTTCGTCAAACTACAAATGGATCCCGAAACTCTCCTACATACTAGAGAGACTATAGAAATTTCTACTTCAAAAATATTCATGCTCGCAGCTTAGCCTTTCCTTTTTTTTTTTAAAGACGTGTGGAAAAATATCTTTACGTATACCCACCCGAAAGGGGTAGTGTGGGGCTCGGGGGACACAGGTGGTCGGTGTCCCCAATACCCACTAAAAAACCGCACGTCTAGTGTAAGAAACTGTCGGCAGAGTTCGTAGTAACCTGATCATTTGAGACTGCACACGGCCAGCCGACCGTCGAGATTAGGAGGTCTATCGGTAGAGTTTACGAAAATCTTATCTAAAACAACACATGGCGAGTCGGCACGCTCCTGGCGACCCGCGGCGATCCTCGGGATCATTCTTTGTGCAGCCGAAGAAGGCAGCGGACGTGTTTGCTTGTGCCGGTTGTAAATGGAAATAAAGAAGTTAATTTCTAACACTGTAGGATTTCCTTTAATTAGCTTTCCTACACGTCGATTATTGGCAGCGTGCGGCTCGACATCGCGACGCGTACCAATTCAGTTAAAACCCAGAGCACCTAGGAGGTGCAGGTAGCGACATTGCTGGCAAAAAGGGGTCCTTATTAAGACTAGAGATTACCGGAGCGGTCATTCTTCCAGTGACGCTCGGAGTGTTCATTTCGTTGACTTCTTTAATAAATCGCACTCGTGGCGGACGGCTTCACCGTCAATAGTTGTCTTCATTCGAACGCACACACCAATCATCCTTTATATAGCGTATACTATATATATAGTCGCCTACTATTTTCCTACAGACCTTTGGTCCTTTCCTCTGTATCCTCAATTGCCCGAGAGAGCATAGGTTAGGGCCCCGCTTTTTGCACATCTCCTACGTCATGCGTAATTTGGGCTAGCGCCACTCCTGTTCTTGGCCTTTTGCTCGCAGCTTAGCCTGCGAGGCTGCTACTTTTTGTTTTATTGCAATGCTGCTGGAACTCAGACTGAACTATCGGAAAACTATGAAGGGAGAAAAAATTTGTTGAAGAGTAATACAGTTTCAGTGTTTATTGGATTGTTTTAGCGATTTCTGTGGCAGAAACAAGGGACAATGTCAACATACTTTTCTCGGTCAGTGCTTGTTCTCGAAGACCACAAGTCAATCGCCAAAAGAAATTGCTTCAAGTCGGGACGGCAGAATCATTAGAAAGAGCATTGTTCAAACGTCCAACAATCGTACAATCCAGTGGCAGCACGTCGGCCGTAGAAAACCGGAGGTAAAAGTCTCCGTCAAAACAATTCGGAATCCATTCAGCCGTCGGTGCTTGCATCGCCGTTCCTCGGCGTTTCCCCCTCGCAATATATACAGGGTGGTTCATCTCGCTCGAGCATCCCAAATATCTCGTTTATTACTGTAAGTATTGTGATGGACAAACAACTTTTCTTCAAGCTCACGATTTACGAAAAAAAATTGTCGTCTCATTTAAAGATGGTTGAATCCTTGAAGAATGAGTCCTCCAGAAAACTCTTACACTTTCAACAGCATTTATCCCTCGAACAAATCGTCAATTCTACTGGCAGTCTCTCCTCCACGCAACAAAACAATCGAGGTGCCAAAGTCACATGGTCTACCCCGTATATAAATGCATCGGTACCCTCGATTACTCTCGCGCCGAAAATCATCGGTGCAAAGAGCAGCGACGCAGCAGCACCAACAGTAGCAGCGTGCACGGTGCATCGGGTGCATCCATGCTGGCCCGTGCAGCGGCGTGATATCCAGGTCAGCAGGGATTACTTTCGAGCTGGCGAGCTAACGGTGTTCACTGCGTTGATCGGATCGGTTGCAGCATCGCCGGCAACTGCAACAGCAATATCAACCGGAAGATGGCGGGTGGGGTGTACACAGCTTCCCGACGCGGTGCAAACTGCAACTCCCCCGAATATTTTCATTATCCGGGATTGCGTGTCGGCCGTGTTAAGAATGCAGCCGATTAGGGGTATGGAGTCGCGGTATCCGGCCGATCGAACGGACCGATCGGCGCCGTTTAATCCGCCGGAAGAACCGCAATCGGATTTCGGTGGCAACGATTATGCCGTGTCCGGACCGCAAAGGCGCTTTGCTCTTCGAATTGCCGCGGCTCCGCGAGTTTCGCATGGCGAGCGGGTGGAACACGAGGAGGGACAGCGGGAGAGTGTTGCACAGAGGAGGTGGAACGAAGACACTTGAAGCATCGTTCACAGGCTGACGAGCGAGGCACGTTAATGACGGTGTTTTATCGCCACCACACCACCGTGCCGCATCGCGAGATTCCGTACGACGTGTGTATAGCTGGACAAGAAGCATCCAGCCGGCTGGTTGCTCGCAGCTCGGATAATTATGCGGCAGTTTCCAATTACGAGTGACGACCGAACCTGCCCTCCTTACTCTCTCTCTTTCTCTCTCCCACAAATCCTGTTCTACTCCTCCGACGACATACCTTTAACCACCCCCGACCTCGCTAGACTTCGCGGCGGGAAACTGCGCTGTGTCCGCTCTTCAAGATTGTACCATGATGGTTCTTGGACGAGGATCTTTCGAGAACTGCTGGAGAGTTTCGATTGTGTGTCATTGGTATGAGGCTTTGGCGGGATCCTTAGATGAGATTGGGTAACGCGTTGATCGCCGTATCACTCACGCGGGTTTGTATCAAATTACCAACAATGTGCATCTTCGAAAAATGTTCAATATACACTACCACTCATGAGTGTTTAGGCACTCCTCGAAAATTGACGGAATACTAAGAAAAGAAGGATACCGAGAAATTTTGGAGAACCACGCAATAGGAATTCGACTTTTGGGTCAAAATTTTATCTTTCAACAAGATAATGACCCAAAACATACGTCTAAAGTATGTAAAGATTATTTACGCCATTTAGAGGAGGAAGGAACAATTAAAATTATGGAATGGCCTCCTCAGAGCCCTGACTTAAACCCGATCGAGTTACTGTGGGAAGAACTGGACCGGGTAGTACGGCAATCCAACATCAGCTAATGATATGTGGAACAAGCTTCAATCAACTTGGACCTCAATAACGTCAGAAACTCTGGCAAAACTTATTTCGAGAATGCCTCGATTGTGCGCTGCGATTATTCAATCAAGAGGAAGTCACATAGATGAAACAAAAATTTAAATGAAGGGTTTCAATTTTCCCATTCATTTAGTATATTCCCATAAATATATGTGTGGATGTACATAAAAAATAAATATTTTCACATTTTGCCTGAGTTTTTATATGATTTATGCTCTTATTGAGAGTGCCTGAACACTTATCAGCGGTAGTGTACTTCAAAAGTGAAAAAATGCAATATTTCAATTAAAAACACAAATGTGGGCTATCAGGCACAGCTGTAAGTTCGGTCGCTCAAGTACTATCAGAGGACACACGCAGCACTGCAATTCGACGATCAACACAAACTAACCGAAGAACTATCGTATTGCGAACTGTTGAATAGACTGCCTTCAAATATCGGTTGCATCGCATGGTGTTGTGTCTCAAAAGCTTTCTCAGCTAGATTCGATTGCAAATTTCGAGCTCACAGGTATTTCTGTGTAAAGAGGTACGCGGAATGCTGAAGCCATGGATCAGGCAAATATACTGTAGGCGAGCATGATTTGAAGGGAGCTATTCTTGGTTCGAATATTCGCAACAAAAATAAAGTAGTGAGTAGAATATAAGAATATTGAAACAAACATCCTGTATACATACAAAACCACTCTCAGTAATGAGAGTCAGATACGACAAGTTTTACAGCAAAATAAATCACAATTACTGCGACCCAAAACCCCAGAAATCACTCGGCACGTTTGCTCCAGATTCTACATTAATCTTCAAACTCTACATTCTACAATGCAACAATGAACACACAACGATCACTTGTAGATGCCAGGATAAAGTAATTGGCACAATAAAGTGTACCCTGTAGAACTGTACTCGACCGGCACAGTATTCCCTGCGACAATAAACATGAATATTTAAAATACAATTTCTCCAAGCGATTATTTCATCGCCACAGATGGATAAGATGATAATTACAGTGGGGATTTCGAGAGGATTGCATTAATTTCCCGACACGATCGCTTCGACGATAGAAATCCGAATGACGAGGTCACGTTTCTTCTGTCGTCGCCTGGTCCCTTTTGTTTCTCTCACGACGTACCTTTAGGCCGTCGTCCGTGCGGGCACATTGGGTCAAGTATCACGTGATAACCGCTGAAAACGAAAGAGGTGGAGAGCGAGAAGGTTGTTCTCGACACCGTCGAACGTTGGAAATTCGGTGGTGAGCGGCTTCAACGTTCTCGCGAAACCTTTGCTACCGAACCATTAGCCGCGATGCCGAAAAAGCGGCGGAAATATCAGCTCATTCCATAAGCAACAAAAACCTTCTGTTTTTGCATGCAGTAAAATGTTTCACTTATTTTTTAATTTGTTGTAAGATGTGTTCGTTCCAAATAACAATGAAAATGAATTATAATTCCATGAAAATTCTATATTCTCTAAATCGTAGATTTCTAGAAAAGTTTGAACAGCATCGAAATATCAACGGAAGTCACTATACGGGTGACGTTGAACACGTTAATCCCCTGTGCGGAGAATCGTGCGAACCGATTCGCTTTTGCCAGGCCACGGGATTCCCAAGGATTGATTTTTCATTCTGTCGGTGAACAACTGCGAGCAGTCGCGCGTGAAAGCAATTATAGTCGCGCAATTACGAGTCTGTGTGTACGGTCAGTGGATTAAAATGATACTTTGGAAAATCCAGTTAAGGAGCATGTTGGTTTTAATTAACTGGCTGGCCGCCAGTTCCTCGTTAACCGTTTCCCAACTCCTGATGTCCTTCTGTTTCTTCAATCTGGTCCTCTGCACCCTTCCCCTAGCGATCTATCGGGATCGTTCAACAATGACGTTGGGAAGTCCCAGGAAACGACTGAGGAAAATAGTTTCTGCGATCGTTTCGGATAGTTTCGGACACTGGTGCTTGTCGTGGAACGGAAACTAGTACAGGAAAACAGTCATTTCGCTCTTGGCGTAGCATTCTTCCAAATCGATCGCAATTAATTAAATATTATTATAGATATTCTATCAATTTCGCTAGACAACTAAAATTCTAATATATTTTTTCTGCAATTAGAAAAGAATGGTGACTACATAATTCTTTTTTTACACTCCGCCGTGCGGGAAAATCAGGCACGAACTTATGCAATCATCTAATATTTCATATTCGATTACTCTCCTCTAAAGGAACAGAAAGCGGGACATCTGGAGGCCAGTCGTTTCGCACCGGCCGTTGCACAGTGACGAGCGTGATTCTTCTCTATTTTTAAAGTCAGAATTACTGTCTATCGGGGTCGCAATCATAAAGCAATGATTGCTTTGAATGGAAACAGTTACTCCCTCCGTCCTACTGCCGGCGAAAAATCGAATCTCGTTGTTGTGGAAATGTTTTCAACCAACAGTCGCGCAAACGCTGCATTGCCGTGGTCTTGCTGTTGTCATAAAACTTTCAATGACAGCGTGTTGTTAATATTACACGTCTAGTAAACAACTGACCCGATATTCTTCCTTATTATGGTCTTTTATCTATTGATCGTCCCTTTGCGTTCCGAAATCTGTTGCACGAAAAAATTGACGATATTAACCCCTTGTCGTGTTTTAACGAGTCACATTCGTGATGAAGATTTTAAACAGTCTAACAAATACGTCTAATAAATTTAGCCATTCAAAAAATATAAATTTTCTTTTCTCTTCTAAAGGGTTAAACACCTGGAAATAACATTATTAACACTAACGTCAGCTTTTGTTTCTTTTGTTCTGCTATTTAGAAAAATATATAGCTCGTGTAATGATGAATATTTTTACGTTAAAAACATCACACACGCGCTTCAACTACCCATAAATATGTGCGCAAAATCCCAATGTAAAATGGCGAATAGTTTTTCTGAAAAAAGTCCTGTGAAAAACAACGCTTAATGCAAGAGGAAACGAATTTCGATCGAGCACTCGTTTCTTTCAATTGCTTCCGAATATTCTGATCTGGCGGAAAGTTTTGCAATCCGGCAATAAATTACAAGGGAGGATCGATGGATGGGTTGTGTAATAAACGGCGGGAGGGTAGTTCTCGTGCGCCGAAAATTTGCGAAAATCTGGATCGTCGCGGGGCGATAGGTCCGCCGCGCGAACTTCGATCGCGGTTAGAGACAATTTCACGTCGGAACTTTCCGGCGGAGGGCAGGGCCGTAGTCGTTACGTGGAAATAAGCGGAAATCGAAATTGGCGTAGAATTTGCTCGCGGACAAAGTTCGTGGGAAATGGGACGCGGGCCGGATGCGACGAAACCATGTTGACGGAATAAAACGCGGAATAAAGTTACGATATGCCCGGAACCAGATTTATGGGTTCCGGGGCTGGGGATATGATTTACAATTGATTTTATTCGTATCAACCTCCCTGTACACACAAACCCCCTCGTGCACGTGGAACTAAACTTCTCTTCGTAATGGCCGCCGTTTGTCGATAGTAATGTAATTAAACTTATTTATGGGTCTCTGCGTTTTGTATTTGCCGCGATTACTTCGCGAAACCCACCAAAATTGCCTGTTTAATAATAATATTATTCCTGATCAATTGTAGTTGCCAGCACAAGGAATAATTTTGATATACGATGGCCGCTATATGCAAATGGAGCGCGCAAATGTTTCTGGTTGTTTGTTTAACCAGTTTAAGTGGAGAAATTGTTTAAGTGGTTTATCTTACATGGTTCCTTTTATATACTTATAAATGATTATAAATTCTTCGCTGTTTATTATTATGTCTCAATTACCAAGTGTTCATCTTCTCTCTGGCCTACGTCTTGCATTTTTCTATTTACAGACATTATAAATTGCAATTTCAAAAAATCAAGCACGTTACGACGTTTTACCACATAATCAGTTTGATTTCAGACGTCAGTTTGATTTCAGATGTTTGAACTAATCAGGAGGAAAGCTGATCTAATACGTATCCTTTAGGGGATAGAATTTACTGCTTTAATAACGTCGTGTTACAGTTAACGCAAATCTCGTCGCCAATTCGCAGATCTTCCTAGAGTTAGACGGCGTTGATCTAATCAGAACTTCGGGGTATAGTGACCAACGCGGTATCTTGGGAAACTGAGGAGGAAGAAACAGAATACTTTAATATTTAATGTCCTCGAATTAGCAATTCTGTGATAGTTGCAACTCGACTACTGCTTCTATATCCTAAATCGGCGCTTTAAGCTTATGGTTTCACGCGAATATCATTTACGGATTCTGCTTTACTTACATACATATTATTATTATTAAATACTTGAAATCCGAGTCGTGAATAAATAATTCACCCAGAGAAAAATAATCTGATAACTCCTTCTAGAACCAATATATGAATATAATACAATTCTAGAAAATTCTACTAGGTTTTGTTTAAATTTGTTACTTTACTAAAGCGAAAAGAAGCGGGTGTTTCAGTAAAGCTACTAGCGTCTCTGACTGTAACGCTGAAGATCCCTAAAGCTAGAAGATTAGCTGTTTTTAAAGTAATACATTACCCGAAACGAATTTTGCAGTATTTGGACGCAGAAAATGGTGAATGTCCATTCTAAGGAACGTGCGAGGATTCAGTTCCACGCGCGAAATGATTTTCAGAGGTGAAGTAACTGTGATTCGTCGGTCTAAGTGGTTCCGTCTGCGAGTTTACAGTCCGATGTGGAATTACAGATTTTTCTCGAGCACTATTTTAAAGACGTTACATCCGGTGCGACTGCAATCTCGCTGAGAGTGACCTGTTTACCTCCCGACGCATGTAGACGCTACTTTGATTCTAAGAGCTTCAAGCGGGGAAGCACACGACCCAGGGAAATCTTAAGAAGACCCAACCCACATCCCAACCGAGACGAACTTTACTCTCCTAATAATGTTGCTGCAAACTCGACGCGCTTTTGATAACGAGCGTAGATTTTTCCCAGTCCCGGCAGAATGTCGCAACAATTCACGGTGCAACCAGAACTTCTCGCATTGCTGCACGGATGCACGAATTACGAAGACACAATTACCAAAGCAGAATCTTCCCTTATTTAATCCTATGTTAATACGTAGTAAAATTTATTTTCGATTGAAGAGTAGAATTTATTGAACAACGAAATAAGAGCCAGACATATGCTTTCATTTGCAACCGGAACGGTGCGACAAATTCGTGTGGAAACATTTTGACAAGCATCCCGGTCCTCCGGTGGACAAAATTAGCTAAAAACAGGCCGACGCCGACCGACAGTTCCCATTAAAAGCTCGCGCGGGTTTTCTCGAGGTCACGAGGGCCTAGAATCCACGGCAGGGCTGGGGAGACCCGTCTGGAGCAAGCCGAAATTCCATTGTCGTTCGGAGTGTTTCCGAAACGAAACGAAACGGCGCGGCCGTTCCCGCAGAAATATCATGAACAGGGTACCCAGGGTACCACAGGGCAACTTCTGGCGTCATATTACACCGTTAAATTAGCGGCCGCTACTTTCCCGACAGCGCGTCGGCCGGATTTACGTTCTGGAGGCGCTTGTCGTCGCCAGCAACAAACAACGGGCGCAACTTGACCCAAATACTCGAAATCGTTCCCCGGCTGTCGGACACTGGCTCCGCTGCAAGTTGTGGGACGTGGCAGCGCGTCATACGCCCCTCCCTTGCACCCCGTTGCATCCCCGTTGCACCGACGTTGCACCCCTCCACACAGCTATATGCATAAGCGCACGCGGATGTGGCCGCGCACAAGACCCGGAACTCCGTGTTATTAAAGTAGTAAATTTCATCCCCTGCTCGGATATGGATTAGACGTCGCGACGCTGGCTCCGTTGTGTTCCAACACCCGCGACATATTTGAATCTGAGCTTAGGGTTACCAGGTACAGGGTCACGGGACTTAGGAGTTTAGGTTTAGGTTTATTAAGCTGCTGTATGGGATATGTACGATTTCTTTTACGGGAATGTTAGGGAGACAAATGTTTTCTAAGTATATTTTTGTTCATTAAAATAGTCGCTAGAGACTCTGCGGATTTTATGCAGATATCATCTGCGATGGGATCAAGAGTTCCTGGCGGAACATTGAATATCCGAGCTGACAATACCGAAAATTAGAAGCTGCTTCAAAATCCGCTCCACGTAGGACAGAATTCCAATTTTGGTTCCGTGAGGCTATGAACTGTTACTTCGACTTGTGGAGTTTCACCAGCGCCAGGCGGGCGACGTCTAATCCATATCCCAGGCGGGAATGTAATTTACTACTTTAATAACATCGTGTTAAACTTAACCGATCTACGGATAACGAATTGCAACACTTTTCGTTGGTTTTCACATGGCCGTGCGTCGCTCGTGTTGCGAGATGATGTCAGTCTCTCCGCGGAAGATTCAACGAAATTTCTCCTGACAAATAGAGAGCTTAACTCCATTAGGGGTTGATTCGAGGGTGCTTTGATATAGGAGAACGTGGTACTATAGTTTCGGGGGGAGAGGATTAAGAGCCCACCGTCGGTTGTCTTCTGAAATTTATGAAGCATTCGAGGGGCGGCGGAATCTTCGGATATTTTGCCATTCGAACATCCGATGCGAAATCTTTTTGTACATTTCTGTAGTTTTGAATTTTCTTTCACTCGATGATGGGACGTTAGAAAATTTTTCTAGGATTTGTCAGAATACTTTGTGAAACACTTTGTGCTCTTTAGTCCATTCAATTTCATGAAACATATATATTTTAACGATTTATAATGAATACTAGAAATGGGCAACGGTAAACTTTCAATGTTACTATTCCACCTTAAATACCTCCGAACCATTACCGGCGGAAGTTCCCGAAGCAAAGCGCCATAAACCCTCAACCTAACCCAAAAACGAAGTACACATCGAGCCACCCTAGAAATCGTCCGATCAAATTCTGCGTTCCCGAATGAACGTCAAACTGCCGCGAACTCCCAACGTGCGTTCGCCTAAGCCCGTCCCCGATCGCAGCACCGGTTCGACCCCATACTCAACATACTACGAATACTTATCCAAAACAGTTAACCGATATACTGACACCGCATTCCCTACACTCTTCTTGAATATCCTCGACTCCGTAGGGTCGATTCGCCTTGAGTAGGATATCCAGCGGGATAAATTCGAAGCAATCCATGTAAACAAGAGAGGCAAGACTTTTAATACTATTATTAAGATAATCTACAGTTGTTGTATGCTCAAGATCCGCAGTCTATTAATAAATAAGCGTCGAATAAAACTGGAAAGGGCCGAACGAGGAAAGTAGAAAACGAAGAGGGTAGAAAGGGAGTGACGATCTAACACACGCGCATAAATTGCGTGGGTGCAGATTGGCCGGATGGTAACCGCTCCTTTATTTTCCTTAGCTGCGTGGGACCGTGACGTCGGGGGTCGACGTTCACGTCGAAGAAAACGGAGGAAAACGTCTGCGCCCGCTGGGGGTGGGGGTCGAGGGGGTTGCTTCGACGGGTCAGGGAGGTTAGGGTGGATCCTGGATACATAACGTAACGGATGGACAGGCAAGCTAAGGCTAGATAGGTAAGGCTATACTCGAAAGCTAAACTACTTTGCCCGGAGCGAGGCGGGGGTTACGGAGGCTTGAGTGCTAGCCGCTTGTTCTGTAATCCAATAGAGACCCCTAAGACCTTTCTCGACCCGCCCCCGTCCCTTTCGGCGTGTAGGGTGTAGGTACGCGTGCAGCCGAGTGTACGGAACTTCCCCCCTCCACCCCCCTTGCTATATACACCTGGATATCTATGTAGATTTCAATATGGCGCGAACCAAAGAGCCTGCTCCGTTTTTCTATTGGATGATGCCGAAAGCAAAAACAATCTGAGACACCGAACGTGATCTACGAGAGCCGAGAGCCCGAGATCCAGCAGACACGGCTGTTTACGAACGTCTTCTCGCCCGTTGGCCCGGATCCTTCTTCCTCTCTTTCGCGCGTTCTCTCTCTCTCTCTTTTCCTAGCTTTCTTTTACTCTTCTTTTTCGCTCTCTCGCGCGGAGAGCGCGCCAGAGCTCTTGGGTGATGGGATCGTTAAAGGCTTTCAAAGGGATCTAGAAATACCGAGGAAAAATATGTTCGACGGAGAACGCCCGATGCCATAGCGACGATAATAAGGAGTGATAAACGGGCGAAAGTGATTGAACCCTGTTACCCCCGCCACGATTTTTCCGAAATGATGCTCCCTCAGGCACAGGCCGCCTTTCAATCTTGCCCGGGAAAATATTCCCGAGGCCCCAGGGCCACGGAGAACGATGCGAGCTGATGTAATCGGTACACTGTTTCACTTAGGGCCGAGATTTAGATGGGATTTATCGAGTGTTGCGCCGTAATCGCCACGACAGACGCTGGATCTCCGAAGATCTGATTTAGGCGTAGTATATTAGGTCAGAATGTGTTATGGTTAGGGGTGTGCGAGTAGCCGAAATTTCGGGTTCGGGATCCCGAAAGTTTATAAAGTTCGGGTACCCGAAATGGTAATCGAGTCGGGTCGAGCCGGGGTCCCGAAAGTTTGCAATATTCGGGTACTCAAAGTTAAAGTTGGGGCAAGTCTGCGATCAAATCGGCGATAAATAACTCTGTGCATATTGCGATGTCTTGCTTGAAACCGAAGTTTGATAACCGATTACACTAAATATACAAACATCATTCTGAACCTGCCAGTGAAAATAAAAGATTGAACTGAAAAATCATAAAACAGCGCATCATACTTATATAAATACAACTTTAACTACGAGTTGAATGTTGCAAACTTTTGGGACCCCAACTCCACCCGACCCGATTACCATTTTGTAAACTTTTGGGATCCCGACCAAACCCGACTCGATCAATGTCCGACTCGACCCGAGATTCGGGTACCCTCAATTTCGGGTACCCGCACACCCCTAGTTATGGTGAGTTCTAGATAGAATTTTGTGGGTGGACTGAGAATATTTATGTGAATTTTACCTTTGGTAAGACGCTTTTGACCCCCCTCCTCGTCATTTGGCACCTGCTATAGATCGTTCGGCGAAAATTGCAAGTTTCAGAGATATTTTGAAAGTCTTCCGACTTGTAGAAGAATAACAGAGAATTTAAAAAAAATAGGAAGATTATTCCATTTCCAAATGGCCTAGTGTAAATTTAAATGTACGAGTGGTTAAAAGCAAGGCTAAGGAAGTTTGACAACATTTTCCTTCAAGTTCTACTTGGGAGTCATTTAAGACAAATTCGAAGGTAGAACGTCTACGGAAAAAGATATTAACATTCGGTCGAAATGTTTTCCCGGAATTCGTTCCAGCAGCCCTCCCATAAAACAGGGGGTAGTTCGAAAACGAGGGTTTAAATGGTTCTCGAAATGTTCGATTAACGATGGAAAAATTCTACAGGACTCGCTAGATATGGCCGGCAGCGCGGCGTAGGTTTTTGAGCAGCACGTTGCGATAATGGGGACAATTTGCATATTCGGGGAAATGCCGGTAGATTTATGTGGCACGCGGGTAAGAGTGAGCATTAAAGAGTTATTATCTCTTTTGTGATGGTCGCGTAGCATTCCACTCACGAGGTACGACCTTACAAATGTGACGTTATTTATCACGAAAATACCGTGCGCGCACTTTGCCAGCGTATCGCCCGGATTAGTTTCCGTACTCTAGACATTCGCGAACTGTTGCATCATTTATTTCCTCGGGCGACCGGAATGCGACCTCCGATTCTCCGCGGTTGTTGTTTACTTCACGCGGAAGCGTCACAAAGCGAACGTCCCGTGTACATACACTGGGCTGTTTGTTTTTCTACGGATGATTTTTCCTCCACAATTTTTGCCACCACACTCTAAAATATTAGGTAAACGAATTATTACGTGTAACAGTTTTAGACGTTTGCAAACTTATTAGACTCTGCAAAATTATTAGAAAAAGAAATAAACTTCTATGTAACTCCTGCACCTTGACCATTTTTATTTCGCCTAAAAATCCGCAGTCTAATCACTAGACTGCGGATTTTATGCATTTATGGACAAAATGGGTGGACGTAATTTAAAACAGTAAAAACATTAAGATAATTTAAGAACATCCATATGTTATTCTCAATTTATTAATATTTTTAAAGATGGGAAGAAATTTTTATATAGCTTCTATGTCTTGTAATTGACATAGAAAATTTTTATTTTGCCGCAGTGTACTAATCACTTACAGTTACGAACACACTATTACAATACACTTGTAGCTAAAAAATCAGTAGGCCATTTTAAAATGAAATAAACCTCGACTTGTTTAAAAATTCACAATTATTGCAAATGGTCTAGCAACTTCTCTGTAATTTCATGTAAGATTTAATAGGAAAATCCATAGACGTCCCCATTTTTCATCCCTTCAGAATTATATTCATTTTTAGGGAGAGAGCATCTCGGAGAGACGTTCATGGACAGGATGAGCGAAGTCGTCGGTAAATTTTCGCGGAAAAGGTTCGAATCTGAATTCCATCGACAACAATCAAAGGCTCGGTGGTAGATTCCCGATAAAGGGGAGGGTCTTTTCGCCCGGTAGGTTGGCGGGAATTCGTGGTATTAGAGGTCCATCTCACGTAGCAGCTCATCAGCAGTTGAATTGGCCACTCTGCCCCGGCATCGAGTTTTCTTGACCTGGAAAGTTCAAAACGGTACTTGGTCCGGTACGTGTGATTACGGGACACGTCGCGCGGGGGCCGGGTAATTTATTTTCGACCCGGCCGTGTATCATACGCCGTTTATATTTTTCATGCTCGCCGTCCGGAAACAATCTCGACGATCTATCTTCAACGTTATACACTCACGAATCTCGCCGGGAAAAACCGGAGGGGGAGAGGGAGAACGTTCTGAATTCTTTATACTACGCAATAAAACGAAGCGTTTCTCTCGGTTGACCTAGTTTTTTCGACCGGTAATTTCAGGGAGGAAAAAACTTCATCGACTATCTCGGATAAATCGGCGCATAAAAATTCCTCCGAGTTGCGTTCCGTCGGAATTGAAATTATCGAATCCCCTCCCGACTCGAGAAAGAGAGAGAGGGAGAGTTTAAAGGATAGTTTGTAGATTGATCGAACGACTGAATCTTTCAGGGGTAGGTATTATATTACCTTGGGAAATTTTGTTGGAACTCTGTCTTTCAGGGGGCGCGCGACTACCGAGGGTAAAACAGTATAGGGGTTGGAAATTCGTATTGCCCGGCGGACGTCGATACTACAGGGGGTGGTTTTACTGAGTGCCGTCGGCAAGGCAGGAAGATCACGCGTTGGGGGTTGAAATTGCCGATCGAGCCACTTGGAAGACGTTGCAGGGGGTTGTTAACTGGCGTTGGTGTCATGGGATGGGGTTAGTTGTTTTGGAAGCTTGGTACGAGGTATTGAACGGGGCTCCAGGGCCTGTTATCATAAATAGATAAATGTGCTTAGACATTTTACTGCAGAAAATAATTGGGAACATTTTATTCATGTTTGTTACATATGTATATTCTAATTTGTTTCAGCCTCTTGATGCTATTAATTTCCTTATGGAGTCATTTAACATATAAAAATTTCTGGGGTGACATTCGACAAAAGAAATGGACTTTCTAATGGACATGTTTTGGTTGCTATGATAAAGTCAAGAAACAAAGTTAACTTAAAAATTTTGCTAAAAATCCGCAATGGAATTCAAAATGGCACCAAGGAGGGGAAGGCACAAATTCGAATATGTTCTCGCGGACAGCGTGAAGCAAGAACAATAACAAGAGATAAAGAGTGTTATCGGCACACCAGCCCGACGACGATGTTTTTGTTGTGGTTTGGGTGGATAGTTTGGATTGCGTATGCGCGGCACGGATTATCATTGGTATCGATAAAGCGCCGGAACGGAACAGCGTTACGGGATCAATCGAATCGCGGTGAAGTCAGCACGGCTCATTTCGCGGTGCGCGGCGCCTTTTAGTGCCTTTAGTACGGCGATGCCCATAAAAGGCTGAATAGGAACACCGTAGTCCCGTGGTATCGATCTAGCACGCGGTTGCGGATATTCTTCCGCGTCTCGCGCTCGAACCCAGTCGTAAATGCCACGATTTACCGCCGTAGCCTGCGTACGGCCTCCGCAGTGCTAGATGTCGGTGTTGAGTCAGACGTCGGGGAGCACTAGTCTGACTATCTTACTTCCCCTGCCTCCTGTTTCCTGATGCCGAGACGAAGTATACTCGATGCCCTAACTACTAGAGAACTGGTACAACTCTGGCAAATATGTCCCCTTTCAAACAGGGTTACTAAAACAGAATAAAATGAAATGAAACTTTTTTTCCTCTGATTATTAATGTATTATTTTTGTATATTATCGTCCTGATGCCGAGATGAAGTATACTCGATGCCCTAACTACTAGAGAACTGGTACAGCTCTGGCAAATATGTCCCCTTTCAAACAGAATTGCTGAAGCAGAATAAAATGAAATGGAAAAGATCTTTGTGAATCTCCGCATCCAATTATATTTTCCTCTGATTTCTCATATATTATAAAAAATTTTTTATATATTATCGTCCTGATGCCGAGATGAAGTATATTCGTTGCCCTGACTACTAGAGAACTGGTACAGCTCTGGCAAATATGTCCCCTTTCAAACAGAATTGTTGAAGCAGGATAAAATGAAATGAAACAGATCTTTGTGAATCTCCACATGTAATTGTATTTTCCTTTGATTATTTATATATTATTGACAATAATTCCACTCTCGATTAAATTGTTTTATGGTTTCGTCAGAGAATAGATTACAAGATTTTTTATCGTTACGCGAGCATAGAAATTGATTAAATGATTATTTCTGATATCATGAAAGTATTAAAAATTCTGTAGAAAGTATCCATTGATGCGTATTTAATGTTTTATACGTCTGACGGAATTAATTAGCTGTGGATGGTATTTTATTGTCGGCTCTTTCTGCGATACGAGCTCTGAAATTAATTTTGTGGAACTCTTTTTCATACATTACAATGTAATTGCAGGTTAATACAGTTTCTCATCATTCCTTCATTTCGGATACGGTTTCACGGGAACGATGTAAATATAGCAATTAGAGGAACGCGGTGGAAAGGTTGAAATCTCGCTTAATTATCTTGTGAAAATATTTCAATTTCAATTCAACAGAAAAATTAAAAGAATTTGCCAGCACTGATATATTACGAAGGAAAGGAAGACGTCTATTTGAATCCTATTCCCAACTTTTAGACTTGCTATTTTGAGGTTACGTTCAAATAAAACTCTCTTACAGAGGATTTATATGGAAACTAAATATAAAACTTTAACGTATATGAACTATTGCAAATGACTATAAAGTTTTGAATATAAATTAGATATACATAGGAACTTTGTTACTTTTAGACAGTCTTACATATGCACACATGCACACTTCTCTCTTGTCTCAACGCATCTGTTCAACTCACGCCGCAACTTTCAACTCTTTTTGACCGCTCTCTATATCAACCTAATCCGTTCGCTCGTACCAACCTGGCACGTCCATTCGCTCGTGCCAACCAAATATCCCCATTCATTCGTACCAACTCTCTGGAATTATTCATTCTCACAACACTAACAACTCATGTAGAAAATCATTATTTTTCATGTTTCGTGAAGTTCTCAAAAAATCCCGGTTCCACAAACGTACCGCGCGACTTATGTATGTTTCCATCATGCCGACAAGCGTTTCTAATAGAGCTCTGCGATAAGAAGATGATCCTAGGAGAGCAGAAGTCATATTCTGCTGGTGGAACGTCGTCGGACCTGTTTTCCATAAGAAAAACCATCCGAGCATGAGCGAATAGGAGGAGAATCAACCGGTGAAAACTCGACGGTGCTCGACGGTGTGTCCACGTCAGTCGAGAGAGCAAATTTGCCGAGCTTTCGCCGTGGATGCGAATGTAAATCCGTTTCGAGGTAGGTCGCGTAATTTGACCAGAGCAGAGAGAGAAAGAGAGAGGGAGAGAGAGAGAGAGAAGAAGTTCTAACATCGCGAGAGATCAAGTCGCGAATAAATCTCGGCTCATCTGGCCACGGATACACAAAGTCCCTCGCGGGCGCTATAGCGCGTTGCCCGTTTACTTTACGATCCCATGAATGGCATCTGATTGAGAGACGACTGGGAGCAGTTTTATTTCGGAGGAACATAAAACGCCCGGCCGGAAATCGAGAACGCGGACAGGGAATGACCAAGAGGGGCGTAAAGTTAATTAGCCGAGAGCGGGCCGATAACGACAGTCGTAAGTTATTATACCGTGGAACCGGTTACTGCCACGTTACGAGCCGACGCGGTATTGTCTGTGTTTTTCAACAAGTACCTGTTAATAGTCGCTCGGAAAATATTCCGGTGCATTCTTAAAAATAATGCAACTTGTATGAAAGTAGGTCAAAAGTTTTCTTCGAGAATCTAGAAGGATTAGTTTACTATACCGGGTGGGGCGGAAAGCGTAGTACAATCGGTCAGGGGGTAGTTCTACATGGAAAAATAAATCGAAAAAAAGGAATAACATTTTTTATGTTGAGGGACAGAATAAATCATGCAGAATGTTCATGCGGAATTATTTTGCAGACAGATCCACGTAATAATAACCGATTTGTTTGTCAAATAATGTACTGTACATTCAATAATCAAAGCAAAAGAATTGCGAGCAACAGATAAAACCACGGAATAACCCAAGAAAAAAACTAATCTAAAATCTCACAAGAAAATTGTCCAACAGTAGCGACTAAAGGAACGCGAGTTCGCTTATAATTACGGTGGCTCGCGAGAATGTAGCAAAAATGAAAATCTCTTTATTCGAAGCTCGGTTGTAGGTAACAGGCGGGGCCATCCCGGTGGTCGACAATATTTATTTTCCCTGTCGTCGAAAAAAACCACTAATTAATGCTTCCGTGTCCGTTTCTTTTACCGTCCATTGTTTTTGCCGGGCCGCGCCGCGGTGTTGTTAATAGGAAAACTGTCCGCTTTAAAGTTTCTTTTGCAGACGTCTGCGTCGCCGTCTGGTCAATCTATAATTCAGTACGTAGGTGAAGACAGAGAGATAATGATAACCCAAGGGTAAGACACAATGGGGCTGTCTATAGAACAATATTCCATCCCCAATACGCGCGCGCACCTGTCGGAACTGTCAGTGCTGGCTAAAAATAGTTGCAGAATTTATTTTATAAATTCTGTTCCATTGGTTAATTCGAAATAATTATTTATTTCCGTAATACTGAAAATACTACTCGAGATATTTGACTTTTCATTTAATTTCATTTCAATTAAATATTCAGCAAGAATTTCAAATAGCTATTTGAAGTGTATACTTTTGATTTTGTACATCGTACAGTGGGTGTATAAAGAGTTCGTACACCTTTTAAAATAGAATAACTTCTTTATAATTGTACCAAACGACCTGATTTTTTATAATCAATTAGAAGCATTGGTTTACTAAATGATCTGCAAAAAAGATTTTTCAAAAATTATAATTTACAAGGTTACATGCAAAAATAAAAAAGTTTTAAAAAATGCGTTTTTTATTTTTGCATGTAACCTTGTAAATTATAATTTTTGGAAAATCTTTTTTGCATATCATTTCGTAAACCAATGGTTCTAATTGATTATAAAAAATCAGGTCGTTTGGTACAATTATAAAAAAGTTATTCTATTTTAAAAGGTGTACGAACAGTTTCTACACCCACTGTATAGGGAGTTTAAGAGATTAGTTGAACTAAAATTATTTGTCATACATATATCCAAAAAATCAATAATTCAAATATTCTTGTGTGTAAAACTAAGAGACAGAATAAATCTTGAATGTTACTCGGATAGAAGTGTTTCAACTACTATTTTCAACACATTTCGTTTGAAATGCACCTAGTTTCGGTCAGAACCACAATATCCGCAGTTACATCGTCACGTTTTGTTGCACCTTGTCCCGTTCGCACGCAACCACTTCGCCAGGTTTTTCTGCACGTCGATTATGCTCCCCGATGCTCGAACTATCGATCAAATAAGCCACCATTTTCCAAACGTTACATCGCTATCCCACTGACGCCACCACCGCCGCTGCTCTCTGAATATTCATGGCTTTGCAACTTTCCACCTCGAAACTATAGGCAGGATTCACTAAGCAGAGACCGGTGATCCTAATCCCCCAAATAAACTAGAACTATAATGAAGCACACAGAAACTTGAATTGCGTGCGGGATAATTCTAACGAATTCTGATAACGCTGGAATCCCGGGTTTTACACGGATTGCGAATTTTCGGCGAACCTTGCCAAATCAGCTACGGCGGATCTGTCGATCTGCGATGGCCTCGCAGTTTGCGCTTGGACTAATCGCTTTGTTTAAATGTGTGTACAAAATGTTCAAAAAAGCGTCAGAGACGCTGACGTATTTTGACGAAGCTTGTGTTAATTGTTCCACTTCGATGTGCATGCAAAATGTTTAAAAAAAGTCGGAGGCTTTAAGAATTTATAGTAGTATAGTGGAACCTCGATATACGATCTTAATCCGTTCCTGATGTTAGGACTCATACCGAATAGGACGTATACCAAAGCAACCTTTCCCATAAGAAGTAATGTAAAAATGATTAATCCATTCTCATGTAAAAAAGACTCCTATTGATATTATATCTACATTAATGGGGTTGTAAAATAATTTAAACACTGTTTAAACACATAAATAAAAAATGAGATTTTATTACAGATTTTTAAATTTAAACTCTGCTTAATGCTAAAATACAAAAAGTCGATACAAATACGAACAATTAAATGTTTAAATGTGTAAACACAAATAAAATACAAATTCAATCGACTGATCATTTTCTTTCATCTCTCCGTGTTGTGTCTTCGCAACTTCCGCGATCATACGCCGACCTCATCAGTAATTCCATTACTGATCCTTACTTGTATGATCAGTCAGTTAATAATACATCAACTCTGAATATAATTGATTATTAATTTAATTTTTCCTCCGAGATAATTATTAAAAAAAAAAGAAATTCACATAAAAAATTTATGTCGTATACCGAACAGAAGTTGTATACCGAGCAAAATTTATCACGTCCAAACAGGACGTATTCCGAATTGGACGTACTCCGAAGCAGACGTATACCGAGGTTCCACTCTATGTTTATCAAGAGGATTAAAAATTGTTCTATTATACATGTAAATGATTGAGACGTTAAATCAACTTTTATCGTTCATAAATATTCATGTTTGCTATGAACGTATAAAATCTGCATAATATTACAGTGATTCAAGAAAATGTATTTGTAAATTGTTGCATTATAAAATTCTTCTCGAAGAAGTGTGTTCGAATATATTTTGAAGGTGTTCAATATTTTCAATGAAACAGTTAATACATTTGATTCATAAATTTTAGGGTTGAATTGTGTAAATTGGTTCAAAGAAATCGGTTCTCGCGGCTCACTATCAAAAATCGACAGAGCCAAGATAAACTCGGATTTCACAGATCATCCGACCGAAGAACAATCGAGGTACAGGCTAGAGGATATCATCGACATTCACCCTGAGATCCTCTCGCCCTCAGCATCCCCCGAACGACCCCTCGAAGACAGCAGACCAGACAGTCGGTGTCGAGGAAAGGAAAAAGGGAGAACGGGCGTCGATTCTCGCGCCTTTCCTGCGATCCTCTCTCGAAAAAAGGTACGGGCCAGCTCTGCGCGCCTCGCATTTCTTTTTCCACTGACATTGGAGAGTGATTAAAAACTTGATCCCGCCGCGTCTCTCCGTCTCTATCCGATCCATCAGTCTTTCGCAGGGGTTGGTCTCGCATCTCCTCTTTCGTTTACGATATAGGAGAGCGGACAATATGGCGGAGTAATTGTTGTTCGGAGACGACGTCAGGAGCCTGGAGACGGAGGAGAATCCGGAGGGATGGAGAAAGAGGATGGCAGGAAGGAGGTCCGATAGTGTCGGATTACTGCCGGTATTGTGAAGTCCAGACGCGGGGAAGACGGAAAGAAAGAAGACACGGCCGTCTTGGATGCTGGCGGGGGTAAAAGCACGAAAGACGGACCGTCGTGGCTCGGAAAGGGGTGCAAAGAGGGCTGTGAAGGAAGCAGAGGATGGCGGAGGGTTGCAGAGGGTGGCCGGAAGGAGAGAAGGAGGAAGAAGTTATTAGAAATACCGAAAGAGAGTACAATACCACCTAGCTCGAAGTAAAAGAGTAAGAACGCGAAGGTGGGTTCTACCCACGTCTCACCCTCGGTTCGCCCTCGGTTCCCACCCTCTCTTTCACCCCCTAACTCCTAGAGGAGCAGGGTCTCGCGAGACAACGAGAGAAAGTCTACTGCGAGAGGAAACGTCCGTGAAGACGCAAGAGGAAAAAAAGGAATCGCAGAGGGAGGTTGAAGACGAGGGGGTCGAAGAGAGGAGCTTGTATCTTGGCGTTTTCTTTATTTGCCGCGATTTATTTCGCGATGTACACGTGCGGGAGCGTGTAGGGAAGGGCTCCCGGCTCGGCCAGTCGAGCGGAAAAATGTGATATTCCCTGACAAATGGACGATGGCATGGCGGCTCGCTCGCGGCCAGGAGATCCACGTTTAAATGCGATTGTTTATTTCGTGCTCGATTGCCCGCTAATACCAATTTGCGATATCTCGCGGCATCGATCGCGTCCCGACGCGACTGACTTCGACTTCGTTTTTCACTGGCCGATGATCTATCGACCAAATAATTTCGCAAGCGTGATCGTCGCCGATGATGGCGAGTTAATAGAACGCACCCCTTCTATTCTCTCTCTTTCCTCTCCCATTGCTGTTTCTCCTCTTTCTCTCTCGTTGCGCAGCGCTCGCCGCCGGACCGTAATTAAGCCCATTTTAATGCGATAATTTCGATGAACATTTTAATGAAGCGCTCGCAGCTCGTTTTAATAATCGCCCCCCCCCTTCCCCACCCCCATTATTATATTTCATACGGCGCGTGTCCGACGCCCGGCATTCAACCATCCCGATTTTTCGAGCCGATGCGCGCAGACGTTCGACTGATTTCCGCGATACCATGCGGAAAATGAAAAGCGGGATCGGCCGATAACCTACCTATGCGATGTTCATTGCAATATGTGGCCGAGCTCCCGATGAATTATTAGGCGCCCTGCCGACCGACACTGTATGTATTGCCTGTCGAATTACCGCTGGCCGCTCGAACGGAAAACTTAAATGTTTTTTGACTCGCGAGCTGCTCGTTTATGGTTTATTAACGCTGGGAACGTGTATGCTTCTCAGAATTGTGTAGCAGCAATGTTTGGCTTCGTTTACGTAGTTCGATAATTCGTTTGAACGTATTTTTAGCGGTATTTTCTCGACTAAACTGGAGTCTATTCAATAAGATTCAGAATTAGGAAAAAATGTTCAACTAAAAAATATCTCATGAAAGATAAAATTATAAGATAAAAATTAATTCTTATTAATACACACACATTTTCTAGCATTACCATTCATCTCAGACAGATGTGTGCGTCTCTAACAGCAAGCAGGAATTTTTGCAAAGTAGGGGAAGAAGGAGCATGGACTCTCGGCTCTAAACGCAGCATAATAAGACAAGTAGAAGAATAGAAGAATAGAGGAGCGGAAGAATACGGCATTTCGCGGCCGTAGGAGGCCCTAGACTCTCAAGGGTTAATTCTCGCATCAACGAGGCTCCTCCCCATGGAAAATATTCGTCGGCGTTGTGTTCGAGCGGGCGTGTATCTCTCGGCCGTTAAGACCTTGTCAACAAGTACCGGGAGCATCGCGTTTAGGGTTTCGTCTTGCCCTGGGAACCGCGTTGAAAAGTCGACGCGCGGCTCGCCTCTCGAGTATCCACGACAAAAGAATACTCGTGAAGCGGAAAGGACGAGGGGTAGGCAGCGAGTCGGTAAGTGTGAAACGAGGGAAATCGTTCTTCCGCGGCTGGTGTTGCTCGTCACCCTGAAGGGATGGGGAAAATCGGGGGTTGAAAGAGTCGGAGAGAGTCGGACAGAGTCGGAGAGAATGTCGGAGAGAGAGAGAGAGAGGGTGGAGATATCGACGGATAGGCGTCGGTATAGACGGCGGTAATTGTTATCCGATAGAGAGCAACCCGAAAGGGTTGCCGAAGGATGGATGTGACGTCACCGGGAACAGTTTCACCTATAATTGGATTTGCGATCGGCTCCGGCACGCCTACGTTTCCGGTCGACGGAACGCACCGCTCAAAATATATTATTTACGCGTCTCCGTCGAATTTGCGGCGACCGATAACACCAATACTCGACGATAATCGCGCAGTTACAGGAATTCCTGAGCAGTCGATGCTACCTCAGTGTTCGATTAGTCGATCCTCTCGCGCGAACCGTGTCGGTGGGAATTGTCTCGAAATTTGATCCGGATTAAGCTTACTAGCTGAACGGTTTTTAATTATCAAAGTTTTAAATTCAATTTCTAGCTCGAGGGGACACGAGGGGAAGGCATCGATTGATTTGTCTAAAGCGTTGTTTTATAATATCTTTCGCGAAGCCGAAATGACATATGAGAAAAAAGTAAAAAATTACCAGCCAGAAGCGGCGGTGGCGCCGTGAACGGGATGTCTGAGAAATCGTAAGCCGCCAAGACTCTATTTGTATCAGCGTCCCGTAATTAAAGGGGAGGGAAAGATTAGCGACTAGGCGTTTAAGAAGAGAAGCAAAGAATCGCGAGATTAACGAGCGCGCCCGCTCCTCCAATCTCCCCGGTATCTTCTTAGAACGTGAAACGCAATTACTGGCGTAGCCTGCAGAAGCACGATCGGAGGAAGGCGAAAGTTTTAATTACCGGTATCAATTCGCATAACTCCGGCAATACGGCTCTCGCGAATTCGAGGCGTCCGACACGCCGCCGCGCCGAGAAACCCGAAGTTGCGAACCCGCGAGTTGCGAGACGCTCGTGTCGCGTCCTCTCAGTTGAAAATTTTGAAATTGCCGGTGTCTATTAATACAAGGATTACTGCGAAATAATATCCGCCATTAATACCCTGCAGAATGTAAACGCTTTTACACAGCGGAACACCGCGGCGGCAATCGATGTTTTCGTTGCTCGGTTAAATATTTGCCACGCAATATTTACGCCGCTTGAAAATGTTTTTCGTAGCTGCCGCGCCGCTGCGAAAATGGCCGGATGACCGAGTCGATTACGAAAATAAATTTTTCACCAGGGCACTACGGTCCGCTCGCCGTTTCGATAATTTGTTCGCCGCGACAACTTTTCCCCCGCGTAATTGTTAAATGAAACGTCCACCCTCACGCACACGCATACATCGGAGCGACAAAATAAAAACATATAAATAAATATACGACGATCAGCTGAAAGTTCTGACCAAACAAGTTTTTCGCTTTTCAGCCGGAAAACGACGTGACTAATGTCGAGTGCTACAGTGCTACTTTTTATTGAGTTGTACCGTGCTTTAAACAGGGCTCGAAAGAGTTAGAGAACTGTTTTATAAGTTCTGTTTAAAATTTGAACCATGCCGTTAAAAAAATAGTGCAATAATAAATGTTATAATTCTTAAACTTGAGGGTGACCTTTTTAGGAAAAATTGATCTTCAGTTTCCCGCTCGCTACGGCCTTCAAAAATGTCTTACACGAAAAAGAATAACAGTATGTGAAAGCAGAATGTTCAAGCTTTAAAACGAGTCCAGGTTTGTTACTGTACCATTAATTTGTACGAAATTATAACTGGTTAAATATCGATAATTTCTCGAGAATCAGAAGCTCAGTGTTCAAGCCTTTTTTGAATCCAGTGTATGGATTTCCTTCATGAATATCATAAGAGTTATCAATCATTGTTATAAATACTGAATACTATTTAATGGGTCGTTTTAAAACAATATTAAATATTTATTGCGGTTAAATGGATATTCCAAATTTATTAAATTGTATGCATTTGTGACAAAAATGGGTTGATAAAATATAAGTTGATAAATTATATATATTTATATATATATAAATAATCTTTTAATCTGAAAAGATTAAAGGAAGATTGAAGGAAGAGATAAATTGTTATTTGGTTCCAGTGCCTTGCAATTGATGCAAAAAATGATGCATAAAGATCCGCAATTTAATAATAACATTTATCCAAATTCGATAAAATATCACTGAAATTGTCCAGATACATCATTTCAGTACTGTCCATTCCTCTTGCACACAAAATTAAAATTATTTCGGCTCGAACTCTGTCGAGGAAAATGTGTGTGATACCCGGGACATATTTGCATTGAAAAAAGACGCAATAAATTATTTCAGTCGATGAGCTCGAATAGAGGCTAATGGACATGTTGGGACTCGTTCGATAAGAGGCGTCCTCGTAAAGAATCGACGAAGAAAACGATGGTGGCCGGCGCTTAATAACCGTGATTCGAGGAGCGAGCTTTACGCATTAATAAGATAAATTAGCCCTATTCAGGCCGAGCTCTTCTGCAATGCGCTTCGCCACTCTCGATCACCGGTTTGACTTATCGTTACGTATGCAGAGAACACATTTCACACTGATATGCTCCGTATTTGCGGCCACTGAATTGCACTGATTGTATTCTCATGCAAAATATGTCGTCCATAATGGCCGGTCGGCGTTCCCTCTATATCGCCAATTACAGCGTCCTGGCGTAATTGTTATCGCGCGTATTTTGCATCTTGCGGTATCTTCTGTCCCGCGTCATTCTGCAAAATTCGTGCTGGACACGGACAGATGCAATAATTATACTCAACGCAGTTATTCCGGATTATTGCAATCGATTTTCGACATTACACTCAATGATTTTAACCCATTTCATTCATGGTTGCTTCAATTTTTTGTTCAAGTCAAATCAAAGGATTTTTACATTGCTAAACTGCGTATTTTATTTTGTAGAATCATCAAAGGAATTTGGAGAATATTCTTACCTTACTACATTGTCGAAATTGCAGAATTTAGTAATGGTAAGTGTAAAGCGAAAATGGGTGAAATATTATCCTAGGATCTGTTACGCAACTAGTTCTCAGGAGCATACGAGGGTAATGTTTAGATTGACTCATTTATTCACAAAATACCGTAAATGTTCGTTCGGGGAACGTTGTATTAAGATATTATGCAGTATATTTGTCCGATAGGCGTCTCGTCGAATATAAAGGGGAATGACGACTAATTTGCGAGATTATTTGCGTCTGAAGGCTCATTATTTTCCGCTCGAACGCGACGAATTTGTTTGCAGGAACGAAAAGGGTTGGGTAACGTCGTTACCAGCCCTTCGCCGTCTCAGATATCGGTGGGCCAATCTCCTTGTGCCGTTAATAGGATCGAGACCTTAATCAATCAGACATGGCGCAATTAACGTAACCTTTTGACAGCCGTTCCCCGGTGCCCAGGATGAGAACACCTGACGTGGATTTCTTTAATCAGTCACTTTCGGCGATGGGGACGGGCCGTGCCCGCCCACGTGAAAAATAGAGGAGGGAGACGAATGAGAAATAAGTTGAAACGCGAAATGAATCGCGCAAGTGAGACTGACAGGCAATTTTTTAATCATTGAAGGCCGCTAACTGCACGAGCACGGGCCTGCCCAGATATTGCGATAACGATTTTCCGTATAACTCTTAACAAATTCCACGATTCTTCAATCTACAGATTCGGACTCTTTTTACAACTTCGCTGAGGTGCCGTGTGCAAAGTTACAATTTTCCAACGTACTTTTTTGTTGGGAAAAAGTAGTTAGAATCTTATTTTCCCTAATACTCGTCTCGCTAAACCAGGAGCAAGATGGAATTGTCGTTTCAGAATATTTTTAAGATTTTGTACACTGTAAATGGATGCAGAATATTAAAGGTAACTGAAATTTTCTTTTCGCACTTTACGTCGATTATTTTGCGCAATTTCTATCGGATAGATTGCAGCACAAGGATTGATTCACAAATGTCGCCAGTGTGAATAATTTTTTGGGATCCGTAATTCGAGGGAAGACTCCACCGTAATATAACGAGCTATTACGAGGACGTCTTCCTCTCGCATTATCCGTCAGAGTCACCGCTCACTTTGTTCTCACCCTTCGGCTCCGATTCGTCCCTAATTTCGAGATCGCGCCCGACAATTTGACTTTCTCGCTTTCCACTTATCCCGGAAGCTGCGAGGTAAATTACCGTTCATTTTTCTCCGTCATTTGAGCCCACCCTCGTGGCCCTCCTCTCACCGGCATAAACCTGAAACTCGAGGACACAGAGGAGTTCTCTTTTATTTCGGCGAATCCGTTTCCATGGGGAAGGAAAACGACGATAGAGGGTATAACGAAGGAGGCACACGGGTTCGCATAAACGACGCTGTAAAGACGATTACCGGAGATTTGCCCGGCAAAATTTAGATTTGCCCCGGCCGCGAATTTAAACGTTCGCGATCTGTTGCTGGGGACTTGCGGATTGGTGCCCAACAGTGGATCATTGTGTAAAATAAAAATTGTCTGTCTCAATTGCAACGAACTTGGCCAAATTAAAATTTAGAGCAAAATATTGGTGCTTATTGTAGACATTTTAAAAACATTTTTATCAATGTTCCTGCTACTAAATATGTACTATGGTTTAAAACGTGGTGATTGGTAGTTATAATATCGAGCGAGACGGCGAATCGGAAACAATAATGAGTAATTTACTATATTGATTAGAACAGAAGTTCTACGGGTAATTGCAGTGTCACTTGAGCTCCCATTGTATTATAGCGCTTGTCAATTAACCGGGCGATTACTGTTTGTGAAACTTCTTTGAACGATTCATTAGCAGGAGCTGTCAGCCGTCGATACGTTTACTACTACCAGTTCACTGACAGTTTTCGTAGTTGGAAAATTTTATTAAATCCATAATTAAACTAAGGATCTTTACGCAGCATAAAAATTCGTAACAAAACTGAATTTTCTCTCTTGACAATTTTAACAGGTCGTTAACTGTAAATATTCTTAAATTCTTCTAACGTTCTCACAGTATTGTATTTCACCTTTTCACGTTTGTCACGAATGCCTAAAATCCGTGGTTTATTCACAATCAAGGTATCAGCTCACAGTAGAATAAAGGAAAATATTTAGACGTCCACCATCGAGTGTGTCCATCGTTCCACCACGGAACGTTCGCGACTAGTCTAAACCGAGCAGTTGAATACGAGGTAATATTCGCGGGATTTGAACAATGTCGGGAAACTGCTGGTGGAAGTTAGCGTGACGAGAGAGGGAGGCTTCTTTAATTTATAGCTAGAGCTGCGAGTGAACAGCGGCCGGAACCTGGCATCGGGATTGATCGATCGGAACCGTGAAATATCGCCGCGGCCGATGACGTATTTCATTTCGCTCTGTCACTCGTTGTTCTCCTTTTTTTAAGACAGCCATCACGAATATCGACCACCTTTCAATCGACGCGCAACACACGTCCGAAGAAAAATCCGTGCTCGTGTGTCAACGGGCGGCCGTGACTGACGACGTCGATCGGCATTTTCTATAGTGCTCGTACCGCAGGTGCACCCCCTATAAACAGATAAACAGGCATAATGGTAAGTAACGGTATAGACAACGAGCCATGGAATGGAGAGCCTGTTGCGCTCGACACGCCATTCTACCCCGAGCGATCTGTTAAACAATATTTTTCTATATTTTTCTGTAAATTCATAACTTATAAATTCATTATTTGTTCTACAAGATTCGCCCGTTATATAGTTTGTTACGTGCTATGGCTTTCTTTTTCGCATATTGCAGTGGAGAACCAAAAACGTGGTGTTCATTGAGCGTGGACGCAGGTTTCAATATAAAATATAAATAACTAGTTTATTAATATAACATATACAATAAGAGACAAAGTTAATAAAATATGGAAAAAGAGTAACTTTAAGTGTTTAGAATGAAAGGGGATGATTCTAAGGTGTATGTAAGGGGTAGACTGTAAAATATTGTTTAATAAGTGAAAACGAAAGGGGAGTTACAGACAGAGTTTCCACTTTCGAGAAAGGGATGATCCTGCTGCCCATCTAGTGGGGGCTGGAGGAATCCCGCGGCGTTATGTTCTGCAGCGAGAAACAGTAAGGCCCAAAAACCATCTATGGCGATGAAGCTAAGAGGCCCGTTGCGACAGACAAAGGCAGCGGCGGAAAGCGATTTCTAGGCATCGCGCTAGAAATCGGGCGCGTTTCATGCTTAGTGCATGAGAACATGACAAGTTTTTCTAGGTGGAACGTGACAATTTTATTTTTTTAAAGAGATTAAAGTTTGTTTTATATAGTCCTATAGATTTTGAATGAAAAAATGAATGAATTTAGATGAGAAAAGAGGTGGAAATTCATTTGCCGAGTCTAATATATTGTGCGATGGGAAACGAGGAGGAGATCGCAGGGCGAGCGAGTTAATTTTTACCATTATTCCGTGCCAGGGTTGTCGTAGCGGCCGCTTCCGACGGAACTTTTATCCTGATGAGCTTTAGACAGGGTGTGGCTGATTCTGTCAAGGAAATTTAGCGACCGATTCCGGCGACCAGCAATTAGAGGAAGTAGGTGCGCGTAAAGTTTCTTCGGCGGCCGGTAATGGAGCGGGGAAGGCTTTACGATCGCCGCTTATCCGGAGGAATACCGAAGGTTAGGGAAGCTGTCTTAATTTGAAACGTTCGAGCTTCATTTACCGGCGAATTTCAATCGGCATTCGGGAGCGGGGCTCCCTTAATCGCGCGATAAACTGCGCTCACGTTAATTACGTGGGCAGAAACACGCGACGGATCCGGGCGGCGCGGCGCGGCCGCTCCCCCGCCGTTGCTGCGTGCTGAAAATCAATCGCTCCGCGACAGAAACTATTAGAAATCTAACCGTGCGCCGCGATTTCGACATTTTAATACGCCATCTTCCTCGGAACTGTTTAGATATTAACACTTTCGTTCTACCAGGCGGCTCACAGTGGTCCCAAATCGCGAAAAACCGGCCAAAACCTCTAAACGTACTTTAATGCACTCAAAAATTCATACTCGGGGGTTTTTGAACCGAAACAAAAAACAGAAAACAGAAAACAAAATGGCGGATCCAATATGGCAGATATGTACATTAAAAAAATGGTTAGATTTGCTTGGAAAATGATCTTTTTGGGGTCTTTGGGGTCACTGATTACGAATATGAACTCGAAAATTTGGAAAACAAAATGGCCGATTAAAATTTAGATAACAATTCGCATTAAATGTGTTTTGAGTGGTTGATAGGTAAAGATGTATAAATGACAAAAAAACTGCACTTTGTATATCAAGAAGTAGTATAATTGTAAATTATGTACATAAGATTTAATCATCCGAATCGTCATCGATATCAGATCCTTCTTCGGAACCACCAAAAGTTGTAAAATCGCACTTTTAAAATCCATAGAAAAGAAACAAAGTTTATCCTCGTATGAGCAGAGTGGCTCCCAGTGGCAGTTGGTTTTTATAAATTTTGGAAGATAAATGTATTAGCAACACGTCAGAAAAGGAATTTTGGTGGCACGACGTGGAACTTTTAACTTATGTCTACGTTTCTACAATACGCGCATCAAGTTTTATCTTCTACGTTCTCCAAAGAATATTGCCATCGTGTAACGTAATGACTAACAATTTTGGAGATAAAAAAACAGATAAACATTCTACTTACTTCCAGGAACAGCATCCATTTTGCAGAATTGAAATTGATGCACTATTTTGAAAGTTATGCACTATAGAAGGGGGCGTTCAATTTCCTACTAATGCGCGCGACAAATGCTCATCAAACGAAGGCTAACTTTGAACTGACTACTGAACCGTACCATAAACTTTTTACCTTTTTCCCTGCTGGCATTCAGTGGTCATATCGTCACTTTACCCAACCCTACAATTACAAACTCCTAGGTGGAAGTTCATTTTTGAGGTTTTGGCGGTGTTTTCGGGATTTGGTACCACTGTGCGGCTGTTTAATTCGTTGTTCAATACATTTGGACGTTTGTATTATGTGAACTAATTTCGGACGTAATTCATTAAATATTTTTACTGTCTTGCACATGGTTATACATTTTGGTCATCAATGCATAAAATCAGCAGCCAATTAATTACATTATATACAACTACATACAACCTATAAACACAAAATCTATCATTCTACACAACCAAAAATTCATTAAACGATTTTCAACCCTCCTCGACACAAAACCATAAAAGACACTCGACATGAAAATGAGTCGATCAGTAGCCACTGTATCTACAATCACCGCTAACAATATCAGGTTAATTGCGCGAGCAGTTCTCCAAATAATCGGATGAACGTCAATCCGAGCTGCCGATACGATCAAACTTTAAAATCCCAGCCTCCCTCCCTGCGAAATTAATACCGAAATCGTTGGAACAGCTTCGCGATTCGAACTATCAAATAAATAATCCAGGAGGACGTAAGAGTTGATCCTGGGAGCAGCATTGAGGATGATCGAAGAATAAGAGATGGTGTGGGTGGTTCGGGCTTCGCGTAGGAGGGAATCGATTAGGCGAAGCCGGTCTCCGATCATTCGGGCAATTAAAGCGAGGATCGTCGGGCTGGTCGCGTGCATTATTTGTACGGTAATGCTCGGCTCGATAGGAACGACCTCTCCTCTCTTCGAGCCGACAATAATAACCGGGTCCGGGGGTCTGCTCGGAGCAGATTACGCGGGGAAGCACGCGAGCACGAGCATAAGCGCGAGTATGGGCTCCGGGCACGTGCAGAAACGCGGAGGAGTTGTTCAGCCGGCAACGAACTGAACGCCAAGGGTTTGGCTGCTGGCGGCGATGCGCAGCGTCACAACTCATCCTAATTACATCTACCCTCGTTTCCGGATTCGGCCGCCTTCCTCCCTTCAAGAGGGTACACTAGCACTTAATTAGTATTGCCAACCGGACCTACAGGGGACGGCAGGGGACGAGTGAAAAGGAGAGGAGTACAGATGAACAGAGAGAAGTAGAGTTGCGCGGAGCTGCAATTGAGACGTTTAACTATATTTCCGCCCCCGAGGACTATTACCTCTTGATTTACGACGCGCCAAGGAGAACCCCGCCACTTCGGACGGCCCTGCTCCCTTTAGCTTTCGCCTAATCGCCGAGCGGGGAACCCGTCTTGTCCGGGATCTCTGATGTGCGATTAAAATGGTGACAATACTGTGTAGAGAGATCCGGCTGATGGGAGTTTGATTGTTGCCGGAAGCGTGTGGGTGGTATTGTTGGGCTGTGTTTGGTGTGTTGTGGGTTGTAGAATCGCAGTAGTATGAAACTCCTTAGAATTTCCATATTAAAAAATGAAATGGATATTTTTTTCATGTTCCCACTCTCTCCTCTGAATACTTTCGTGACGTCAGAATTGATACTCGAGGCAAAATTAATGGCTACTTACATCTCCCAGTAATCGCAAGAAGAAAGTGAAACACCCTTTTTCCACAGTGCATAGAATATCGCGAGCGTTCGGGAGGGCTCGGTAGGCGTTTAATGAAGCGTCGGCCGATTTAATTGAAACGAATTCACGGTGACTAATGAGGCGATCGCGGCTCGAGTCCCAGGGATATAGATATACATGACACGCTGAAGTGGGATGCTCCGGTTTCCCGAATCATTTATAACCGGCCGCTAAAAGTATCTTAATGCTTGCACGCGGTAAAAAATGAATCGGCCCGCCGACTCGAGCCCACCGGCAATTTCATCCCGCTAGTGCATTACTTCTAATTACCAGAGATTTATTAACGTTGTCACCATGAAATCTGCCCCGCCGGTTTCCGCGTGGCCGGACTCGTGCCGCGGAACAATTTCGCTCGAGTGCGACGTTATCCCTTACAATCCGAAACGGATGATCGGCTGATTGCTATCGCGATTCCCACGAAATTGCGACGAAGCTCGCTCGCCGCGGAATCGTATCGAAAATTGTTTCTAATTTAGTCACCCGCGTGAATAATTCGCGCGACCTCCGCCGCGTTTCTATTCGCGTTTTCGGTTGTTGAATTCGCTGCCACACCACGGTTAGCCGGCCAGATTAGACGCTGCATAATGCATCCAAGTTTCAAGAAGACTGACGGACGATCCTGGTCGAGTTATACTTTCATCCGCCTCGGCGATTCCGTTTCCACGCACCGCGCGCATTTAAATTACACGCGCGCTCCTCGCTTTTTCTCGACGCTCGACGCGCTGCAATTCTGCGGAGTTCTGCTGGAAAATTAGCGTTGTGGCTTATTTAATGTTTCCATCAATGTGTGCTACATCTACGGCAGAACATATCCGGCTAATCAAATTTATTGTTTAATTGTTATGCAATGCCTTCTTTCAATTACAGAATTGATAGACCATAATTCTAGACTCTATCAATAGATAAAAGGCGATAGTGAACGTAACCGATTTATGTTACGACTCAGTAAATCCAATTTAAAGCGTTAGGAGAAATAGTGTGCAAAATGGAGACAGTGTATCGCAGAAACTTCGACACAGTGTTACCCGGTTGAAAGACGAATGAATTTCATCCCAATAAATTTCGCACGCAATAACGCGCTGGTAGTAATCGTATTCAGTGGCTCCCGCGCGGCCAACCGGCGCCCGGCGGCCTACAATACCCGCTGATGATGAAATCTCTCTGTTAGCGTGACCGTCCGAAATGAGACACATTCAAATGCTTACCTTGATTCGCCTGTACGAAATTACTCGCGAAAATTGCAGACAAGTGACTTGTTATTCTGTACGGGGCCACTGCTAACGCAAATTGTCCGAATAAATCGTATCTACTCGCTTCGACGCACCTGTCGGCCGAGGACGTCTGTTCTGACACACTATTCTACGATCGCTATACCTTCACACTCTATATATTTCAATGTCTGTGAAACAATAAAAATCATTCTCGAATTCTCGAAAAAAATATTCATATTAACTGGCATTAGTTCATTTTTTTTTTGGTAATAACTAGACTGCGGATCTTTATGCATTTATAGCAAAATTGCGTAGATGAAATTTAAAATTGTTGGAAAATTTAATAAATTGAAAATGTCAATATATGATTTATCCTCTATTAAAATCATTAAGGGAAGAAATAATATTCAATTTGGTTTCTGTTTCTTGCAGTCGAAGCAGACAATTTTTATTTTGCATAAAGATCCGCAGTCTAGTAAGGTGAAGTGGAGTAAGTGCGGACTAGTTTTTGTAAAGTTGGATTTTAAACCTGTGTATTTTCAGTCTGGAATGTACCATAAATACTTAACGCTGTGGTATCAAACGCTTTGCACAGTTATTACTGGCGAATTAATATTACGTAAGATTCTAATTTTTCTTGAGAAGTTTCATTTTGATAGGATATTGTAAAAAATGTCAATTACTCTCCGTCCCTCGTGTCAATTTGACACAGTTTTCCCGAAATAAGTTATACTGTTCTCTTATTTATAGGTAAATTTGTCCGAAACTTGGTGACTTTTATTTTTTTAATGCGAAATATATAACCGCAAAAACCTAAGATGTAAATGTTAACTTATCAATTTGAATGAAAAAGCATCGAAAAGTAACTGTTTGACTTGGTATTTTATCGATTTTTTTATCACTGTGTCAATTTGACACCGAAGGACAGATTCAGTTCGCGAAATGAGGGACGGATGAGAGTTAACTTATAAACTACTGCACGTTCAGGGTAACCTCAAAGTTGTACATGTACTTACCACGTGACTGTTTAGCACTGGTTGATTTAAGCGAGGAAAACACCTTTATTCTTGGGCGACATCTATGTCGAATAGTTGATACTAACTTATAGTACATTAATAAATACAAGTTAGACAAATTTCGCTCGTATTATAATAAAAATAACCAATTTATGCACTTGCCCCGTTTACGCACTTACCCCACTTCATCTTAATAACAGAATCAATTTTAGAATATAATTTTCACGATTTATATATTGCCTTGACTATCCAAAATCAATTCTCGAATGAAACTAAGTGTCCAGAGTAAGTCTAATTCCAGGAGGACTTACCCTAATTCCATTTCATTAATCGCGCAGATTAGGCGTGTCCCCGTGGCTGATCAGGTTCCAATTTCTTAAAAGTGCGTCGCCTCGCTAATCTATTTCCTTAAGTTCCGTGGAACGAAGACCGACAAGGGGGTTGGGTTGAAACGGAGGAGCAACTGACGAGGGGGTGTGCGGGGGTGGACTCGTTGGAATAATTAGCGAGATGGGACACTTATCTAAGTATCCGCGGTAGGCCCGCACAATGGCGCGACGGTGAACCTTGGAGACGGCTAGGTATGGCTCCAGCTGGCTTCTCCCGGTGGCTCTGTAATTTCGATAATTACGGGTTAATGCGTTTAGCTGCGGCGACACACGTACCCGGCGACATGATTCCGGGCACCCGTAAGATACCTGCAAATTAATTAAGCGGCTGCCATGGTTTGCCGAATAGTATGTGTTTATCGGAAGCCAGCGCCGGAATGTAGATCTTGTCTCCTCGAAGAACATCGTGGCTGCCCGAATTTCGCGCTAGGTATTCGCAAAAATCAGTGCAATTTCTGCATAACGCTCTATAATCGCAAAAATGATCGCTTGAATTTTTACGAATTTATCCAATATAGTCAGTAAGCAATAAAAACATATAATCAATTTTTTAACAAGATTAATAGTACACTGTGTGAGGATTTTATGCATTCGTGACAAAAATTAATGGATGAGATTTAAAGCAGTGAAACGATTTAAAAAAATGATTAAATAGCATTTTAAAAAATTTTTATTCTGCACAAAAACCCAGAGTCTATTTATTACCATTTTTTTTATTATTCAATTACTCAGACAAAATTATTTTGAAATATGCACTGTATTGTATTAAACTTTACAGTTATTTATACAGGAAATATTTTTTCATTGATTAATCTGTCTGATCTCTAATCAAGTGAACAAGTCTAATATTTTCTTTTAGAATTGTTATTTATAATTGTTATCATAAACTTCACTTACTACTTACGACAGTAGCCAACAAGTTTAATTTGTCCAACAAGCGCAATTGATAATACTCGTCCAAGATTAGTCCAAACAGCGTTAAATCTTCCGAATAAACACTCGTACTATTCCTGCACTATTCTAAATACTTGGAGTTCAGCTACTCGAGCTCCGTATCGTTAACAAGATAAGTTTCCTGTCGTGTTCAAACATTCAACTTCTCCAATCAAAATTCTTGATGATCACATTCTTCTTGCCGAAAGCAAGCAAGACATCCTTATTAGCAAAGTAACGCTGAAAGTTCGGCTGTTCGAAACTCGTCGGAAAAAGGTGTTGTAACTTTCTGTGACCAGCTGTGACCAGATTCCCGCGATCACTTCGGAAAGCGACGATTTGCAAACATTGCCCAATTTCTTCCTTTAATAAAATATTTTAACCAGTTCGCGTCCTCAATTTCTTACAAATTTAAACAACACACTGTCCAAGTATTAACATTTTTCATTTAGCCACATTAAAACGTGAATTACAAATTCTGTTTCGTAAATCACTTGGTCCTAGAAAACTTACTGTTTTAGAAAATATTTTTAATTTAGAAAAATAATGTATTTTTACTATGTATTTATTGAAACAAACGGAATTTATATGACCTCATATTTATATAACCTTATATACCTCAATGTACTTTTTTTAAAACTCGAATCAAAGTTGGTAAATGTTAAACATAAAAAATTAGGACAAATTGCGATTATTTCAAAAAAGATTTTTGGTATATTGAAGGTCTTATAATACTAAACGCACTCTGTAAAAATGAAATTAAAAAAACAAATAGCTTTCGAGGGACGCATGTTTAAAAAATGCACGGAATTTGACAGTAAAGTTTCAGCCTCAATTTTAATAACAAATTGATTTATTCAGTTAAAATTGAAGGTAGTTTTAGAAACTACATTTTGTTACGAATATTTTAGGATACATTTTGCAGATCTTGCACTTTGATTTTCGGACTTTTTTCCATTGGACGACACACTGTGCGACTTCGCAAATACCAACTCAATCTCCTCTTCAATCATAAAGACTGTCTTTTGAAGACACACCGGTGGAACCGATCGAACTTCACACACACACACACGCGCGCGCGAACACGTAGTGTCTCAGCTCTTCTCGAACGCAACGTCAACAAAAATCTCAGCGACGCGGAAATCCGTAAACATCGTCGTCGTTCAGTAGTCGTCGATCCTTGCAGTCGAACTCGCGGGAACGGTTGTCTGCCGGCGCGAATGTATCGATCAATGCTCGAGTCTGATACCGGCTTTGCTTTTTACGTTTAGGCGTCGTAGTCGTCGGGCTGTCACGCGAACGTCCTTTGGAGAATGCATCTTCCCTGGAAAGAAAGTTAAAAGGCGAGCGCAATTTTATCGGCCCCGCACTCTCTGAGAAAAACATTTCACCTCTTGCCGATTAGGGTGCGAATATAAGCAAAATATTCTTCCGGATAGCGAACACTCCTCGAGTTTCTATGCAGCGCTGGTTTTTATGTCGCTTAGTATCTCTTTCTTTCTTTGGGTATAATCTCTGTGGACTTTTTATTATTTGTGGAAAGCACTCTTTTCTGCATGGGATACGATCTTACAATATCATCGTTACGCTTCTGAAGTGAGATTGAAGAGTCAGTTAAGAAAGAATTAGACATCACCATCCAAAGATTGAAGCATTTTATACAACTTATAATTATTAAATTTCAGATTTATTTAGCTATCCTATAGATTAATATATAGGGTGAGTAAGTTATATATGTTGTACGAAAAAATGTTTCAATTTGTTGTACGAAAAATGTCTTCATAATTTATCAGAATTTGAGAAAGAATATTAGACATTCCATTTAAAAAACTGAAGGTGACTCTCACATCTCGATAAAATAGCAAAGTAATAAAAAACAGACTACTTTTGTTCGAAACATTTTTTCGTGCAGCAAGCAACATACGAGTTATTTGAGATCGTTACGTTACTAGATTCGCCGTGTATACCTTTTTTGGTAGATCTCAGTATAATTTTTTAGCAGCATTTAAGCGGAGTTTCCTCATTGTTCGGCCACGATCAAGCATAATCGATGCTTACAATGAAACAGGCGTCTGCTCGAGTACTCACAGCGGCAGTCGCGAGCGTCTCGCCGACAGGCCGTTCAAATTTCGGGCCGGGAGTTTTCTCAAAAAGTATTCCCTCGCGGGTAAGAAGCTTCCCTTTATGATGAAACAATATCGTGCGTTGCCTTTCTCCGGCTGGCCTCCCTTGCACCGTTCTTCGGGCTCCTCTCTGTTCCTCCTGTCTCATCCACTCTCACGGTTTTCGTCGCCTCCACCCTATCTGCATTCCTAGTCCCAACGAGCCGCAAAGGAATTCCAATTTTAAACAAAAGTTTCCTGACGGCGGCAACCTCTCCGCTTTCTTTCCCTTGCCCCCTTGTTCCGCTCCGCTCAGTTCCGGTCCGCTTTGCTCTGCTCCGCTCCTCTTCGCGGCCTGTCTTCTCCTCCTTTCCTCTTTCAGCAAGAGCGTCCCGACGCCCGACGTCTCGCGGATTCTAGCGACGCGTTCATGCATACGCCCGGCAGCCCGCTCTCCTATTTTGCTTATATCTCCACCTTAATCGCTGAGAGGTGAAATGTTTTCCCTCAGACGGTAGAGGAAAGGCTACGCAATCATTTTTGATATCATAATGTCGTCGAAAAACTAGGACTATTTGGTACAGGTTTGATGTTTATGTTCTTTGACAAACAGGACTTGCACATTGCGACAAACCGAAACTACACAGTGTTTATATGTTACAAGAATTCCGTAAAAATTGACTGTGCTACTTCAAAGTATTAGGGCCACAAAATTCAGATGTTCAGAAGAAGGAAACTACATATTCGCTATTATTTTGCGATGCAACAGAAAACGGTGTACAGAGAATTTTTCTGGGCTCTCGAAACACCGCGGATGAAGATAACGATCTTGTAAATGAATTCAGTCGTACAATCAAGAGTAATTAGAACATGCTGGTTACAATGGTGGTAGTTTTTCGGAATAAGATTTATTTCGAAGAAAATTGTATTTGTTCAACGTTATTGTTCGCAATCGGACATTCCATGTGCCTAATATAAGAAAACATCAGAAGAGCGTTCCCGTAGCGTCGGAGACGACCAGCCTGTTTTCTTTTTTACTGATCGACGATTTTAATGCCGCTGCAAGGTAGCCAAGCAGCGTGGGGTACGGCAGGAATTGTCCGCGTAGAAAAACGGTAGCTCGCTGGTGGAGAAAATGCGAGGCAAGGGCGACGATAAACAAACGCTAATCCATAAATCCTCTTGCAAACGGCAGAAAGCACGCGCTATATATGCGCGGCCGACTCGAGACGTATCAGTGCTGCGTCTGCTGCAATATCGATAAAACATTGATCCCCTATTCGTGCCCGGAGCCTGTCGTATAGGATTCGCAGTGTGCCGGTAGGCAGGCCACCGACGCCGACGTCGACGCCGACGCCGACGCTTGCCGACGCCGACGCCGACGCCGTGAGCCCGCACACGCGTATACAAACGGCTGTTCGTGCATACGGAACACCGTTTCGACCGGATTATATTCGACTGCCGTGCGTGCACCTCCTGCACGATACCGGGCTATACATATTTACCCATCTATGTACGTACAGGTACGCGTCTGCCCGTATCGCAATCCGCACGCGAATCACGAACCCCCAAGCCGCCAGGAATTCGACGATGATGGAATTTGGGTCGACGGCTGGACGAGAGCTCTCTTTCTCTTCCCCCTCGGTTTCTTCCCGCCCCCTTTTTCTGCCTCGCTGTTTGTCAAAATGCTCGGTAATGGCTGTGGAACCGAGCTTATGCGAACGCGAGTCTGAGACGAGACGAGTCTGTGGTGTCCCATTGCAAATTCGCACGCAATCATTTCCTATAGCTCGTGAAAAGTATTTCAAATAAACCTTACTCTGTCCCGGGGAGATGGATCATAGTGGTCACAAATCTTCTCTAGGCAGACGTGATTCCAAGATTTCAAGTAGCCTATCCCCGACACTCCTAGAATTTTCCTTTATTGATCTTGAACGCGAGAATAGGATATACTTCAGAATGGTGTTAAGAATATTTTCATCGATTTCGGACGGCAATCTTGAACTTGCCTTGTTTGAGACCGTTATGTTATTGGACTCGCCCTGTATATCAAAATATCAAAATCTGTAATCGGGTGTGAACTTATTTGCGACCACCAAACCCGTTCCCCACAGAAAACATCAATAGTTCCACGAATTATCAACCAGATCTCAGGCCGCAAGCCGCATTGCCGAAGCAGACCACCGCTCTTCCAACGTCGCAGGCCCCGGGGGTGTCTCCGCAGATTTCCAGCTATGAACCGTGAAATAATCCCGGCACGAACTGTCTGAGCCCTTTCGCGGCTCGGGGTTGGCAGCTCCGTCGTCCCGTGCGTGCGTCCCATTGATGTTAGATTAATTTTATTCGCGGCTGCTCGGCGTCTCTGCTCGGGATCATCTTTTCCGTTTAGGAGGCAGCCAGATCAAAGCGACGGAAATCACGCCGCGTTGCGCTGCCGGGTGACGACTATGTCGTCGACGACGACGACGACGGCATTATCGCCCGCGCGATTCCGCTCCACGCCTCTCCTCGCGGAGAAACGCCTCCTCTCGCATCCTCTCTCCGCTTCTTGCCGGATCAAAGCGCGGATTTCTGCCGAGGCAACGAATTGGCAAACTTCTCCCTGAAGATGGAACAGTAATTATAAGGTCGACAAGGGGTGAGAGGGTGTCGAAGGAAGAGTGGGCGGCTGGTCGAAGCCCTGGACCCCGGCAAAGTCGTAGGCGAACGATGGCTCAAACACTGCGCCACAAAATTCACAATCTAATTCAACTAAGCAAATTACTGGCAACTTCCTGGGCGGTAGCTACGCACGCTGTCCTGTCCCTGCGGCCTGCATTCCCAGAAACTTAGATCAAAGGGGCCGACGGATCTACCCCAGACTCGACTACCTCCGCCACCATAGCCCCTTATCAGACCCCGTACTCGACCAGCTTCTCCTCCTGTTTCGGTGTATCGCAAGGCCAACCCCCTCCTTTCATCTCCCCGCGTTTCATACTTCCGGGGTCTCTGTCCAGGCGACTGCCCCGACGAATATCGAATTCTGGCTCCTTGACCGGTGGTCACCGGATCTTCTGTCGATGCTAGCGCTACTTCTACCACGCCTGCACCGTCGCGCAAGGCTATATGTAACAGGTCAGCTGTTATTTCTATGGCTAGCCTCGGTCCGACAATTTTATATTATTAAAGACTGAGTTAATCTCGTTCAGTAGAAATTACCTAAGAATTGACTTTGGAACTACAGATTCTTCCAACTTGAGATTTTCTTCTTCAATGATTCTTCTTTTCCCAACGTTCTCGAGGGATGCTAAAATTGTAGCCATTTGTTTCAGACGTTTTCTAATTCGCTGGACTACACCCAATGGTGTACTAAGATGCATCGAGTTAATTTCGTTCAGCAGAAATTCTCTGACTTCTCGATTATGTAAGCTACAGCACTAATTTATTACATAAATTATGAAGATGATAATAAACTGACGAATTGTGAAGAAATGTCTCGGCACAATTTCCATAGTGACATCCCGAAAGCATCGTCTCTCGAATTGCACCACATTCGCAACGAAGTTACGATATGCAAAATTCTCCAGTGATATCTCTCGCGGCGAGCATTTCCAAGAGCATCCCTTAAACTGAGTCCGGGTATCACGCCGCAGCCAAGAGGTTTAGATTTACGCCGGTCAGAAAGTAATGGTTTGAGTAGAAAGTAATGATAAATTAATGGCGAACTGTAGGTATCGCGGTGCCGGATACCGAGCACGGGTTACGGGGCTAAGCCTTCTGGTCTCGAAGCACACGGTTAATGAAGAATTAAAGTCGGCCCACCCGCGCGTTCCTATTACGGGCTGGGAGGGTACGATACACGGACGAGTGGCTAGAAACCTCGTGGATTCCGAGGATCCGCGGAGCGGTGCATGTTTGATGCCGGAAGTGCTTCGAGGCCCGGGCCTACCATCCTCTAGCTGCGGTTACCGCAACCTCCGTAGGGTCATTAGCCAACCATTCATTATGCAAGTGCGAGGCAGTATTGCGTCAATATGGGGGCGGCAGATTGTTGGCCCAATCGATAACAATGCGCCGTGTTTACCGCTCGGATAATCAACAAACGCAGCTTCTGCTACCTCGCCTCCGAAGACCAAGCAAGTGGGAATTACAGTCTGCCTCGTTCCGAATGATATTGCGTCCCGGAAGTGTTGCCTATACCTCTCTCTCTCTCTCTCTCTCACTCTCTTTAGCGATCCGTCTCGCTCTCTGTACATTCGTCAGCTTGTCCCCTCCCTTCTCTGATCGTGCTCCTCTCGCGCTCGTCTCTCGATTCAGCAGCTATTTCAGCAACGCACAATGCCAGATCGAACGAGGGCTGACTTTATTTTTCGCCGATTGATTCCGACGGCGCTCGAAGAATGCCTGATGCTTCCGCCCGACTGATCCCGAAGACGGAATCCCCTGGTGGAACGCGGTGCGTGCGAACAAACTTCCGACCTTCGAGGATTCTTCGCGATGCACGCATTGCGCCTTCATACGCGAATATTATTCGAGTTGCTTCTTCCTTCTGGAAGAGGGCGGGAGAGTGCGATATTGAAATTGTTAACACATGTCGAGCGCGCCCGCGCCAATGCCCGTCAAAGTCACACGAGGTGAAGTCAACTTGTTCAACCCCTTGCACTACGAGTTATTTTATCATTACTAGATTGCGGAGCTTTATGCAAAATAAAAATGTTCTGCATTGATTGTGGAAAGCAGAAGTAAAACAAGCGTCGATTTCATCTCTTAATGACTTTATTGCATCAAAACAACATTACAATATTCTTAAATTTTTCTAATTTTTTACTGTTTTATATTTCACCCAGCCAATTTCTTGATAAATGTATAAAGATCCGCAGTCTAATAATTACTTTGATCAGAACTTCTTTGTTATCCAGGATGTTCTAGAAACCAAAAATAGGCACATCATTGAACAATTAACCTTCAATTACTCGCACCCCACTTTCTGCATAACTGGTTACATGGAATTTACATCACTCCAACATAAATAAATTTTTATTCAATGAAATAACTACTTTAAATGCAAAATAGATATTTGTTGATAGTTGTGTAGTCGACACTTTTGTTTATCCTTCAAATACTAAATTTAAAATTTTGAGATTGCAAGTTAAATAATACAAACAATGGTTTTAAGAATAGTGATTAACTCTGCTTTTCGGTTTCAGCTCTAGCGAGCACGCGGATACTAGCAAGCAGATTCTGACCACCAGTCTGACGCGTCACTGTAAGTATTTGCAATGTTCCTGCATGAGCGATTAGGAGCAAACGATGGTAGTCTGTACAGGGTGTCACAAAATTATATGTCGCGGACACCATAGCGCGTTTCTACACTTCCACTGTGTATAGACAATTGTGTATACGTATAATTTGGAAACGGTTAGTGAGGTAACTTTCCAGCCATGCCAATAGATTTCCCTTGCAGCCCAATGCTGAAAGCTTATCAATTAGAAGAGAATGATTTACAGTGTCAAATGCTTTATAAAAATCAGTAAATATTGTGTCAACCTGTTGATTGGCATCCAAAGAAGATGAGACATACAATACAACGCTAGGTTTGTGGTTGTTGATCGCTTATTTACAAAACCATGTTGCTGTTCACATATTGAGAGAGAGACAGTGCTGTATAACTTCTTTGTGACAATTTCTTCGAAGATCTTGGGCATAACACTACTGATGCTTACAGGTCTAAAATTCTCAATAATTTTCAATTTTGTGAGGCAACCAATCCGTGGGCAACCTTGGCGATACGGGTTCGCGAATCGCCATAATTCCATCGCGCGTGCCGTCAGAACTGTCTGCGGGGTCCGTTTCCCATCCATTATGTCGGCCCTCGGCCCGGGGAGTGGCGTCGCTCGACGAAAGTAGGTGTTGTCTGCAATAAAGCCGTAGCTACTTTACCTCCCCACTCCTCCCCTTATTTCAGCGAATGTAAAGCGGAATGAACGTTAAGTAAAGTCCCCTGGTAGCGCAACGTTTTACGCGCAGTGCGCCGTATAAAGCCTCTTACGCGGAAGTAAATTGTAAGTCCCTTATAGCCGACTGGTCAACGCCATAAGCGCTCCCGTTCGGCCCGCAAAAACAGCTTGGAACGTAAGGAGATTAGAGTCGTTATTGCGTGGACGGTGAACACAAAAGTGGAAGTTCCATGCGAAAGTCGCGACTTCGTGCCCCCTCTCCCTCCGCTCTCTCTCTCTCTCTCGCTCTCTCGCTTCTTCGTTCCCTCTCGTATACGCCTCTCGTCGCTTGTGCCCGTTAAAGTGACAGAAAGCCGGCTACAAAAGAATCGCAGCCCGGGCGACGTATTAAAGTACACCTTATATAACGGCCAGAAAACCGACATTGAGTTTCCGCGAGAAACCGTGCTACCCGGCGAGAGATAAGTGGGAGGAACGATTGTTAAGCCCCGTTGTCTCGTTCGCGTTCCTTAGAGGGGCTGAAACGAAGCGAGGCTGTCGCGGATGGTACTTAAGGAGACGGCGAGTTATTATTGTCACTGTAAGTGATGTTGATTTTATTACGAGTGGGTGGAGTTGATGCGAGTCCCTTGGAAATAGATTGACGGATGGCCTAGGCCTCACTTTCGAGACAATGCTTAGCCTGTTAACTGTTTTGCTTCGGTTTAAGAACCTGCACTTGTGTGCTTAATTGTTTTGGTAAATATAGAGAAGTTGGTCCTCATGACTTTCATAACCTTGGAATATATCGTCAAGGTGAACAAGTGAATGATCTCGTTAGTTTTTACACTCACAAATATTTTACACTGATTGTGCAATTTTCTGGAAAGAAAAAAGGTAATAGGTAGTAATTGTAAGGAGGAAGCAAGATAAGAGAATAATAAGGTTGAGGAAGGGATGGGAATGGAGCTAAGAAGCAGCATTCGGAAAGAAACAAGGGGAAGAAAGCTTGTGGTTATCACCGACGCTTGGCAGCTAGGTAAGCTCAGATAAGAAAGGAAAACAAAACATAGGTGAACTTGAGAGATCAGTAGAAGAGAAATAAGTACCAGTTGGAGATTTAGTTTGGTGGAAGGGCTGGCAGAAGTTAATATGGCTGAACAAAAACAGTAGGATATACCGAATTAAGAGAGAGCAAGAGGAAAGAGCGGGTTATTTACAGACGGATCGTTTAAGAAGAAAATAATTGAGGAAAAAGGATAAAGGAAGATCGACGAAAGAAGTGATGTACTTAGAAAAAGGGATAGCAACCATAAGATCAATTTATGTAATGCATTAGTATCACGTGTCATACATCATTTTGTTGTATGTCCCTTAATTAAAATGTACAGAACAGTTATCAATGAACAGACAGCATATTTTATGCAATCATGTCACGAACTTTAATTCTCACAACGCGTCAAATATGTCCGACCAGTGACAGACCATTACCATTTACTGCGTTAAACTATAATTCCCTTCCAACTTGTTCCGTGATAAATACTTTCCATTTTTATTACCCCGAGGTTTTTGACACCTTAGAGCACAAACGTCTGACATCTGACAGGGCAATATCACTTCCAACTACTGTACGAGTTGTGAAAATTTCCCTGCTCCCTTAGACAGTATAAAAGAGGCCTCGACTGGAGCAATGTTATCACTGTCAGTCTATTCCCCTTGTCTCGCTAAAAGAAGGTCTTGGATTTTTAGTATTTTGCATTCAAGCTACTTATTTTTTATAAATACATAAAATCCGCAGTCTATTCGTAAATGTTAATAATGAAAAATACATCCGTATCAAAAGTGATGCATGAAAAATCTTGAATTACTGCATGTTTCAAACTCCATCTATTTATTCCTATAATAAATGCATAAAATCCGGAATCTAAAAACGACATGTGCAGTATATTGCTGCACATGCATTTGAAAGAATATGCATATGCAACACATACGATGTATGCAGAATACAAACATTTTATTTGGAATCGTCCAAAAGCCGGTTCAGCTCCCATTCATCTTCGTTCTCTAAAAATACGCGTTCGCATAAAGATCCGCCGTCTAGTTATTATAATACCGTTTCCCGAAATTTCATCTCGGAGGTTGTCCCGGATTCTGCTCTTCCTTCGGGAGGAGGAGAAGGAGAAGGAGGAGGTTTCAGCGCATTTTACGGGCGTCTCATCGAGTGAATCATCGCGCGCACTTGCTTAGAACACTCCCGGGACTTCTGAAGGACAATCCAATTTCCAAGGCTTCGGGTCCCGGGGATATTGTTTTCAGGAGTATTCCTGGGGCGACCGTATCAAAAGTCTCGATTTCCGGTCGCTTGTCCCGGCGATTCGCCGCCATAAACAATCCCCATGGCCGTCGCGAGTTACACGAAATTTTCACGGCGATCCGCGACGATCCGTTCGGCCGGTGTAATTAAATGTGCGCGCGGTAACGCATATTCGACGTAATTACAAAAATTAATCGCGTTTCTAGAATTATCTGACCCGGCGAGCCGGCCGCGCTAATTGAACGTTCATTCCGGTCTCCAACGGTCGCGTGCCGATTTAATTAAATATTTTGTTTCGTTGTGATTTCGAATCTGCGCGGGAAATTATTTACTCTGGAAATAATGTTCGAGTGCGTTCGAAACTCCCCCTCCCCGCCCTTCATCTCTTCCCACCGTTGTTGATTGTTTGCATCAAAAGCCGGCGAAATTAAGTTAAACAAATGGGGAATAATGCTGCAATATTTTTCTTTTTATTTAATCACTCGTGAGGTAACACGATTTATCGAAAGCGAAAGAATTAATTACTTTCAGAGACATCGATCACTCGCTTATAATTTTGAAAAGTAAAAAGTACAGTCTTCAATATATTGACTGCCACGGTACTTTTCAGGATTGCGGTGTAAGAAGCCAATTTAATTGAAAATCATATAAAAACTACGAAATAACTCGTAGTTGGCGTCCTAGGCAATTACGCATACTACGAGTTATCTCGTAGTTGGCAGTCAACGTGTTAAACTGGATTTTCTTTTATCAATTTCGGACCAATTTCAACAAAACGTTATGAAAATTTGAAGATACAGCAAATGTATATGTTTCCATGGGGTCATACGGGTCTCATGGTATCTCACGGTGTTTAACCGTTCCCCATGGCTGTCTCGAGAAATATTTCTTTACCACTCCTTCCCGGCCGTTCCTCTAGAACTCGAGACAGCAGCGGTCGAGTGTCAACAAACGCAAAAGAAATATTTTCAGGTCGCGGTATAAAACCTTTTAATTAAACATCCTCCTCTCTCTCTCTCTCTCTCCGCCCCTCCGTAAATGAAGAAAAGATTTTTCATTATGTAAATCTTGGAAGGGACGCTCTTGGAATCTCTTTGTGCCCCACGGCTACTCGACTGGCCGTCCCTCTCTCTCTCTCTCTCTCGAACACTGCGAACTGAATACTTTATTCCGGTTCTGGAATTCATTCTCCTCTTAATAATGAAATACAGCCCCGTTGCCATGGTCAAGTTTCCAGTTGTAGTGTATATTCTAATTAACTGTAATCCGGAGCCCCAGTCCTTGGAACAGTCTACCCCCTTCGAGAGATTAAACGACAAGAAAATAATCGTTCGAAGCGTTGCGGGCGTGCAGAGATGCGAGCCAGTGGTAACGGAGAACCACTAGTCAGACACTGATCAAGTAATCGATATGTGATTCGAGCGAGATTGGCTGAATCATTTATGGACTCTGGTTATTGTAAAATTAGCTCCATTAGGATGGGATTTGACTCTTAATTTATCGAAGGATAGGATTTCCAAGTGATAGGTGTCGATCATATTGACGAATTCATTATGGGCAGACGCATTAAGGCAGCGAATTTTAATGTGGAGTACGTAAAAAGTGTTTAAAATTTCAAATGTTTTGAATGACATTGAAGTGTGTGTTGAACAATTGATTGATTTCTATTAAGCATCCATTAGAAAGATAGAAGTGATTAGTAATGATATTTGGTCCCCTCAGGGTTTCAAATCCATTTAGCACTCTCTCCCTCTTTCACTCTCACTATCGCCTAATTTCAGCGGGATCTACTTTTTATTACGGTGGGTTCCGAACCACCTATTTGCCAACAACACGCAGAGCGCGTACCCAGGGGGGTCGGCCCCCGGCGTGTACCGAGCGGTTACCCATCCAAGCACTGCCTGCGCCCAACGCTGTTTAACTTCGGTGATCGTACGAGAACCGGTTTTTGCAGCGAGGCAATGGTCGTTGACTTAGAAAGATAGAATGTGTCCGTCTGGATCGACCGATTTAAGGCCACTGATCTCGTCTAACTGTACCTAAACCGCATTGAGGAGCTCTTCGGCGCCATTACGAGGCAACAATACGTCCCGGTGAATCGACAGTGCGCGATCCAGCGGGTGGCTAGACAAACCATATTGCTTAAAAGTGGCCAACTACTCGGAGACGGATCCCGGCATAAATCTCGGTCGAACTCTGACTTCATCCCCTCGGCGGTGCGGAACAAAGCGGCGTGGCGTGGCGGGTAGCAAAGTTAACTGACGGACGACCACTTCGATTGGCTGGAAAGGGAGCCGTCGTCCGCGTTAGGGGGGTTCGAGTTGTCGTTGGTGAATCGCGGCCGCCGTAATCTACGAGGCAGTTTCGTCTTCATTTGCCAAATGGTCGGTAAATCCGCGCGGTGTATCGTCGTCACGCCGGGCCACGGCCATGGAAGTCGGTTTAGTGTCGCGACCCTCCCAACCCATCGGGCCCACGGACGTTACTGCGAAACTTAACTGCGATGTAAACCCACCCCTTTCGAACTAACACCGAGCCGCCACGACCATTCAACGATTCTCCTATCGGGATTACTTCTGCCGTCTCCTGATCTGTTCCCCGAGACTCTCTCTTCCTCTCTTTCTCTCCTTCTCGCCCTCTCGAGTAAGACGGATTTGTTTTACGCCACTGGCGAAACCGAACCCCGAAGTGTCCTTTCACGGTCGTACGTCCACCGGCGCCGATGGGCTTAGGCTATTGCCTGACTTCGAGACCAGATCATTTCTCAACCGACCCGACGCGTCCATTCTGTTTGGAAAGCGTTTTGATCATGATTCACTGTTCGAAGAAATTGCGTTTCGACGGCGAAAGGGAACGTGGAGGTGAGATTGAGATATTTGAGACTTGCTGGCGACCTTCGGACCTCTAGGATTTTTTAGTTTGTTCAGGGAATCTTGATGGAAGAATATAAACCATTATACACTGTCAGAATATTGTAATGTCGTAAATAAAAATTGTTTGAATTAATTGCAAGGTATAGGATCCACGCAGACATTTAGTAGTCTTATTTATAACAAAAAATGGTTAACCAAAATTAACCATTATTTTGGATTTGATAAAAGTATCAATACAAACTTCAAAGAATTACGTTTCCAAACATTGCAAACCATCCGCACGACTCTGTCCGCAGTAAGGCAAGCAACCAATAGACTAATCAAACGCATCAAAGGCTCAATCAACGCCGAGCGACCAAAGTGACAAAAATCGCCACCGATCGAACGAAGCATTATCCACCTCCGCTCGTGTAATCTTTCTGGCGTCAGTCGAGCAAACCGAAAATCGTATTTATATTCGCCGGAATTTGCATACACTGTTTCCCGGTGCGTTCGGCTCAGCTCTGCTCTGCTTCGCGATTGGAAACCGGGCGGGCAGGCGATCGACAGGCGACGCAAGCAGGAGACGAAGAAAATTGCGTGGGGGGGTTCCAACGGGGGGCTTGGTCGGGGATGCAGGCGGTATTTTGCGGCGCAGAATGTCAATTAAACGGCGTGGCCGATTAACCATAACCGAAACCTCGACAAAGGCCGGAGCGTGCACCGTTTCGCACTCCGGCGGGTTCATCACGCGATAATTTATATGGTAATTCCAGGGATGTAATAAGTCCCCCTTGGCAAACTCTGGCTACCACTACACACGGGACCGGTCCGCGTACACGTATACTACGTTGACTGCGTGGGCGGCAAGCTCGTTCTGATGGTGACCCCGACGTTCCAGAGAGGACCGCCTGCCATGTACACATCATTACTAAAAGCGGTCATCGATTCATCGAGGCCTGGTCGAGCGACGCCCCGCGCGTCCACCGATTCTCGCCGATCTCCTCTGCTCTCTTGTAAACGCGCCTCTATAGACCAGAGAGCCACGTCTACCTTCCAGCCTTCCCAGCAAAGCCATTGTCGAATTTTCAACGCCCCGGCCTCGATTCCCCACGTGTTCCATTTAATTAACACCGTCTCGTTAACTTTTGTCACGGACCATCGCGCAGCGCTGGACACTGCTCTAGCCGAGAAGAATTTAGTGGACGTTCCGTAGAAAAATTCACGAATCGACGCCTATTCGATTTGACTTGCTTTCGGAATGTCCAGGGACCTCAGGGATGAAGGGAAATTAACGTAAAAGTTTGAAGTTCTAGCTTTTCAATATTATAAATTTTCAGATTTTTCCTGGAAGATCAATCAGCGTATTAATAATCTCTCTTAATATTTTTGTATACTTTTATTGTCGCCTTTGCCTATGTATCTACGTGCAATACTAATTTCTGGATGATGCACACGCAGCCGCATAATGGTGGAAACGCAGGACGGAAACGAGCGAGAAGATTTTTTCTCGCGATCAATATATTGGCAAATAATACTTGAGAGAACAGGGGGGGAAACATGGTTGGTCGATGCTCCAGAAAAATTGACGAACATTCGAGGCATGTCACTCTCAAGCACGAATACTTTTTATCAATTTAATTGCACGCACCGGGTTCATGAGCGAAAAACGATCCGGGAATATGCGCGCTCGCGCAAGCTGCGTTAAACGTATTCCAAAGGTGACTGCATACGAGGGTTCTGTTGATTCACGCGAATGAGAGAGAGGATATTAAAAGCGACGATAATCGATGAGGATGGATGAGGTTATAACGTTACGATGAAACGATTCAGTCATAAATTTTGTTTGCCCCGCTGGAATCGAATAACCGGCCGCGCGCGTAGGCGAGCGCGATACTTCCAGTCATTTTCGAATAAATCCTATAGAAATTGAAAATTTATTTCGAATGTCGGATCCGTCCTGAAAGCAGCAATTCGTTTGCTGGAAATATTAGCCTGCTGGGAAATAAATGGACGGCTCGAAGGTGATCGACTTTGTTAGGCCACTGTTACCGTGATCGTTGTTTCCAAACTTTGCAATCTTTTATAATACCGACTATTCAATTCTTTAAAGAAATTTTTAAATTATTTTCTAACATTTTCAGGAAGTTTTTACGGACCTTGTTTAAATGGAAAATTATTTAAGTAACTTCAATTAAAGTTGCAGATTCAACAAGAATATTAACTTTTCCAAATTTAGAAATTAGTTGCAACATGACCACAATCGTCAGTTGGAATTAATGCAGAATTGTCTGCTAATTGTAGACTGGTGCACCGGCAGCTCCAATGGAATTACATACGTCATCGGGGATAAATAAAAGCGCGTAGAACCAGTGCGATGAACCGGGAAACATCGGTTGATCGGTCGTCGGCGGGAATTGCGCCAATTAAACAGTGCCAATGAACGATGAAAGACACTTAAAGGTGCTCGGTCGCAACTCGAATGTCGAAAAAGAGGAACCGAATCGAGGAAAGAGAGAAAGAAGGAGAGATAGAGATAGAGAGAGATTTGTCAGAGGAAAGGTACAGTGGAAATTACCGTTTAATTGATTACAAAGAAGAATTTCCACATTCGCCCGTGTCTGCGGAGGTCAAAGCACCGGACGATTGAAGGCAAACGGGACCAACGCTAAACCTTTCAGAAGCGACTCGTTTGTGATCAGAAGAGCGAGGCCGCGGCACTGGCTGCAGTGATTGCGAGGTCGATTGTCAGCGTCTCTTCCCGGTCCTGTGAGAACCGGTCTCTGTTCTGGCCTCGCCACCGTGAGATTTGTAATTGCTTCAGGAGATGATTTAGTCGATCCTGTCGGACCTCGATTCGTTAGGGACAACGTTTGTCAGTTACGTCAAGCCGCCTCTTACTGATATTTCCCCCTTGCGAATTCCTGTTTCTTTGACGGGGATCGCCCGTTTTTCATTGTTCGCATTAATTGATAGAAATTTTCGGTGGTAGCTGCCGTCTGCAATTTTGGGACCATGTTACCCACGAACTGATGGACTCTGCGTTCATATCTTCCCAATTCTCCTAAATTCTTCATTCATATCTTCTTCTATCTAGACCGCGAAAATACATGCAAAATAAAAATATACTTCTTTCATTAATCATTTTTATTATTTTCCTTGTTCTAATGATTTATTACACTGTAGTATCAGTAGTAGTTATCGAGTTATCGTAGTTTTCGAAACCAGATCAAGTGAAATCGAGATAAAGAACTGTGGAATGGTCCCCGCAATTACGAATAATTACGCGCGAAAGGATTAATCAAGGAAGAGGGATTCGTGATTCGATTGTGAGTCCATTTTATCAACTCAATAGCAGGTGTAATCTACTTACAGGTATCCAAATAAAAAAGACGTGCTCGCGCAACAAGTTCTCCCCGTCTCTGTCTGCCCACAGGTAAACCCATTCTACGTGTTCGATACGTATCAGGATAATCTACTGATTTATTTTTGCAAACAAACAAGGAAATGCTCACGCAACGAGGTTCCCTTTCGTTCTTCGTCTGAGTAATGGTAAAGAGATTCCACTGATAAGTGCGATCTTCTTATTTATATTCAAATAAGGAAAGGTATACTTATGCAACAAGTTTTCCCGTTTACTTGTCTGGATATTGATTAATCTACGAGTTCTTCTTGTCGATTCTGTGATGGGACTACTGATTACTTCGAAGTAATTGAAGATGTGCTCATGCAACCAGGTTTTGCTTTCTTTGTCCGATCGATGGCAGAGTCGTTCTACTGAATTATTCTGCTTGTCTAACCGATGGTGGATTTAATCTACTTTCGAGAAAACAGAAACCTGATCGTGCAGTCGTGGTTTCATTTGTCTGACCAATGGCTAGACCATTCTACTTATATAAGCCGAGAGGTCAGTGCACCGCTTATGCAACTGGTTCGATACTCTGTGCACGTGGAAATTTCAAGATTCCAAGAATTTTAACCTCTCCTCAAATTCTAAGATTCTTAACCTCTTGCTGTACCTTTTCTTTTACAGTTACAGTAATTAGAACGTCGTTATGCGAAAAAATATATATTTTTTGTATGGCTACATTTATTTTAATGCTTAAATATTGATTACAAACGAATCAAATCTTATTTCATCTAAAATGAAACGCGTCACATTCATATTTGTTAGACTTCGTTAAAAACCTTCATCACGAGTATGGCTCGTCAAAGTACGGCAAGGGATTATGAAAATTTCTAAAATTTTTAGAATACTTCTAAGATTCTGAAGGTTTTCGTAGAATCCAAGCTACTAAAGTTTCGAAATGTTCAACATGGTCGCGCAGCAACGCGCAACGAGACCCAAAAGGGAGACATCTCCGGCTCTGCGGGCGGCGTTGCCATAAATCCCGGTTCCTCGGAACGATCCAACAAAACCCACGAATCGAAACCCATTACACTTTATTGGCTGAGCGTTACAGCGATTGTCGTTCAAGGCTCGCCGCCATTACCGGCGCCGTCACGTACCCGCCACGAGCGTATTCCGCGCGCGATGCGTGCCGCGGCATATGCATAACGTGATCGCGGGATCCGCCTATCGGGTACAAAGCAAAATTTAATGGTATACGTAATGCTCGCACAGGTGGATGCACACACAGCCGCGTCCCGTAATTAGCGGGTATTCAAATTTTCACGGGAGAGGAGGGGATCGTCATCGAAGACAGAGGTGAACGTTTACTATCACCGTGCAGCCCTACGGGATGGCAGAGGGTGTCTACAACCGGGGAAGCGTCGGGGAGATTACAAACAGACATAATTATCCTGCGTGGTGAAATCGCGGAGCGAAAAGGCTGAAGAGAAGGTGTCTAGCGATCAAGATCGGCGCCGTGACGAGCGCGATGAATATGCAAACGTCTTCCAAGGCGTGTCTGGCTCGGGTCTAGGATTTGGCCTATGTTTCATGCATTCAGATGACCTTCTTATGCCCTTCGTTGGATCATTTGGTCATTTATTTCGTTCCATGCAGAACTCCTTAAATGATAAAATTTTTAATGACACTGATGATGTAAAATCTCATTTAATTCAGTTTTTTGCTGGCGAAAATCAGCAGTTTTATGACCATGGAATTATGATACTTCCTGAAAGATGGCAAAATGTCATCGACAAAAACGGACAATACCTAATTTAATAAAGTTATATTTCCAGATAAAAATTTGGGATTTTCCTTCGTATTTAAAATCCGCAATTACTTAGGTGCCAACCCAATAAATACACCCATTATAAAATATTATTTTCTGCCTCTCTACCGAGATTATGAAAGAATTTCAAAATTTTTATGTCGCATAAAGATCCACGGTAAATCCTTCCGAGAACTGAACGTAATTCTGTGTTCAACTCTCGAAATACAAACACCGAAACTTCCAGAGTGGACCGCAAGGGTTAACGACGTGTGAAGAAGCTGGGTGCTTAAAATATTTTTATTGATGGTAATTTGAATATGCAAACTGTCCTAGAAGGCGAAGGACCAAGGACTGGGTCTATGTTTCATGCATTCAGATGCCCTTCTTAGGTGGTCCCGGTTGGACGCAGAGCGTCACTCGAACAATGCTCGCCTCGAGTGTCGAGCTTCATTAGATGCCGTTTAAAAACTCGGTCCACATTTCTCCTGCGGAATTCCCGCCTCGACATGCCATGCAAATCCCCACTCAATTCGCGGGAACACGAGGAAACTCTTAAAGCCTTTTATGGTATGGCTTCTCTAAGACTGAATTCGTGGCCTGAAAGTCGGAGTGCCACTATATTCCCCGGGCCGCGGGTGTTACGAGGCGACTTTTCGCGGTTTTACGTGTACATACCGGCTGACGGGGGTTGGCTACGGCTACGTGGCTCTGCGGGGGTGTATATGTGCGTACGTACCATCGAGGCTTTTTAACCCCTCTCTCGGAGAGAGAGAGGCCACCTACAACTCCCGAGGACTGATTTATGTTTACGGTAAGAGCGCGCGAGCGGAGATGCCAGCGGATCCGGCGAACGGTTGACAGTACCGCTCGTGGAGTGATTCGATGGGCGATCGATATGTTCACAGTCCTTTTAATAGTTTTTCCTTTCTTTTTATGCAATCTTTCCGTCCACAATTATATCAAGTAAAATTTTTCTGAACAGTTTCTTGATCACATTATACAGAGGTCTGCTGTACAAAGTGGTGTGAGTTTATACAATATTTTCGTCACGTTTCTGGCTCTTGAAAAACTCGAAAAAATTCTTGACTACTCTCACATGTTCCCAGAATGTCATCCAGTCATTTTTATTCCCGTATTTTACCTTCATTTTTACGGGCAAAGTAAAGTTTAAGAAAAGTGTGGAAAGGATGAGAATTTTCTATACAGTTGAATTGCAGTTTACCCTTCAGTGAGTATTGTTAGAAATTGTTGATCTTTACCAGACTCAGGAGTCCTCAAACGTCTCGAGCATCGACGCACGTATTTCGTCTGGCAACGAGTTAACAAGTTTCCGGGGTATCCTGGACGAAATTGATACAATTCCGGCTCCGTCCTTTTTGCTCAGGAAATTAGAGTGATCGCGGCATTGTTTGCTCGACGGTCGGGCAGCGTCATATTTCACGCACGAGCGAAACTTGAGAATCGTAATTGAACAAGGGAGAGAGGGAATGAGTCGGTCTTGCCTCCGCTCGGGAGATTCGTTGGACGCATCCGACGTCAAGAATAGCACGGGCATTAGGGAAAAAGTTATTCTTATTATTGAGCTGGGGTCACACGTGTATATTATTGCCAAGAAGTTGCCCTCCGCTGCGGCGACGAGCCAGCTAGAACGTGAAAGTTTTCCGATATCTCCTCGCGTCGCTCTCATAAGACAACCGAATGCATCGCGGGGACGCCATTTTTGACAATTGCCTCACACCGTCGAAACGTGTCTTGATAATGCCACACACCTTTCGAGTTTCATGAATTTATTCCATGTAAAATACAAGCTGTCGTAAATGGAAATGACATTAAATTGCTTAGCAAAATTTATTAGGTTGGAGTGAAAGTTCTGTCGTATTTGAAATAAGCAGGTAATTTTGCTTGTAAATCAAAAACACATGTTGCTGGAAACAGGAATTGACAGGTTATCAGAAATTATATCATTGAATAATATATTAAACATATATTTTTATAAATTGATTCAAATGTTTTCTTTAAAATACGACAGAACTTTCCCTCACAACACACAAACCAGCTTGAGGACTGACAAAGCTTTATGCAAAACAGATTATTAAATTGTCTAAAAGATCATGGCTGCTTTAACATGATTTCGTCCAGTGAAGAAAAATCGTGATAGTTCAATCGGAGACAGGTTGAAATAAACTGTTCCTCTGTGTCTGGCCACAAAAGAAACCATTCTACTTGCTCAGTGAAGAAGAACAAGAAGAAGGTTATCGAATGTGTCCAACAAGGGAAAGAAGTCTGTTGCGCGCGTTAAGAGGTCTACAAGCCTAAGGCTTTCCGCTGACAGTTTCATTGCCGTCACCAAGATGGAATTACTGTTCTAATATTCCATAACAGCGAGTGTTATTTCGCAGGTAGGGGAACGTTGAACAGGGATTCGTCGAATGGACGCCTAAGTGCGGCGTTTTCTAAGGAAATATAACAATGGAGCCATCAGGCCAGTCTTTTCATAAAGGAGGACATAGTCCGTTTTTATAAATCCTAACATTTTACGGAGGGAAGGGAACGTGAGGTAATGTCAAGCACTCCCCTGCCGGGCCGTATAGTCAGCAACTACGGGGCAGGCATCCACGTGAAACTTTTTATATTGTACAAGACTGTCATATTATCGGCCGTTAATGCCACGTGTTATAAGTTATGGCGGGAATAGTGCCCTATGGTTCGGTACTCCGCGTTTATGGCTCCTTATGGGAGTGTTCTATTAAAAGGGTGGATGCTGTTCTTAATACGCGAAACGAACAATAGGAGGTAGGCCGGGGTGATCGTAAACGACGCACCGTAAAACATCCCATTTGCGATATAATCGCCTCGTTCTCGATGCGCAATGACAATTACTCCGCTGCAAAAATTGATAAACGTTGCTTGGAGGTATTGCATGCTCGAACGTATGCTGCATTTACACCATAGTGCACGCACAACCCTATTACTATTAAAGTTATCTGCAATGTTTACTGTTTACTTGTTTCTGGATTCAAGGTCGAGTGAAGGTCACGTACTGTATTCTGTTAAATCTGTCAGCTATACCATAGTGCACGCACAACCCCATTACTATCAAGACTCGTTTCCAGGATTGCAAGGGTGCGGGATTCGCGTTCTCATTTCTCGATAATACAAACACGGGGTTTTTCAGTAGTCAAAAACGCTAGATAAAAGATTGATCTAGAGCGCTATCTCCCTCAAAAGTCCTATTTTTTCGTTTACGAGGCGTAATTTGCATTATTCGGCAGCATATAGCTTACGCCTCGTAAACGAAAAAGTATCTCCGTAAAAGTATCTCCCTTTGAGGGAGATAGCGCCCTAGACGTTTTTTTAATCTAGCGTTTTCGACTACTGAAAAATCCCATTTTTTTTGTTATCGAGAAATGAGAACGCGAATCCCGCATCCTTGCAATCCTGGAAAAAGGAGTCAACCTCCTTAGAGGAGTCTGCAAGGTTTACTTTTTCTGGATGTAAGGTCGAGTGAAGCTCAACGTACTATACTCTGTTAAATCTGTCTATCTATCAGCTATGATTATGCGGATCTTCATGCAAAATAAAAAATGTTCGCGTCGATTGCAGGACACAGGAGCCAAATAAAAGTTGTATTCTTCTTTTACTTATCTGATTAAGCTGAATCAAATACATTGATGTCCTTAAATATTTTTAACATGTCCACTGCTTTAAATTGTACGTGCTCATTTTTGTCATAAATGCATAAAATCCGCAGTCTAGCTATGATACATCACCAAAACCATATGTGTGATCGCATTAAAAAAATTCAAAGCTACATTATTTTGTATAACAGAGATAGTATGGCGCAAGGTCGAACGGGAAAAGAAAGAAATGTATCTGAAAAGTTCGGTGAAGAATCTTTCGCTGTCAGGAGCAGACGGCGAAGTAAGAGCCGGGGCTGCGTACTGATCCCAATTAGAGCGAGCTAATTTCAATCTCTCCCCGGTCCTCGCTTTCAAGTGCGATCTTCGTTAACCCGACTCACCGCCAAGTTTTCCGATTCACTTACGGTTTGACGAGTCTCTCCAGCATCCCGACGCAGTTGCACGCGAGCGTAGAAGGAGGGGCCGAAGAAGGGGCCGGCAAAACAAAACATCGTAAAGCACCCTCGTCTGTAGAGAGGATGCGACCTGCTAGCCGCTATTGAGACAAGTGAGAAAAGTGGCTACGAGAGGTGCCTGGCGATGCATAAGGACACGTTTCCAGAGAACAGTTTATCTCTCGTCCCCCGATTCCCCCGTCCCATTGAAATTTAACGCCCCCGACTCAGAAGAATTGATCCTACAGAAGCATCTCAAAAAACATTTTTCTTGTTCATTAACTTTTTGAAGTTTAAGCGATACAGAATCTGGCAATGTTACGATTGCTTGTCTGTCTTTATGATTATCAGTTACATAGAAGCGTAATCGTTTCGGGTCGTCGACTATCGACTAGTTAGCAACAAGAACCCGTGCTTTTGGCTTTGGGCTGTGTACTGAGCTGCGAACTCAATGGCCGTCTTGACTAAGAGTGTCCTGATTGGTACAGTGAGCTTCGACTGATCTCGCGAACTGATTCCCATTGTTCTCTAACTGAATGTAGCTAATCAGAGTCAGCGAGTCAGTAATAATCTCTCTTGATGCCAAAGATTTCGTTACAGAATAGAATATCCTTAAAATATTTTTAGCAATTCAAAGTCCTAGTCTAACTTAAACAAAAACCCAGCCTACAATTAGGTTTGTCTATATCAGAACGCGTATGGAATCACGCAAGCACTGTCACGATCCCAAAACCCCGCCTCCAACGTCGTCGACTTCCTCGAAATGAAGGCATGACTCAGTACTCAAGAGTCCCGCTGTTCCTCGTGGCTATTTCCACCGGAAATTTCATAGTCCAGGTCACAGCGAGTGATCTTAAGGCGGCCGATCGGCTTGGATCGTAGCCCCGAGCATCAATCAGCCCAGTCTCCGTAATCAAGGGAGAGCTACTCACTGCGAGGACGTCTCCATGGGAATTTCGAGAGGTATCCGCCACTCAATTATCTGATCCCGTACACACTCAAGATGTTATTGATCCGGAGATACTCTCTTGCCCGGCCTATCCAGCCAGAAGCGATCGAGACGATCGGACGCCGGACGAATTTCTTTCCGTCGACGAAACGACGTTAATTTGCTAAAATATGTAAGATGGAGATACGAAGACTTGCAATGTGAGTCTCGTTCCTGGATTTCCTTCGTTCCACGCATTGTGCGACTGTCTCGACAATGCAAGGAATAAAGAATAGGTTCGATAAGGAGCAGGAGGATCGATCTATCGAAACGTGCACCGCGAATCCGTGTTCACCCTGCAGATCAAAATTCCTGGCGACAGGCAAAACAGAGGCTGCGGTCCGAACGTAAACACGTTTGTCGGCATCGAAACGCGAATAATCGGTATTCGATATCGGCGAGTGCCGCGCGAGCAATTCGATTTCATTCGACCTCGAATGACTCCCATCGCCGGCCGTGAATACTTAATGAGCCGGCGTTGTTTGATGTCAAAGTGATATCAGGTTTCAACGGTTCAGAGGCGTCCGGAATTGCACTCTCTTTTTCCATAAATCGCCCGACGCAACAGAAAAATCCGTTTGATTTTTAATAATGTTTGAACTACCATAGATCGACTGTAGCCTCGGCGAATGACATTTTTCAGGAAAAAGAATTTCGATTGCAAAACGCGTGTTGCCTGTGCGACAGTTTCGAGTGCGTGCTCGTTTTGTAGGGAATTCAAGTTCGATGTATTTGTGAATATCTGACGTGGGCCCTATTTATTTTCTCTCGGACGAAGCCTGACAATTATCTGTCGGGCATTTTACCATGGAAATAAATGAATTATAATATCGAGATACATCGATATGGTCCGGCGTGTGTTTACTTAAATGTCAGTCATTTGCGAAATGCGCTCGCCAGTCCTGTTACACGCGTGTCACGTGGAGAATTAAATATACCGGTTTTTTTCTCTGGATTTCCGATGATTGTATGTGGACATAGCGCTGCCAGTCGATTTCATGCGACAATGCTACCAGTTTACTTTCTTCGGTATCACAAAATGTTCCCATAGACCAGGGGCTCTTAAACTTATGTAGTCCGAGGCCCCCCTCTTGAACAATATTCTTTTTGCGGACCCCATCCCAACCCTTATAATAAATATTGGTAAAAATGTATTGCTGGTTATTTTGATAAATGGTCTCGGGGGATGTAAAGTTAATGTCAAAATTGCGGACCACAGTTTAAGAACCATAGACAATAATTCACCGAACCAAGACAACGTAATTCAGATAATTCTGTGGTTGTAAGGAAAAACGCTGCATGACACAATTTCAAAAAATTTTAGCTCATGCATTAATTGCGCTTTAGAGTATAGGATTCACGTATTCACCAGAAAAAAAATCATGACAACAAATTCGAAAGACTCGAGAAAATAATGCAATTTTTAAGTGAAAGTATGTGACGTGCAGCGTTCTTCCTTGCAACCATAGAATTGACAACTGTACTGTTCCAATGAGATTCCAGCTTGTAGATAATCAAAGAATTTGGTTTTTTTCGCAGATGCTTCAGTGATGGACGGTGAGGGCACGCTGGGCCGCAGTCACGGTAACGGGGGCCGTGGACTGCGCCGTCAACGGTCCCTGGAATGGCGAGACAGGCGCGGTTATGGGCCTAGTGCCCAATCGAGCAGCGACGAAGAAGAGAACTCTCTTCACACCGTGACCGCGACCGCTTCGTCCGCAGCTAGAGGCGCCCGCAGCCCGGGCCAGGTTTTCGCTTCTCTCCTGGCGCAGCAGTATGGAAGTGAGTGATGATATAATTGATGTTTGATACTTTGATCGAGAGCCTGTTACCTTGTGCTAGACGTCTCAGAAAAAGTTTCGCGGACGCCAGCCAACGCTCCACTGCTGGCTCGTTGCAACGACGTCAAACTCGCGATCGGTTCAATCATGTTTGAGAAACGAATCGTTTGATAGATGTTGCTTTACCGCAGCTGGCCACCTGGCATAATCAACCACGTCAATGCTCTTTACCAGATGCTGCGATTGCAAATCCTTCATCTTCGATGACTTCGTTGAACTCGTAAACTAATAATTTTTCGACACATAGGTTAATACCTTTTTATAGAGAATAAAAAGCTGGATCGATTGTTGCATAAGAAAATGTATGGTCCCATTTAAAAAATCGAAGTTGACCTTAATAAATTAATCATCAAGTCCATCAACTTAGCGAAATTATTGTCCCCTTCTCGGAAGCATAAAATTAAAGACGTCGCTTGTTATAATAAATTTGAAGATCGTTAGCAATTGGATGAAACGGGTCCCGCTGTATATGATTAACCTAGAACTCGTTCGTTAGCAGATTTCCGCGGCAATTACGCGGAAAAACATTGATGGAGCAGGATCGATTGGGGACGGAGAAGCACGGAGGGCGTCCCATATTTATTCTTCTCGCGTGCGAACAAAACGTACACGGTTCTCGCGTGGGCCTTGATCAATGGGGCAGCATCGCCTGGCGATGTTTCGAATTAAACTTTCTTCCCACGCGGCCGCATATTTCGTAGGCTTTTAATATGTGCGTGACGGTTGTCGTGCTACGTGACTCTTTCCGCGCGGTTGTAGCCCCGATTTCCGCGCTAATCCACCGTCGTGCCCGGAAACACGGCAATTTCGCCGGCGAAGGACAGGAAATTGTAGATTTAATCAGGATCACCGGGCACATCCGAGGTCAAATAATAGTGACCGGGCCGGGACAAGCGATATTAAACTATTATTTGCGTAAGTAGCAGTCCAAATAGCCCGGGCCACGATAATGCAGTTATGCGGCGCGCGATATTTATACGGCTGGCCGCGAACAAGTCGCGCAATCGATACACAACGATCCACACTGGGATGGATAATTACGCACACTAATAAAAAACGACGAAATCCTAACTAAACATCGAGATCCGTTCTAATACGTTGACCGTAAATATTTATGAAAAGGTGCAACCCTCGCGATGATGAGGATCTCGGGGATGGGGAGGGAGCAGATTATTCGAAAACAGGCGGCGCCTCGTTCGCGGAAATGTTATTTTTAAGGCTTTGTTTACCGTAGGCGAGCGTCTCGCGACCGCGCGAGTCCTCTCGCGAGCATTTCACCAGGCACAGCTTAATATCCGGCGAAGACGACGCGAGGAGGTAAAACTAATTTCGTAAATCCTTTAATCTACGCGTTTGCCGAGGGAAGTCGAAGGAAGATTAAGGGAAGCGAGACTGAATGGGCGAGAGATCGCCGGGACCTATTGATGGAATATGATGAACGAGCTACCGTGAACTTTATTATTGGTCTCGTGAGCGAGAGAGAGACAATGAGATTCACTCGAAACAAGAAAAAAGTAGACACTGCCACACTCTGTCTCTTTCTCTCTTTCTCTCTCGTCGATGTGTATCGTTAAACCGTTTTCCACGAAAGCTCCACAAGCTCGATCCAAACCCGTTCGGTTCTCTCGTTTGTCTTGCGGCCGCGAGCTTCTTGTAATTCGGCGCTTTGCAGGTTTCCTCGTTAACTCGCTCGTTAAACGTGTTTTCGCCGGGGTTTAAGAATTGCGCGACCGAGGGCCATCCAATCAGGGCTTAGGAATCGAATCGTTAAATTAAGTACTGTCGTCGGAGAAGGTTCTTCATCGACGTTGTTAATGAAGTTAATAGAACAGCCTCGACTTCTGATGCTAAGACCAGAAACCGTTCCAACTCTGAATTCACGGTTCTAGAAAAATTGTCGACATTCAAATTGCTATATTTCTGGAGAAATAAATCGTATGATAACAAACTTGGACTGATTTTAAAGATTGAAGCTTCTACTTACACTGTACTTCATTCCTTTTTCTTGGAAGATTTTTTTATCTGTCTATTTACATTAACGTCAAGTAGTTTGCAACGGTCAGTGTGACTTTGACTACGCCTTATGAAATTGCAGTTCCAATATTATTTTTGTTACTCAAGGTTAAGTGAAGGTGATTATGTTAAAGTTCTATTCTATCTAATGCCTTCGCCGTTTTTATCATAAATACATATAATGCTTATTATCTTTTCTTTTGATGATTAGGATTGACAAATTAACCCAACTATATTGCGTTGCTCTGTAAACAAAGATTTTTATTATTTAATTATTTTACACATCTTCTTTACACTATTTACAATTTACAACATCATTACCTGTGAACAAAGAAACGACATTTAAAGTTATTATTTAAGATGTCATAATTCCTCTCTTACAATTCTGGCTATAATTCAACCTTATTTTCCTTTCTCCCTCTACCGGGTAAGACGGTCACCACTTTACTTGCAGCCAAATTCAAATCTAAAGAAATACATTTCCTTTACATACATAAAATTCACAGTCTATCAATAACAAAGAAGATATTTGAGCTCAGATGGACCAGCCAGTACAAATACTCACTAACAGTCGCCTGACGGGTCCGATCGACTGCTTTTTGCTAGTAGACCTGACAGGCAATGGACAAGGGAAATCATAAAGAGAACGGACGCCGTCATAGCGTCCAGGATCCTAATAAATGTGCCGCGAAGGAGTCAGGACGCAACGATAATCGATCAATGCCTGCCGGAGCCGGCTGCTGGAAGGAAGAGGCTCCAGAGGAACCAGGATCTAGACAAGAAGCCATCAGATCGGCTTCAAAACTGGTTTCTAACCGGTGCATCGGCTGGTCTCTTTCGATACACTCGAAGTGTACGGTTTACGTGTGACACCGTGCCGCGGCGAATCGACGCTAGTCGAGACGAGTCGAGTCGAATCGAGCATCGCCTGGCGTCAAGGGAAAGGGAAAGGGAAAAGGATGAAACATAGTAGGAAATGGGAGAATGGGGATGAAAATGGGGAAACGGCGATGTGGCGTCGAGGGTGAGCCAGGCGGATCCAGGCCTGGAGGGAGCGGTAATCGGCAGCAAGTGAATTGGAACAAATGCAGACAGACGTGAGGTGGGCTGACTGGCTCGCTTGATACAGCAACCAAGAAATATAGTATAAACCAGAGAGCACCGGTATTAATTGAGTTCGTCCCTCTTTCGGTCGTCATTTTCGTCGATTTTGTTCGGCCTCGAGACCCGTCGATGAAAAGCTCCTGAACGCGACGCCGAAGAGGTGATCAGTGGACGCTGCAGTGAAACAGGTGCAAGCAACGCCGCAAGGTGGGGCATTTGCCCGAAAATCCGGAGAAAACTATTTCAGCGTTATTTATAGGTTCAAATCAGAATTCGGCATTAATCCATTAAAATTTTACCAATTACTTTTACCAGTATCAAAGTACTGTATACACAGTATACTAATATTCCGGAAAAAATTTAACCAATATTGATTGATTACGATTGAAAAAGATAATCATTGAAAAATGGACGATTGATTCAATCGATTGATGAAGTTAATCGTCAATTCTTTGATTAAAAAAAGAAATCATCGGAAAATCGGAGACTGATTTAATCAATTGTCGAAGTTAATCGCTACACGGTCTATCTATAAATTGTAATAAGTGGGCACATAGAGATTGTATTATAGACCAAATATACCTAAACTCAGTTTGCATTTTGTCCGATTGACGATTACAATTGAAAAGAATGTAATCGTTAACCGCAATTAACAACTAAAGTAGGAGTTTAATTGTTAATTGCGATTAACGATTGAGATAGAAATTTATTCGTCAATCGTTGATTAAATTTGTGCCCAACTCTGGTTCAAATCCATAATGTGAAAAATGAACATTTATAAAATCAAGGTGACCTAGATTTTTTGTTAATTAGAATTTGGTTTCAAAATTTTATTTGTCGAAGCTAGACCATCCAAAGAGAATATGTAGAAGAGAACATTCAAAATATTTCTACCATTTCTGACCTTGTATGTCTTTGAATGAATTAGTCTTGATACACGCACATCTAAATAAGTAAAACCAATTACAAGCATGCACGCGTTACTAGATTCGTCTCGTGCAGATAGGCAATTTTCCGATTCGTTCGTGGCGCATCGTTGTCCCCCTGCAACCATCGAGCAGCGCATCGCCAATCGATACGTCTCGCACGGAACGTTCCTAGCCTAGGTACCGGTGTTGTTGCACAATTACCAGTCAGCAGACTGGTCGGGCCGCCTTAAAATCGCGCGGTTAATTAACCCCCTCTCCGTGGCGTGTCTGGCGGCGCGGGTGCCGGCGATAATTGATGAGAGCGATGGATGGATCGGTCTGGCCAGGCGATCGATTCGGTCTCCTCTAACAGTGAAACGAACGAGAGGGAATCCGTTCGATAAGAGGCGTTCCATTCAGGTCCGAGTCCTTTCTACCGGCTCTTTCACCGGCCGGTTCATCGAGAACCGGTGTCCAGCCCCGCGGATGATGTTGCGTTAATGGCGACGACGTCGATTCAGAGGCCCCGTCCTATGATGGTTCCCCCCGGTGAAAAATAATCCGAGAGACGTTTCATTAGGTATCCCTGTTACGTTCTTCGAGGGAGCGTAAGTGCCGGATCCCGTTACCACTCGATTGGCCGACCTGTTACCAGAGAAGTCTCTCAGACCACTGTCAAACCAGGCCCTTCACGGGATCGTTCGTATACCTTTCACTATGTTCATTGACCGGTTAGTGGACAGGGCTTCGGTCTTCTTGAATTGCTGATGGTTGGTTGGACGACCATTTACTTTTGCACACTCGCTCTACCCTAAAAGTGGCAAGAATAGTCCACTTACAATACAAAAACTATCATACAATACAAAACTATCATAACAGTATTGGCAAGTGCAAGGTGGATGAACTTAATCTTTCAATTTCGCAGGCCAGTGTAATTATTGAAGAGCTATTGAATTTTCGCAAACCATTCTGAACATCCACTTAAGGGTCGATTTTGTTTAAACGCCATGACCAGCGGTGAAACTCGGTCGAATTTAGCAGGCAACGTAATATAATATAATATAATTACCGTACGATCGTCGAACGTCATACATAATGCCGGTACACCTTCCTAATCTACTCCCGGGAGCATAATCGACAAGCGACGGAATGGGTGGGCGTAGATTGTCCAGTGACCCAGTATCCGGCGTCCGAGGGGGTTAAATGACGAACGGGTATCGTTCGATCGCAGGCAGTGTGTAAGGAACCGCGGCAAGGATTTGCAGGAAAATTTATTGGCGAGGTACACGGGTACATATGTACTGGCACAATGTGCCGGACCGTGTTGCGGTAGCGCCTGCTGCGCGATATAGTGATCTCTCGCGCGCAACCCGACCCCCGTGTACCCGCCGCTTATGGTTATGTAGGCCTAGCATCTCTCTCACACACACACACACACTCTCTCTCTCTCTCTCTCTCTCTCTCTCATCCTCTCTCTGTGTGTATGCGCGCCACCGTTCATCTGCTATCTACGTCATGCGAATATTACGGCCGGCCCTTTGAGCCGGTCCCGCATACCGCCAACTATTTGCAACGTTACATCGCAAATTGGTGTCGAGCACAGGCTGCTGCGCCAGTCTTTGTGCCCGGATTCCTTGAAAATCTCTCGGGGACCCGTCTGAATCCCGTGTCTTTCGCTCTTGCCGCTCCAGCTTGCACTCTGCTTTATGGCTAATATGAAATTGAACTCCTCTTAGCATCATTCTTTCTGCAGGCAGATCATTATTACACTGCGGATCTCCATGCGAAATACAAATCGTTCATCGCAAGACGTACGAACTAAATTGGAATTTATTTCTCTCTCTCTTCGGTAGTTCTCTCTTGGTAGTCTTCAACTCTTTCAATCATTCCACTGTTTGAAATTACACTATAATAAATTGCTATAATAAATTCGCAGTCTAGGAGTGACTCACAGTCACCACTAAAAATTGCTGTACCATAAATATGTTGGTATCTAATCAATTACTATATATTTAAGTATTGTATGAGGTATTATATTAGTTTCATATCCACAAAGTGAAAAAAATTATATACAATGGAATCATTCTAGGTCGGAAGAAATGTTTAATTTTCAAGCTAAAATAGCTCCGACTGCAAAGAGTTAATAGCATTTGTTCGTTCGTAAAACGATATGATATGATATTGTATAAATTTTTATGAACTTTTGCCGTAATTCTAGCAATTTGGTCTCTTATTCCTACATTCTCCTTATTTCCACACCCAGCGTACAACCACAAATTCCGTAATTCCCACGTCCAGAACACAACACGCAGACTCCGTGGACGTCATATACAACCTCCTGAATTTACCATAAGGTAACAGTTTACTATAAGGAAACACATCGTGATCCAGTGTCCTCCACGGACATCATTACCAAGCATCCCCAGCTCGGAAAGATTCGTTGGTTCGTCTCCCGCGATCGCAGACAGAGCCGATTGTTATTGCCGGAAACAACGATCTCGGGATCGCTTACGAAGCGCTGGCAGTTGCAGGCAGTTTCGCAGGATATATCGGTGGTCAAGTGGAAATAAAACGTCTGTGTCGCTGGATAATGCCCGCCGTTAATATCAGCTACGACGCGGCCAGCAGCAGCTCGAGGATTTGCTATGCGACTTCTGCAAAAGCCCGAAAGCTGCGCGATAACGTTAGAGCCGAGCCGTCAGATAGGCGAATTTGAATTTTGTGGTATACTATTCGTTTGCGAATTTATCGAGGATGAAAAAGAAACGTTGAAGATTGCGCACGGTTATCTGCCGTTGCGCGGATCGCCATAATCCATCTCTCTCTCTCGCGCTCTTCCTGGCGATCGATAGAATGCTCGATAGAGTAATTCCTATCTGTTTCACTTGTTTGGCAAGTGCATTCTGTCGGACGTTCGCTTGAAAGAGATCGTTGTAATTCGCGTGCTATATTGTTCGAGGCGGGTTCGATTTCAGCCGAGACTCTCTGTGATAGCTGATGCTTCTGCAACGTTACGGCTGGATTCGTTAAGGGCTTGGAATACTATTACGAGAGGGAGCAATCTCTACGGCGAAAGTCTCGAATAACCCATTCGTCAGAATTCGTATTGAATGTCTGTGGAAATTAATTCTTCGATTGTCTGCGACTTCTTTCCGTCGAGAGGTTCTTCCGCTACTGTTACCTCGGCCGAACAAGAAAGATGCCCCTCCGACCGTTTTAAGGATCGACTGCGGAGTTTTTGTCGGATAGTGTTGCGTTAACGAAGATACATGCGAGCGGAACAAAGAGATTCTGTTTCGTTCGTTTTTTGCTCGTCTCTGTTATTTATTCCAGCTATTATTTATAGAAACTTTGATCAATACGTTTCCTGGATCTACTACAGTTATATAAAAAGTATAAAATTTAGCCACAAACTTTTCTTCCGCAATTCCGAGCAATACCTAAAAAATATTTTCACCCATTACTTATTAGCTAATTTGATACAATTTTAACGAATTATAGTTTTTGTCAGAGGTTATATATCTAGCGTCATGTCAATCATCATCGTCTGCGGAAGGTTATTCCAAAACCGTAACGGAATAAAACTTTCAATGAATTCTTGTTAGTCAAAGATGCACCTAAAAATTCTACAAGCCGTAAATGCAGAAGGAGCCCCGATCGAGCGATTCCTCCAGTTTAAAGGACCCGCAACGTAATGAAATAAAACATTCGCGAAATAATTGACCATCGCTCTCGCCAGCCCGGGATAATTGTGTAGCCGCCCGAATGCGGTGGTTTCTGGGTTCCTTAGTTCGCAGGAGATACTTAATGGAGTCCTAACTCAAGATTAAAGTAAACGACGTATATGTGGGAGCTGGCGGACGGTAACGTACGGGATTAGGTGACTAAAGTTCGCGGCGGCGCGGAAGTGTACGTCTGGGGAAAACCGGCAGTCATTAGGAGGTAATATAAAAGTTTTGCGCCGCGCTGCTCCAGGAAAAGAAACGCTGTACACCGTTCCCGTTTCATTCGTGCGTGGGCGTCGATGGAGTCGCTGCTATCTCCCCTCTTCCTCCTCTCACTCTGAGGAGGGATGAATAATTTAGCCACGTCTGATCGGCCGATCGAAATTCACGTGTCTGGGAATCGCTTTGAACGTCAAATTACAGACGGCCTCTCCTCGGCCGATCTCTTGAATAATTGTGTTATAGACGGCCGATTCGTTTAAATCACTCCATCGCTGGGCGAACGGTTCATTAAAATTGCGCCGGGATCGAATTTCTGTCGGATCGAGCCCGACAGAAGCTGCCACGCCGACTCCCGACAAGAAAACTCTGATAAATCTTATCGACCTGCTGTGTCCTGTCTTTCCGAGACACAGAATTGATCTTCCTCCATACCATTCTATAGCACATCCAAAGAAAACCCTGTATGGCAAGTTTCAAGTTGGTAGCCCCACCACAAGGATCGTCATAGGGTGAGCAAAAATTACGAAAAAATGCATGAACATTCTACCTGATAGCACACTCGACCGTGAATTTTTCCGAATTTTCGACTGCAAAATCGATTTTTTAAACATTCCAGAACCACAAAATTGCTGGTTTTGTATTGAAGTTTTCAGATATTCTTAAATTATCGTAGCTTTTCTAGTTTTTTAATTTACATCCGTCCATTTCTTTCACAAATGCATAAATTCCGCAATCTACTCACTATGGTTATCGACGTGTATTTTTTTCGAATTAGGATGTTTAAAATACTTTTTAAGTCACTGAAAATCCGAAGAAAGTTCGTATTTCTCATAGAAATTTCATCGTAGAAATAATAGAATCCGGAAGATTATGTGAAATAATGAAGCCTCCGGTTCGAGCCGGCTCGTTTTCCGAGAGAGCCAGAAATACTTGAGCAGCCGTGAAGCAAGACAGTCGCCGAACTCGAGTTTTCCATCCGCGCAGGATGGCCCGAGTATTTTTCGACTTGCAACGCATTATAGACTTCCACCAGCCGGATCTCGGATGGAAAAAGCGATGTTAAGCCGAGAATAAATTTTTAATGGGCCGCCGGAGTTTCCGGCTTTATGAAATACTGCCACGATACATGCGAATGATCGAGACGAAGAATTAAACTCGCCCGTGCTTTTTTGTAACCGGCGACAACGAAACTGCTCCACGCCCTATCGATCCACGGGGGATCCCATGCTCGGGAGAATGTTCAACATTCTGGGGAAACATTGTATCCAAAATTCTTCAAATTTTATTAGTGATTCACTGTGATAAAACGTACGCTTAAGAAATAACCACATCAAACAATCCGTATGTTGAAACGTGGGAAACGAATGTTGAATATATGGCGTCTGGCTCACTGTGAACATACTTTAAATATTAGGTTGTGTAATAAATTCCCGCGTTTTTTGTGTTTTATTTTTTTCCCGCAATTTCGTGTTTTATTAGGTAAAGTATACCAATTCTACTTTCTGCATATACTAAAGCACGCAAACTTCAAACTCGATTTTCTCGAAAACGAAAAAATGTAATTCCTTTTTTTCGACTTATTTTTACATGTAGTATCACCCCCTGCTCGGTTGTACCACCCGTCTGGCCACACCCTGTATATACATTACCTAACAAAACACAAAATTGCGGGAAAAAATAAAATACAAAAAATGCGGGAATTTATTACACAACCCAATATATTAAACAAAAAGTGTAATACATCCATTTCCCGAAAAAATTCTTTTATCATTTTCGACCAAAAACGTGTCCCCGGTCTTTCACTCGCCATTTCGACAAAATCGAATGATGGCCGGCGAAAGTAGAGGCTCCGAGCTATAAAATGAGTCAAAATTTATTATCGTTTTACCTTTCGTAACGAAATTATAATAGATCAAATATCGATAATTTCTCGAAAATGGGAATCTTAGTGGTTCCGATACTTTTGGATCCACCATATGCAGGTGGACCGTTTCAGACGTGCCACCCCGTACATGGCATCTCTTAATCTCCGTCCGCACAGTCATCAATATATTGACGTCCTGGGGAAGAGGGGGTCTGCGTGTCCTGTCTCCAGGACCGTCGTTCACTTCGGACATTACATTGTCAGCTCATTACGCGGGGAACGGTTTGCCGCGTCACGCACCGCCGGCCTCCGTATGGAAAATATTGACCCCCGATAACGCGCCCGATAATCTATAGCTTCCCGCGGCATTGTAAGTGTTGATTTTCCACACCGCTCGCATACGCGCCGCCGATTAATTTCACGCGGCTAGATACCGCTACAATGGCGGGTTGCGCGTCCAACTTCGCGCGTTAATTACCACGACCGCCCACGCACCATATCGCCCATCGCCAAATTCGAAGCTCTCCTTCGCGACCCCTCTTTTTAGTCACTGTATGTATGACTAGAAAGTGGTGGAAATCGTGGCCACATTTTTGAATTTCACAGAAATTCATTCTGTCCCACGGGGAACAACGAAAAATTTTATGTCCATACGTGCCTTCAAAAATATATTAAGAAAAGGTATAAAATGAAGCTGTGAATGGTTCGGAGCACAATAAGCAGTTCAGCTGTAAGAAAGGAGGGCTATCCGATGGTTAAAGAATACCGAATGTAAAGCTAAATTGTCGGTGAACGTGGTAAAACTGGATATACATGCCTAGCTGGTTGTTCCAGCGTTAATTACCCAGCAGGAATAATAAAGCCCCTTGGTAGCCGACGTCTTCTCGTCGGATCTCTGCGAGGGTGCTCCTGGTGGGTCTCGTTAGGGTAACCTAACCCGCGGCGTGTTTATTTTGCCGATGAGAAGCCGCGTCCGCGTAAAACGAGAATGATATTTACGACGGGCACGGTACGCGGAGCCGAAAACCAGCTTTATGATCAAGCCTTCCACGTGACCGAAAGGAAAGGCCTGTGGCCTCCGCAATGAGAAACGGGAGATGCGTATCCAGTTCGTAATTTGTGTGCAGCCAGTAATTTCGTTCTTGCTGCCGACTGCCGATGCCTGTTGCTTTGTCGCGACAAAGGGATTTTCGAGGACTCCGCGGCAAGACCGATCAACCGAAATAACAACCTCGATCGAGATTCGCGGTGCCTCACACCATCGCCCTTCTATTACTGCGACCAATTCGAACCCGATGTAGGCCAAAGCTGCGTCTAAACTTTGCGACTGAGTTATTCCGGTCAACAGAGAGAGAGAGAGAGAGAGAGAGAGAGAGGGTTCGATGGGAATCGATAATTTTCTGGTGTCCGATGGGCGAATAGTTTCGATAATTGCACGCCACTTACTCGGCAGTAGCTAGTGGAAATTGCACCACTTCGGAGATATCGAGGTTTTTGGTCTCCGAATATCGTTCGACCGGTAACTTCCGGTTCTATTGCCACTGGAGCGCGCATCTTCGTGGGATTATAGTGATCGCGCACTTACAGAGTCGTATAAAGTGTCATTCATATTGAAATTTGATTTTACCTTTTATTGGTCCGCAAGGTCCGCTCTACCATGCAATTTGGAAGAGACGATGCGCTCGTTTTTGAGACAGAACTGATTTTTTCAACAGACATGCATAAGATTCTCAATCTAGTGGCAGCAGTAAAATAAATAAAAATTCACGAAACCATTCGCAACGCAACAAGAGCAAGTTATGCCCTGACAGTACCGTTTCGTAAACACAATTTTGCAAAATCGCCGTGCAAATTGCGCCCGGCGCTTGTCCACGCAGTAACGAGTCCCAATATTTGGACAGTCGCCAATTTCCTCAAACAAAAGAAAAAAGAATTAGGTTCCTTCTTCTATATAAAGGGGTGGGGGGTGTGGGGTCTGCACAGTAAAAACTTCCTGTAGTATTCACCTCGAAAAATTCGTAATTGCACTTTGAAAAAACGAGATCGAGGTCGTGCAGAGCGGTCGAGCAGAAAGGACAGAGAGTTTACCCTCGAACTCTGGCATCCAGTTAATGGCTCCACTTTCGAATACCAATTTCTTCATCAAATTCGGTCCACGAGGAGGCTGGGCTATGGGCAAAAGGGGGGGGAGGGGGTTGTAGCGGATGAGAAGCGACCATTACACGGTCCAGGGACGTGAATTCGTTACCAGGTCTCTGTAGTACCTGGAACGAAGTCTCGGCCGGTTCTGTCGTTGGTTCTTTTATTAAGATTAAAAAGCAGCGGCGACGTAATTACTTGGCGCTGGCTAGATGACTCGAGAGACTGATTGGCAAGGAGAGCAGCGTCCTCCTCTCGAGGAGAGAAGAGGAGAGAGAGAGGGGGAGAGAAGGGATAGGTGGTGAAAGAAGCGTCGATATCCGGGCGGGCGGCACCAATAAGGGCGGCGAAACAAAATAGAAAAGTGAAAACAAGCGTGCCACCCGATACCGGGTTTCTCATTATTTTAAGTGACTCCGGGGGTTGAAGAGGGGTTGCGGGCTGAGGGACAGACCGTGTATATGCGCGCCATATATCACCACTTGCCACTCAGCCGGCCGGTATCGTATAATCGAGTTGTCAGGCAAACTACCCCTTACGGAGAATGGGTCCGCTATCGTTGTCGCCGCCGCAGACGCCGGCCGACGCCATAGTAGTCGCCTAATGCACGCGTTATTACGTTACACGCATTTAAAACTTGCCTCCTATTAACAGTTTGCCATCATCTGCGGCTGCCGACGGGAACCCCGGGTTCCACCGGATCGAATCCAAGGCGGGAGGCGTCGCGACGCCCGAGACACGGGACACGATGCACGGCCGCACTGCGCACCGCGACGCTAACTTTGTTTCACCGTCGAACCGGATTTAATACTGCCGAACCCATTACCGCGACGATCTAATGGATCACCGGCTAGAAATGCTCCCAGAGACCGATAGGGTCTCTCAGACGATGCATTCTTTGTGGACGATGGTTTCCTTATGCGTCTTTAACACATTTTTAAGGAAATTGATGTTTCTCATGACTTCGATGCGGTTTCTGATTGCTTGATGCTTGGAATTTAATTTTTAGAGCAAAGATTACTGGGTCAGGTAAGATATCTGATGTCTGACCATCAACCGGTTATTCTACTTGTTGTATTCTACTTTGTATACCCATATAATTTCTCCTTTCACCAATAAAGAGTTTTTAAAAGAGAATATGCAATAAGCGCCGGCGAATAATGTTAATTGTTGCTTCATCTAAGAAAATATATACCCGAAGCGATAAATAGTTGCAAGTAGAGCTTCTAACAATAGATTGTTAGAATTGTGTGGACAAGAGGTGCAACGTGGTTGGCAAAGCACTCAGACGGGCGCCCGATACGTTAATAAATGGATATTCGTGTGGATAGAACCGGGATTTATTCTCGGAATGTATTCGAGACACGATACTCGCCGCGATAACACGATAACTACGTCAAAGTGCTGTTCGACCGTCAAAGCTGTAACCTGGTCTGAGAGTAGGGTGTACGTGATCGTAGAAGTAGATTCGGTTGTAAGTGACAAACTGTCCCACGAATGATAAGGGACGGTAGAGGATCTGCTAATATTCAAAGTTGTGTAGCACGATCGTTACCCGATACGACGCGGCTATCAAGCAATAGAAGCGAAACAACGCACAGTGGTCTAATATTTCCGGGATATAGGATTTGTGGTGGTCCGCGTGCGTCTACCTACGCGAAATGTTATTGCCGGAATGCTTTGTCGCCGCCTCCTGTTCGTCACATTCCAATTACTTCAAACGCATCGATGAACAATTCGCGACAAAATTAGATTCACAGATAGCGAGAAGTAGTATCGAGTTTTATCAAATTAACATTACTCTCGTAAACTTCGACCTCGATCTCTACATATTCTTATAATACGTAGATTATTTAGTTATTAATATGTGCAGGGTGTAAAGAAATTATATGCCGCAGAATTAATTTCAACGTCGAAAGGACAACAAATTTTTTCATTGAAGAACATTAAAGTACATTGAAGAACAGAACAGTATCCGACCTAGAATTTTCAAAGCACATCGAGGATGAACAGTGATGGAGTAGAAACAGTGAGCCACGTTCAGACCCATCGAAGCAACGCGACTAGAATTTCCAAAGCGCACCGCTGCGCTGTGAAAATCATCTATGAACTCTCTACCCACGGTCCACAGTTTAACGGGCGGCCGTAAAACGTGAACTTTACATGTAATTGACACTGAGCGGTTTTATACAGCTAATTTCCTCCCGGAGTGTATCGGAATGTATCACTTAAGAGTGCGCTGCTGCACATTTCCGTGGGTTCGCGCGGCGAAGCTTGCGGACGCGAATTAATGGCCCGTTTCGAAGATTACGTTTATGCGATTCAGGCGATCGGTAAAGGTAAACTTATCTGGGGGCGTACAGGCCCCGTAGAGGGAAAGAGGTGAGGAGGGGGGCAAAGCAGAATTATTGCGCGATTACGGGAGGATGGTTCGCGATGTACCGTTAACGAGCGCAAATGCCGCGTATCGGTGCACTCGAGCATTTACGTCATAAGCGCGTCGATATCGTGTTCCTCGCGGCGAGGCGAGGCGAGGCGAGGTGAAAAGGAAAGGAAACGGTTTTCTGGAACAAGAACACTCTAGAGGCCCCGGGAAAATCCGAACGAAAAACCAATAAATCACGCTGTGTTTAACGAACCTTCATGTTTCTATGCGCACCTTTGGGAATACCGGCGCGCGCGCGGCGGAAGTGTTATTTTTACTGCGAGCCAGCCCGGCGTAATGTTCGAGAAGAACGGGAACGATGACGCTCGCAGCCCTCGTTACGCGATCTGACCAAGCCAGAGAATACCGGGGAACGAATTACCAGGATACTGACGCGTCATTATCGCTACACTCGCCAGAAATTACTTTTCGGTTAATAAAAACGCTGCGCACCGCAGACCAAATCGGACCGGCTCGATCGACTTCGGTTCTTTCGTCCTCGATTGCCGTTGATCCGAAATATTCTCTACATTTTTGGCCTATTTCTCCGTAAAACCTACTCCCTGTTAAATCTAAAATGTTTACGTTGTTTTTAACACGTTGATTGTCACACTACTGACCATAAAAATCACCCAAAGTTAAATTATAAAAGTCATTTCCTTATTTCCATGTTTCGAATTTTTCTGAACGATTTCCCATATTTGTACGACACCCGTTCATAAACACCGTGACAGTGCTTCACAATTATTTCTTGCTGCAATCGCAGAATTGCGCACCGATTTAAATTTTAATGAACAATCCGGTAGTCAAAGTATTTGCACAAGATTACATGTTTTTCTGTATCAAGTACTATGAATCGGCTTCTGGATTTGTGCAGTCTCATCCACGAATTAGCCCGACCAGCAAGACGCTCAATAAAATATACATTTTTCGCCGGAACAGAAGCGATATTGCGAGCATAATTAATACGACCGTATCCTTTCAGCGGGAGCGTAGGTAATTTTGGAAAATTCAATTACAAGGAAAATGGTTTGCTCTTTGTAACGACGCCGGGCTTAAACGTCACGAACGTGCCCGGGATTACTTTGACCGATCGAGTGCAGAGGGAAGAGAAACGAAAAAAGCATGAACGAACTTTTTGATGGGCCGAGCGGAGCGATAGAGAATCGTCAATAAACTCATTAAAATGTTACGCGACAGTGTATCAAGGCAAAGCTCTGGCCACTACGCAGAAAAAGGTCGCAGTCAAATATTACTGTCGTTCGATTAATTGTCGTACTCGACAGTTTTAGAACGTATCAAATATGTACTAGTGCAATCAATTGAACGAGATAGCTTGCAGTTTCTAAATAAATCCCTATAAAATATTATAAAACCATTTCTCATCAATGCAGGTCCGTTAGTTTCTATTTAAAACAATTTATTAAAAAATTTCTACCCTGGATTCTGATGGATGGAGTGGAATCGTGATGGAATTTTATCTCGCGGAAATATCTTTCACCAAAATATTATTAGAGTTGAATGAGAAACGTTCTGTTCGAAGAATCAGGTTTTACGGAACTATTGCTAGAACTGGGCAGCGAGTCTTTATTCTTGGAATTTCGAAGTTTGGTAATTATACGAGATGTACTTTCTCCTAAATTTTAAGAAATCCTTTAATCGTCGAAATAAATTGTTTCCTCGTTAATAAATCGTTTCCGCCCGTAAATAAAGCAGAAGATAGAAAAATTGAAGAAATTCATAATAAACGAGCGAGTTAATGTTCGACCAGTAAGAATCGTGATAAAGAATCTCTGAAAAGTGGTGCGAGGGCTATCCCGATCCCGGAACGGCGAGACGCGGATCGTGAATAATTCCGTCTGCTAACCATTCATTTCGCGGCCGATATAAATTATTGCCGGGGGCGCATTAATTTCCTTTGCGAATAATTAACAACCTACCGGACAACGAAACCTTGGGCGAACCTCCCGCGTCCCGGCAATGGTCAGTCTTACCCCTCGAAACCGGGCGTTCGAGGGCCCCTAACTTCCGCGGTCGACACCTGAAATATTAATCATGACTTACACGCGTTGCACTACGGGACTACAGGTATTCTCTATCTACATTATTAAGTGACCTCGCGCACGAATTGCACTATACATAGGCCTGGCCCTCGCGCGCCGCGCAACGAATATGAATGGCCGACGGTCCTGTGCTCGTTATTATTCCGAAAAGAGGCCCACAGTGTCGTGATAATTTAGCTGATTGCGCGTGCAACTGAGAGAATTGATGCGATTTTGTCTACGGCGCTTCCTGTGATAATTCACCAAGGAACGATGCTCTTGCAGCGAACATCTCCCAGAAAGATACAGGAGCTACTCAAAAATTATTATCTAGGTGATTATTTCTTTGAGAGAATGCGATAGACACACTAATGTCTAAAACCATGTCTAGCTTCAAAAATTGGTCTGCATTGACCTTTGTTAGATAGGATCAATTCTAGCAATACGTGTTGGAACTTAGGTGAGGCGCTCACCTGTCAACGAATATTCTGAGGCCTTCCTCAATCATGCCAAGCAAGTCTCTTTGATCCACGACGGAAGATCCTGCGAGGTCCTTCAAGGGCGATTCGAGGATCCCTCAGAGGGAATACCTGACAGGTCCTTTAGGTATCTCCTGGAGAATCCTAGGAGATCCTTCAAAAGCCCTTTGAGGTTCCCTTGCGGAGGAAACCTGGATGTTCTTGTTAAGGATCTCCTGGAGAACCCTAGATCCTTCAAGGTCCTCCTAGGGAACCAGGGGGTTGGGTTATCCTGAAGAAAGAATACTGTCAGGTTTCCGAAAGCGGTCTTGGCAGGATTGCCCTTAATGTTTCCTTGGGGACCTCCTGGAAAAGTCCAGAGAGGACTATTTATTCACCTGGTAGACAATTTTGTCTTTCCTTTAACCACTCTTGGGATGTAGCTTAATATTTCTGGTGAAAAATGTTCTAAAAATTTATTTATTAACCTGACCGTCAATTTTGTCGTTCCTGTAGCAACCTCTCTTTGAAGTAACTCAAAATTGTTATTGTAAAAGGTTCTGAGGAGTTGTTTATGAAGCTGATTGACAACCTCGTTTTCTCTCTAGTAATTTCTCTTCGAACATATCCTAATATGTTTAAAGTAAAGTACCCAATTATATATACGGGGTGAGTCGGGAGGAACGGACCAAACTCCAGAAGTGGATTGTACACAGGAAAATAATGTAAAAGAACTCATATGTTCCTATCCGATTTTCATTTGTTTTCAAAGTACAGCAGATTGTAAACAAATGACAATCGGACTAGAAGATAACCACTATATTGTTAAAGTAGTCCCAGACTATTATTTATTGTGCCCTTTACCCATTGACTAAAAGAATTTATAGAATCGTACAACATGAAAGATGCAAATATTGCTTCACGTCGATCACTGACATTGTTTATACAAGGTGTGTCTGAAAAGTCCGGTGAATGGTCTCAGAAAATAAAGTTCCAGCAAAAAACAATGGAGAATCGCAGGGAATCAAGTCTCTAATATTAATGGCAGCTCGGACATTCCGTTTATGAGGTCAAAAGTAGCGCTGATACCGAAATAAAGCGCTAAAATCAATCCGGCGTGGCGCTCGCTAGCATCCCGCCAGTTCCCCGAAGTAGTTGCGTTATAATGAATTTACCGAGTTCGCTGTTTAACAATGCACATCTCGCCACCGCGGCTATGTTCCGTTGCGAACGATAACCCGTTGAAATACGTTACGAGCCCGCCGTTTCCGGGCCCCCGGTAATGCAGCAGGTTTAGATCTTCTAATCTATTTGATACATTACTCGCCGCATAGCTGAGATTGTTTCGTGCCCGGAAAGCGGCATTAAATCTCCTTTCCACTCGAGCCCTAAAATGTTATTACTATTTTAATTGCGCCACGCGTCGACGAACAAGAATTTATTTGTCTCCCCCATTCGCTGATTATGAAGTTAACCATCCCCGTGTTTCGCACTCAATGCGCCTACATATTCGATCTGCTCCAAATCTCGCCGCGAACGCGCGATTCATACGGTCGTTAGCTTAATTAGCCAGTGCAAAGCATTTTCGCGAACCCACCTCGCCGATCGAGGTTGACATAATTTTATACTGTTCGGCAAGCAAGTAGACTGCGATTTATAGATTTATAGCTTATCAAAGAAAATCGCGAATACAATAGAAATTAAAAAATGCAAACTAACGGGGTTCACTAGAACGCAGTTCGTCGGGAGCCGACGCTAAATTCTAGCGAGAATGATATTTAAACAAAATTTAATCCGAATTTAGTACAACTTCTCCCGCTCATTAAGAATGCCCATCAAGTTGTCCGGTTCGCAAGACAATCTCGCCGGCCAAGAAAAGAAATAGCCGTGCTCGCTGATAGAAAATAAGTCCCCGTAAGTTTCGCATTTCGTCGAGAGAGCTCTCTCTCTCTCTCTCTCTCTCGCGACGCGATCTGTAATAAACTAACCGTCCCGGACGGCGAGCGTTTCTGTAAAGTTTAATCGCATTTAAAGGGCTAAAAGGTTCTCGATCCTGGAGACGGTGTTTCCGCCGTGCTTAACGAGCCGTCCTTCGTTTCGAGAGTTGTCATGGCCGTATACTCGGAGCAAGACAATAAAAGAGAACGGAGCTTGGCCAGTTCTTTTTTTCAAGCAGTTTTCACGCTCGTGGGGGGCTGAACCAACGAAAATTAAACGTCGGATCGGAGACGTTGCTGCTGTCGCTGACAACGTTGCGCGGGGACCAAAGAAATGGAGGAATTACCATGCCGGACCCCCGTGGAGGAGAACGTGTCACCATGGGCTTAGTCCATGGAATTGCCGTGGAGGAAAGTGACTGTGTGCTGTCGTTGCTCGTCGATGTGTCTGAGACAGTGTATGGCTTCGTGTTCGGCTCAGATATATTCGTCGTAACATTTTCGAAAAATTCTACTTTGTATGCAGGATATACGGTGGGTGTACAAAGTATTCGTACACATCTTTTAAGAAAATATTTTCAGCCTTTGAGACATTATCATTAATTTGCCTCGTATCTTTTATTTATCCCTCCCGTTCGACGCAGACATCGTTACCTAGAAACACGATCGTACTCGCGTTTAGTATCGACAACCAGTATCGAGAAGACACGGGCCAGCGTTCCAGTCCCGGATGGCTGCATTTGGCATCCAATCTGGTAGTTTCCTTGCTCGTCGCTCGATTTCCTATTAAGGTTTCGACGTCTATTACGAGTCGCTCGGCTTCGCGCGGCGAGACATTAACATTTTAAATTAGTTTTACGTCGTCGCCGTCGTGATAATCGACAATTGCGTGATCGCCTACGACGCGGCACCGTCGAGCGTCGCGACGCGCTCGCCCGCGAGTCTCGCATTCATCGTTCCGTTGCGTAAAATATTTCAGTTTTTCGCCGGCGGCAGCGTCGTGTACTCGCGACGAGCGGCCGGAAAATATTTTAATGCATTCCGCGGACGACACGTTCACGTAGAGGGAAAGAGGGAGAGAAGAGGGGAAAACGAAGGGGGAAAAGGGTGAAAAAAAGAAGCGGCGCGACCAGGAGCGACGTGGGAAATTGAAATTTCAGGGCTCTGTATTTTCCCTCGGAATTACGGCGCGCTGGCTAAGACCGGCTACGACCCGCGTTATTTTCAGCCGTAATGAGTGGTTGTTAGCGTCTGTTGTGGTGTATATTTCATGAAACCAAACCGGAACTTTTTCCGCCGTGTCATCATCATCCGGCGCTTCTGCATTAGTCATCGGGCCTCGTCCATTATTCGTGTGGCGACGATAGCCGCGTGCCGCCGCTTCGTTCCCAGCGAAGAAACTTCTTTCGCTGGTGCACGCGAGTTTCCCTACGTTTCTTATTTTGTATTCTGCGGTCGCTGCCGGAACACACGTCGATACGTCGATACCGGGAAAACGGTTCTTGCAACTAGAAAATTAAACGCAGGGAAAATGTAATCGGGTATCGTCCCGGGGCAAAGAGCAGTTCCTGGAATGAAAGGATTCTGCTTTGTGCGGTAACTAGGACGTCTGAACTTTCCCGAAAAATAAGTTGCTCTGTTTGCAAGGAAGATTTATAATGGGCAGCGTCAGTGCTGCAATAGCTTCGCGGAGATTCATGGGAATACAGGATTTTATTCCAGGATTACTCTATTGGAGAAGCTGCTTTAACACGGAATTTACTAAGGAGAAACGCCTTATAAAAGCGAGAAGATTGAATTTATTGAAAAGTTTTTTGCTAGTTCTGCGATGGGCGTCAGTCTACGTCTCGCTAAGTAGAATAGGACGATATATGATCAGACAAGTAAGACATGATCTGCGATAGAATATACAACGAGGTGCACGGTTCAGAAAATAAATGATTTAAGACGTTTTATGTTTATTCATGGAAGAAGGTTACCTTTACCAATTTTCCAAGGATCATTGTAAAGACAGATGATTTTCAAAAATCGCAAACCGGCTCGGGAAAATGGCTCGGGTCCGTTCGAAAGCACAGAGCTGGATGTAGAAAGAGCCAGGGATTGGACCAGGGCGGATCGTGTGGCCTCATTAGAGAATATAGTAGGCTCTCCAATGGAGCATCGACTTGTTATGACTCGCTGGCGGGACGTGGCTCGTTTTCCCCAAAGGTGCTCACGGGCTTTAGGCCTTTTATCAAAGAGCTTGCGGTTTAAGAAGCGGAAGGAAGAGGAACGGGGTAAAGTGGGAGGCGAAACGAGGAGTGGCCCTTTCAACGGTCGACACTTTGCACCTGTTGAAGATACGGCTTCTTCTCCGCTATTTCTTTCCGTCTTCTTCCCACCATCTCCTCTTTCTCTTTCTCTCTCTCACATACACTCTCTGCAGCCTGGCCCCGTCCTCCTTCCTCCTCTCTTTTTTTTTGAAGTCTTACTCCCACGCTGAAAGTGATCTCGGGGCCACGGGCCGGGGTTCCCAACGAAAACGTCACCGAACTTTCCTTCTCCTACCCCACGCCACGACTCGATTCCATTCCATTTGACGTCTCGGAAATTGCTTTTCGATAGCAGCTTCTGTAGACGGCCCCCGTTGTTCCCTATGCATATGACAGTTAGCAAAAGGACACATTGTGCGTGGGAGCCCTTACGACTATTTTCTACCAGGGTTCTTTGCCATGACGCGATCGCGGATTCGTGTTGTCCCCTGCCATTCCACCTATGGTTATCATACGACTATAAGCTGAACCTAACCCAAACACCTTGCTCTATTCATGGTAGGGTGACATGTGTATCTAAACAGTCGCAATGTTGAGAAAAACTACTTTTACTATTTCTTACATGAACACATTATACTAACATATTCGTAACATTTTCCCGATTAAAATGATACCAAGCACAACATAATTTGAATTATATTCACTTGTTTAATCCACGATATAGTAAAACCTCGATTATACACAGAGAGGTTCACGCAACTTGCACACCTATATAACTTCCAAAGTAAACTTCCAAGCGTTGCACGAAAAAGTTTTGTATACAGAAGTTGCATGGTCTGAAGGGGTACATTATGTAGTGTATTTTTCTTTTACAGGTCGACTTTGTTTTTTTTAATGGAATACTATATTTTTTATACCAAAATACGGAAGAATGTCGAATTCTGAATAAAAAAATATCGATCTTCATTAGGCCTAAACCTAATAATTAACGAGTAATTTCACTTTATTTCCTGAAAATTTTCTTCGCGTAATATCAAGTTAGAAATTCAACCTTATCACAGATTTCAGCAGGAGAGCGGGATGTTTACGTGTTAATTTTAAGTAAATCTTCAGGAAATAAAATGAAATTACTCGTTAATTAGGTTTAGGGCTAATGAAGGTCAATACCTTTTTACTCAGAATTCGACATTAAAAAAACGAAGTCGACCTTCAAATCTCCGAAACGCTTCCACCTCTAAAAAAATAAATACACTACATAATGTACCCCTTCGGACCACGCAAATTCTGTATACAAAGCTTTTTCGTGCAATGCATACTTTGGAAGTTATATAGGTGTGCAAGTAACGTGGACCAGCCTGTATATTCGAACAAGAAAGAGTTCGGATAATCAAGATTTTATTAAATCCGGAATTCAACAAGCACGTATGAACCAAATTACACCGTGTTTGGATTCGTTTTAATCAGAAAAATATCGCAGATATGTTCGCGAAGGTTTCATAAAAAGATTCGTTATAAATACAGTGCACATCTTTGTCGTACATATCGAGGTACTACCGTAGTTCGAATTTGATTTCTATTGGAACGCGGAAAGTCGAGCTGGTTTCCATGGACGGCGTAGCGATTTCACTCTCGAAAGTTTCATTGCTTGTCTCGAGTGTCCCGGTGTTTTCGGCGATCGAATCAAAGCGACAAATAAAGGGGAGATCGGGTTTTCGCGAGTTTAGACGAGTCGATAGCGGGCCGTATCGGTGCGCTCCGGACGCGAATCGATTTTTGCTCAAGCGATGCCCTGTTTGCTCTCCCCGCTGTATACTTTTCCGTATTTATTCGCGTTCCGACGGAGCGTTGTTTCCCTCGATGGACCGAGGTCGTAAAATGGATTGTTTAGTAACCGTTCGCAGAAAAATGAACGTAATTCCTTTCGCGCGATGATTGCGTCGCTTCGCTTGTACCTGCTTTCACGTACGGTACACGTACACGCGCCACACACTCACGTACACGTTTACTTGCATTTTTTTGCCTATCTGTTTTTTTATTTTATTCAGCGTACAGGGTTTACGCGTTTTACACGAGCCGGAGTTTTCATTCGATTTGATTCCTTTTCGTTCGTTTCTCCTTTTTGTTTCGGGCCGCGAGCGCAAACAATTTACGAGGCATCGGGGATAAATCTTACCGCTCTATCTTCCTGTATATTAAATTTCGAAACGCGGCTACCTCGACGCGCCCCTTTTCCGTGGACATGTCCTGTTCTCGATCGCTCCCCTATTTCGCCCGGCGAAAGCGTCATATTGATTTAGGCACTGTCGAGAGGGAAAAGCTAGTCTCGAACGCGTCGATGGTATTCAAATTTCACGGATCCATATTTGTCATTGGAGCGGGGCTGGGAATATTCAATGACCGGTTTACAACTTCCCGGCGAATAAATAAATTTCTTTTTCTCGTTAGACCAGCTCCAATCTTCCTCCTCTTTGCCGCTGTTTTCTCTGGTTTCGATAAATATCTTTCCTTTATTCAAATTTCGTGGACGCCGCATGCAGCAGCTTATCGGTTACGATCCTGCATATAATACGATTGTTTATAATTTTTAATACCACAAAATTAACTTTTTGACCAAAAGAAAAATTTTTGTAGATAACACCCTCCTAATGAATGTAGATAAAACGTTCTTTTTATAAAAAATTTTAGATGCTTTCTTAGAAGCTCCTTCCAGTGATTGTTTAAACATATTTCCGTACTACTAATGCAATATTAAGCCACACCATCTTGCTCAAGAGAATTCACAGAATACTACAGTATACCATTTTCAAAATTCAAAGTCCGGAAGCTCAAAGAGATAAAATTCCTTGTAGAGCGTTATTTATCAGTGCTTCTGGCATTCCTCCTCGGCTATCGTTTCGCGGGAGATTACACGAATAATCGCGGCAAAGATGAGCAAGATTCGGGGAGCCTGAGCGATTCGCTGCAGCAGCCCCGATCTATTTTCCGATCGTCATATTTCATCGGGACCCTCGCGTTCGTTAGCCGGAACGCATAAAATTACCGCCGCTCCAAATGAATCGTCGAGTCGCGCGATCGAAGGGGGTCTCTTCTCAGACGTAACACTATTCACAAGTAATTGCGGGGGGGAAGAGTTCGTAATACGCAGCAGATTTCGCAGATCGCGATTAGATTGCACCCCATCTTCTTTGACTGACGTGCCCCTCGCGTGGACGTCAGGGATCTCGGGATTGAAGCGTGATTGGAAAACTATCTAACAAAAATATCTTGCTAATCTCCAACCAGAAGATTACATTAGTGTCCAACACAACTGGCCCAACTTTTCAGAATTTATTCCTGTTTTCATTTTCGAGGTGAACGAAAATGCTGCCAGATGTATCATGTGCAATGTAGGGGAGAATTGCTAATATCGTACTACCTAAGGGATTTTTGATATATCTAATAAACAATACACATTTTTACTAAAATTGTTGTTCGCGATTATACATTGATCTTTGCAGAAACCTTCTAAATGAACATTCCACGTATAAAATAAAATTAAAAGAGTGATTTGAGTAATTTTAGAAAACATTGTAAAAGTACGATTTAGGACACCTATATATCCTAAATCATACTGTTGTATTTCCAAAATCGTACTTACCTTATTTGGTAATAAATTTTGTTTTGGAAGTATAATTTTTAATAATTAATCTTTTCTATTATATCGAAACACAAAAGTCTAAAAAGAAATAAACATAATAATTTTTATAAAAAATGTGAAATATACCAAATTGAAACAAAAATCTCTTGGAAAACATTAAAAATAAAAAGTGTTACAAACATTTTGAACGATAGTATATTTTGTCTTCTTTCAACACTCCTCCACAAGCTTCATAAACCCATAATTTGCACTTTAAGCACTGAATCATGTTTTCTAAACGTGTTTGATTGCATAGAAAACAAACCAGTCTTCTTCATTTTCTACAGTAATGATCGTCGGTGCCGACGTACTTGTAGATGGTGCGTTAAAAAAATTTTTTCCCTTTTAATTTGTTTTTCTTTCATAGCTGTAACTTCATTTTTATAGGGGCTGCTGATAAAATATCAATGTGATTTCTTAAATCGTACTGGTACGATTTAAAAAACTAAGCGAACTGATAGAAATATTATTTTATTTAACCCAAAAGATCGTATAAATTATATTATAAACTTACTATAAAGATGGTATATTAAATATATTTCAAAGAAAACACAAAGTGTATTAATCAATTATAGTATTTAATTGAAATTTGTCTTAAAGTAATTGGTTAAAATTTACATCAAATTTACTTGAAATCTTCCGGCCTCTACAGGTTGGCGCGAAATCAATCGAGACAACACAAGTTGTGTCCTATATTACCGACTCCATAAACGCTTTATATTTTTACCACTAGAAGCCGCAAACATTAATTGGTTACTAAAAAAATGAGGCGGTACGATTTAGGTGATCAGTACGCATTCGGCAACTCTCCCCTATGTACGCATTTCGCCTGTTACTAACATGAAAGTAGGAAGTGCTATATTATTTAATTAAATATATTTTTGTTTATCTTCTGCTTCCGACAGATGACTTGTTTTTAGTTTCCATAAAACCCACAGTTTAATCATGACACTATTGTCGGACATTATCGGCAGGAAATTTTCGTTCGGCGGTCTCCAAAATTCGGCAAAAATCGCGGTAGCAGGGAATTCACAGGCGACGCGTTCTACAGGCGTAGAATTAGCAGGGGTTCGCGAAAGCCCCGGCGGCGAACTTTTCCGCAAACTTGGTCGTGGTCCGAAGGTGCATTCGGTGGCCGAGCGAGCGTACAGCACGCTGCCATGGCAACGATCCCCTACAAACAAAATCCACCCCCGACATTAGCGGGGGTTGCGACAGTACTCTTCGCGTCACCCGCTGCGAGAAGAATCCTCGTCCTCGTCCTCATCCTCGCTGAAGAAACCCCATGGTCAAACGCACCGAATCCCAGGCCGTAAACGCTCCCCAGGATCAATCCTTTCGGTTGTTCTCGGCGCTTCAATTATGTCATTATGACGTGAGAGGACCCCGGAACGTGGCCCATTGCGATTTGTCGAGGATTTCGAGGGCTGCCTGCGGTTGCCACGGGAATTAGGCTTCAGCCCCGAACAATCGACTTCTACTTAATAACTCGGACTCATAGTGAAATAAAATATATATATATATATATATAAATGTCCACCATCAGCTAAAAGTTAAAAATAAATATTTATGGAGACCTCACTTTTATAAATATTTATATATCCATTTCCACCAGATATTTTTCAACGAAAAAATTAGTACATGTAACAAATTACTATTAAAATTTCAAAAAGAACTGCCTTATATTTTATTTGGAAAAATTTTCGGAACCGAGTTCCTCCTTCAAGGCTGGTCCTGAAGAGCATAAGCCCCAGGCAAATAAAATGAACAAAAAATTGGTCGTTTTTAATTCTTCCAGCCGCGGAGCAATTTCAGATACACCAGGACCGGAACGGAATGAAGCCGAGCGGCTATAAATAATTCAAGGATAAACTGGAGCGGGTTATCAATTCCGTGATTTCGAATGGGTATCAGATTTGAAACACGCTGCAACGACTGTAATAAAAATATGAGTGTAATCTATAATGTCACTGGGCATTGGGAATCGTGTGCGGGTAGATTATGGATCTGGGAACCCTGGGAATATTAATTTGGGAGGCAAGGATGTAGCTGCAGCTCGTGTTTGACTTGAATTTGGTGACCGTTTAACGAGCTGGCAAGCTGATTTAAAATGGGGATTTCCCCGGCTGATGCGAGATTTATTTTATCGACGAGAGATATACTGCGGCGACGATGGGAGCTGCACCGTTTTAAATATTATCGATGCTTTTTATTTCGGTCTCGTGCGAATTACCCTGGAATCGGTTTATGTTACGATATTGGTGCTCCATGTAAGTTGGAAGCATTTAGAACTAGTTTCATTGATTCAAAATATATTAATTTAAAGATATTGCTCATAAGAAATTTTATTCGAACAGAACCAAGTTCTCATTCACAATTACTGACATAAAAATTCTAATTAAAGCACACATTACGATAAAAATTATATTTTGAATAGAAGCAGTCTCTTCATTATCGCAAAGAAATACACATCAGTCTTATTTATTACTCGACGAGTCCTGTGATAAGCCAGCTTTGAAACGCTGCTCATAAATAATTGCACAAAAGATCCAAAGAATACTTCCCTCACTTTCGCATTTCACTTGAAACGAACAAATTATATTTCATTTCGAACGTCGCACTTCAAAGAAATCCATCTTACGACCCAGCACAATGAAATCACTGACTTCACACTCTCCAAGAAAAGAAAATGAATTTCTCCCCCAAGGACCGTACGGATCCAAACACCACTGTAACCAGTCACTGCGACCACCCCACCACCTAAAACCCCATCGAGCAATTAACCCAGTGGCTTAGGGTGTCGCCTAATCGCTCGCGGCGCTGCCATCGAAGACGCGTTTGAAAGCAAATGGTACCGGTCGTATTTCACGGTGCGTTCTCCGTCGATGGGACGCACGGGCGGGTGGTGCTCGACGGGAAAAAAAGTAAAGAAAAAATGTTTCCCGTCCGAAATATGACGATGAATCGAAGTCCGATAGGTGGCAGGACCGTTATTTGTTTCGGGGGCGCGCGTACGTAAATACACGGCGCGGCGCAATTGACGGATTTCGACGTGCGTTCGCAAGATTGTCCGAAACAAATAAAAGGGAAACAGCGCGGGCGCAGGGGGCAAACGGGTTGGTCGGCGCTGGAGGACATTGTTCTGAGATAGTCGGTCCCGCGCGGCCCTGTATAAAGGTAAACAACGAACCAATATTTCCAATCAACAGCGATGCGCACAATAAACCCCTCGGTGTGCAGCGTGCAGAGCGTGCACCCTGCGCCGGACCCGGGATCGAGCGATTCTATAGCCGATCACGCAGTGAATACCGGCCAGAACACTATTATATTCTTTTTTTTTTCTATCTCTCACTCTTTCTCTCTCGGCGGTGCCCGTGGCCTCGACCGAGCTCGATTTACTTTTCAGCCCCGGAAGTGTGACCGACGTGAAAGCCTGCCGGACTATCGATTTTATTACCTGACGCGCGCTCGAGTCACCCCCGCGCGCTTTGCGCTTCGCCATTACACGACCCCCGGCTACAATACGCGACACGTGACACCGTGGAATAAAGAATAACCGTGTACGGAAAGCCGAGGGAATGAGGAACACCGGAACACGGTGTCAAATGGTGCCCGTCATTTGTTCCGGCTACAAACGAGCGCTTGTTAGCGACTGACCGATGAAGAACACCGGCCAACGCCGCTGACCAGCACACCACCGGTGATTTCACCGACGACTTTTACCGTGACGCCTTCTGATCTTATTTTTCTGATTAACTCCTTGCACTGCGATCTATTTTGTTAGTTACAGTAATCAAATCTAACACCCCACAACATTTCTCTGAAAACTTTTATTGCATCATCCATTTTTTTCCAGATATGTACACGTTTTCAGATACATAGCACACAGGGTACGAGACGAATGATATAGCAGTGTAATTACAACGAAGCAAAATTTCATCGCTTCGCTTCTCGACAAAGGAATTCCAATTCACGGAACCGGCAAGGGCCTCGTCCTCTAAAAATAATGAAGACCTCGGGAGGTATGCATATCCTAACTGGTAGAAAGATTTCCAAGATAGTCTGGTTCCATAACGACTCAAGTGGCCGTCGATCTGTATCCCCACCGGACGAGGTGGCACGGTAGCTCGGATTCCCGTCTAAAAACACGGTCGCGACAACGGAACACGCTTTTCCCCGTGACATCAAAGATCGGAGGAAGCGCTTTCTGCGGGGGTCGCACACAGGACACTGGTTCGCCTTGGAGGAAGGCAGTCAGCAGTGTTGTGCATCGGCCCCGGCCACGATATAAAGAGAGATACGGACAAGATGGGCAGCCTGATAGCCGAGACGTCTGAGAGACCGAGTGGCCGTGGGACGGGGCAGTGGCGCTGATATTGCTCGCATTAAACTTTCATATTCAATCTTGCCACCCACCGTTGGGCTCTTTCCCTCGTCCCTGCCTTAGCCGGAAGGTCGTGCCGCCGAGAGCAAGCTCGGCCCCGGCTTCAACCCCACATGTAATTGTGTTATGCCCCCTTCTAGCCTCTCTCCCTCCATCACCCTCGGAGAACTCGCCTTCGCATGCCCTACGACCGCTACCCTCTTCCTCTTTCCTCTTTCCTCTTCATCCTTCTGCTACTCTCGCGCCCTCCTTCGCTGCTTCCGACGATTCCTCCTCGACCACCCTCTCTACATTTCTTACGCTTCGTTCCCGCAATTTCAGCCCGCGTTTCTATAGATTGGATTTTCTAATTCGCGATGCCGTGGGGGTTCGCGACCTGGTCCTCCGGGTCACGGGATTTTGTCGAGGGTCGCAGACTCTGCGATGGTGGTTTGTCACGTATTTTTGGATGTTCCGTGCGTTGCCAGTGGATGGTGAGATGCTATATTTTTTTTTATTAGAAATCTTACTCGAGATTTATTAACACTCCCAGCCTCGTCGTTACATCGGATCCCTGAACGAGACGGAAGCCAATAGAATTTTATGAAACAATTACTGGCATTGTCAGATGTTGTTCCTCGAAATTGAAGGCAGATTTTTATGGCCTCTCTGCCAGTTGTCCAATTGTTAAAAGTTTCTCCAAGGATTAATGATTGCAGTTCTCGAGCATCCTCCAACAGATACGATCGAAGTCAATTTTCTATCTCGGCGAACGTCCGATTCTTTTCTCGAAAACAGACGGTTCTCGGGAGAAAACTGTGCTCCGAAGTTTATCGATATTTATCTGACAAAGGCTACTCTGTTTTCGGATATTTTCGGACAGCCGAAAGTTCGTCCGATAGTCGATAATTCACGGGAGTAAAGCAAGCAATTAGAAGAATAGAGAGAAACGGAATGGGACGCTGATTACCGTTTATACCGGGAAAGATAATTATCAATTAAAAACTAACTTTCGCGAGATATTTTGCTTGCGGATGGAATTCACGGTCTTGTTAAGGCGTTTAGTGACTCTGCCTTCGGCTATTTGTAAAACTTTCCTCATTAATTACCGACAAGATTCAATCCCCTCGTCTCTTCCATACTATCCACCCCCTTTCCCCCATCATGCCGCCACACTCCTCCATCTTTTCCCACCGTCGTTTCACCCCTTTGTCCTTCGCCGCGGGAAGGAAGTTTAATAGTAAATTAGATCGCGCGTCCGTCCAACGGGCAATTATCTGCCAATTAACGAGACCGATGTCGCGTCATCTTTTTCGCTAGGTGACCGAAAAACCGCGGACATGTATCGTGCCCAGGGAAAAATTGTTTACCGAAAGCTGCAACGTCTGCTGGATAATAGCGTGCAAAGTCTGCTGGATAATAGCGTCCCTCCCGTGGAACTTGCAAAGTAATATTCCTGCAGAAACTTGATGCCATTCGAGGACGAAAGGATGAAGGTGTAACTTTATGGATGGCTTCGGAGCTTAGAGCGGCGAAGCTTCGTGTCGCGGAAGAATCTTCCTGAGTTTAACGCGGGATTGAGATTAATAGGGCCAGAAAGTGACAATCCGCGGACTTGATTTATAGCGCAGTTGTAGAGTCGTGATACAGTTGTAGCGCACTCGCTGGAACGATCATTGTGCTCGACGGTTCGAGAGAAGTATTTCTATGAAAGAATAATATTTAGATTGGTTATCGCAACTTCTGTTAATGCATCGCGCCCATTGAATTGTCACCGTCTAAACACGAGCAATCTAGCAAGCAAACTTAGCGATTGCTAAATCGTTCGTGGTCGACGCGTCAAGCATCCACCGTCCCGTTTTCGATTGATCAGTGTATATTGCGTCGCTGCGATTTTCCGAAATTGTTATTCGATCAACGGCTACGGTCAGAGGAGAGCGAGCAACGCGACGGTGTCACCGGCGCACACCGTCAGATCCTATTTACGCGGGCTTGTCCTGTTTTCAACCGGTTGCCGATTGGCCCCGACGATCGGCCCGTTCACAGTCCACGTGTCACCGAGGGAACAGTCCGTCACGTCGGAATATTCTTGCCCGACGATGCCTGACGTTCCGTGACGCGAGAATGACAGGACATCCACGAACACCTCCGCGTGCCCGGCAATTGGGTCACACGGTTCAACAGGCGCAATCGCTGTTTCATTTCGAGCGGATCGTCCTGCACGGATACACCAGGTTGCGGACACTGGCTCGGAAACTTTGCTGGAAAAAAAGAGAACAGATAAGGATTCGTTGTCGTTCAACTCCTCTCGACGCACCACAAATTCTAGTTTTATCGTGTATTTTCGACACGAGTCTTCGATAACAATGCTGACGTTCCCAACTGAAATAGTAAAACTTATTTTTCCGTGATTGAAACAATCTCATCGCGAAGTGCTCTTCACGCATACCCTAAACACGAGTCCAGCGAGTTCGCTCGGTCTGTTGTTGTAGGTTTGAGGGGAACGCGCGCGGGGGTGCGGCGGACAACTTAAGCAAATGCGGGTCAGGGCAACGACGCGCGTCAAAGTGCTCCAGGTCCAGGGAGGAAAGAATGCAGGACCGAGAGATAGTTCCGGGGGGAAAGACTTCCTCCAACACGGTCGGCTGATGCAGCGCTTGGAGAGCAGTAAAACGAAATGATGGCTGTATCACCTCGAACACGCCGCCGCCACTCTCGAGATGACTCCGGAAGATTCGCTATAGCACTCGCATGTCGGCCGGCTGTGCGCGATTGTGCGCGCGTCAGCCTGCGTCGCGGTATTCGACTATACATGTACATATATCCACCCCCGTCGACCAACTATACCGAATCACCTCGCGGATAGCTGTTCCGAAACGCGATGAAACCTGAAATCACCGGGCAACCCCCCTCGCCATCCTCACCGCCCCTCCCTCCCTTCGTTTCGCGTGTTTATGCCCCCGTCATGGTCTTGGACAATCATATTTGCGTCGCGCGTCCAGACCCGATGAATGGGAGTCAATTCGATCGTAATACGGATGCGCCTGCCCGACAATGCGTTGACACATGTTCCACTGTGAATTATTGGACTATCGGTGATTAGAAATTTAATCGAACTTGTTTCACTGCTATAGATTTCCGCGGCTCTTTCGTTTCTCTGATTTCGCGGAGAATTTGTTATTAATTCTAGCAACTCTCCCAATGTAGTTAATAGGAGCACTGCGATCAATTCGGGGTTGTCCGCTTTGAATACTGAAAGCATGGTTGATGTTTCATTTTGTGGAGTGAATTAGAGCAATCTTGATTTGCTATCGAGGGGAACATTTTGCCTGAAACTCGAGCCTGCTGGTTGGTTTGTTAACATTTAGACGGTGAAGATTTTGATGACTGCACCTTGTAATTCATCAATTCTGTAACCCTTCCCACTCGATTGACTAGATTTTACGCATCGCTCTTCCGTTTCTCTGATCGCAATGCACAAGAGTTTGTTACTAATTCTAGTGGCTCTCTGGACGTGGTTAATTGGAGCACTGTAATTAACTCGAAGTCGTTGGCTTTGAATAGTGAGCATCGGTGATGCTTTTGGGATTAAATTCGAGCAATCTTGATTTGATAATGGGGGGAACGATTTACCTGAAACTCGATTTTGATGTGTAAAATTAACCCTTTACTGTATGCTTTTTACGGTTACGACGATTAAAATATTTCAAGAAAGAGAAGCATTAATTTTCTCGACAGAGGATCAAATAAATTCATGCGATTTAGCGTCAGAATTTTTGCAGAGATTGAAATGAGGGAAATATTTGTGATTGCAGGTGTCGGGGACCGTTCGTACCGCACAGGCTCGGACACAGAAGGTGCGGCGACCACGGACAACCCGACAACGCCGTTTCCAACGCCGCCGCCAACCTTGACGCCGAATCATCGGCAGGCGTCACCGTTCCCTATGGAAAGCACCAATTCTCGCCGGCATCATTACAACGGGAGCATATCATCGGAGAGATCCCGCAACGGCAACGGTACAGAGTTAATTAGTGCCACGAGCGGATTCTGCTCGCCCGCACCTGCACCCGCACCGCACCCGCACCCGCACCAGACTAGATGATACTCGTGAACGCCGCAAGACGAATCCCCCGTTGTTACGTCGCGTTACGTTACCGCGAGTACCTACCGTCCGGGGGTTGATTAATCCAAGCGAAACGATCGCCTCCGGTTCGGAATAACATTTGTACACCCGTGTCTCCAGCTCCTGTAAATATTAACCGTATCCTCGCATCGACGACGGCTAATATTATACCGGCAACCCCACGGAATTCGCGACCGAACCGTGCTGATTGCGGAAAAAAACGGATTTTTAATGAAAGAGGAAGAGAAACCGGGATTTTTAATGTATCTGTCGCGAGAGTCCTCAATTTTGAATATTTACAAATATTAAATGTAAGATGGAAGCAGTACTTGCAGAAAAGAGAATTTTTAAAATCGCGTAAAAATGTTTTATCACAAATATCCTCGATTCCAAAAGTATGTACATAAGCTGAAAGAACACTTGATTTAATTTACTGATTAATATCTGAGAAAATAAAGTCGCCTCGGTTAGTAATTAACAAATTCACCAGAATAAATACCAAACGTATTACGGTTGAACGTCTATATTAAACGAAATTAAAGTTGTTTTTATATGATGTTATGCTGGTGGTACTTTCTCCGCTGGGGGAAAGAAATGTTTCGCTCCATTCGATTTTTATGGAATAATATATGAAGCTGGGATTTTGCATAAAAATCATCGTTATTCATCGGACTATTTTCAGGATTAAGGGTGTGTTTCAAGCTACCAGTTCGGAAAAGTCGATTTCTTTTGCGGTTTCATGAAAAATGAGGTTACGAAAATGAGTTTCCGAATCGATATCCCGAAATCCCCAAAATTGACGAAGTTAACGCGATTTGAATCCTTCGAACCTTGAAACTACGTTTTCCCGGAACTGTGTTCATCGAATTATCGTCCATGATATCTCTGGAGAACTGGATCTACTAAATAGACTATCTATTGACATCAAATTTTGTGTATACTCTCAATAGACCTACAGTGAGTGTATGAAGTACACCTTTTAAAAACTAATAACTTTTTTATAATTGTAATTATAATTTTTGGAAAATCTTTTCTGCATATCATTTCGTAAACCAATGCTTCTAATTCATTATAAAAAATCAGGTCGTTTGGTACAATTATAAAAAGTTATTAGTTTTTAAAAGGTGTACGAATTCTTTGTACACTCACTGTATAGTTATCGTTGCAGTCATGCTTGTGTCGAAACAATGTTGTCTTGCAATTTTACAGCTCAAAATATATTAAAATCTAATTTCTCCTTCGTTTAATAATTTTTAAATATATCGAATTACACCAGTCTAAAATATTGCTTTTTGAACTAGAACCCTCCGATCATTGCAGTTAATCATCAAACATCGCCAATAACGTTTCCCTCGAGTTAACTTACTTTGCGAGTCGATACTACGCGCTAGATCCATCGGTAACGAGATAGAAATTAGCCGGAGTTGATTCCTCGTTCCGAAACACATCGAAATCGCGGAACAAATTTCGTTTTCACGAATCGTTGTTTTCGAGAAAATCGAGTTTCGCGCCCACACACACGCCACTGACTGGAACTATAAACTAACTTATCGTAGCTGCTAATTGCCTGAAACGGTACGCACATCAAAAAATCGTCGCTATTGATTCTCGAAAAACGAAGTTCCTCTATTTCCACCGGAAAGAACCGACCGGCACGCGTTCGTAAAGGAACAAAGCCGTGGACGGGTAAGCCTCTTACTCATTTTAACGAAGGACTGTGAATCCTCTGCGTCAAAGTTCAGAAATTCACCAATTTTTCCAACCCGACCGGCTAATGTTTCCTTTTGGCTCTTATGGTGCCGACTACTCTGCAGTGGCACCACTTATTTTAAATTGCTTCCTCGGCTCGAAAACATTTAAACCTGCAATTAGTAATTCTTTGATGTCTTCGGAAATGTTGTCAAATGATCCGACACGGAGTTGAAATATTGGATGGAAGAAAGCAGCATCATGTCGATAGTACAGAGCTTATACAGTAAGGTCGCGATTCTTGTCAAACAGCCTGTGTTCTGCACGGACAACTATCGCATACCGACATTATTTTTTTATGACTGCGTCGACCGCGCCGAGAGTTCAAAAGAACGCCGAATGTAGAGAAGGTAGGACATAACAGTGGAGTGGGTAGGCACCTGACAACTAACGCATACGCGGTCGTTGATAAATATCGCGACTTTACTGTAGTTCTTTCTGCCTTAAAAAATATCATAGTTATTTCAATAGTGTACTAAAATGTCCGTAAAATCTCCAAAGGATCGGTCCATTCCACAAACTACGATAAATGCCCAAAAAGTTCGGCTGCCTCGGTTTGCGCGCGCACCCCGGTTAAGGGCGCGCAGGGGGTGGATTTTCGGCGGCGATCGTTTCGAGGAGGCATCTGAAAAATTCTGATGGGTTGCAGGGGAGACGGTGTACGCGGCTCCGTCGAAAAAGACTAGCACCGGCGGTGGGACCTTGGGGCGAAGAACTCGTCGAGGTCACGCAAGCGCCCTGAGCAGCAGCTCGACGGCGAGCGACCGTTCAGAGACCGTCTTCCCCGACGAGCACTCCCGCATGCATCTCACCAACGGTAAGCCGACGTGTCTGTCTGTCTGTCCCCGATGTTCCCCTGTCATTTTTCTCGGCGCAGCACTTTTCACCTGTGTGTTTCGCCCGACAGTCACGGTTCATCGAGTTTTTGTTTCCTTTTCGCATCGCATGCACGCATTCATCCACAAATATATATACACACCTACGGAGAACTAACAGAGAAAACAGAGACTAGCGCGTTGCAGCAGGCAGTACCGTGTTCTCGCTTCGCATCCGCATCCCGACGGGCGTATCGAATTTTCCGCGATTTTCCTATGTAATTATCCGATAAAACAACGAGAGCCACGTCGGAACGGACACGTATTTCGATGCACACTGGCCAGGGGGGGAGGAACACCCCCCGGATAAATGCATCGATCGCCATGAGCGCAACGGCTACGGCATCGGCAGGGCACCCCGGTCCCCGGAAATCACAACGTAAAATTTCCCGCGGAGCGATAAGTTAACGATCCGTGCCTCAAATACGATTACCGGACTAACAGGATTACCGGCTGGTATCGAGCCCCTGGCCGGAGCTAAATCAGGTTTCGTGTAAACGTGTTCCTCGTTAAAAGCTTAATATTAATAGTCACTCCCTTACCGATACAAGGCAGAGCCAGCCAGCATCTTCGATTCCGTTCGGCCATTGTTGTCCAGGAAATTTTATTTAACCACTTTTTATATTGACCTGGAGGCCTGCTTTAGTTTAGGTACCTCTTAAACTTGTTCAACGTTTCTGTAAGGAAAGGAAGTATTACATTAACAGTAGACTGTGGATCTTTAGGGAAAATTAAAATATATATGTTATAATGTATATATGTTACGGGCAATGTGTTTAACGTGGGCATTTTGTAAAATGACCAGACATTGTGTAGAATGCCCGTTCGAAAAGACATTGTGCAAAATGCCCGTAACAAGTTTCGGTCTATCTAAAAAATGCCCGTCCATTATACAGAATGCCTAGAGGGTGGTGGTCAATGTATTGAAACGCTCTGATAAGGAAATTAAAAAATGTGTTTTTTATTGAGACAATATATCCCTTGGTCTAAATCAAGCTTATGAGGATACCAAGTTTAGGTCGTAACAGGCAGAGTGCAAGCGATAATAAATGAAGATAAAAGAATGTCAACTATGAACTGCCCAATGAACTGTGAGCATTATATAAAATGTCCGGGCCATTTGTGTACCTGCCCATTATTGTATACATTGCCCAAAAAATTAGGCATTCCACACAGTGCCCGGTCATTTTACAAAATGTTCACGTTAAACACATTGCCCATAACATACATATACTTAAATATTTATGTAAGAAAGAAAAAAATTTCTAGTTGGTTTCAATTTCTTGCAACCGATGTAGACAATTTTTATTTTATTGTACATAAAAAACAATTATAACAGAGAATTACTCAGGGTCGTGTCCTCTGCCCACACCACCGTCAAGGTGACCTTACGGCGTCCCTTAGAGTAAATAACTACCAGATACAGGATGTGGTTTTCTGGGCTCTGTTCAATCGCGAAGAAATCATCGGCAAACAAAGGGAAAAGAAGCTTTGGCACTCACGTATCGGAAGCAATCGTCCCCGAAGACGTTGCCGTAGCTTCTGAACGCGGGACAATTAAATCCGAATTTCCTCGTCGAGCCGATCTCAACGTGGTTGCGCACGTTCCGGCGTCGTAATTGCGACGCTTCGAGGAACGGCCGAGGGCGAAGGATCTTAAGCAAAGGCAAACGTTTCAGACGTTGCAGCGGGCGCTGGCTTCCCAGCCGGGCTAACAGCGTCGTAATCGACAAACTACCTTATGCGTCGGCTCATTAAATAACCAAGGGACTCTCGGTTTTGAGAGTTAAGTTCATTGTCGTCGAATCCGAGCGGCCGCGTCTCCCAGCTTGCGTGGATGCTGTAACGACGACGTGGTCCGAAATCTCCAAATCGGAGAACAACGTCATCCACTTTCCATGAAACGGATATAAAGGACTACATCCTATAATTAACCCGTTGCCGTATCTTGACGAGCCAGACTCGTGATGAGATTTTTACCAAAGTCTAACAAATATGAATGTTACGAGTTTCATTTTAGATGAAATAAAATTTGATCCGTTCGTAATCAATATTTTAGCATGAAAATAAATGTAACTAAACAAAAAATATAAATTTTCTCTTCTCTTCTACGACATTTTTCGGGATAAAGACGTTCTAATCACTGTAACTGTAAAAGGTACGGCAAGGGGTTAAGAAATACAAAATAATACTCCTTTTGTAACAATTGAACACTTGTTCAAGGAAAGGTAGTTGCCTCACATCCTTGAACGTCATCCAGTTTCCATGAAACGGAGCGACTAAACGGACAAAGAGGCCGAAAGTGTGCACACGGTGCTCCCGGTGGCTGCGAGTAGACGAAGGCGAAAAGGACAAGGCAAACAAACTACAGAACAGAGAAGCGAGAGAAAGAGAGGGGGCGGAGAGAGGCGGGGCCGGTAACCGAGTTAGAAGTTGGTAGCCTGGCTAGTTAGAACGTAGGTCAGCGCTGGAAGTTAGCCGAGGCTGTATTGTTTTGGAATGTCGGGGGTATTTAGGCCCGGGCTGGTCGCCGGGTCCTCGGCGGGCCGCGTAACGCAGTTTTAGCGTTACCACGGGGATGAGAAAGTAGCTTTGCGGCTTGTGCACGGAGTTCGCAGCCCGGCTCTGCGAAACTTTTAAACGAAATTTCGTCGGATCTCGTTTGACCGACAGGCGCAGGGTATCGTCGACCACCAATTAGTCGCGCGTCCGCCGATATCGCGGAACGTGAACGATGCTGGACAAGGAGCAGCTCGGCTAAAGGTCTGAGGAGGAGGCGGCTGAGGAAGGGCCAGGGCAAAGATCGAGGTCTGTATCCACGGATCGCTGCGTCCGGGAATTTGCTTGGCGCTGCCGAGAGAAACGAGAAGCTTCCATCGCCTCTGCCTGCTCGAGTGTGATCGCATTACGCGTAGATTCCGTGGAAATTAGCAACGCGGATTAAGACCCTGCCGACCTGTGTGTAGATGTTTCACGAATACATGAAGCGGCCACATACTACCAGACGCTGTACACGGGTGCAAGGCTGCAGACTCGCGATGCCATGGGCCTCGTTAAAGCGGATCGCTGCGTTGCTGGCTCCTGGAGATGATGTATCGCCAATGTATGTATTTCCAATCCTGACTTCGGAGAACTCGTGGTTGTGGAGACTGTTGTGGTTCTGACAAGGAAGAAAGTCGTTCAAGGTCGTTCAAGATCGTCGGAGTTTTCTTTTGGGAAATACGACCAGCAGTTGCACAAGACATGATCGGTGTCTTTATGTTCGTCTTCAGGGGTGTACCCATTGTCATCGGGCACGGGAAGGATACTTTGACGCGTAACTAGCGTCATCTCACAGCTCGTAATTCGAGTCTGAATCTTCGATGGTATATTGCCAGCGGAATGTCCCTGCGGTCTAATGGAGGCATCTCGTGGCATCTATTAGCAAATGGTTCCCAACGGTCAGAGCTCGCCCCCGTTAACCCAGCTCTCGCCACCGCTAGAAAGACGATTGATATTACATTAGATGGTAGTAGTTTAATATAGGCCAACCGAAAACCGCGTTATTCAATTGTTCGCCGCTCTGGGGACTTGGCACAATTGCGCTGCGACTTGTCAACATACACACTTAGTATTCCGGGTAACGAGCACTTGTACTCGTTAGGAAGATGTTCCGCACTGTAATCTTCGTTATGGCACTGTACAAGTCATCCGCAAGCTGAAATGATTAATCTGTCAAGTATTTAATTTTCATTATCAAGATACTCGATTAATACTTAACTTTCTGCATTTAAAATATAATTTTTTTTTAACAATTGTTAATCCTCTAGAAACTCTAGTTCATATTGCGAACAATCTTAAACATCGTTTCAATAGCATTTTCATCTCGTTCCAAAACGACCGAGCTCAAGATAATTAGGGGAGAGTTGCCAAAATCGTACTATCTAAGGGATTTTTGATATATCTTTTTGATATAACAATACACATTTTCACTAAAATTGTTGTTCGCGATTATACTTTGATCTTTGCAGAAACCTTCTAAATGAACATTCTACGTATAAAATAAAATTAAAAGAGTGATTTGAGTAATTTTAGAAAACATTGTAAAAGTACAATTTAGGACACCTATATCCTAAATCGTACTGCTTTATTTCCAAAATCGTGCTTATCTTATTTGGTAATAAATTTTGTTTTGAAAGTATAATTTTTAATAATTTATTTTTTTTTATTGTATTGAAACACAAAAGTATAAAAAGAAATAAACATAATAATTTTTATAAGAAATATGAAATATACCAAATTGAAACAATAAACTCTTAGAAAACATTAAAAGTAAAAAGTATTACAAACATTTTGAACGATAGTATATTTTGTCTTCTTTCGACACTCCTCCACAAGCTTCATAAACCCATAATTTGTACTTCAGGCACTAATTCTTCTTCAAAATTCTTGTGATTGTTTGCAAAACAAAATTCTTAATTTACGACGCACTTCAATCGCAGTAATAAAAAAAGTCTCTTTAGTCAATTAAAAAATTCGTTCCAGTAAAAACGTGATAAAAATACTATCAATTTTCCTTGGCATACGCAAATTCTCAAAATTGCACTATAAACGCATGAAGATCTCCGGACGAGGAAATCCACGAAAGACGGGCCGCTCGTGTAACGTTGTAATTGAAACAAATTTCCACTGGCATCCACTTGAAGCGCGCAGTTTTCATATCGATTCAAAAAGTTCTCGAGCTCGAAACTTCTATCCGGAAGAAGAAGTTTCCTAGCCGAACGAAGCAAAAAGACTATTACCCGCCAAAGAACAGGTGCACGTGGAAAAAACTGGGTCAACGAGACGCGCGTCGAGCTAAACACATTTTCCCGCGGCGGAACGAGCAGCTTTACGATCGTCCTTCGCGTGCGCGTCTCGTCCGCCTCGAAACGTTCAATTGATTTTACGATTTCTCATTTCACGGTTCGCGAATGGATTCCACCTTCCGGGGTCGCAAAAATCATCTTCCGGATCCTCCGTCTGTTGGGCTCATTCTTAACGGCTGAAATGCTCGACTCTGCCTCCACCGTTTCATTTCCCCTCGTTGTTTCTCCAACAGACATTAGTAATCACTAGACCGCGGATTTTTGTGCAAAATAAAAATTGTCTCCATTAATGGCAAGACGCGACATAGACGTTCATTTCTTTCCTGAATAATGCAAGCACATTAAAATAATTCAACAACAGTTTTAAGTTTGTCGAATATTTTTATATTTTGCACTTGATCGATAGTTATCACTAGACTGCGAATCTTTATGCATTAGTGGCTTGTAAAAATTTACAAAGATGCCAGAATATAAAATTCGATAGAATTCGGCAAAATTTTTATTGTTTTGGATCTACAAAGGCTGTTCCCATTAAAAACAGGATTTTATTTAAAATTGAAAATTGCATAAACATCCGCAGTTATTACCATATTATAAAAGTATAGTTCCTCCTTCAATCATCTGAAAATGTCGAAAATAACATGACAACATTCACAAATTGAGAGACCCGCATGGCGAACGTATCGCGAAATGGAAACGCCAAGAAGTAACAGAGTTGCGGACCGATTATCTATCGCGGATTTCGATTCTCGGGGAGCGAGCGTTTGCCAGAATTCGCTGTAACTTTAAATACCTCCATTCGTCTCAATTTCAGTTCGATTCGTTTAGGGTAGGGGGGGAGGGGGGTTGGCCTATTATCGCTCCGGTTGCCAATGGACTAAAAAGACGGAAGACAATTAAGGCAGTGAATCAAGGAACACGTGCTCTCTCGTCCCGGTGCGCACACAACGATCGGGCCGAATTTAATTTCCCGAAGCGAGCCCGCGAGCCAACAAATATGATATCGATTACCGCGATTGCCCTAGAAAATTTAGGTGCACGTCGTCCGCGAATGTAAATCCCGAGGCCGGGGTCGGCTTCGATATTAGCTTACCCGACCGGGAAAAATGTTGTCGAACCGGACGATTAATCACCGATCTGTCGGATTATTTAAATTGCAAATAATGCGGCATGCAACGGCGGTATCTTCGGGGAAGAACGGATCGTCCCCAAAGCGCCGGTTTAATGTGAAACACAGCCGCGATATAAATTACGCAGAACGAAACCTGTGCAAAAAGGAACGAGAGGGAGAGAGAGATACGATACGGCCGGACAGAAGAAAACGCCGTGCGGTTTTTTCGATAATTCTTGATTGTATCGCAGGAAAAAGATAGCCGACGCCCTGGACCGCAGCCAGCCTTCTCGAAATACGAATAATTTGAAGCGCCACTCGAGAACTACGCCAATAGTCCCTGTTCCCCATTATCGTTACCGTTGCACTTCTTCCGCTTCGTTCTGAAATCTACGAGCCTCGGGTTACCTAATATCGGGCTTGATCGATAGACTCGGCAAATGGGACGTCTTTTCCACGATCTTGTCGGGTCGTAAGATATATTGGATTTCTGTGTCTCTTTAGTGAGTGAAAGCTCGAGTAACCCGAGGATTTTCGGCGCACAGTTCGCCTGATCATCTCTTTCGAACTGGAATTCTGGTTAATTTAATTCGTGGTTAGGAAGCGTTACTTTATGATTCGGAACCCTGGATCCCCTTCGGCTATTTCTGTTCACTAAATCCTTTTCATCCTTTTCCTAGATCCCATCTCCTCCTCCCGCGCCTTCTCTATCCTATACAAATTCTATTAAACGTGTTTATCTATTTTGCGAACATTTCGATGCGCCATATAAATGTATAAAAATCCGCGGTCGAAATATCAGATATAGCAGAATCCGAAGAGATAGAAAATGCAGATAGACGGAGAAAGAATCTATTCCGGTGTCGCGTCGCTTCGTGAAAATCGTAGACGTCAGAACGCGCTCTGAATATCCGTCGTGATTGAATTTCCGGTGGCGAGTCGGCTCGAAAGGAATCAATCTCAAGCGGTGCTCGAGTGGTCAACGAACGTGGCGACCACAACGGCGCCGGTTTGTATCCCAGGAAATAATTCGTATTTACATGAATATGTACCGTCGGACGTGACGGAGGCATTAGACCATCAAATCGAATTACCAGCGCGAATCGCTAACCGCATCAAGTCACTGTCGGCCACCTTGCACACCCTTGCACTGTGTCTGACTAACTCCATCCAGCGGCGACCACGGATGAGGGATAACCTGGTTCAACCCTTTTGTCTGTTATGGCGCTTTCCCCCTCTCTTGACTATGGCCCGCGATTGGTCGACGTCGATTGACTAAACTTCCACTTTGTCAGCGTCTCTATCGGGCCTCGCATCTGATTAAGCGTGTAAATAAATAACGCGAAATCGGCCCGGACACTACGAACCCTCCTCGCGGGCGCAAAACCACCCCAGACCGACGAGAGAATTCGTTTTCAACTCCATTGTCAAGACTGAAGGGAACCCGTTACACCTTGACAGTGCCAATTTGCATCTTCCCAGCTGCCGGTGAAACGACTCGCAACAGATGGGATTAGTTTGACGCATTAACTACAGTGACACCAATTTTATTGCCCGCATTAAGAATTCAGAGATGCTCGCCGCGACTTGGGGATTCGTCAAGGTCTATTGTCTTGTTTACCACCCTTTTCTTCCTATGAGGATTGACAATGAAGACTGGATTTTTTTTCTTTTCAATTTCTTCCTCTTAATAAAGTTTGAATGAAAAAAGGACTCCCTCTTAGATTTCTTTTTAAAAATAAGGGAATGATTAAACTGATTTAACAATTTCGAAAAGAACTCCCTATGATTACCAATGATCCTGGAACGAGGAACCATAAATCACTCCAACCAATCTGGTACTAGAAGAGTTTAAAAACGCGCAGACCTAGCTGTGTCCACACTGGCGCGTTTAAATGAATATCCCGCGATAATTGTATCGTAGTCAGGTTCACCGGGTACGGAAGAAAATTGATTTCGATTTGATTCGTTATAAACGGTAATCAATCACAAGTCGTGATATAATTTGAACCCCAGTCAATGATGTCGCGTAGGCTGACGTTGGTCGGACAATCGATCGGATTCGCATGCGGGCGACGTCGTCTACTGTTCTGCTTTCATCATACATCCGAGGATGCTTCAGCGAGCATCAAATATACGCAGGAAACTAAATAAAAGATTGACGGACAAGTAATTACCATCCGCGGCGCTGCCATGTTAGCGTTAATATTTCCGTGCAGCGATTTCACGTCGACCATTTTCAATTTTCCTCTTTCTATTGAACACGATCGCGCCAAACTAAAACATTGCACTGCGAAAAGAATTTAAATTCTTTGGTTTGGTGCATTTCTCGTCTGCAATTCTTTATAAATAAATATGCCAATAAAATATGCAGATTGAATATGAAGAAGCTATTAACTCTTTGCACTCGAAGCTATTTCAACTCGAAAATTAAACGTTTCGTTCGATTTAGAATATTTCCATTCCCCATGATTTGAAAAATTTTATGTGTATAAAATTGGTATAAATATCTCATACAGTACCTAAATGTTTAGTAATTGACTAGATTCCGACATATTTAATAATCTAAACAATATTTTGAATAATGGCACAGCAATTTTTAATGGCGCCTCAGAGTCGCCATTCAAGTGCTAAGGGTTAAGTTTTGGTTAGACAATTTATGATATCACCACTATTAAACTATTTTCATATAGTCGTGATATTTACAGAATTATGAAATGCAAGAATAATGTATGTAGATATTAATGGATATAAATGGTTCTTTCATTTGAATATGTAAAGTTATTTCTTTAGGTACAAAATTTGTGTACACCTTGTACATATTTTATATTGACTGTATTCGGTCACTAAAATGTTTCAAACAAAATGCACATGGAACTATGACGAAAGAAAAGAAAGAATAGATCAGTGGCATACTGAACGGTGCTGTACAAGTGCGATTCATTGATGGAATGGATAAAGCATGTATCGCATACGGGATAGGGCTTGCACACTTCCGTCGAGCGTTTCCATAAATTGTCGAACGACGGGTTCCATCGGATGAATAATTTATCCGGACGTTAATTCGCAGTAAGCACGTCCGCGTCCGCGTCGAAGGAAACGAAACGAACGTCATTCGCAATAAGCCGGAGTGGGCGGGGTGTTGGGGGGAGAAGCGGAGCGTGAGAATAACTCATCGCGGATTCGCGGGGAGACGTTTTTCTCGTTCCTCGGCCGACGAGGGCGATATCGACTCTGTAATTGAGCGTTACAGGTGTTCCCAACAGTGGAACAATGCCGGCAGATTGTTCAATAACTGCAACGAATGTACATTTCGACGGTAAAGTTGTCCAAGATAGGGGACGTACGCGGCTGTCGCTGACAGGAACGCATTGCGCGTTTCACCGTCCGGTTTAATTAAGCAATTATTACCGCTTATTACGGAAAATATCGGAGCCTGCGTTCCGCGGCTCGCAATCCTGCTCTTCTCTCTCTCTCTCTTTCTCTCTCTCTCTCTGCCATGCTCTCCTGTAATTTTCAATGTTAGCCCCATCTCTAATGCAGACGTAATCATAATCGCGCTGGGAATTTTGTTGACAAGATTCGGTTTACATTGCGGTGACTGTTTTCGCGGAAATCCGGATTGTATACGGTGGACGTGTGCCGAGTTATTCGAAGAATGGCAGCGATGCTGTATGAAATTTAATACAATACTTTAGCACGTCTACTGCCAGCGATTATTTCGTAATTTTTGGAAGTGAAACTTTTGATATCACAATTATTGAGAATTCTCTCAATAGGCTTCGTGTAAATCCTATATTGGTAAATCCCAAAATTTTTTTGAAACTTTTGAAAATATAGTCAACGCCCCTTTCCAACAGCCGTGTTTTGCACGGACAGTGATCGTACCCGGACACTATTTTTTATTTATGACTGCGTCGAACATAGAGAAGGACAGAAGAGCAGTGGAATGGGTAGGCACTGAACAGTGATCGTGCCCACGAACGCGGACAGTAAAGGAGCGTTTACTGTACTACCTTCGCTCCTAGACGCTACATTTAAGGTGGTATCGACTAAGAAAAGCCTAATGTCCGGCGATCGACGCTCGTCGCGACGTTTCACGCTCGAACGTGTTGCGTCTCGGTCTCAATTATCGCGGCGGTCGAATTTTAATGAAAAACGAAACGAGCCTGGGCGTTAATGAGCAAAGTTTTCGAGCCGTCAACGCGGCGAGCGAGTTTGAACGGTCTAATTACCGGGCGGCCGATTCTTCGCGATCTGGGCCACGCTCTCGTTACATCGTCGTTATCGTTTAACGTGACAGCGCACGCCGTGTCATTCAACATCATTTATATTATCTCTCTCTCGCTCTCATTCTCTTTCTCATCCGCCTGGTTCATCTTCTTTTTTCTCTCTCTCTTATTCGTCACTCTTTCTCTTCCCTTTCATCGTAGTAGCCGCCGCCGCCGCGCCGTTCACATGTTTGTCTGGTTTTGTTTGCTCCACCTGCACACACTTCTTGCTCGGCACCCCGTCACGAATGCTGGCATAACGTAATAGCACGTTCCAATTTTCGCACACATATAACCCGCCCCACCCCCACCCCACCCCTTGCACTAATGCACTTTTCTCTCTTTGCACATCCCACGACGCACAGGTCTGCCCAGGCCTATTTACTTCACAGGTATGTAAATCGTAGACCGTCTGTCTATGCTCGCTCTCTACGTAGCTGTTGTGTGTTTTCGGCAGCCGTATACTTAACGGGACACGATGTGTTTGTCACGATTCGGTGGACTGTTAGTACGCGTTATGTTACACACACATACACACTGACAACACGCGTCGCATTGTCTTCACGAACAACCGACTCGCTCACTGCTACACTGCAACTCGGACGCAGCTTGTAGACGTTACAGCACAAAGCTCGATTATTACATCTGTGAACCGTGTTGCTTCAATTTTGGACTGGTAAGAGTTAGGTGCTTCCCTGTTCCATTAGAAACCGGCCCAGAAGAATTTGTGCTATCACAAATTATCACTCAACCAGAGGCCTAAGTAAACGTGTCAAATAAATGAAAGAATGTAACAAAAATTATTCGCAGTCTCACATTAGCCCACAAAAGATTAAAATGTAATGTTTCGACGAAACATTCGGTTTTGTCAATGTTTCCAGCGCGTTAAATTTAATATTCGATTAAATATTTCACGGTATCAAACAGTAGAGTGTTTTTCCAAGAGAAGTAAGCATCCAAATGAACAGCGAAGGTGAATTTTTGGCCAACGAATACCGTGTGGTCTTCTTTAAAAACGCGTTACACCAGCAGCGTTATAGCGGGAACGGCAATTCTAAAAAAAATGTTCATTTCCGTGCGACGACGACGCGACGTTCCGGCCCTTAGGGCTCTGTGTTGCGGGCATTTCGCAGCCAAGTTGCTTATAAAGTTATTCAAACTTGTAAGGAACTCTTCCCGGCGAATAATTAAAGTTACCTAAATATAAAGGGCACAAAAGAAAAGGCTGCCAGGCATGCTCCGAGCAGCACAAATAGCCGAGGCCTGTGGAAAGCAGTTCTACATCTACCTACGCAACCACCAAAGAGAAAACAAACACTCTGAACGCGATCGTTTAGTCGGATTCGCCGGGAAAAGTGTTGGACACTTTGAAGTATCAAAATCTGACGGAGTAAAATGCAAACGGTATGTGAAACGCACGGGTTCCTCGCAATTTTGCGTCGCCGGAAAACACTTTGCACTGCGGATCAAAGAACGTGGCCTTAAATCGCGTATCCGTGATAATTAAACTGCAGATCTCGGTGCAAAAGATTTTTTGCGAGCTCTAGACCTGAACAGGCTTCGTACTTTGTCAATAATTTAAATCTGTTACGGTTCAAGTACGAACAATAATGAATTCACTTTTGTCGCTCAAGTTCGTCGGTATAAAAGCACAAAAGTTTGTTCAATTTAATACGCTGTTTACCGAAATTTGCTAATTTTTACGCTAATTGATCACAGTTGTGTATATTTTATTAGAATGTGAGATTAGAGAGTGAAAATAAATTTCCTTTGGCACAATTTACGAATTCGAAAGTTGAACAGACAATTTCCTTCTTTGTTCATAACTACATGGTAATATTAAAGAAGAAAAATATTGAGTACATTTCATTTCATATTTTAGAGTGTTTCGATTGAAGTGAATATGCGAGGACAAGATGGTTGGTTATTGTTGCTCGAGTAATTACAATGAGCCCGTGAGCAAGCGTCGCGGAAGATGCTGTTCGATGTGAAGTAATTAGATTAGTAATTCGCACTTGCCTGGCGCAATTTGTAGTTTATTAACGTAATCCATGTATCTTACGCGCAAGAACACGCGAGCTTGGTGAACAGAACAGAGACCGGGTGCTGTAATATGCGACGATGATGCGCGGGCCCGAATCGATAGTCTGTTAAACATATATATATAATTGGGGCAATGTGTAACCATTAGGGGTTGTTAATGTTACAGAGCACATTATTGTAAATCAAGGTTAACTGCGATACGGTGGTTTATTACGCTTTCGCGAAGCCGTGTAACTTGGTTGCGGCTACTCCGATGCTAGATAATGGAATTTCGGTCTTCGGCCATCTGGATTAAAATCTATTAACTTAACGGTTACTGTTTGTCAAAGGAGTGCGGGCAACAACCGTGAACCGACTAAACCGTTGAGGACGCTGGTCATTCGGCAGTTCATGGCAACTTCGAATTGCTAAGAATTTACAGGTCACTTAACATTTAAAGCGTGATGTCTCCATTGTTTCTCGCGATACGATAAAATGGTTGAGAAAAATAAATGTTTACTTTAAACAGGGAAATTATCGAGAAGCTATTTTTCTCATATCATTTATATTGTATTCTACTCACCACACACGCAAACATACCAGAGCAATTAAAACTGCATTACGCAATGTAGCAACGCAGATAATCGTGCACACACAGCAATCAAAGTAAAAAATGTTTAAAACACGCAGGCATAATAATCAAGCAATTTATTTTCGAGAGGGCACAAAGGATCAGGTGGAAAAATTAATCAACAATTTATCACCGTAGAGAGGGAATCACGGCTCGATCTACGACACCAAACTCAAACACCATACAAGCACACGCACGCACGCAACTACACACGCGAGGAACACACTGGCATTAGCATTTTGCGTGGCGCAGCTATCGCGCCGCTTTTGATGTGCACTTTTGGATAATGAGATCGGCATTATAATAATGCGGTTCGTACAGCGAGCATAAGGCCTCCCTGCCGTTCCCCAATCTACTATTTCTCCCTCCGATTTCCTCGTTTATTTTAATATCTTTTTATTACCTGAAAAATCACCAACTTGACTTGCTTATCTTTATAAGTTATGTTAGACGAATCAATTGTATCAGGGTGGTCCACCTAAATGTGGCTACCTAAATATCTTCTTTATTTGTGAAAACATAACAAATGTTTTTAATGAAATGTATTAATGTAATGATATCACAAGGTAAATGGTTATCGAGTTTTCAAGGTCATAGATATATTTTTCCTTGTAAATGTATATTTTTTTCCTTGCATATCCTAGTTGACATTAAAACGCATTCAGAGATATTAATAACATGACTTTGAAGTGAACTCTAAAAATATTTGTCATGTCATCAAAAATAAAGGAGATATTTAGGTGGCTACATATTTAGGTGGACCACCCTGTATATAAATACATGAATACGTATATACAAGTTCATCTCAAGGATTGTCGACGTGAACATTGTAGGTGAAATGATGGTTGATGATGACATTGTCGGTGATTTAAAGGTAACCTTTTTTTGCTCTAGGGTGAATCAATGGCAAAATAGATCCTCCCCGTGCCCGCATCGCATGAAACGTAATTAGGAGATGGTTAGTTATTGATGCCGCTTAATTGCTCACATTTCCAGTGGGCGGTAATTGGTATTACGCGGACGCCGCCGCGAATAAGGGGACGTGAATCAGAGGGAACGGACTTTAATATAATTGTTCCGATACATAAATCATTCGGCCGTGAAATAAACGTTATTTGTCACGCGTCCGCGTCGCGGTATCGCGCCTGTTATACCCTGCGAAAACGTCACTCACGCTGACGTACGGCAATTCGCGTCCAGCCTTCGTGAAATACGTGCTTCTTTCTCGCCTCGAACTTTTAAAATTGGTTGCTCGTGTGATCCAAACGGTGAACAGTGTTTATTGTGGCTGTGTTTCAGTTGGGAGATGTGCACTGTTTTCTAGATGCACGTATAGAGGATTTATACTCGAACGTTGTGCACTGTTCGGGTAAGATTCAATTGACTGGTAGAAAATAAAAATTTTTCGGTGAAACGTTTCAGTATCATTATCGCATCATTAAGGTTGGAACATCAGCTACGGAATTGTTTCACCAGAAATTGTTTTTCCAGTTAGATGTTTCTGTTTGTTCAGCCTTCTTCAGAGAATATTAATGTGCAAGTTACCGGAGCAGTGCACAGGAACAAAAACAATTTGATTACTGTAGAGAGATACTAAATTCATAAACTTTTTGCAGACGCGGGTAGAGACTCTCCTCCGGAACCAGCGCCACCGGAAGTGCCACCGCGTGGCCCATCTCTTCACGCAACTCACACACTGCGCACACAGCAAAATCGTAATGGCTGCCCACCGAACGCCACAGGGAACTATGCCGTGCCAACAGAACAGATGCAGTCGGAGAAATATTCTGGTAAGTCATTATTTTCCAAGATCCATAGTTACGTGACCAATGCACTGAACAGTACTCTATAAAACGTGCATCCGAAATTACAACGCTAAAAACTAAGGAGGTTATAGAAGTGAAGTTAGAGAAGGTTATAGAGACTATAGAAGGTTATAAATCTTGTACTTTACAATTACTGTGGTTGTAAAGATGCATTTATGGAAAACCACTGAATAAATTTATACAGGCGTACATTATATTGTGGTACAGAGAACAGCTTTTATAAACAAGATTAAAATGCTGCAGGGAAAACGCTTGATTAATGCATTGGCTGGCCAGCCAATATTCATAAACATGTTGCAAACTTGAATTTATTTAACACTAAATTTTCCGGACCTGTTAAATGGACTGGTCACAAATGCGTTATTTTATAATTACTGGAATAATAGCGGCGCTTCGTTGGAAATCACCGAGTACATTTATTAACATATATCCATGTTTATTTACGATAGCTTGTGCAAGCATAGTGAAATACAACATTTCCATTGTAAAACAGTAGTACAAATCAATTAAATTGTTGCTACGTATGTAATTATATCCTTAATAAAATAGAAAACTCTGCAAATTAAAATATAAGGCTCGTATTACGAGCAGCCTTCGAAAGTTAATTGGTTCCAAAAATACTAAAATATTAAAAAATCTAAAAGATAATTCTGCTTAAAATTATTAAAAAGCATCATATTATGCGAAGGATGAACAAAAAAAATTTCATGATGAACGTTTTTAAGGGTTTGCAATTTTTGCACGAACAAAATTCCGAATCACCGAGCGGAAACGACACCGCGGCCATTCGCGAAAGATTTAGCACGCATCTCGATGAACAACAGCCCTTCCGACGTATCCGCGTGTGACGATCGCTGACGCATCGGATTGGACTTCGAGGCGATTAATCGGAATTAATTAGCGAACGGCTGACGAAGTCCACGCGTCGCCAGCGTCCCTCATTATTTCCGCAGCCCCCCTCGCTTTATTGAATCCTCGAAGATACATTACCAATGCGGCCCGCCAGTTATGAAACTTCGAGAAAGATAAAATCTTGGCCGGGCTTCCTGCGAGAGGAAGTCGCTGAATCCCAGTGGCGTTGGGAAGCTGCACAGAGAACGGAAGAATTGATTAAAACCTGATTACTGTTTAATTCGGTATCCGTGAGACGGTACGTCTTTGAGTGCCAGATGATGCGCTGGAAAATGGGTCAAGGATATTTAAATTTCAAGAAATCTTTTTCTCGGTAGAAACTCCACCGAAGAAAGAAAATGAAAAATGTTATTATAGAATATGATGAATTTTCCTATTTTTTAAAATGATTTGCAGATGTTCATTCCTCGTATGGAGGATCACATCGTCCAACATTAATCGGTAAATTCGAATTTTTCCGAAGATATCGAATTATTATAAGCTTAATGACTATCCAGCGGCGAAACCCGGCGATCCTCTTCATCATCCAATCTATTAGAAGCTCTATCAGTCCAGCACGCTTCGAGCGGACCGGGTATCCGGTGGAAAATCTATTGGAGAGTGCCGGGCAGGACGGCGCTAGATAATGCGGTCCAGTTTTCCAACGGCGAGTGTTTAATTTTGCCGCATACTCGGTCCCCTCGGGTTATGTAGATGCGATAGAGGGAGAGAGCTCACGCGAGCGTTGGAAATCTGTTTAAACTAATGGCAAGTAGACCGGGGATTTTGCATTAACGCCCCGGTTAATTCATTGTAAATATACTCGGTGTGTATTCGTTTCTCTATATTTCTATGTACATACCATTAGTATATTGCCCGGCGACTAAACATCGTTTGTACCCGCTCGTAACAGCGCTCGCGAGCACGAGTGTTCCGAGCGTTCGCGGGACGAGCATGAGCTGTCTGTCAGGCGAGCGTGTATTCTGTGTTATACGCGCGATTTACATACTGCCGCGTTCGATTCACGTTTGCCGATGCTATAAACACTTCTACGATAATAGGGACGCGGTATTAACAAGCGCGGTTATCGGCGGTCATTAATCATACCCGCTGCCTGGAGACGATATTTTCGAGTGTTCAACCGTGTTACAACGGGTTTTGCCGGATACCGAACCACGACGAACCGATCCAAACACTGATAGAGTCCGAGTTTGACGCCTGTCCTGGATCATAGCTCCGGCAATCACGAATTTCCCGTTCACTATCGGCCGTTGGCGAAGGACCACCATTGCACGACTTCGATTTTAACCTTGTGAGACGGCGATGCGCAATAGCTACGAAAAGATTCGAAATTTGAATACGTAAAATTTTCTCTACAATACCGAATCTTGCCTGATCACTAGACTGCGGATTTTTATGCATTTATGGATTTTAAACAGTTTCAAAAACTGCTGGAATATAAAATTCCACAGAATGTAACACGATTATTATTTATTTCAGATCTCTAAAGGTTACTACGACTGATAATAAGATTTTAAATGTCCCCACTTTCTTAAAATTTGTCTACAAAAATTACAGTGCAAAAGAATTTTTAGCTCCATATCATTCACATTTTCTGTAATTAATTCTTAAAGATGGCCTACGACCTATCAGAATGATGCTTTGCAGAAGTAGGTACGATTACCACGAACAGTATTGTAAACATAACATTGGAAAAAACGTTTCAGAAGATCACGATCGACGCCGATGCTCGGGGAACATATTACAAAGCTCGGTGGATCCTCTTTTTTTCTAACTGTACAGGGCCGCGGTGTTTTATTCAATGCGATTACTTCCGGTCGCTCTGCGAAGCAACACGAAACGATTCGGTGGCTCTGTATTTTCCTAGGATCACCCGAATTTTACGGGCACCCGTTCCGCTTGCTCTGAACCGCCGCTGCCCGCGGCTCGCATGGTTCGCTATGTTTACACGCGAATTTATAGTAATGTATTCTCGATAAGCCGTGTCGCTTTAACGGACCGCGAAGCTTCATTGAATTCGGCCGTTCGCTTCACCGTGAAAAATCAATGGCTTCTTTGCCGACTTTGCAGCGGTTCCTCATGTCCGCTAATTAAGAAAAGAAGCACTGCTTTCGCAGTCTTTTCGCGACGCAACGGTCCGGTCCACGCACTTTTGACGGTCCAGGTAGTGATGGGTTCGAACTGTCCTCGAAACAAAAATATTTTACGTATTAATTAAGCGTACCTCCTTTATGGAATATTGAAATAACTCGGCAGAAGACAATCATTGAATTTCTAAATATTATGCTGTGTTCATTGCGACTTCTAGAACAACCCTATGAAATAGGTCTCCCTTGCTGAAGAATCCCCGACGATTTTGGAATTCCCACAAAGCAGCAACGCGATAGGCTCGGAGACTAGCGCGAATTTCAATCAACTCCTCTCGCGGTAATCCCGCGCAGGGCGATCGTAATCGTTAATCGCGAGGCGGCACGCGAATTGAAAACTGGCCATTATCCAGTCGCGTTAAGTTCGTCGATAAAGCGTCAACAGCCCTGACGCGCCGTAATGGCGACGGTCGAAAAATCGCGGGACGCGTCGTGTTTTTCGCGATAATACCGTTGCAATACGAGGCTCGGTAACTAACAGACCGGGGCCAAAGGGGTGCATGGTCACTGTACCGTGTGTGGGAGGGTGTGTGTGTCGGTGTATATACGAGTGACAATTCTTGCGTGGACAATAAAGCAACCCCCATCGGTAGCCGGCCCTCGGAACCGATGCTTGCCACTTGTCCGCGCAGCCACCCCATTCGCGAACCACCCCCGCACACAAACCTCCCTCCCTATTTCTCTCTCACCCTCTCACTGTCGCGTTTCCGACCCGTAATCAGGTTCGGCCGGTGTATATCAAATTATACGCATGGGGTAATTTTCACTGTTTTTTACGGCCGCGTCCCGACAACAGCGAAAATAACAACGTCGAAATCCTTCTCGCGCGCCGCCCGATGTCAACGGCCGCTTTCTGACGGCGCAAAATCGTCCGCGCACTCGCGATACAGCCCATTTTTACCGGTCCCGTTTAAACGGCCTTTATTGCGCGATCAACGCAACAACCCGTGCGACCCGCTCATATTTAACTCTGACAGCCGAAACGCCCGCGATTTCAGAGAATCGCCACAATGCACTTTTTGAACGCGGCTCTCCCTGGCCCGGCTGCTTTTATGAGCCTCGATTTCAACCCTTCGATACTGAGTTCCTGTATATTCATCAGGATTAATATTTAAGAAATGTCGTAACATAAAATACTGGATTATGTATCCAGTGACTGTAAACCCGAGAACAGAACGAAAGTCCAAGGCATCTTTATTCCACTTTGCTAATTAATAATAACGAAATGACACAGCTGAACGTATCGCGAGATAGGGGTCGAAAATCGAAAGCAAAAGCGCATCGTCATCGACCACCCGTAGTTCTTGCTCGCGTTAACTTCTAATCAATGTATAACACTCTGTGCGATTAACGTTGCGGTTATCGTGGATGCATTTTCCAACGAAATGAACGCACGTGCAAGAAGGGTATAAACGATGTTTGTGTAATACAACAAAATCTTTGAGTTAACATTCTGAAGCGTTACGTTGTCGTAGAATTGATCAGTTTGCTTCTTCAGTTCCTCAAACAGTTCATTCCTCAATTAATTCAAAGAGTAACCCATGGCAGATCTCAGAACAACTTAATAAATTGATTATTGAGCTGAATTTACGAAGGATGCAGTTTTCGACGAATGAAGATCGTTGTTAGTGGACTTCAAAGATTGATAGTGAAACGAACAACAGCAACATCGGATAAACTCGTTCGTCATTCGAACGACCAAAACCAGGAGGTGTAAAGACTCTCATAGTTCATGACGGTGGATCTTACGGCAGTCCTAAAACAACTATGGAGCAACGTTGCAGCGCCACAGCAGCGCTCGAAACTCATCGATCGATGTTCCTCAAACGTCGAAACAAGTGCACGGTGACTGTCGCCAACAACTCCCGGCGGTTTTTCGTGTTATTGATCGTCGTCGCCGCTCGGTTACGATAAGTATCGCGGTATCGTCTCGTCGGGAACTTGGATCGCGGGAGCAATTCGCGCCGGCCAACCAAGAAAACCAGGGCCCTCGGTATTCTCCGGCTCTGTGTGTTGCGGGGGTTGCTCGTGAAGCAAATTACCCCGTGGCCTATACTCGCGTTCCGCGGAACGAAATTCACCGCACCCCCGAGAGCCCCTACGGAGAAACGGATATTATTATCTGGGGTACTTAAGCTTTACGTATTTTTGCATAACTGGAAATTAGAAATAATTATTGTTGCACCGTGGGGAACGTCGCCGGGCGATGCTCCGAACCCCCTCGCACCTTCGCCAGGATTTATTCCGGAAACAGCAACGCGCTACACGGAATTACCGAGTTTTTGCTGCGGCCATTTTGACCCTCTTTTTCTTCTCCACTATTGCGTCTTTTTAAATTTTAAGCATCAGAAACTTCAGACTTCAGTGTGCCCCACAGTGGAGGGGATATTCGTTTCTCGTAGATCCTGCGGTTTCCATTTTCTTAAATCAAGGCTTTACTGTACGCATTCAGCGCGCATATTTCAGATGCTTATAATTCCCTGTTGGTACTTCTTTTTCGTCGTATTTTTGCGATCACTCGCAAGTTATAGGGGAACCAAGGTATCACGAACTGGAAAGTATGAGAAGGGATGAAAGTATATCCCGTAACGGAGACCAGCAATAAGAGAGTTATGATCTGTACGGAATTACGCGGGGAATAATCTCCGCGGAAGAACAGGATAGGGATTTACGCAAACTGTTAATTCGAACTATTGCAAAGAAAAAGAAGCCGGGCTCGGTCTAAGTTCGTAATTACTGGCTGGAGGACCTTGAGGAGAAGTTGAGCGTCTGCGGGGACGCCAAAGAGAGAGACGAAGAGACGGCATCTTGATAAACTTTAGAACCACTTGAACTTAACGTTGAAGTTACAAGGCGTCATTAAGTGACTGTACGTTATTCATATCGATGCGGATGAATCTGCGATGCGAGCGGTTAAATGCGAACATCCAACGACAATCGTTGCTTAAAAACTTGTATGTTAGATAATCAGAACTGTTTCACGGGAATTATTGTTAATACAGCAGTTTCTGTACGGTGTTGTTTCTGTAATGTAACCTATGTAAGCTATGTTATTAGCACAGATATTTAGGTTAGCATTAAAATAACAGAAGCTCGTTCGCCTGGATAGCAGTTAGATTATATTCATTTATGTTAGACGCAGTCAGAAACTTGTTAGAAAGCAAGTTTCTTAGATAGTACGACTATGTTTATTGCGGCCGTATATTGTCTACATATTTCAATCTGTGTTACTGAGATCCTGATCAAAGTTTGTATCGTAATTTCCGTACAGTCTCGAGTATTATGCTAGGGGAAACATCTTTTATTGTATTGTTCACGATCGTATAGAACCATACAATTTGATATAATATAATAAGACGTAAGCGACTGTTCGAAACAGTAAGTGAGAACACATTTATCAAAAAGATCGCGGTCGCCACTTCTTCAATTTCCGATTGCGGGCGAGTCGAATGAATTAGATTGCTATCCGATTATCCTTGACGGGCAATCGAACAAGGGGGTCTGCTCGGTATCACTTAATACAATATACACGAGTACGTCTCGTGAGCCCCCAAGATCCTTTTGCCTTCCCCGCGAGTATAAATATCATCAGATCCAGCAACCAACAAAGTTATTAGCTTCCGCGAGTAGCACACCATCCCCGCACTACATTATTTCAGCCGGTCTTCTGCGAGCTTCCCATCCCCGCAGTCGGCGCTCCGCGTTTCAAAGGGCACCCGTAATCGTTTCGAGTTCCGACATCCCGTTGAGAGAAACGGCAAGATGAAAAGAGAAAGAAGAGAGAGAGAGGGAAACGGAGGAAAAGAGAGGTCTGAAGAGAAATAGAAACGGGAAGGGCGAAAGAGGAGCTTGTAGAGAAAGAGAAGTGGCGAAAGGAAGAGAGAAGCTGATAGAGAGATAAAAACATAGGAAGAGGAAAAGAGAAGCATATAGGGAGGTTGGGAAAAAGTAAGAGGAAAAGAGCATCTTATAGAGAAATAGGAAGAGAAGGCGGGAGGAGTAGAGGAACCTGGAGATAAAGGGAAACAGCAAGGCGAAGATGAAACCCTGGAGAAAACGAGAAACAGCTAGAGAAATAGAGAACCCTGTGGGGAAAGAGGAATAGAAAGAGGAATAGCGAATCCTGCAGAGGAAGAGAAACACAGGAAGATGGAAAGAGAAGCCTGGGGAAAAAGAGAAACAGGAAGAAGATGAGAGGAGCCAGTATAGAAAGAGAAATAGAGAGAATGAGAGAGGGAGATGGGGAATTTCTCTGTGCGTGAGTGCCTCGGTGTCCCGGCAAGGATGAATTCGATCCGGCAGCAGAGCCGAGTTGTTTACCCAGGCAGGGTGGAAAGCCGACGAATGTTTGCCTTCTTCTAGCCCTGGACGGAAGTTCCCTCCTAATGCCTGGCCGCCGGCAACAAAGTGGACAGAAATTTGATTAATATAATCCCGGCGACGTAGCTGCCAGCTACGTGGACGTTCAACCTACCATCCCTCGGTCCCCTCCCCCTTCTCTAGCTAGCCTGGGCCTCGAGACTTTCAGCAATGTTGTTGCCGAGGAAGTTACGGAATCGGATGCCACGCGGAATTTTTTTTAAAAAATTCACGGCGGCGACTTAGCGGTCTTGATGGATTTAAAATACTTGGAAGTTTACGGGAGTCTTGAGAGAGGCTCCGGAAGTTTCGTAAAGGGTGGAGATGCCTGCTAAGAAATAGCGGAGAGCATCGAGTTGATTTTACGGTTACCGAAATCTTGTAATTACTCTCCGGAGAAACAAGTTTCGGGAATTTTTATCTGTCTCGGGTATTTCCGTTTCTGATTACAGAATTTATATCTCTGTATTTTTGTTCGGTGAATGTCGTGCGGGGAGATGTGGATTTTTTAACTTGGAATTTTGCGCCTCTTAAGAAGTTATGCGAAGTTCATTTAATCCTGTCTTCGGGAGACTTTGGGTTTTGGTGGAAATAAGGGAGAGTATCGGGAAAGTGGAATCTTGTCAAAGTTATTTTTACGGTAACTGAAATTTGGTAATTACTCTGGCGAGTTTACGCCAGAGGAAGGAAGTTCGTGGATTTATATTCTTACAGAGGAATTGAAAGGAATTTGTGTTAAGTAAAATTTACGAAATATTTGGATCATTTCTGAAAATCAAAATGATTCACACTGTAATCGAAGAGAATAAAAGGCAGAAAGAGATGCATTCTCTTCTATATTAATTACTGGTTCGCTAATTACTATTTATTAGGGACGCGCACGCACGCCGTGCGACGCTACTTTCATCGTTAACGGGCCGACGCGACGTCGCGTCGGGGCGCAACAGCGCCCGTACGTGTCTCGAACTTGCCTTGTTTCGTTTACCGATTAAACCCGGTGTTAGAAGTTTTCTAAGGTTAACTTAAAGCGGCCTGGCTAACTATAATCTTCAAGTTTTATCGCCTACACTTTGATAATATAGTGCTGAATATTAAATTAATTTTTTCTCTCGATCGATATTTCCATGCCTTGCTCTTCTTTGCTTCTAAAACGTCGAAGAAATAGGTTTTACAGCTTCAAGTATATTTGTATTGCCTGAAATTCATTAAGGTAAGATCGTTATTTTTAATTACTCCGTGCACAGAATGCAATAAAACTTGCTCCAGAGATGCAACCGCATCTGATTGGAGCAATCCCATATTTAGTTTCAAATTATCCGGAATCACACCGCAAGTATTGTATCAAAAGATCAACCGAGATACATTAAGCTTCGATATCGAAATATACTGTGCCTGGATAATGGACTAAAATATCTTCGTTTAAAATAAAATGAGGGGATGCGGTTGCTGGAACTCGCTCGGGTAATCAACTCATAACACTAAATAACCGAGGCAATCAAAATTGTTGCAATTTCGAGCTCGCTCGGACTAAAATTGTATTGTTTGGAAAAGTACCCTTCGGGCTTAACCTGTGTGGATAGTCCTTTGCGACTGAAGGACTACAGTCTGAAACTCTGGGGGACTATAATTATACTTTAATTATGATACTTGATCTTCCTCGAGTATAATAAACTGGCAATCAATTTTTAGTTGTATTCTCTTCGAGTGTCTTAAAATGACAACCAACTTTTGTGCATATTTTTTGTCGCTTTTTTACTTTTGTGATTGGAACACTGTACTTTATATAGTATTGCATATATTAATCGGAATAATATCGATTGTAGTTCGTACATTCTTTTTATTGAGTTGCACGATTATGCTGATGTATGATCAATTTGTGAATCATTTTAAAAATTCTCGTTTTCACAGGTGGTCCTATAAAAATGTGAAGAAACGAAAAATTTGATTCTATAAACAGTAAACTGAAGGAACTGGTAATTTCTGCTAGTCCAGTATACAATGCTCAGTTTAATTGTGAAACGATGCATTAAATAAATTGCATTATTAAATCAGCTGTTTTTTGATAATCCTACTGCTTGCCATACAGGTATAACGTCACTGTTACAATTGGTTTGCGAACAACAGAGATCTGGCAATTTCGGTCCGGAGCTCGCAGCTAATCTTGAACCAGAATGGCATAGGATCCGGTGGAAAGTTCATTCCAATCATCTAAAGTACGAAGTGGCTGTGGACCCGTGTTTATTTGCTCGGCTGATATATCCATTCTCCGTCATAGCCGGGATCAAAGTGGCTCGGTGATCGTGATTTGTCGTTCGGTCGCGTTCGAGCGTTTTCACCGTGGTCGAGGGGGAAAAAACACGCGCGCGGGCAACGTTTGGCGTATCGATCCGCGAAAATGCGGCAAAAAAATACAATTCGGGTAGACTGCGAATTTTTTCCCGGAGATAGTGTGCGCGCGCGCTCTCGCCCACTCTGCACCATGGACTTTTCGCAAATATGTTGGCGAATTTCGCGCACGCTTCAAGCCACCGGGATTCCCAGGGATAATTTAATAAATGGATGAAGCTATTTTTACTACGAGCGTTGCTCCACGGTTTCTGTAAACGATGTGTTTTTTTTTCGTCGTCCAGCGAAAAAAAAGAGAGAGAAGGAGAGAATTAGAATTGTCGGGGAACAGATACGGAAAACACTAGATTCGGCGCGAGCTGTTTCATTAAGTTAATAGTTGCGCGGCGTTCGACTGGCTATTAACATTATGCAAATGTTTCTGATACCGCGAGAATTACGACGCCGATGCAAAAGGATTTTGATGAGCTCGTAATCGCTTATGACTGCAGCACCGAGGGTGATTAGCTAATTCTTAGTTCTCCGTTATAAATGCTCATGAACTCCTTGCCTTATCATTTAATTCCGAGATTAAATCCTCAGATTAAAGCATATTACCTTTCAGAATAGAAGATGTTAACACCAATAGATCAAGAACAAAATAGCCTCATCTCGCTCGGTCCCTGCACCCTCTATCTCCACAACCCCTTGGTTCGGGACGCAGACCGTTTAATCCACTCGGCGGCCCCGAAAAGACGTATATGTAGAGACGTCTAGCCGGCATATCGGCGCGTCGATGTTCCATCGGCGTCTGATATTCATATTTCAGGGTGGAATTGATATTCGGGAAAACAAGTGATCGGTATAAGAGAACTGCATTTCACGAGTAACCACCCAGGGGAGGCCTAACGGGGCTTTCCGACTCGCGTGATGCGTTGCCTCCTATAAATCGTCCTCGCTGGCTTCCACCAAGGGTTGGTTCTTTCTCCCTCTCTCTCTCTCTCGCTCGGTGAGAGGCTCTCTGCTCTAGGTCCCTCTGCTTTTTCACCCCCTCCCCACCAGTCAGGGCTCGGCCCGTTGTTTCTGTCGGTCGCGGGCAACCCTCCGCCGTTTCCTCATTGTGGTAGCAACCGGCATAACTCAAACTGTCCTCGTGGAAGCGAGCGAGGCCTGGATTTAGCGCGAGATCTTATCGCTGGGACAACAATAGCGCCACCGGCTGGCTCGCAGACCTGAAATAATTATCGTCCGCAACCGGCTCCGGATCGCGGCTTGAAATTTATAAGACGTCGTCGTCCCCGCGAAACTGGCCCTGCCGAGCCGTGTCGTCGACGTCGCGGCTTGTCCCGACTCCTCGGCTTCGCGTCGCGACGAACCGTGCCAGGTATCGCTTCGATTCCGTCGCCGGGCATAAAACATCCCAAGACGGCCGTGGGGAATGTTAACGCTTCGTGATTATCGCCGACCATCTCCGGCCAAAGAACCTTACCCACGCTCCGGCCATTCTTTTTTGGAATACCGACCGCGAATTTATGCTTGTCTTCGTACCAGCAGACTGCAGGATTCGTGGATTCGCTGGAAGTTCGGGGAACTGAGTCGTTACGTACTTGAAGGGTGTGGTTGTCGTAGCTGATAACACATTCTTCGATAGTCGAGGTTTTAGTTCATGGTTCCTTAGTAAATGTGTTATTGATAGGCTGCGGATTTCATGACAAAAATCAGGTTGTAATCTACAATAGCAAGATTAAATGAATTCCGAGTATCGATATACAGGGTGAATGTGGGAATTAGGACAAGTTACTGCTCTTTTTAAAGTAAAAATTGAAACCACCCGCCAGGTGCATCTACATAAAAAATGAGGTCATAACGTTCAGTTAGAACGTATTATGACATATGATTTTGTCTTCTATCATTTTTTTCTATTTTTACTTAGAAAAGAGCTGTAACTTGTCCCTGTTCTCAGAATCACCCTGTATTACTTTGGATCTGTATGTTGGAAAGTGTGGGCCCTTTTTTAAGGGCAGTGGGGAAATGCAATTACGCACAGCCCTCTCAGATAGAAGTCGGGGTGTAGTGTGGGGCTCGTCATCGTGCCATAATCATTAAAACCCCATCGTCCAAGGATTCTCCTGAACCCTACCTTCTCCCGCCGCGAGTGACCCGAGTTGAGAACAGTACGGGGCCTCTCTCTCCGCATTTCTCCCGTACTGCTTTTTAACACTAAACTTACCACCACCGGTCAAAATGACCGGTTCCACATCTTTTATTTTATACCTATTGAAATAATGACAATTATTTGATAAAAAATAATTGTATAGATATCTTCAATAGGAGCCGCATAAAGTCTAAATCAAATTAGTCTTGTCATTTTTATAAGGGAGCATGTTCCAGTTAGCTTTTGAGGCTCGGGAGGTTTAGTGTTAATGTTCTTGGCTAATCTGACAAGTGTGGGCTTGTCTTTTAGGTTATGCCGTAAGTGTCGTCAGACCGGGGAAATTGAGGAGAGTACAGTTACCCTCTCTCTGTCAGTACCGGATTAGTCACGCATTGCGACAAATGCACGACAGAAATGTAACGCGTCACGTGACCGGGTGGAAGGAATGGGGATACTCGCCACCGGAAAGTGGGAGAATAGCATTGTTGAAGGGGTAAGGTAAAGTGGGAGACAAGTCTTAATCCGTTTTGCGCTCGGACAATTTTATATTGTACGACCATTTTATGATAAACTTACAACAGGATCCACTAAAATTGTTAAAGAAAGCAGTTAGTGGCTCGTGTGTCTTGCACAAATAGTTTAGTTTGCACAAAGATCCGCAGTCTAGTTATCATGTTCTTCCTGGTTTGGAAATAAACTTTCACCGCACACTTCGTTCCCAGACGATCAAAGCGAATGATCTTCTTACCACTCTCTCCCGCCGCCAACAAGAAGAAGCAGCCCGCGCCTCTGTCGGAGTGTTAAAGCAAAGGCTCCCGAGAAGAGCAACGCGATGTTCACGTTCCGCGGTTACATCGGACACAGAATTAACGATAAAATCCACGGCCCCGAGACGGTTGTATGAATTCGCGGGCGAATAACGGAAACGTTCCCGGGGTAAGATTAAATTTAATTAGAGTAGAATGTGCAGAGTGCATTTCAGCAACAAAAAAAAGACAGTCGGGAGGGAGTGAGAGAGAGAGAGAGAGAGAGAAACTCGGCAGTGGTGGGCAACGAAAGAGAGAGAGAGAAAGAGAGAGAAAGAGAGAGAGAGGAAAAATGAACGGCGCGAGAAAGAGAGAAGTAGTAGTAGGCAAAAAGAGGCGGACGACGAAGAATTTCATTACATTTTCCAGCACGTGAAAATTAAAATTTTTTAATTGGCTTTATCATCTACGATTCCGGGCGCGGCCGGGAAGATGGTCTAATTAGATAATTATAATTAATGAAACGCGCGGACCGGACCGGGCCGCGTGTCGGGTCGACTACTCGCAGGTGAAAATGAAAATGAGAAAAAAAATGTAGGGAAGAGAGAGAAGGGAAGAGAAATATATATTGGGACGCGATTAACGGGGAAAGGGACGCGCGTTAAGCGGCCCGTTACGCGTAACGATTATCGAATTTACGCTCGGGATCGGCCAGCGAGAGCAGCTTCCGGCGGAGATATGGCCACCGGAAACCAGCCACTTTCGACTGAAAGCAATTTTCAGCTTAAAGGCTTCCCGCGGCTTTTATGGCGCCGATATATTTTTCCAATAATATCCGCGGCCCGATCCTCTCTCTGCCTACAGGACTGATATCCCACTGCCGGGCGCCGCGCCGGTTAGGTTGTCGCGCGTGGGCGGATGAGAATCGGCCCACCGACAGGATAGTTTACAATCGGAATCCAGCCAGCGAAGCAGACGCTTAAGTAGCTCCCATCTTGCCGACAAAAGTGAAATTCAATTTCCCCCGGCCACGGGACACCCCTTTTTCTAGCCCCGTAATACCGAGTTGCGAGCTGCGGGCGTCGCGCCGTTTAATCGCGACGAGTTATGGCGATTTGGGGTACCGTGATAAAGCTGTAATTAGAGAGTGTTGATTATCCAGGCGGATTTCTCGTTCCTTCATCTGTAAACTTTTTACGCTGTCGGGTTTTGAATTATGCCAGTTTTGGAGAACTGTGGTTCGATTTCTTATACACTTTTAACTATGATTAACTCTATGAACCCAGAAAACGTGAAACAAATTGCAACACAGGTTTCATTTCTCATAGACAAATATTTGATGTGTAGTTATCGATGAAACCGCCCTGTCGAGAAAAAAATCTGTTTTTTTTATAGATACCGTGTGTTTCGTTTTGAATATTGTTAGCTTAAAAATTGATGTATAGTCCGATGCCGTGTAAAATGTTCGTTAAATGTTGAGGGAATTTTCAATTATTTCTAGCCCCACTAGAATATTGATTAATTTTGTTACTTTGGAAAACGTATGTAGAGGTCGATGGCGTGTAAAATCGTTGTTAAATATCGAGGGAGTTTTCAATCATTTACAGCTCCACTAAAATATTGATAAATGTTGTTAGTTTAAAAATGTATGTGGAGTTAGATGAAAGGATTCTTTTAGCAACAACTTCTTTTAGCTACAGCAAAATATTCATTGACACTAAAATTGATGCGCGGATGGATATTTGATTGATAAAATATTTTTTGTTACACCAAAATATTGATGACTATCATCAATTGAGAAATGTATGTACAATTAGACGACGTGTAAAATGGCTGTCAAACATCGAGGTATTTTCCCGCAATTTTTCGGTCTCGCCAGAATGTTGATTAATATGCCGTAGGAATACCAGTGTCCGTGTTTGCATAGAATTCCGCGTCGTCTACCGTGATCGATATTCCGTAGAACAGATTTTCGTATAATCGGAATTCCAGATAAGCGGTGTTCCGATAATCGGGGTCCCCGCGCAATATATCATCCTTCGTAGAAGTAAGCGTCACTACGTAGAAACTTCGCCCTCGGCTTGGTTCAATTACTTTCTAGCTGGTATTATTTTCTTCCTGTTTGAAGAATAAACTTGCCCGACAGGATGATCCATCCTGGATCAAATTACGAAACCCTGAAACTGATTATGTTTAGTTTTCCGGGCAGTGTCGGAACGTGTACGCGCAACGCGGTCATTTTTCTAAACGAGTTTTCCGTTGGTCTGCTGATGAATTGCAAATTAACACGTTCGCTACTACGCGCACACACGTGATGGCCGCGATTTTATATCCGCCGTAAAGAAAATCGAATTAATTTTCTGCTGGTCGTCATTTAAAATTATGATCCACGCCGTGATGTTCGCGAAATTTATAACTTGTTTTTAACCAGATTTCTTTTTATATTGTTACTGGAAATATGTTGCATTTCATCGGAAAATGGTGACTTCTGTTTTCGTTGGTTCGATCATTGAAAACTGCAAAATTGTTCTGAAATATAATATTGAAAATGTCAATTTACATCTCCGCTAATTTTTTATTTTTTTTTTTATAAAATAAAGACCTGAAATTTACGATTTTTGTTCACATTCACAGTAACTGCACTTATGATTTTTTATGGATGAACCGTATAAAAATTTTCTGTATCATTGAAAAATTGATTTTTTCATACAGAAAATTTTTTTTAGTTCACAAGCTGAAGAATCCATAAATTAAGAGAACATAACATTAAAGTTTTTTATTTGTGACTTCACTATTGTTCCGTGATTTTTGAAACTCGCGGACAGTTTTCAATCAAATATTGTTAAAATATACTGTACAATCAGCGATATTCAAAAACTATGCCCGTATTTTCGCAGCCTCAGTCGTATTTAATGGGCGAGGGAAACTTCAGCGTGATGGGCGGGGGTGTATCGAAGCTGTCGTCGCCCGGAGAAGAAAACGCGAGACAACGGCGGGTTACCGGCAAGAAATTGTTTGTCATGCAATTAATTTGAGATTAGGGAGACGGGAGGAGCAGTGAACAAAGGCAAGAGCCGTTGGTGCGGGTATTTATCAGGGAGAAGCGGCCGCAAAAAGCGGAAGTACGAATAGAAGGAAAATGGCAGTTAGCTTGGAGGAGACCTCGAAAGGTTTCTGCACTAGGTTTCCTCCTGAAATGATTCTTCGGTGTTTAATTCTACAGCTAGACTCTGCCTGAGCATAGCCTACAAAAACACATAAAGGTGAGCCAATTGATTTTATCATTCTAATTTATATTGATACTGAATATTATTTACAAAAAAGTGAATTCAAGTTACGCAGTTTCAAAAAGGACATTTTTTTCATTCTCGTGGTTCTTGTTTATATTGACCCATGAATATAAACATTTATATCTTCAAATGTATAAAATGGTATTTCCATGATGGATTGAAGCTGGTGATAAAAATGTTTCTAATATTTTCATCAAATAATCCATGGTACATACGAAAGATATTTAATAAAACGCAATTTAGAGGAACATCTCTGAAAATTGCCCGTTATGACTATACTGCCGGACTTTATACATTCAAATATGAATATGGAAAATGCATCAAATTTTAATGTACCACTATAGTACCAATAAAATTCCGCATGGTTTCTACTTCGCTGTGAATGTACGATATTAAAATTATTAATAGAAAACGCAAACATTTATTCAGCTCAAGGTTTCACTGGACTATCACAATTGTATAATCGCAGAATATATGCCTCGTAGATGTAAATCTCGAAGCCAAAAGATTGAAAACTATTTTAAAACACGATAAAAGTCCATACCGTTCAATTTCAAACGGAACAGTAATTAAACATACGAACGAAAGCTGTTCAGGACAATTATCGACGGTCACTTATCCGGGTCCTCCAACCTTGAACTGTTTCATCGCTCGCGAAATCAGCGAGTATCACACAGTCCACTCGAAGCAGAGTCCACTAGATTCGCAGAACTAGCATAAATATTCATAAAGCGTGAAAAGAGACATTCAAGTGACAAAGATGTTTCGCGGTCGGTTCTCACAAGAGGAAGTTCTTTTGAAAGGGAACAGCTAGCTCACCGCTCCGCTCAGCTCCGCGTTGCTCTGCTCTGCGTCGACGGCGACGGCGGCTGCACTTTTATTTCCCTCCCCCGCGGGTCCGCAACGCGAATCCTTCGAGTGAAATTATATCAGCGAAGTTTTCATGGCTTCGTCGGTCGCGGGCACGAGCGTTTCCAATTCTCGGCGTCTGATATTTATCGTTTCAACCGTGTATTTACAGCGTTGCGCAAACGAATCGGGCATCCGGGCCCGCGAGCTCGCCACTCGACGTTGTTCTTAGAAAGTTGTCCGACTCGGTAAACTTCATTCGCATAAACGATTTTATTAAATCCCAGTTCCCCGGGATCCGCAAACACGGTTATATTGAAAAGTAAGTACCTCCAGTTATAGGAACAACGATCAAGCGAAGAGTGAGAGGAAGAGAAAGAAAGAGAGGGAGAGAGGAAGAAGGAGAGGAGGGGGTTGAATCATTTACAAGCTGAATATTTATGGAGCGACGAAACCGAGGCGGACATTTTCGACTTAACAACTCGCTAATAAGTTCCCCCGTTAAGCACGGATCGCGGAACTTCTCCTGTAATTAATCGGACAGTCTATTTTACCCAGTTCGCATCTTTAATCGCCGCGAATAATCGAGGATTGTCTATTTGCAACGGCGGAGAAGTATTACGCGCGCAACGGGAACAAGGCTGATTTTAATGAAACTCTTCTTACGCGTTCGAATTCATCTTTCAGCCGAAGAAGCACGGTGTGCATCTCCTCATTCAAGAATTATCTTCCACGATCAATTTAAAAATCGCAACTACTCGCGCATGGAAATTGCACGTAATTGCAGAGATTGAACAGACGTAACTATCTCCAAGTTGTTCGAATGCGTTCGAGACAAAAGCAATATCAGAGACCGCGATTCGTTGCTGATCAGAACAAGTGCGAGCACGTGAGCGCACATGGTAAGCTCCGAATCTACATTTTCCATGAAATCAGCCATCTCCATGGAAAATAGACACGGGGTTCGTAGTGTCCCACGGACATCCCCGGAACTTGTCCCATCGCATTCGATTGTAATTTTAGTTATACTCGGCCATCGATGAAAGTAGAATTCAAGATTCGTCGAATATTTTAGAGGGCGCGGCACGTGAGCGGGAAGATCTCCCTTGATCGTGATAACCGAATATCAAACATAACCATCGAATTTCTGCCGCCGCAGTGGAACCGGTGAAAAATTAATCGCCTTTTCCATATTCCTTGCACGTTCAATTAAGCGTTCCTCTTATCAAAATTTCACAACGAACGCGGTTCCAAACTGAAATGCGCGTTTCGATTGAAATTTAATGCGATCATGCTTGCTGGAATCCCAGCAAGCATAAATTAACTTTTAAATGTTTCGCCACTGGATGGTCGGGTTCAGTGACACTTTAGTCATAATTTACAAATAATGAACCGCCAAGGGTTGACTGCAAAATGTTTTTTAGGCAAAAGAGGCTTTAAAGGGCTTCAAGAATTTTTTCATAGATAGTTACGAAATGAACAATGTTTTCTGGCGTTGTACAAATGTAGAACTTTCAGCTTGATGTTGTGATTTTTTCAAGTAAACAGGAAAGGCCCATAGAAATTTGTCAATCGCGCGATCTTGCCGCAGAAGCACACGCGCCCACTTAATTGTCGCGCGCAGGAACCAGCCGACGCGTTTCCGCGTTTCTCGCTCGCGGAACCTCGTTACACGAAACACCGGGCTTCCGGGGAAATAAACTTCCAGCCCGAAGAAGTTTAATAAGATAGGACGATTTAATGCGCGCCGCAACAAGTTCGCCGGCAGGGTTTCCACGGCGTTCCATTCGTGTCTGAATCGCTTTCATTCCGGGTACACGCCGCCGAACCTCTCGCGGAAGTTACGTTCACGGTTTAATGCGTGATTCAACCGTCTGAAATCTCTACGGTGACCTTAACGCCCTCGGTATTTCCCGGTTCACCGTGTACAGGATGCCCGACTCAATTTACCAGTCCGATTTACGTCGATATTACCGTCCGCGAAAAAAATCATGCCAATTATCCAAGTTTTCGTGTCGGCCAGGAATTTAAATGGAATTTGTTGAACTATCTGAGAATATAATGTTCTACAATCGTGGAGACTCCGTCGATAGAAGTATCGAATAAAATTCATTGCAAAATTAAAATTGTGTTAGTACATGTGTAAATCCGCAAAGTTTGGAAATCGAGGCAGGTCTAATGCAATTAGCAACGATCCGGAAAGATTACAGAGGAGTTAACAGGTCCGGCACGATAGGAAGGTTCGTTTTAAATAACGATTAGAATGAACTATTATAGGCTTATCGTGGCTTACATTATGTTCTGTTAGTAACGATCATAAGCTGCATGCGAACGGCAGCAGAATCTCGGAGGAAATTGCGTGACCCGGTCGCATTATAAATATACGCTGTACTTGGCTCAAATTCGCCTATACATTTGGTATTTCATTCCGAAACATGCTCTCATCTTCCTTCGAAAAATGTAGGTCAGCATTGCAGCACATCCTGTCTCGTTACTGAAATTCGCTAGAAATTAAACTTTCAAGATATCAGATGTCATTTTTAGAATTTTAAAACGTCGACCCATTTGTAAAATATTTTAAGAACAAATTTGTAGGTTAATGATTCGAAGAACTGAATTATGCAATGACAAAGTATTAAAAGATTCTAAGGGTTTGAAAATGGTCCGTCGAACAAAATTTTGGTACCGGGTATATTAAAAGTTAAGTTAATGTAATTGTCAGAGTTCTCGTGGTGACTTGTGCTGTGGTTGAACCATTCTGGTGTTTCAAGTAAAGCAAAAACCGTCGCGGTACCGAGTAAAATGGGTGGTCGCAAATATTTTTCGCAAGAAGCAATTTTCCGTCCTTATTGCACCTTCAAATTTGGTTCAGTGGATTGTGTCGAAGACCTTTAAAGGGTTTTTAAGATTTTTAGATCATTCTCAAGGGTTTTTGGGAATACGTTTGAAGGTCATATAATTCCTAGATTATTCGTCAGTCCTTAGAAGGTCGCTATTCCTAGATTAATAATGTCGTCAAGTGTTTCTGAGACTGTAAAGGGCCACAATCTTGAAGATTGTGGGATCGCAAAGGACCTTAAGGATCATAAGCAAGCTCCCATGATGATCATTCAGAATATCACAATTCCAAGAGCCTTAGGAAAGTACGATGAAGAAGGGCTTAATGGGAGAGGACTTTATGGTGAACCTTCCTAAGGGTAAAAGTATAACGTAAAAAGTTTACAAGTGTTGTCTCTAAAGTTCAAAGAGATGCAAAAGGGCGATGATTACAAAAGTCAACCTTGGGAATGCAAAGAGCGATGACGTCAAGAGCCATTTGACAATGATATCTCCCATTTTAGCATGGAAGTGCAGAGAAGAGGTTTTCAAAAGGGTTCGGAGGATCTGAAAGAAAAACATCGGTCTGCCGAGACAAAGCAAACAGCGAAAAAATGTTACAACGAAACGATTTAGGGAACATAATAAACGCAACAGAAAACGCATCGAGCAGAATGTAAACTTACCAGGCAGAGTCTCGCTCGCTCGCTCGCGCGAAGCGGGGCGCTGTTTGCAACGAATGTTGATCCGCGTTGTATTGAACCAGGTGTACGGTTACAAGAGAATGTTACCGCAGAGTCCCGTTGTTTGCCGACGGCATATACGTTTCGCGGATGCGTTACGTCATACTCGCGGAGGGGAAGAGGGAAAGAGAGATAGGAGTGGGTTGTCGCTCCTGAAACCACAACGAAACGCGATCAATTTAATTTCCAGCGTAATCAAAAAGGATCCCGCCTGTGTTCCGATGCAAAAGAGGCGCGCGTCGGCCGTTGATTCATCGGCGTCGACGTATCGGAATTCGCGGGGAAAAGCAACGAAGGGGAGAGAGACAAGGTTTTCCAGGAGCAGCGGATACGGGGGAAAAAGGGAATAAAATAACGAGCAATAACGACAGGCCGCCGCGTTCCACGAGCGCTCAGGCTCGCCCAGATTCTCTGCACACACTGCACATAAGAGCGCGTTTATGTTGTAGCGATAAACGATCAAAGCGATCAGAGCGAAGCGCAGAAATGCATTCTATTGTTTTATAATGGAAGTGTTTATTTTGGAGCCGCGATCACTAGAGGATCAGTGATAATATGCATCGAGGACCAAATTGTGGCATGCCACAAAATAAAAATTGTCTGCATTAGTTGCAAGGTGCAGGACCTACATAGATCTCATTCAGCTTCGTTTCTCAATTATAACGCAGACCTCCGATTCCCGGAACGTTTCTACTAATTATCTCGTCCGGTTCGGCCAATAGTCGTTCTCCAACCCCGCAAGTTAGTCGATATAGCCCTCGAGGACGTGGATGCCCGTCGGGCCCTTCCTCGCCGGAAATAATATGACGGAGCCCCATGGACGGGGAAAATGGTAGCCCATGGGGGCCGTCGAACGAGAAAAGGTCAATAGCGCTAGGGGACAATTTGCCGGGAATTTCAAGAACGCAACACCTTGATCGCCGCGAAATGAAATAAGCCAACGAATATTAATTCGGCGACGCCCAGGGGCGGAAACGCGCGCGGCCCTTCGATACAGATTATCTGACCTATCTCTCCCCCTTTTCTACGGGGATAGGGGCGACACCGTTGCCAAGGAAAACGCATCCGAGATCCTCGATAAAGGCACACACCGGCTGTGTTCGCAAATCGATCGAATTTCGGCGAAACATATTTCCATAATCGCGTTGACCCGTGGAAACACGCGAGGCTAGGAATGATTGATGCGGGGACGAAGAATTGATTTGTGGAAAGTTATGGGGAATTGTAAAGAGGGCAGTGAATTTGATAAAAATTTTTGATGGTTTGTTTAAAGTTGTTGGGAGAGGCAGCAAGAGTTGAGTTTTGAAATTATATTAACCGTATCGATGTCACGATTTCCTCATTAAAAAGCAGTGAAGCGTAGAACTTCGCCTGGCGGCGAAAGCGTGTTTAAATTCACTTTCCATAAAATAACAGTTACGACGGCAACACGAGGTGTTCATATGAAGCGTTTACGAATGAATCAATCGACCGTCAGCTTATCGAAACTCTGAACTGCAGAAGATATTACTGCTCCCGTTCCGGGACATTCAAACTTCAATTACCCGGGGATACGATTTCAAAGACATAGCCATAAAATTGTATGAACTGCCATAAAGTTGGGTGCACCGAGGACTCGCTGGGAAGATCCAAGGTTATCCGTGATGTAGTTGTAGTGAGGAAGAGAGAGAGAGAGAGAGAGCCAACTGGCATGGAACGAGACCGGTGCGCTGGTGAACTTGGCGTGCATCCGAATTTAATAGCGAGCCGCGCGAAAGAGGGCCGAAGCTATGCATAGCAGATTATTTCTGCGGCTCCTTTGAAACACGGTATCGAAATCCTCTTTCTCCCTTCTTTCTCTCTACCCTCGCCCCCTTCCCACCTGTGAATCCAGCTTGCAGGACTTCGGACGAGAGAGGAATTCTTCTCCCAGAGGGATCCCGCAGCGGCGTCGTCGTCTCGACGCTAGTTTCCCATCTAATGAATATTTACGTAACGGCGCGCCGAAGAAATTCCGTTCCGACGGAACGGGACCAAGCGGAAACGCGCCGTCGCGAGCGACACACGCGCCGAGTGTAATCCTCGGACCAAGTGCGTACATTTTAGCGACGTCTGGAATGAAACATTTTTTCTTCGATATCCCAAATACAAGGTTATTCAGAAAGTTCGTAGCCTAACAATGAAATGACATGAAATAATGAGTCAAAATACATTTATTCTTCAGTATATTCTCCCTTAAGCTCAATACATTTTTTCCAGCGATTTTCTAATTCATTTACTCCATCTCTGAAATGACTTCTTCATTTGATAAAAAACGCCTGCCACGTAGGAATTTTTTGAGGTTTGGGAATAAATGGAAGTGAAATGGAATCGATTTGGAATCGATAGTATGTTCACATCAAGGACCGATGTTTTCAACAACGATATGTTTTTGCTGCTACCAAAACCATCTATGTGTCAGGCTACGAACTTTCTGAATGCCTACTACTTTTTGTGTTATAAATGATTAAAATTGATTTCCAACACTTTCCCACACTCACTGCGATAGACTCGATCGTAGCTCGAGAAAATTGAGGAACGCACCCGGAGACCTGCCATTGAAATTCGCCACGCAGATGCCGTTGTTTACCTCGTTCCGATGTTCCAGCGGTGCGTTTAACGCGGTTCGCTTACCGACTCTCTCCTTCTCCATCTCTCCGTTCCTCTATGTTCGTCTCTCTTTCTCTTTCTCTCGCAGCGCAAATATTTACCGAAGAATTTGCGCACCGAGCATTATCCGGCGATTCAGCCGCTTCCGCCGATTTTCTTCGCTCGTGTCCCCTGCGACGGAGTCACCTGGATAAAGCATCCCCGATAGGGTCATGGCAGTCGAGAATGGGTTGTTTTCTTGGATTTTACAATTCTAATTAATCGACTATTACGTTCGCAAAGGCTGAGTGACGATTGAGATCGTACGTCGTCCATATTTATGTTACATCGCATGAATACTCACGAGGCCACATTTTCACTGCTTCAAAAAGTTTTATAAAGAAATGATTCAAAACAAGAAGGTGTCGACGTTTTATTTACGTTTTCGAATCGCACTAGTTATCTGTACGCAATCGAAATAACATTTTAGTATTGAAGTTTCCACATGTATCGACACATTACTGTATTTGGGGCACTTCGAACTTGCCCCATAGGCCCTGAAAACCTGCAAAGAAGAAGTTACGAGCAATTCGGGTGCAAAGATCGCGGATCCGTCTCGGGCCTGCGCATCCATCGGTCATCACTTATTCAACAAAGTCGAGCGATAAAAAGCACAGGGATCTCCTTGGGTGGATCGTGTTCATATAAACTTTTTTATTCGCCGGTTGGCCCGGGGATCCCGAAGTTCACGCAGCCCCTTTAAAAATATCCATAATGCATGCTCCGATGTATAATCCGCGCGCGTTGCCTCGCGAGGCAAGCCTCCGGCACAAAAATCACCGAGCTCTCTTTCCCTCTCTCTCTCTCTCTCTCTCTCGTGGCCCGTGTGCACCGACACCGGCTCAGACGTTCTAATCCTTATCTCTCTCTCAAGTTTGCGCAAGCCGTTCTTAGCGTTCGTTTCCGTTTACGACGACGAGCGTTTACTGCGCACGCCCCCGCGAGAAAGGGTAAGGTAATTTGATAGCGGGATCGGGCGAGCACAGTGCAGCAGCGGCGGCTCCGGAATCGAGAAAGGAGAGTTCCACGAACCGGAAAAAGGAACCGCTTCGGGTTACTTTCGGGGCGACGCGGGTCGCGATTAAACTTTCATGCCCGTGAAATCGCGCCGAGCCGATTTCAAGAATGCATAGGCTAATCAAAAAGCCCTGCGAGGAAGGAACGACCCCGTGGAACCACTCGTTCGACTTGCGCCGAAACTATACTAGGTGTCTGGTTTCGAGCTGGAACTGTTTTAGATTCTTATACGAGCGCCAGTCAAATACCAATCAAATTTTCGATTGTACAGGCCATAAGAAATGTAATGGTCTAGGGGTGGACATTTGTAAATGAAACTTGCCTCAAAATTGTTTATAACAAGAGAACTGTTATTGTGTCAGGATGGGCACATTCCGATGTGAATAGCTTGCTAATACAGGACATATAAAGGACATTAATATCTTTTAAATAGAACCATGTATGTTTTATTGCATCGTTTGATACGTTTTGATATTCTTCACGAACTTCACGAAAATGTATACAATGAAGAATGTTCATGTTTCACGAAACGACGCTACCAAACCAATAAACCCGTCAGCGTGCAAAAATCTACTGCGGCATTTTTAATGGAGAATTTCGACGACTATGCGTCGCAGTAAAATCGATGCGTCAGACGAGAGACCCTTTCGGTTCGCATATGCGTACAGAGCTAATCAAGTTAGCTAAGTACACGTTCCTAGGGTCCTCTCTGTTCCCGTGCTCTCACCTCATCTTCACCGGAGCATATTTCCCATTCGGAAGTGACGTTCGTCGACAAGAAATGTGCAATCCATACGTCGTCGCTGAGTTCGCTCCCTGTGAAAGTGTCCCGGGGCGAAATACGCTCGCAAAGAGAAAGAGAGAAATAGAGTGAGCGAGAGGGGGTGAGAGAGAGAGAGAGAGAGATGTATAAGTTACAGTGGTAATTGTATCCGGCAGTGCGCGGAGTCAGGGGGCCGTGCGCGTGCATTTAAATTTGCAAATTAATCCGGAAGCCGAGTGTCTTCGCAAACACGAGACATTTGACATCGGGTTACCGGATGTTTGCGCTGCGCGCCGGCAAAAGGCACTGGCAAACCGGCGTCAAGGAACTACGGAGCTCTCTCTCTCGGTCTGGCTCCGCCGATTACCAGTTTAACCGCATCTTCTTCTCCCCTATCCATCGATATATTCCGGCGACACGCCTATCCATGTGCAAATCCGCCGCGCCGCGACGGTTAACGAAATTCCCGGTGATGTCACCGAGACAATTTCACAGGAAGTCGCGCACTATCCCTTCGTCCTCTTCTCGTTCTTTGACTATGTATGGCGTGTTCGCTTTGTTGTACAGTGGAATGAGTCGAGACAAATTGAGCAACTTGATGATTGTTTTATGCGAACATACGGGACGCGTGTAGAATCCCATCTCGTCGCCCGCAGAGCTCGGATCTTGAATAAAAGATGAGTCGCCCGGGAAACTACAATCGATCCCATTAAAAAGGCATCTATACTAAATATTGGGGACCTGGACCCTCCGTGATCGTTAGGCGACTTGGAGAAGTCATGGGGTGCACCAACTCCGGGGAAAAAGTGGTTGGGCGGTTGAGGGATCTCGGGATCGTGGGATTAAGATAACTATGTCGAAATTCTAGAAGGCAAATAATCAAGTGTGAAAGTGTAATCGGTTTTTAGTTAATCGATCTAAGCTGATCACGCTTTGTAATTCGTCCTGTATATCAGAGCAATATGCTGTACCAATATCGTCCTTGAATGGACTCCTGTCTCTCACGATTGACGTGGACGATTTTTGCATGAAGATCCAGAGACTGGTAATAAATGAAATAAAGGATCATGGTTTAGGGTTTCCCGTCGTCCTCATCGTTAGCCTGTGCACGCGTCCCGTCGACGTCGGTGTCGGCGTCGGCGTTGCTCTATCCGTGGCGGAGGCCAAGACAGCGAGACACCCGGGCCAGGAAGTCGCATCAATTTCGCTAATGGGATTTACATCTCGGTTCGCTCAGTCAGCCAACGGGTAGATGCATGACGCATCCAACAGTCGCACGAAACGACGTCGACGACGACGACAACGACGACGACGTCTGGCAACCGACCGTTTGACAAACTGAATAATAATAATTACCGCGGCAACGTTCGTCCCGGTTCGCAGCCGGCGGCAGCCAGCCAATAGGCGACTTGTTATTCCAGGAAACACTCGAAATCGCTGTTTGTCACGCACCAGCCTCGAACCCGAGCCGAGTAACTTTCGCATCGAGGCCTCATCCGTGTCTCGCGCGCTCGAGAGCTGTGTGCGTGGCTTCGATTTCGCGTCGAAGAAGACGTTAATTAATTCCCAGCTCCGTTCCGTCTCGCTGTTTTCGAGAAAATGGGAAAATGCCGTGGCAGGGGTGAGGAACACACCTTCCTAACCCCCTCCTCTTCTTCTTCTTCTTCAGTCTGTGCCTCTAGATCTCTCTTGCTCTTCCAGAAAGTATAATATCTCCCTCGTTTCGCAGTTACCTTCGTCGTGAAACGCCTTCGGAAGTTCGCCTCGCTGTTCCGATTCACTCCCGAGAGTTTACTTTCTTACATATCCTTGAGACGTTAATCGTTACTCTATTAAACTGTTCGAGAAGACGTCAGCGAACTCGAGGACCCGCTACCAGACGATACGATAATTACGCGTTTCTCGGTTCCGGAGTCCTCGATCGCAAGTTCCGCGACTGTTCCAAACGCCCGCTGCAGACAATCTGTCGATCTGCTCGCGTTTTCTAAACGGGCCTGTTTGAACGATTATTAGATGTCCCTAGCAGATTTCCAGCTCGCCTACTGTTGCACGTCGTACTATTACGTCGACTAGACCTTTATACAAGATATTAGGTGTACAAATTAATTCGTAGCCCTTTTTCTGTCAAATTATTGATGATCTGCTAATGATCAATTACACGATTCACTGTACACGTCTACCACATTTCAACTCTCTTTCTGCGAAAGACCGCCTGGACCCCGTGGATCAGCAAATCGTCCTTTTTAATCCTCAAGCCGAAAGTATCGTCGCAAAAAGCGGCGCGCAACCGAAGCCAAAGAAGCGTATTAACTCCTTATATCCCTCAAAGCCTAAATCGACACTTTGAAACGGGTATCCAGCGGGCCGGTCAAAAATCCTTGATCACTGTTCCGATTCGTCGTTCCGTCTGCGTCCGAACTAACCGAAGAATATCCCCTAATTAGCCTATAGCCAAACCAGTAGAACGACAGCGTCGGTGGTGGTAACGATGGTGGTGGTGGTAGTCCGAGAGCAAAGTAAGCAAAAGCGAGGAAAATCAAAGCCGCGTGCGACGTCCGCATTTGCCCATCGAACAGAAGTCTAAGCATCGGGTTCTGGAAGTGGGTGCACATGCACCGCGTCACTTTTGCGCAACCACGCGAAAGGTATTCCGGTGTTCGCAGTACTCCTGTCCGGATATTTAACAGCCGGTTGCAAAAGGCTCTCCTCCCCGGACGATCCCCTTTTTGCCGGCGGTAATCGCCAAAGCTCCGTGAAACTCAAGAGCCGCCTCGCTCTCTACCTCTCTCTCTCTGCTCACCGGTGCTTGCGCCTTTTGCTTTTCGCGCGCGAAGGATTAACTCCGTCTGTCCGTCGGTCAGGTCCCTTTCGTCCATCCGTCCGGTTCGAAAAAGAGAGCAGTCGGAGGAGCCCGGAAGAGATCGCGAAGGAAAAAGTGCTCGGAGAGAGCCGGTTCGCGAGCGAGACGGGATTACGAGAGACAGGAGAGCGTGGCGAGTCGCGGAAAAAGAAAGAGAAAGATGGAGGAGATAGATGGGAACAGAGAGACAGAGAAAGAGAGAGAGAGAGAGAGAGAGATCGCCGTTTGAAAAGGACTTCGAGAAATAGCGAATTTCTCGCCCTCTCTCCGGTTCAGTTTCTCCGGGTCTCGCGCGTCTCGCTCTCTTGCGGTAAAGTATTCAACCCCGTGGCTGTCCGTGGCAACCCCCCTTTCCTTTTCCACTTACAGGCCGTATAATTTCCCCTTCGCCCGTGCATCATACACTCACTTATTTTTGCGCTACAATGAACCGGGCGGACGTGGCGGTGGGTTAAGCTCGGGGGCGGTTAACGGGGGCTCTGACGCGAGACACGGAGAGAAACAGAGAGAAACGGGGTTGAAATGTAAGGGAGAGTGAGAGCAGAGAGGAGGATGGTTGAAAATAGAGAGGGGTGGAACGATACATGCTAGCGTAGGACTAGAGAAATCGAGGGGGTCGAGTCAAAGAGCTGAGAAAAAGGAAGACAGGGTGCGCCGGCAGCCCTACGAGCCCGCGCCCGGATAAATTATTACTTTCGTTCTTGGTGAAGCAATATCTGTGCTAATAGGAAATCACGAAGGGCTTCCACTCGTCCTGCCTACCGAACTCGCTTCGTCCTTTCCCGAGTAACGACGCCCATTTCTCCTGGAAACGCAACGCCGCCACTGACAACGCGGCTACTGGGGGACCAGGTTGCCTCGCGTTTCCCATAGTGAAAGAACAATGGGTGGGGCTCTCCTGAAATAGTCGCAGATAGTACAAGTGTTGTATTATCTCTGTACAAGTGTACCTGATGTACACATCTCTGTACAAGTATTTGTATACAAAAATGTCGCTCGTCAAGGTGGTACTGTGTCCACAGTATCTATGTCTGTGTCTGTGTACAATGACAGAGTTTGAATGCTTTTCTAATGTGTACAAGTCAAATGTCCATGTTCAAAGTCGAATTTTAAATGCATCTGTAATATTTACAATGTCAAAGTCTAAATGCTTCTGTAATACGTACAATGTCAAATGTCTGTGTACAATGTCAAATTCTATGTAGAGTGTCAAACTCTAAATCCTTTCATCATATGTATTAGTTTGTCCCAAAAGTTTTTTTCACTCACTCAGTCGAGAACAGTGTAAAATTTGGAATATGGTACATACCTCGCTAACTCTAACGAACGACGTGCGAGTGAAAAATTACAAGCGGCTCCGTGAGTCTACCGGATTCTCTGTCTCTCTTGTTGGTCTCACTTTTCTTTTTTTGGAGGGGGTTTCTCGTTGGCGCGCGACGCTTTCGCGATAAATCGAGGAAATTAGCGGCGTTATGATGCCCGCGGGCGGGAGCGAGCGAGCGAAGATTATTCAGCTCGGAAACGACGGGGACAATTGCGCGCGCTTAGAATAGTTTTATCGTAATCGGCCCGCCGATTTGTCTGCCGCCGAGAAGAGAGAATGATGCGCGCGAGTGACGGATTAATTGCCGCGAGTCTTTGGAATTTTCTGTTGCCGATGCGCAGTTCTGATCGCTTTGTGAGAAGATTTTGGGGGGTTATAATGGACAGTTCACCTATTTGTTATTGTAATATTATCCTTTTCTATTTTTGTACGATTTAAAAGTTAGCAACGCGAATAATGAAATCGAAAGATTAATTTGGACATTTCTTTTTGTTTCAGGTACGTACTTGAAAAATATATCTCGTTGCAAAACATACAGAAGGTATGTATTTATATATCTTAAGTGGTACAGTGTTGACACAGGTTGCGAAATATCATATTCGCACTTTTCGAGAAAATTCTGTATAAATTTTCTGGGATGCCTCTCTTTAAGTATATAATTTAAGTCTAAATAATCCAAATGTTCTAAAAAAGTTAAAGAATGCACAGCAATTTTGTTGGGGTCTTGAGGAACCCCAGTATACTAGTTGAAGGTTCAAACTGAACTTTCCAGCAGATGTAGCAAAACCGTAAATGAAGATCTGTGGTGAAACCGTGTCTAGCTCGTCGCGTACGGTGTGCAAAACGGAACGCATCGATTATGGTGTGCATATGGTGCTTTACAGCATCATCTCGTCGCCGAGGATAAAGGGGTTAGCGAGGTTTGGAAATGAAATGTTTTCCACCGGTCAGCCGATTACACGGCTGCGGGAACGGTTCTAGACGTTTCAACGGGTCCGCTTCGGATTCTATTATCTACGGCTCGACTTATGACTCACGGGGCGTAGCACGGGGGGAGGAGAAAGAGAAAGAGGGAGAGAGATAGCATCCCCGACAAATTAAAGCCGCCATGGTTAAATTAACGGTACCCTCGGCGCGATGAGCGTCTAATAAAACAACGTACCGTGCCGTGTAATAAGGGGATGTCCCGGATTTAATGCTGCTACGGGCTATAGCGCCGATAGAGGCCATTTCAAATTACACCCTATAAAACGAGACCCGGTTGAAATTTTAACCTGCACTTTCGATGAACGACCCACCCACCGCGTTTATTTCCGCTAAGATGCCGATTAGTCGATGGGGAACGACGGCTTTTTATACTATTTTTATTTACATCGGCGATCCTCCATACCTACATTGGGCTCTTAGGATTAACCGTTCGGAAAAGCTAACGAGGAAGTACAAATATCAGACAATGTGTTAAAATTGTATCGAAGGAACTTTTTAACAGAGTAAAACTATCGGGGATTCAGAATGACTCATTTATGATATTTTTTCTATTATAAAGACCGTTCTATGCGGAAACGGTCTAATTTAAAGTTGAGGATTGTGAAATTTTATTTGTCACAAAAATACGAGTCCACATAGAATCGAAATAAATCGTGTTAACAGTAGAGCTATTAAAACACGAGCGGGATGGATATTTGTTTGTTATTGGGATTATAGATTTTATTTGCCATAGAAATACAAGTCTAAATAAAATTAAAATAAATCGCGTCGACACCGATGCTACTGGAGGATTCCACATTTCTTGATTCCTGAAATCTGATTGAAATAAAACTGGTAAACTTCTTTTTATATCTATTAATAAAATGCAAAAAGTCGAACTAGCCCGAAATTACGCGAACACAATCGAAATTACCATTCGCTCGAAATGACCAGCACCTGCGCACACGTTCCAGGTCACGCCATTGTCCCGCATCAGTCTTTTCCCAGTAAAGCCCGGCTTTTTTCACGCTTGTTAAAACTTTTTCACGTTAGAAATCTGGACCAAGTCGGCGAGTGTGCGAGGGCAACAAAAAGCGCATCTCTTCCAGAAAGCTTTATGCCATGCAAGATGCAGGAACCGCGGGCTAAACGACTAGCGGCGGACTAGCTGAAAGCAATTACTTTTAATATACAAAAGATTTATAACGCGAGAGAGTCGCGTCGAGTCGGGTCCTCTCTTCCCCTTATCGTTCCTTTGCTTCTACGGGCCTTCCTCTCTTCTTTCTCTCTTATTGTTCTTTCATAAACGTGTACAAACAGCACCGTGGTCCGAGCTTGTTTCGACGTTGTCACGAGGAAAAACTGGCCTGCAGCCTGCGATTCGTCACCGTGCCAGCTGACGTTTGTCCAGTGATTTCAGACCCGGAATTATTCCTATATCCGCTAACTCAGCGACAGCTTTTTCGTGTCGCCACTTCGTCCTTCTTCCTCGTTTCATTAGCTACCTTCCGCGAATAAACTTTACACCACCCGCCAGAACGTAATTAGTAATTAGATCGGGGTTCAATGTGATCGCTGCACAGCTTACGTTTACGCGGATTTACATTTTTATGACCGGAATTAGGGAAACGAGAATCAAATTGCCATTTCTCGTGGCTAAAGATGTTAGCGAAGAAATGATAACGTTATTTAAATTTGATATCTGTGCAGATTGTAATAGCATCTTTTAGTTATTTAAAATAAGGTTGCAGACGGAGGGAAGTTTAATTAAATCAAACGCAGTTGCAATCGATTACGTTCAGAAACATCGAAGGGAACCGAACTTTCGCTGGAACTTTACATAAAAGTTAGCCCGTGCTATCTCTTTAAAAAAAAGTATTTCGTTAAACGCACTCGTTACAGTGAGTAGTTTTCCACCGACGGGAGAATATCCCGGTCCCCTTTATAGGACGGACGTCCAGGGATTCTTGGAAATTAGCCTTTCAGGATAAAGGGACGAAGGGACCTGCGGTCAGACGAACCCAGGCAAATGTAATGTAGCGCTGACCGAAAATCCAGGTTCATGATACAGCTATACGGCACAGTGATTTCGGGCTATGCGGAAAGATTCGCAGACCTTTCGTCCCTAATTCGCATTACGAGCGAATTCGATTCGACCGATCTCTCCCCTAAGTTTCACGGAGATTCTTTTGACACGGGTTTCTGGCAAGCCAACTCTTTCGCTGTCCGTAATTGGCCTTCGTTCCTCATATCTTTCACTGGCCATTTAAAAGACATTTTCATTTGGTCGGAAAAATTATACATTATAATTCGATAGCGGATCTCTCTCTCTCTTTATGCAAAATAAAATTTTTCTATCTGAATTGCAACAGACTTTGGCGGAATAGAAACTGATTTTCTTTCTTAGTATGTTTAATAGGTTGAAAATAACAGTATTGTCAAATTCTTCTAATGTTATTAGTGTCTTAAATTACATCTATTCATTTTTGTCGCAAATGCATAAAATCCGCTGTCTAATTATAATCATGCAACGAAGTGAAAAATTATATATTATAATTATGTAATACCCGTTATCATGACAAAATATTTTTTCACCAACTCGAAGCCATGACTTCACTTTCATAATCACCAGTACATATAGCCGTCGCAGTCACAAATCGTAACAACACAATGATCCCGGTAAAGTAGAAGTGACACATCCGGTCTTGCACCGTGCTCGTCAGAATCAGTAGGTCTAAGAAGAGGTCTCATCCGGTGAACGAGCTATTGATTCGTTTCTTCACGGTCATCCATAAACCCATAGATATTAAACGTCGGGGACAGGCGAGAAAGACGTCCGATGAAGATGTCCTGGCCCACATGCGGACGCGTCAATCTTGCTCGGCGAACTCGTTCGTGAACGAACACGATCGTAAACGCGTCTCCAATATCGACGTCGGAGCTGTCGTAGTTTGTAGTTACAACGCGACGCGTTGTAACGCCCGCATAATCCGCTCGGCTCGGCTCGGCTCCGCTCCGGTCCTCGCGTTTCGCGCGCGAATCCGCGTCCACGTCATTTACAGTCAAGTGCGTCCGGTTGCTCACGATCCTATCTATCCCCCTAACTTCACCCGTTACGTCCGCGTAAACCCGTATCGTGCGTCCGTAATAACCCGGTGATCCAATACCTGAGAGCTTCCATCGCGGAGAGTAAGAGAGGGATGGAGGAAGAGAGAGCACGGCAACAACCCCGGCTTCCGTCAGATATTTCCAACGATAAGGGCTGCCGATCACGTCGACTTTTGCACGACCAACCCCCACCCCTCCTCACCGATGACTGAACACGCTCGAACGTTTAATGGGGACCATCGCCTCGCGCAATCTGCGTTAAATCTTTGCTACCCGACACCTAGCTGTTACCTCGGGATGATACCATCGGCTATCGCGACATCGGAATTGAGTTCTCGGATGCTGGAATCCATGAGCTTGAGGTTTCAGGGATTTCACTGGGTAGGTTGTCGAGAGGCAGATACTAGGCGATCATGATAATTAAACCGCAGGTTTTATGCATTTGTGAGAAAAATGCTTGCTTCAGGAAACTTTTAGTATTCCTCTCTATTCAAGTACATGTTGCCATAAAAATCCTATGAATAAATTCAATCCTGTTATTATTATGGAGTATACAGGGTTTCCCAAAAATGTCACCGCGGCTTTGTTAAGAAGTTATTAACCAAAAACGCGGACGTCTGACAGATAGCCCTCTGCGCCCACTCGTCGATTATTCGCGGACGATTTATCGGGCTGGTTGGATCGGGGGGACGCGATATCCCCGGAAGTCGCTTATCGGCGCCCGATTATCGCAATTTCGCGAGGTAATGGCGATTTCGAGTAAAAAGCGCAAATTACACGTCCGCGGATTCAATATACGCCGGGTTAATCGGTGGGGTCGAGTCGGGTCAGGCCTCGGGCCGGTTGCTAGTCGAACCGTTAATCGGTCCGTCAATTGCCCTTGTATTAACAAGAATTTTTATGACGGCTTCTGCTCTTTCTCTTCTCTCGGCTCGGTGCAATTAAAACTGGCTGAGCTGGAAAACGATAACAGTGATCAACGTTTAATGCATCGGGTTCCGATTGCAAGAACTCGCTGCTGGTGCTGGTACTGATATTGCTAGTGGTGGTGGTGCTAGCGACGGCTGGCTGGGGCTAGCAACGTCAGCATGGTCAACGATACCTCGAAAACGCGATAGCGCTGAATCCACGCAGCCCCCAGGAACGATACTGCCGGGAGTGCTCGGACTGATATCTGAAAATAATCGGATCAGCCTCACCCTACCCGACCGTTACGTAAATTGTCTTGGTCTTGGCGGCGTTCTCGTATTAATCATTCGAGGGCTCCCTCCGTGAAAGATTGAGCAGTCACCCGGCTTGCCTCGAAATTCCCTCTTTTCTCTCTCGCACCGGCTTCATCCCTTTTTTAGATGACTTCTCTTCTGTCGTTAGCGTCTCTTCTTCTTTCGATACTTTGCTTTTTTGCTTCGGACACTTTCATCCCTTGGATCTTTCTTTTGAGGTCTCTCCGAACAGATCACAATAAAAATTGATTTCCAAGTTTGGCAGAAACATTGCGTGATTAGTCTACTCCTATACCTTGTTCATGTGTTAGTCTCAAAATGGGACACGAAGTTTTGCAGTCGTGTACTAAAATATTACCATTCTTCGTTCCCGGCTTACCAGCTCGAACGAAAAGCCATCCCCAAGACATCGTGGGGTCTTGATCTAACAGGCTCATTCTCGGTCCCTTGTGTTTCCCGAAGTTCATCGGTCTTGCCTCACGGCCGTGTACCCTCCCTCGTCCAATCGGGTGTATGATATGTTTAACGTTGAATGTAATTTGAAGGATAAGTGGGCGCGCGCGCCCGGGTACTTTGACGTTTAGAAATTATGATGTCGGCAAGTTCGAGATTGAAACTACTTTCCGCGGGACAGGAGAGAGGCACCGCGCGCGCGGGCGTGCGGGGCGGGGAACACAACGCCGCGCCGCGCCGTGCCGTGCGGCCCCCTGCGTATTTTCTCCTCCAATCACCGTGTTCGAGTACCCTCCATTATCTCCGCTTCCGTCGATGTTTCCCGTCGACGTTGATTTTTCCGCTGAAACTTTAATCAACGTACTTTCACTCCCTCCTCCAACCGCCATCCCCCTGAACCGCGGTCGCGTAATTATTCTACGGGGCCACGGCTTGATACACGATGTTTTATTCATCGGGAACTAATCAATTTTGGCATTCTTCCATCGCGACCGGTCCCTTAGCGACACCGGAACCTCGGTGACAAGGTCTGGGGACGTTCTGCTCGCTGGAACCGGAAATACGGGCCCTCGATCGCGAACCCGCGAAATGCAAACTTCCTCCCTCCCGAAGTCCACTGACGAGGGAAGTTCGATGGCTTTGAAATTCGGAAAAAGTGTAAATATTCATAAGAATCGAGGCATCTTCGATTTTGGTGAATTTTTAGTACGTTGTCAAAAATTGTATGGTTTCAAAAATATGTTGTCCATTACAATTGATAGACTTTGGAGTGCTTTAAATGTCAACTACAGTCCAACCTCCAGAACGGTGTACAAGGGTTAGAAGGGTACCCGGAAATTCCAGACCGAATTTCACGAGACTCGTTAATTTTCTTTTTTGTTTCGCTGTAGTAAGCCAGCTGTCCGTATCATTGAAACTGGCCGGTGAGATTTCCATCGGTCCCATAAATTGGAGCGGCCTGTAGGACGGGTCAGATTGCGCGGAGTCTAATCGTGATAACTGTTATCAAACAGTAGTTAAAGTAACAAAGTATCCCGCAACGGGGAATTCGAGCGTCGTAAACGCATTAGCCGACGAATCTGCCGCGGCCAGAGGAAAATATGTCGGGGCATGGAGCGCACGGAACAAAACAAAATTATCGGGAAGGCGCAATTTATTCATGAATCCAATTTCATCGTGGAAATCTATTTGCATTACGAATAGACCGGGCACCGCCGCCGTTTGCGCATATTGAGCAGAGAAAAGGGTTGCACCGTGCATACGGTAATGGCCCAGTAAAGTAACTCTATGCCGTGCATATGCATCGGTAAGGAGTCCTTCTCTCTCCTCCTCCCTTTCGCTTCCTTTCTTTCTCCCTCGCACCTGCTTCCAATTTTCTTTCTCGTTCTCCACTCCCCTCTAACTGGTTTATTTGCGCCTTCTCTTGCTATTTTTCTTCTCCTGTGAAAGTCCTGTTTCCGCCCTTTTGCTCTTATTCCCACTCTTTTTTCTCTCTGTTTCCTTCTCCTTCATTTGTTTCCACTTAATTGCGCTCCTTTTCTTGTGTTTCCTTCGTTCCCTCTGTGCTTTCCTTTCCGTCTTGTTCTCTTTTCTCATTTTTTTAGGGCCCCGACAGTCTACCCACACTTTTTTTCCATTCACTCTGTCTTTTTGTACATTCTTCTTGTTATTGTTTCTACTCTCTTTTTTCCCTCCTTCTACTCTCTTCACTCATTCGTTTTCACTTGATTGCGTTCCTTCTTTATTTTTCTTTCGTTTTGCTTTCAGTTGGTTTTGTTCTTTCTTTCTAACTTTCTCCCGATATTTTTTACCTTCCTCTCTGCCTTACTCGCGAATTTTTTGTTTCGCTTTTTCTGTCCTTCGTGCCGTGGTGTTCTGTTTATCTTGTTGCCACTTACTTGTGTTCCCACTTTTTTCTTTCGTTTTGTTCACTGCGTACTTTCGTCTTGCTCGCGTCTTGTTCCGTTCACTCTTTATGTCTATCTTTCTGCGGCTTCTTCTTGAACTTGTTTCCACCTTTTTATTTCTACTTTTATCCATGTTGTCTATTTGGCTGTCTTTCTTTTCCCATTTTGTTTCTTTCATAGTATTTCGTTTCTGTCTCACTCGCGTCTCTTTTCGTTCCTCAATCCTCAATCAATGATATTCATTTCTTTCTTTTCCATTTCTAATGTTATCGTTGTCATCGCACAGTAACAGTTTATACGGAACCATGCATTTTAACAAGAAATTGCGAGAACGACAACACAAGGCAGACGTAAATACGTGATGCAACAACTATTACTGTAGAGAGAACGATTCCGTGGCCCAGTTTCGAGTAAAATCGAGCGGCCAAGGACAGGCAACGAATGCTAATAATTGTTCATACATTTTGTTTACGAAGTATGAGCGGGAACGGAGGCCGGAGGGCATCGCGTCGCGTATCAAGCGTTTTTCCAACGAGCAAACACGCCGGGGCTAATTAACAATAATTTGCATTCGTTCGATTATTGAAACGACAACCATTGTAAAGCTCTTCCGTATCGCCGGCCGCTGAAACTAGCAGGACAATACGGGTGTTAAATTGCTGTAAGTGTAATCAATTTAGATTTCCCCGGGAATATTGCACTCCGCTCGATCACCGCTTTGCGCGGAACAACATCGCTGTTTTGCGTTCCGCTCGCTAACGTTTCCTCTGGATCTACGGAAATTGCGTTACCGTCGATTACGATCGAGAGGATTGCGAAATAGGAACGAGAGAAAGAGGAAGCCAGAGGAAGAGAGGGTGAGAGCCAGGAAAAAAAGAAAGAAACCCGTGCACGCATTCTTCGCGAGTTTCGGCGGAAATCAGGTTGCATCGGTTCAACAACACAACGAGAGCTCTGTTAAAAATTGAAAATCCGTTTCCTCGGTGATGTTAAAAAATTACTTTACCCCGACGTGCACCAGCCCAGATGGAAATGAATATTTTAACCGGTGACGGGACATTAGCAGGATCCAGAAGCGGAAACTATCGACGATCGAGTTCTTGCTTATTGCTAAATATTTCATGCGCGATTCGTCCGCTGCGATCGACATTCGCGTTCTTTACGAGCTAACCGCTCGAAATCGAGTCCATTGAGCGGGTTATAGGCTCGCGTGGCAACACTTGTTGAACCGTTAATCGATTTCGGTGTATAGACGTATAGAAACCTGTGAACTAATGTACTTTTTCTTCCTGTGCCACGCAGGCACACATTTTCCGTGATATCTTGAGTCTAGCACACTCAAATGGAAATCTACTCGTACTGAGTTTCATCTCAAAAATTTTAGTTCAATAGCACTCGTCAATTTTTATGACAAATGTACTTTGCTTGTCGTTTGGTTGTTCGTACATGACAATTTTCGGACATACTTCTCTGTTTTTTTATTTGCATTATACCTATTGTACTTTAGCGTCAGTTTTGTATTATTCACTTTTATCGTAACACTAGCAAACTGTAAATTTCTACATGGATTCACGATTTTATAAACAAACAACCGAAGCGCAGTAGAATTTGGAAGAACAAAAAAAGGAGGAACTTCCATCGTTCTTTTAATTGAATTTTCTTAAAGTCAGTGTATTTAAGTGATCCTTTAATTGCATAACGAGCTTGTCGTTTTATTTCAAATGATTGCATTTTAGTGATTCATTTATTGTGTAGAGGATTTGTTATTTTGTTGTAAGCGTAATATAATTCTTACTAAAGCACACCAATTTCCCTTTGATTTCTGTTCCCGTAAATTAGTACACCAACCTATATATCAGCACAAACATACCCAGTTTGCCCATAAGCTGTAAATGCATAAACATCCGCAGTTTAAACATCGGTATAATTTGTAGGTCAGGTTTTACACGGCCCTCGTGGCTTCGCTTGTTCCACCTCCTGCGGTATCGCATAAACTATGAACGTGTAATGTTTCGTAATATTAATAAATATCGCCATCATCATCTACATCTTAAGAACCGCTTCTTTATTTTAAATGGAAACTCCGGTACTAAATCTCCCTATCATTACCTTTATCTCGAAACCGACGTGTTCTGCTGCACGCGAGTGTTGGACGCACCCTTATTGTTAGATCAGCACACTGAAATCTTGCAAAAATTACACAATGGGTTATCTGGGAATTCTATTAAATTTATTGGCAACAACACTCAACATTTTACGGTGCAATTTTTCACACTACGTTTAAAATTTAAGAAAAAGACTGTGTACAATAAAATATGACATTTTTGTAGCTCACTTTAAGAGGTAATTATCCATCAACGAGCGAGGTCGCAGATTCCGCGAAAGAAATCCGTTGAATAATTACGGTTGCATCGTCGATGGAGCAATCTCATTATCCATAACAACGTTATCGTTTGCTTTTGTTGTAGAGCAAGCAAGGAATCCTTGAGCGCATCATTAGAGATGCGGCTCTCGAACATGCTCGCGTTGTTTCGCGAACGATGAAACGCGTTTCCTCGAGGTTCCCTCTTTCGTGGGTTGTTCGACAGCACAACTGATAAGACAGAGGGTGATTACGACGATAACCCTGAGGGGGACAATGGGGAAAAAAGCGGAATTCGAAGCCGTTGAGGGGTATCGCGGAAAATTTCAGAAATGCGATACCTCGGCCTGTTTGCGATTGCATTTTGCGTTTACGGCAGCTGTGCGGCGTGGCGCCGCGGCATGTAAATATTTCCTGTATTCAGAAACCCGCTGGTTCATAAGCAACAATATTGACTTTAACGAGTCGCTACGAACGAAACCGTTCCGCCGCGTTCCATAAATCAATTCGCCCGCCGAAAATACGCGCCCCGATCATCATCCGGCGAAATTACGCGACGCGCGAATTTTGGTCTTAACGCTCTGATCGTACTGCTGGCAATACTTGTTAACATTTGAAAGTTCGATTTTATTATAATATACTGCTGGAATTTTGGTACTGCAACATATTTATAATAGGCGTGAAGAAAAGTTATGTTTTTTACAGTTTTTTCAAACCTTTATTTAATATAGTTACAGTTATCGGATTTAGGTCAAATATGCGCCATTTTGTTCGGGTATTTGTTGCCATTTCGAAGGTAATTTCATTAATCCTCTTTCATAGAAGTCCTTGTCTTTATTGGAAACTGGTGGACAGGTGGTTTTCACAGGCTTCTCTTGAAGCCAGTTTTACAATTAGCACATCACGAGATATTGCGTTCAACGCCATTTATTGAGAAAAAACATGGATGACTTTTCTTCACACCATATATTTGCAACCGACTGAATTATGTTAGAAAATTATGAATTACAATTTCGTCATGTTATATTAAACTACTAGATACACAAAAATTATTAGGATTTCATAGGAGAAATGTCCCAAAATCCCAAAGTTGTGCGATGTTGCCTTCAGGTTGTGCATCGAGTCTAAAGTTTGAAAATTTAGGGAAAATATCGAGATTCTTAAGAATATCAAAATCGAAGTATTCTTTTATAGACGGCGCAAGGCCAACCGAAAAGTATGATTAAACATAATTTAACACATATTTTATGAATATGGCCACTACGTCTCCTCAGAGACAACGAGCGAAAATGTATAAATTCAACATTTGCGGTCGTTGTCTCTGAGGAACGTAAAGTGGTCGTGGTCATACACATAAAGTATGTGTTAAATCATGTTTAATCATAATCTCGATATTTTCCCTAAATTTTCAGACTTTGGGCTCAATGCGCAACCTGAAGACAATCATCGCCCAAGTTTGGAATTCGCAAAATTCTACAATATATGCTTGCTGTCAGCTGTTTTAAACTGAATTTGGACATGCTACGAGTTCTAGTTGGACCAATATTTTGAAAAATCACGGATGCGTGACGCCTGCGTACGGTGGTTCGACAAATCGCGCGAACGATAAATCGAGAATGGTAAAATTCGTTAAACCGTGATATTAAGAGGAAGATATTGGGGCTTTTTACGATGTGCATTATGCCGAGAGCAAGAAGGGGATGGAAAAAGAGCACGTGCCTTCCCCTGACCGTCGACAAACCCTCGCCGCGCCGTTCCAACCCCAGGACGCGCCGGCATTCTTGCGGTAATATGTGTGAAATTGCGAGGGGTGCATTTTTAGCTCTGCATTTTGAGATTGCATTCCGGGAATAGTCTCAAATTTCTGCCCTCCCGTTGTTCGCGCGACCGCAAATTTTACGGGAACGGGACTTCAGACCCGCTCTACGCCCCACAAGCGCGTGAATTTCCTGAAACAAAGGGGACGAAGGGGAATATTTCTTTCGCGGTGCGATCTCGTGTGGATGGCAATTAATCCTGCACCACTCTCTTCTTTTTTTTATTGGGCATCGAATAGTTTTCCGTGACTCCTGCAGTGGCGGAATGTTTGTCGCTTGTATTTCGTGTCGAGTGTGTAGAATTATTAGAGCTGATTGCGGATCTTTTCGCAAAATAAGAATTTTCTGAATTGTCTTTATTTTCCTACGAATTATATCCATGATTGTAAATTGTTGTAGGCAAGATTATCCGTCGTGTGAGTAAACCAACTTTTACATTTTACCACGTTTATTGGGTTTATCTATTGGGTTAATCTATGGGGTTAGGAATCTGAATGGGACTAAGAAAAATTATTTTATACTTTCTAGTCCGTCTTAAAAACGTGGTATTTTTTAAAAATTTATTTTTTTTTAAATAATTTCTTAGCAAACCTGTAAATGTCCGCCAATTCTACCAAGAAACGCAGAAAATCTTTTTCTGAACCTTTCCTCTCGCGCTACAAGAATAAATAATGAGGTTCCTGTGCCCTAACGAACTTCACATAAATGTTTGTTGCGAGCGACTCGACCCTCCTAAAGTTTCGAGTGGGCACCTTGAGCGCTTTAAATTTTGGTACGAGCCGCGTCGAGTATCGCCGCGATATCAAAGGGAAAAACGTCAATTACGATACTTACGGTAATAACGATCCATTGAATTAATTCGTATCGACAAATTCGTGGATTGAAATGCGATCTCGTCGATTATGATGCTACACCACGTTACATTACATATTCGCTATTCAAATTAGCCATTAATATAAAGAGACCGCGGCGGTCCAAAGTAAAGAAATTCACCTCCGGGTCGCGTTTCCACAAGAGAAGAATGAAAAAGCTCAGCCCCAGACGATCGTGAAATTCTCTACGACGGCGCGTGGTTAGATAAGTACTTAGTTTAGGCGATTGAAAATTAAATGAGTGGAAGAGGAGAGAGGTGCAAGCAGGAATTGACCATATTGTAACACGGCGAATTAAAGCGCGAAAAGTAAACACCGCGGGAACGAAGTGAAAATGGGTCGACGGCCGCAGCCGTATGCTCGCGGCAAACTGTTATTACGGAAGTTTATAGCGACGACGTCATAATAAAGATTGCGATCTTTAATGCAAGCATGAATATGGACATCATTGCGCTGTACGCGCACTTTCAAAGGAACGTGCCGCAGCATTTTCCTAGATAAAACGAAATGGCGCGCCACTGCGGCGAATTAATGAATGCTCGAATTAAATAACGCGATCCGACCGCTGGCCAGATATTCCTTTTAACGGGAATCATTCGAGAATGAACATTTTTCATAATATTTATCATCGAATATTAAAACTTCACCTACCGAAATCAGAATACCAAAAAACATCACAGATATCAAAAAACAGTATACAAGAAATGTTTTTAAACTTCACACTTTTGTTAAAAATCTGCACAACACTTTGTAGGGGACAGCAAAAGTCATCTAATAAAACCTGTGTACCAGAAAAAATTCCTAAACTTCACATGTTTGTAGACTATTTTCTGTACACGAGCCTTGAACAAAAATCTGCACAGCACCTTGAAGGGACGTCAAAAGCCATCAAAAACAGTCTACCATAAAAAATTCTTAACCTTCACATTTTTGTTAGACTATTACCTGTACAAGAGCCTTGAACAAAAATGTACACAGCACCTTGAAGAGACACCAAAAGCCATCAAAAACAGCGTAACAGAAAAAATTCTTAAAATTCACGTGTTCGTGCCACACTTAATTAGACATGATCCTTTAAACAAAAATCTACGTTGCGCCGTAAAAGGCAGAAAAGCGACATAAAAGAGCTGTATAACAGAAAAAGTATCTTGAAATTCACTGTGAACTAGACACGATCCTCGAGCAACAATCTGCATTGCAGTTTGAAAGGGACACCGGAAACCATGAAAAAACAATGTATGTAACGGGCAGCAAAGTGCCATTATTGAGGAGACAGAGTTTTTAGCGAAATTAGCAAACAGAAAGACAATTATCCCGTACGTGTTGCGGTGGCAATGCTCGCGTTCTCATCGAGGACGAGCGCGTTTTGAAATTCCACGAGGTATCAAGTGCTTTCCCGCGGATCGGAGCGCGACAATTCGAGAGCGGGAAAGTCGCGGGCGTGCTTGTTGATCCCATCGTCACACAGAAAGAGAGAGAGAGACAGCCACCGTTAATTTCGATGTTTCGCCGGTGTTAATATTTCCCGAGTTGTTGCTCGACCCATCGGGCACCGGCGTGTTTGAACAACATTATCGGTATATCGCTGGTACGTGCCGCGAGCCCGATCTTTTCCGATACCGCGGCCGAACGGAAACATCGACGCTCCTCGATTTCCCGTTACGAACGTGGCCGTGGGTAAACAGCGAGCTGGCCGCCGCTCTGCGAATTCTTTCGCGCGATTGTTGTGATTGAAAGGTTCAAAGATGAAAAGGGGTCGCGCGCTCACGAGTGCTTGTTTGCCGAGCAGGAATTTGGTTCCATGCCGCGATCATGCGCGGTGCTATTCGATGATCGGAAATGATGGAATCCGGTGGATGTACGGACCATCATTAAAAATACAATTGACCCTCCTCGTTTAATTCGTGTCGTGTTGTAAGAAACTCTGAGTTTGTACAAATCAGATCAAATTAAATGAAATTTGATATAAATCACAATTTTACGAATCTTTATTCGTTGGTCTGTAATCTCGCGAGAAAATTTGTTTCGAGCATTTTTGTGGTATGTATTTTTAAAGGATTTACATTTTTGTTATAATTCTTGAATGAATTTCATACATGAAGGGCGGCTTAAAAATTTCTCTTGAGCATTTTTGTGAGGTGTGGTACGTATTTTAAAAGGATTTACATTTTTGTTACATTCTTGCATGAATTTTATTTATACATGAAGGGCGGCTTAACGCAACTAATAGTGCTTTCGCGCACTTCCGAGCACTTTCGCGAGGCTGAGATAGACAGAAAAACGGAAGAAATTGGTGCATGGTGGGGTCGCAGAATACACCATCGCGGTTAGAGGGTTTGACCCCGACGATGCCAGGCCACGGTAATTTGTGCCGCGACAATTGTACCCACGGGAGCTGTTCGGCATTGCGCCTACGTACACAAGCACCATGGCCGCGCGAATGGAAACGCTCACACGTAAACAAGAGACAGAGAGACATATACACATAGACGGATAGAAGGAGTGAGAAAGAGTATCGGAGAGACAGAGAGAGAGAGAGGGATGATGCGTCGCGGCGAGTGGATTGGTAGGGAAAGCGTGTGCGAGACCGTGGAATGGAAATGTGCACGAGGATAGATAAGAATAAAAGCGGGGAAGTAAACAAAGATAGGAGGGAAGCCATGGGATAAGAGGAAAAGTGCTCCGAGGAGAAAGAAATTGATTAAGCGACGACGGTGAAATTGAAAGGGGAGGGAGCACTCGGGAAGAAAATTTTATTCCACCGGCCTGGGGGAATCATTAAAGACAGTTAAATATCTTCTCTTTTTTTTTGTTAAACGGTGGTTCTTGGAATTCCAACACGTTTCTACTAATATTCTGTTCCTCGCCTGGCGATCGATTTGCTCGAGCTTTGCAGCTAATTGGACTACGACAAATTGAGTGCACCTAATCTGCAACTGTCATGCTAAACACAAGAATTTATCCTGACGCCAGTTTAAAATCAATTGTGTACATTAACCCTTTGCACTCGAAGCTATTTTAACTCGAAAATCATAATAACTCATACAATATTTAAATGTTCAGTAATTGATTGGATACCAACATATTTAATAATGTAAATAATTTTGAATAATGGTACAGCAACTTTTCGTGGCGCCTCAGAGTCACCACTCGAGTGCTGAGGGTCAAAAGGGTGTATCTCAAGGTTTAAGAAAAGTCTATCAAGAGGGTCCAACAACTTTCCATCGAACAATGACATTGAAAAGAAAATCGGCATCGATCGGGAATGTTTGAACAATCTTGGGCATTAGGAGGCCTCGGTGTTCGCGTTGAGCGATAGAAAAGCGAGCAACAAAGGGGTCTCCGAAAGAGGAAGTACGTTTGTCTTGTGGTAGCATTGGCGAGATTTGAACCGTGCCTGGCAAACCGTGAAGAGCCCTCAAGCTTTTCCAGTCGTGGAATTCCGCGGAAGAAAGGCCACCCTCGTGGACGGACGTGGTTAGGTTCAGGCTAGAAAGCGAAGCCAAGCCGGCTCGGGATCGCATCGGTGCAACGACGACGAAGAGAACCAGCCGTTCGTGCATCGGTTCCGCGTGCATTTTTCTGAATGCGCACGCTGCGTAAATATGGCCGCGTGGGTAACGGCGCGCACGCGGCGAGGGCAACGACGCGAGCCGAGCTTTTCACGTGCCGATACGCGTACAAGCGGCCTCGTCATCCGAAACATCCGCACTCGATCGACCCGCGTTTCAAGCTCGGGTACTCGCGCGTTGTATCCGCTCGTCGGATCACCGTATCTATAGGGTGGTTCAGTTCAACCCCTTCGACGACGAGGATTCCTTAAAATATTAACCCTCGGACTTGCGCTAATTCTTTCTGACCCACACCTATCTAAATTAAAGTATCTGCTGAACTAATCATTTTCGACATGCTCGTGTTAATACATTTTTACAGAAAATAAAAATCTGCATCGATTGGTGCATCAAAAAATATACAGTTCCATTAAAAAAATCAAAGTTGACCTTCAAATCTCCTAAACACCTCCACTTACAAAGAAATCGTGTACATCACATCATGCTCCCCCTGATACCACGTAACATCTGCAGAAATAATCTTTTTGTACAACGCATAATTTTGAAGTTATTCGGAGTGATCAATTTTTTCCCGCGAAAATGCCTTTTGTGATGTAAGTGAATTGTTCGAAATATTAGTGTGTTGGTAGACGGATCGGGTTAAAATCATTTTCCGTCTCCGCTTCAAGTGTCGCGGGCAGGTTGCGCGCGTATTGACAGACATGATGTAACCAGGGGCGGAAAGAAGAGCTTCGGCTCTACTCGAGCACCTTATATCCCTGTAATACCAAACTTTCGTAATATGTTGCACGGCGAGAAACAAGATTTAGATGCTCAGAGTTGTCGGAAGTAACAAAGTTGCGTATCCCTTCCGACCGATATGAGGGAAAGAAGCCGGAAAGAACGTGCTCGCGAGCCGGTTCCCATCGTCGTCGTCGCGTCGGCATGAAAACAAAAGAACGGCAACCAACATGTTCTCCCCGGTAAGCCGCGAACAGTTATTACACGTCTCCCACGAAAATACCGGCTGCTTAACGAACCTATTCAATTTATCATCTCGCTCGGTTCCATTACACGATCCAATTAGCAGGCTCCCAAAGGCGGAGGACACATAATTCTTGTTAACTCTCTTGCCCGAAGTCTCTGCCGTTCGTTACACCAACTAATTAATTACCGCGAATTTTTTCCTCTTCGCCTACGACATTGTAGGATTACAACAGACACCTTTCGTTGCGCTCTCCGGCGAGCACCAGGTGAGACTTTGAATTATATGTATATGTACACACTTCCGGTGATGAGACGATTCATTCTTTGAATTTTCATCGCTCACCGTGGCCCCCATTAAATTTCAATTCGCGAACTTTAAGGGTGGGGATCCCATAGGGTGTAGTGGTACACTCACATACGTGCGTATTTATATATACACTCAATACGTCCCGTATTTGTCGAACTATGTCTCTATATGGCATAATTGCGACCCCTACGTAGTCACAATCGCTAGATAAAAGATCAATCTGTTGAACAGTAAACGCGACTTTACTGTATAATCAAATAGAAATTATTTTTATCGGATAAACAGATTTGCACAGACAATTGAATATTTGTAAACTTTCCAAAATTTGCTGGTCTACTTTTGGTGGCGCTTTATTGGCTACTGGAGGTCTATACCACCACAAGGGAAAGCTCCGAGGTACCCTATAGATAGCTATCCAGTCCGAAACGACACTAAACGTATCGTATCGTTCTACGGGCCTGCCTCGGACTTAACGTGGAAGCGATCGAATACGGCGAGGCATGTAAAGTGCCGGGCATATCGTGCTGGAATAGAAGAGAGAGAAGGTTCCGGGTACTTCGTGACAGCTACTCGTATTTCTCCCGCGCACTCGAAAGAGAGAGCTCCGGGAGGGCGTGGACGATTAAGCCCCTCGCGTCTCCTTCCAGCCGCTTCGTACGGAGCGTATCAATTTCCTTTAATGTCACTTTGACGATGCCATTAACAGATAGACACACCGGCTCTATCTACCCTGCCGTTTACCTACGTCTACCTTCCTAGCAGTCAATTGAAGATGCACGTCGAGTGTCTCCGGGAGAGCTCCGAGACACGGCTGCGATGCCGGCGAAACCCTCCCTCTACCACCGTCATACCGATTCTATCCTTTAAATAGAATTCTCCCCTCGAGCCGCAAAATTGCACATTTTTTTCAGTAAAACACATTCGAGAATTTTAAATAGAGTTCTCTCGTCACGCCTCAAAATTGCAGATTTCTTCAAGTGCATAATTTTTAAAAGTCTATTATAGTAATTTCGTTTAGGATTATATAGTAAATTCTCTATAGATGCGACAGCATCGGGGGGGATTTGGTCGCATCTATCGTACAGAGCAGCTATTTTTGTTATCTCCAAAGGCCGAGCCGAACAGGGAAGGACAGTTAGAGAACAGGTAGAGAAGGACAGCGCGTGTAAAGAGCGCGTGTGAAGCGACTGCGACTCTCCGCGTCTCTTTCTTTCCCATACGCTGTCCTTCCTTGCATCCGAAACGTCCACCGTCAATTAAACCACTAAATACAGTTGAAATTATATCGTGTTTGGTCTTATTTTAATCAGAAAAATTCCACAAATTCACCACGTGAAAGTTTCATAAAAAATAAGTGATAATAAAAGAGATTATATTTTGCTATTACATTGTGATGACGCACGGGCCTTTGAACTGTGCCGACGACTGCGACTCTGCGCGTCGCATTAGTATTGGTTCACACCGATATACCCGAGCCGAGATCAGATTACACAGTGGAGGGGATATTTTTGTTGCGTTTATCGTGTACGGCCTTGTTGCGTCTATAGAGAGTTTATTGTATAATCCTAAACGAAATTACTATAATAGACTTCTAAAAATTATGCACTTGAAGAAATCTGCAATTTTGAGGCGTGACGAGAGAATTCTATTTAAAATTCTCGAATGTGTTTTATTGAAGAAAAAGGGGCAATTTTGAGGCTCGAGGGGAGAATTCTATTTAAAGGGTAGAAAAGAATATATTTCCGTAGCTAATGGTGAACACCTCAGAAAATAATTCAACCCCTACTTCGTTCCGACGGGCACACCGGAAGCAGCGCACCCTCCGACACGTACTCCTGACCCGTTGGCACCCCGAACAAAAGTTTGCTATCGAACCTCGAACGACTAATAAACCACACATCGACCGGTCGAGCGCAAACGGAAGTAGGGAAACGTAATGAACAGAAACGCGCTCGGGGTACATTCCAATTTCCACTCGGAACTAGAACAGGCTGAACCAGAGCGAGAGAGCAAGAGAGAGAGAGAGAGAGACAGAGATGTGGTTGGGGCGTTGTACGTGTACGTCGTTGATCACGCGAACGCTTTCGAAAGCTGCCGGGCGTCGAACAATGGCCATTGTATCCGGAATCTGGGAATTAGCCGTCAGGCTGGTCCGCAGGCTAGGTCGGGCCCGTTTCAAGGATCACGGGCCGCAGGACGTCGCCGCGTCAAAAGGCTTAATCGCAGCGCCGCGCCGAGCCTAGCCGAACCGAGCTGAGCCCGCGACCGGTGTCAAAGCGGACCGGCCGATACGAGACGCAATGTCCGCGACACGTTATCCGGAATTCCAGCACGCCTAGACGCGTGCTGTCGCCAGATCGTCTGGGGGAGACCCTTTGCATAGGAATCGTACAGGATATACACACGCGATATTTTGATATAATGCGCCACTTCGAACCGTGTACCGAGCGGCGACAATACCAGCGCCGCCGGCATCGCAGATCCTGGATTTCCTACGTCTCTACTATCCAATACTGTGCCGCGTACTGGGTGGATTCGATTGTCGGCGTTGGACATTGGGAGTTTGGTACCTGGGGTGATATTGGATAATTGATTTTAAATGTGAGATATTTCTTGAACATTTCTTTGGTACCTCGTTTGACTTCTTCGAGAGATATGGCGTTAAAAAATGGAATAAAAATTCGACTTCCCGTGACAAATAATTCTCGATGCAGAAGTTTCCCGATAAAAATTTCCCTTTAATTCCATATCACGGTGCGTCGTATTTCATTTCGGACAAAATCTCCGACATCGACGACAAAAAATGATTGATTTGACGCGGAATGACCCGGAAAGGAAATCAAATTACTTTTATGCACGTTGTTGTGTAAAATCACGACGCGCGACGTGACAATCAGAAAATCGGTGACCTTTATATTCGTTACACTTTTTCGCGATTTCATAAAATCGGTACGTGGCGTTTAATGAAACATTGTCTAGCATCGCATGGACAACATTCACACAAAGTTTCGACTGCATCGGGATTTTCGAGTGACCACGAGTTCCCCTGTGAAAGAGAAGGGGGTTAGTACCGCCATCGAATGGGCGAGTATATCAAAGGAAATTCCACGTGCGCGTCGCATAAAGATATCAGTGAACACCTGGTCCAGGGTAAACCAGCCAGTATGACGTAAACGGCCGTGTGTAATCAGACCACCCTGTACATAGGCAGCTGCAGCTGCGTGCATAGTCGCGGTCTTGCAATACAAGTGCAAAGTGAGCGCGGGAGGAACAGACGAAGGGAGAAGAGGGGAGTGTGCAAGAGGGAGTGACAGAGGAGGAAGGAGGAGGAGGAGGGTGGTAGAGTATGGTTGGACAGTGAACATGCTCGCCTGCTGGTGTACGCGGTGCCGTCTAAAGCAGTGCCTATCAATGCCACTTGCGCGACAATATGACAATGAACGCTCATGGCACGGATCGACTAATACTAAAGGAGCCCTATGCGAAAGGTATATTACGGACCGTCCTCAATGGCTCGTCACGACCGATTATTAATATCGTGCTTGCTGCGCGCACCTTCAGTGAGAGAGGGACCGGTTTGTCGTATTGCTTTACGCTCGCGCGATCGGATCGTTCCCGTTTGCGACGCAACGAGACGACGTTATTATACCGTCGCGGCGTATTTTCAGCCTACTCCATTCAACTCGAGTTTAACCTTCATGCGCTACTCTATTTTTGTGCGGCTGCTCGCGCTAGCCTCGCCTTTTTTTTTCTTTAAAGACGTGCGGAAAAATACCTTTACGTACACCCCCGAGGGGGGGTAGTGTGGGGCTCGGGGGACACAGGTGGTCGGTGTCCCCAAAAACCGCACGTCTAGGACCTTTCGTCTTTTCCTCTCCATCTCCAATTGCCCGAGAGAGCATAGCTTAGGGCCCCGCTTTTTGCACACCTCCCAAGTTATGCGTAATTTGGGCTAACGCCACTCCTGTCCTTGGCCTTTTGGGCTAGCCTCTGTGATCGCAACAATACGTTGCGCAGCGACGCGGATTCTGCCATGTCGCTTTTTACGCTACCACTGGGCCCATCGATGTGTCTCCAATATGGCGGCGTTCTGACCTGTCCGCGTCTAACTTTCGAATCAGTGAACTCCGGCCATTGAAACTTACATTTTTGCCATTGCAAAAGTTGAACATTTTTGGTCCCCCAAAGTGAAGTTCAACCCAATCGGAGCGATCGTCATTGATAGCGCACCTTGATCACAAGGGTGCTTTCTTTGATCAGTAAGTATATCTAGAAAAAAAATTGCGGTTCTTAGAAATCTATTACCTCCGGTTCGAACATCAAAGTCCACAACTCTTGGTTTAACCAATAACGTAAAGGGGTGAAATTCACAGGAGAATTTCCTCTAATTTTTCGAATCGGTATAAAATGATTACGGGATTGAACCGCCGCGACAGTTGCGTCACAGCATTGAAGCTTGTTTAAATCGAAATCCGTGGTGTGAGAAAGCATCAGGAGCGATCAGGAATGATCACGGACGATGAAGAAGGACAGAGAGAAAAGAGAGAGAGAGAGAGCGGGGGAGGACATTGTGCGTTCCACGCGCACGGAAAAATAAATCTTATTGTTTCTGAAATCGAGTTTACTCGCGCGGTCCAGCTGTCATGCTCGTCAACCGGCATCCGGCAAAAAGTTTAACGATGTTATCGCGCTGTCCAAACAGAGCCGGCGACGCACCTGGTGGCGTGTGCTCGCTGTGTCTAGGTAAATGTACACAACGGTGTGCGCTCCCCGCAGCGCTCCGTGATTTGCGTGCGAGTCGCGCGCCGAATCGAGCCGAGCGGATGCCGCGTGCGGATTGCGAGCGGGACCGTTTCGCAAATGCTGCGTCCGTGCTGGAAATTACCCTACCACGAGTCGAGAAGTGCCGTTCAAGTACCGGGGAATCCCTGTGAAATACCGGACCGACATCGTGCAACTTATTGTCAGCCGTTGCACTCGGTTGCACGTCGCGTTTACCTCCACGCTGCTATACGTTCTTCTCTCCTGGCGGAAATAAATGCGATTCTCGCTCCTTTGATCTCGATCCTCAAACCATAGAGCTCTACGAAAAAATTCATGACTGATAATACAACATTAATGATCAAAATTAGTAAATATGAAGTATCACTAATGAAAGATGTGCATTTTTTTATCCAGAGGATAGTTCACCCTGTATTTTGCATTTTTGGTATAGATTTATTCAAAATTATATAAATATTACTTTGTACACGTGACGACATATAATAATGACATAAAAATACACATGTAGTAATAGATTGCAGAACGACAGAACTGCAACACCCCGTAAAGCGATAATAAAGATAATAACAGTAATAGATTGTCTATAATGCGCACGTTATTATGAAGAATGGAAAGAGGGAGAAAAATGATAAAAAGAATGGCATGCGCTCGCAAACTATCGTGTTAGATTCAGATTGCACGAGCAACAACGTTGCTATTACATCTAATCATGGACATTTTCACGTAATGGCTATGTATACTTTATTCTATTACACGCGGCTGGGACTTTTCTAAATTTTATGTCAGAGAAACCATTACATATTAAAGATCGCCGTTTATAGATTACGAACGCTGATGAAAATTTGCATGTTTCAGACACTAATTTCTAAAAGGAAAGCGCAATATTGTTTTACTGCATGGAGTCGTTGTGTATGCATTTATAATATTCAATTTTCTTTTCGAAGAAATTTATGTGCGTAAAATATCCTTGGATAATAATTGGATTAATTTTATCAATTTAGATTGGCCGTTTGCCCCGCTATGCGTTTGCTGTTCTTATCGAAACTAATGGAAGTCGTACGGTGGAGATAATTAGCAAATCTCTGTTATCGAAACCAGTCGATTATCGGAATAGAATTGTCCCCAGGCAAATTCGGATAAGGGAGGCTGGATGGTAGCAAGCTGAACGCGATTATTCGCGAAAGCATCGCGTTCTCCGATCGATGTTAGCCCGCGCCGGGCCGAGTGGTTGCTCGCGGCCGTTTTTTAAGGGAGCACGGAGCACGAGCTTGACGTTAATTGTATCGTTTTTGAACTATGGGGCGAACGAGCGTCGAAAAAAACCGGCTTGCTCGCGTCGGGCCCGCTCTTTTCAATCCCCGGGACGCTTCGTGCCTCCGCTTTACAGAAATCCGTGAATTTAAGGGTGATGCTCGTTACCCGTTTCCCTGATTTCGTTTCACCGTCCAGCCGAGGAAGTCTCCAATCTCTCGTTAAGCGGGACTTCGTTATTAATTATCGAAGACAAGCAGAAATTCTTCTCGCGCAGAGTTTTCGTTTTTCGCGAGCAACTCCGGCCAGCGCCGCGCCGGAGACACGAAGAGAAAGAGAGAGAGAGGAGGAGGAGAGAGATAACGCCAGAGCGTGACCAAGAGAAAGAGAGAGAAAGATAGTGTAGTGTGTCCAACGAAAATTACTGGGGCTTTCGAGCCGCTCGTTTCGGCCCGATAACGCGACGGTAATATTTCCCGCTCGAGCCGCCTTAAATCTGTCCGGATACGCGACGCGGAATTTTGTTTACGACCCTCTTGTCCCGCGATAAAAACAGTTACGTTCGTTTCGACGTTCCGAAAGGGCATGCCCGCGCACCACTCGACTACGCGAATTCCACTCGAATCGATTGCAGCGCATTTTGGAAATGCACCGCCGGAAAAAATGGGAAAAATAGCAGCGTCCGTGTCGGTAACTAGCCGCCATGCTATCGCCAAAAAAAGGATCTTGAAAAAAACACATTGAAAATCACAAAGAAGTACTTACTTCTTACAAAAATTATTGAAACTCTGCCTATACAATAAACCTGGTTCCAGAACGATCTTTTTGGTAATTCCAATCCAAGATGCAGACAAAAAATGTTTCTAACAATAAGAAATTATATCAGGACATACATATGTTAAAATTTCAGAACAGCATTTAAATGTTTTATTTGATAGTTGCTTCCTCCTAAAATATTCTTAGTACTTTTCTGGAGACGTTAGCGAAATTAATTTATGCCGAGGCGGACAAGTAAAAATAATTCGACAGTGAGCACCGCTTACATTAAGCCAGAAGCAGCATCGGCGCGTAGGTGAATCCTTAAACGGTTTCGCAGCGAGTGGGAGAGCTAATTAATTTCAGTACAGAGGAATGAAAGCGCCCCCGCGCGCACTTCTGATCGCTTAATTGCTTAATTAGATGAAATCTGATTTCAATAACATTTTTCAATTGGCGCGTAATTTCCGCGCGAGTGTCGCGCGGTGCTTCGCGAAATAAATTACATCGACAATTACAAAATCAATTGCCGCGTTCTCTGTGAGCGTAGTCTTATTCTGTCTCCGATTCTGGAGCAATCAGGACACTCGAATTTGTAATTAATCGCGGAATTAACATTTTGTTCAAACACTTTACCGCCACCTCTAATTATTTTACATATGTATTGTACTTTCGACGTTTTACCGGCACAAGAGCGAACCAAAAATCGGATCACTGAATGGAGTAATATTTCCCATTTTAATTAACATTTACCGGGCAGTTAGTATTAATGAAAAATAATATTGTTGATTAATTTACAAGTTTAAATCATGTTTATTTTCCTCTTTTGGTCGTGTGTAAATTATGCCCATGCTGCACTAAAAATCTTGCAAAATTTTAAAAAATATATATCAAGTAGATTGATCAGTGCATATATCATTTAAATAAAAATCAAAATTTTAGAAGCAATAGAACAAAAATGATATTTAAATGGATTCTAATAATATCTTAATAAAAGATAAGTTTAAAAAAATGTACAGAAGTGGGACGTTTAAGGAGTATTTAAAAAAAAAAGGCAAAGAACGGTCCACTCGGACAAACATTTGGAATTTCCACGGGGCAGTTAAGGGCAAAATCACTTTTATTCCTCGGTTGTACTGCTGTTAATGAAAGGGAGGAAGGAATTCATTTCCTCCGCCGTTGGTTTGGTCGAAGAAAAAGGGAATAAATAAAAGGGGCGAAATTCCTGGTCGCTATCGGTGTGAAACAGCTTAAAGTTCGCACGCAGCTCAAAATTAAATCGTAAAGGGGTCGCGAGAGTAAAAGAGAGAGAGACAGGAGAGGAGTTGGGAAAGACACGTGCGGTTTCGGGGTCTCCGGGCCGCGGAATACTTACACGTCACGTACGTCTGACGTCCCGTACGAAGCTGTTCCGCGGAAGTTCGCGAACCGAGGGCATTCCTGTGGCCGACGTTATCTCGTTGCTGCTGCTACGAATTGGCCAAGTTTGGTAATACGATGATAAACAGAAACTGGAAAGGGTGTGCGTCGGCGGTCTGCGAAATATCGCTATACGTCATCCTTGGTTGTCCGTGGCGGCTGCGGAACTCCCAGCTGGCTGGAGACTTCCGTTTCCACGGGACCGTTCAAACTCACCCTCCCCGTTGCTAAACTTATCCAATACATATTTTCCTTTTCAATAAAAACTACCGTCCTGTCTGGTTGCCCGTAAATGGACATGGACTCGCGACGATACGATTTTCTTTGCATAAGGGAAAACATCGGTTCCCTTCAACCCCTGTCTGGTCAAGATAAGCACAATGGACTATCACCGTCACGCATAATGCGACGTTCAGTTTCACTATTCAGTTTCACGAGAAGCAGCGCCAAAATTGAAGTTCGCTAAATGTTCAGATGGCAAAACACAGCGGATAAATCCTCGAACCAGCCATTACAATGTACACGCATCACTCAACCGTATATGAATTGATATAAAACGTTAATGCAACAACGTAATTCAAAATATTAATCATATTGTTATACAGTGTTGCCTTCATAATCCACTATCCGCACAGTCAATTAGCAAACTGCAGAAATGTAACATTCAATTAGCATTATGCGCAAGAGCGTACGTTTGTTGTTCAACTGAAAATCCCAGCTCGTGTCAAAGCTTCCACTAAACAATTTCAACCAAATTGCAAAAGCACTTGCGAAGAGTAACATTATATCCTGTGTCATTACGAGAGTAAAACATGTTCGTCGTTAAATGATAAGTTCCATTCGTCTTCTTAATTACTAGAAAATAAAAAATGTCTGCATTGATTGTAAGACGAAGCAATTAAACTATATATTCTTAGATTCTTTTTCTACTGTTTGAAATTGCGCCACCAATTTTGTTGGTAAATGTATAAAATCCGTAGCCCGTTAATTACTATCTCCACTGGCAACAGCTCGCTTGCCTGCGATCAAACTTATCCGACGTCTTTACTGTTTCCTATTTCGCCCGCTCGTTCCGATCATAAACGCATAAAACCTGTGGTCTACTGGCAGAGATCCGAAGCCGGAAAACCAAAAGAAAAATCCCCGGAGTATGCAGTGGCCGGAGGGTGCATTTACACGTAAAAACTCGATCGGGCTGTTGCTGGGAGATCCTCGCAGCGGCGATAATAAAACGGCGGCGATGTTGAGGGGGAGCGGTAGCCTGCGACCCCCCTCGGTATCGAACGACATCTACGTATAAGCCCATAAACAAGATGATACGATCTAGGTGTAACGATGTTTCCAACAAAATTAGAGGGAAACTGCAAACAACCCCGTCTCAGTTCTCTCGTTCATCCCCGTTTAACCTCACACTACCTTGTTTCGCAGGCTGTGCCAGGGATGCTGGCCTCTCTTTCCCTCTCCCTCTCTCCGGTTCCCAGAGAGAACCAGTTCACGTTCAACGCCACGACAACCCTTCATTCGACTCGTTAGGGTGGCTGGAAACACGATACCAAACAGTAATGAAAAGCCTATCCTACACTCGGTTTCTCGTAGAGCCGTTTATGCTTAGCCGTCCTATGCATAATGCACTCGCACTCGCATACTCTGACGTGACGGTCTGGTGTCGCGCGTTATTGGCGCCTGTGTGTGACAGATAAACCGGCCTTCCCTAAATGAGCAACAACGTCACAACGCCGTTGTTTATTCGATTATAGGCTTAATCGTCAACGGAGACAAGCCGGCGTCTTTGTGCTCCGGCAGGAATACCCCGCCGCGAATTAAATATCGAAACGTCGATCCGACGGTGTGCGACTGACGCCTCCGTCGATGACGCTCCCCAACGAACGTATTCGTAATTCGAACCGAATAACGAACTATGGCATGCACTGGTGAATAGGGCTTGCCGGGGTTTGAAACGCGGTTGAAAGCTTTGTTTTTACTATTTTTATTACAACAGTAGATATGGATATTACTAATCCAATTACAAAATTTGCTTTGTTAGAATATACGACAATAAAAATGACAACTAGAATACATCACTATTAAAATTACGACAAATAGAACATACCCCAACAAAACCCAACCACGTGTCAGCCAACTGTGTTGAAGCACACCATTATTGAAGCACTCCCAATACTCACGAAGTGTATATACACAGATATATCACCGATAAAAACCGAGGTTCGAGAAGATAGTTAATCCAGATCTCGTAAGGGTTGTATTTCAGCATCCCCGAGATGGGAATCGACGGTGCCAGAATGGGATCTAGAGATTAGGGGATCGAGTTGCTGGCATAGATGCAGAGGGGGACTGCGAAGTACACAACATCTTTCACAGTCCACTCGTTGACAGATCATTCCCGTCAGATAATGCAGTTTCGCTAGGGTGGTTTCTCTCTATAATCGCATCAACCCTTCCACGATCCTTAATGACTGCGTTTTTATTGCTTCAGCACTCAGAGCGAATCAAACTTTCGACGTCAGTTTAAGACACCTAGAGAAAGATCGCTGTCTCACTGACCATCGATTGCACCGCTCTGCGCTGCCACTGCTTTCTGCATTCGAGCTGCATATTTAATGAAACGTCACCCGCAACGGGCTCAGAGCATATACTTACAGCCCCGGCGATACTCGAACCTTGATGTAGTGACTCTTCCCGCAGAATGCTCATTGTTCCATTGTCACTTTGTTGGCCCGTAACGTGACGCTCCGTCACAGAACCGCCGTATGTTGTTTACCCATGGACCCGTTGCTGCGTCATTCGTGGAAATCGATTTGTTTACCGACGCGATTCGTATCGCATTACCGGGGGTAACGAGTGGAATAATAATGCACCGGCCCTCGTTCACCGACGCTGACATACTTTCTACATGATGCCTCATGCTGACGACCTCTCAAGACCGCTGCATTTTACGCTCGTCGGTGATTTTCGACGATTTCTCGAATTTATGCGAGAACTGTAATTACGACAAATTTTATGCAATTTGTTTTCATAGATTTTGATGTGCTGAAGATACACACGAAAGTCGATACTGGGAAATTTAATTTTGCATAAAAGCAGTCACCCCAATCTCGTTACTGTCAGCTAGGAAGAGAAAATAATATGAAAATCATCATACAGAATTTTTATTTATATTTTCTACACCATGAAAAACGAACGAGACATTCAGGTAATTTGTTTCGGCTGGGACACCCAGTGTATAGTTGTCATAACGGTACGGAACAGTTGTGAGAAAATCTGCATTACAGATTACAGGTCACTGGTTAATAATTACAGATTACCAAATGTAATCATGACTACTGATTCATTCCAGAAACGACTAATTGATTAATGATTAGAATTACAATGATTGCGTTTAATAATCAATTACTGGTCCGAGCGTATCCGTTTTCAACGCATAAAATCTGCAACCTAGTCATTAGAGAGGGGAACTTTGTAGATTAGTTGAAAAAAGTTTGGAGAAAGATCGAGACTACGAGGTTTTAATGGAGTTTAGTGTGACTTCATCTCATTTTTAATTTGCTTGGCCCGTTTACGGAGGGAATAGAATTTCATTCGCGCACTGTTTAATTCCAGTTTCTTCGAGTTCAACTACAAAACTGGGAATTTGCATGTAGCTCCCGTGGTCTACTTAGCGAGTACAATTTCCGGGTAAGATCGATAGAACTGGAATTTAATGCAGCTTCATTTTCTTTTTAATTTACCGAGACCATTCAACGAGCGAAGAGAGTTTAATTTCTTCAGTAGTTAACCGCCTACAATGTGGCGTAATTTTCAAGCGGTGCGTCCATTGTTTTGCATTCTCTAAATCTTGTCTGACATGAAAAATTGATAAAAATTGTGGTGGTTCTATTGCACCTATTCTAGAATTTCTTGAAAATATTTATAACCCGAAATCGCACAAATGTATGTATACACTCGATTACCAGCGAATTCTTTCGACCCATTTTCTTGATTAAAATTGCGTTGTATACTTTTCAAACAATGTTCTACGTTTACGCTTTCGACCTGGACCCGGAAAAAAACGTCTGATTGCAAAGAGTTATTTTCAGTTTCCCCGATGCAGTGAATTTGCATAATTTTCCACGGTCTACCTGCTGTGTAATATTCCTGCAGCTGCAGGTCAATGCAATTATACTTTATTCTTTATTTATTAGCAGCATTTATGAAAAAAATTAGAGTTAAAGATAAAATCTTCTTTTTAAAAATGGCTGGCGGGTGATATTATTCGCTATGGGGAAAGATTATACAGTTAGGAGCATAACTGATCACACACGCTTTAAATCAGTATAACTTTTTTATGAATGGACCAAGCGACTTCAACTTCTCTGTAAGGCTTGAAAAATTAGTTTAGTAAATAACATGTCTAAAAGATATGTTAAAAAAATGTATTTGGTCGGAATTGTGAAAAACAATAGTGAAAATTGGTTTCTCCAACATATTTTTTAGACGTCATTTACTAAACTAATTCTAGCCTTACAGAGAAATTGAAGTCGTTTGGTCCATTCATAAAAAAGGTATTCTGATTTAAAGTGAGTGCGATCAGTTATGCTCCTAACTGTATACTCTACCAAGGCTTGTAACCTTATTTTTGTCAAAGTGGTAGTTAAAAATGAAAAGAAGATTTTTCTTTACTGTTTAGAGGAGATGTCATTGATATTTTCTCAACGTGTTAAACATTGATTAGTTGAACATGTTTAAACTTTTATAGTATTATGAAAAAATACATTATTCTATATAGGAGAGTCTATAGAATCAATCCTCCAGTTTTCAAAATTAAATGAAACGAAATTCTCAATCTTAAAATCTGTCATTTCATCAAAACTAAATTTTTTCATCAAAACAAGGAGGAATGATTTTTAGATTTCAGCACTAAACATTTTCTATGCCTCTACTTCTCCGAGCAGGAATAAAAAGACCTCTAATTTCATTTTCCACACTAATTACCCAAATCCGTACAGTCAGCAGGTTGCTGGAAGAGGGCGCGCACTAAGGTGTACGCAACACCGACGCAACAAGCGTTTCCAGCAGAATATTTCCTAACCGTGTGCCTAGGAGATTACATCGGTACTCGTTGACATCGCGCAAGAAGTTGGCTAAACAGGGGTGTGCGTGGAGTATATCGGTACAGGAGCAGATAAATCTCTCTAGCTTTCTCAAAAAGACAGCAGAAGAAACGGCACCGGACAGTGAGAGCCGTGGGGGATGGGGGTGAGACAGATAGTTTTCTTTCGTCGGGAGCCGTGGTCGTCAAAGAACCTATCGATCTTCGTCGAACAAAGGAGCTACTTTAATTATCGACTGTGTCTCGCAGCACCGGGCCCACCCACTCGACTATTTGGTGTCCTTTGTGCGAACTCGAGCCGCGGGCGTAGTTGCGTGCGGGGAATGGAGACCTGGGGATTGGAAAGACAAGGGACGAAAGAGGTCCCCGAGTCCAGCCCGTTGTCGCTTTCAGCCCAGCCGGTAAAACAATATTGGCCAGTCGCATGCGCCGTTAATAAGTAAATACGAATTAGCATTCCGAGTCCTTTGCCGGTATAAATCAAACGAATTAATTACAGCGCCGCGCCCGGGGGAGAGACGGGCACACGAGAGAGTAGAGACCCACCTCCGACCGTCCACCTCTTCCGGAAGAAAGAACCCGGGGCTGGCATATTGCTACCCGTAAATACTAATAAATCCCTGGCCCCGTGCACTCGGCCACGTACAATCCGATCGCACGCGCTCGCGAGACGCGTCCGCTTCATTTAACCCGGTTCTCTTTGCTCCAGACGGCGGCGAAAGTGTCCTTTAAGGGCGACGGATCAAGGGATGACGAGGGTGGCTCGTTGGTATTCCGTTCGGCTGATTTTAATGCCGGCTGTAGGGCTAGGTTTTTCTTAGACAGCCCACGGAAGAGGGATTTGGATGAAGTATGGTGAATGATGGTGGCTAGATGCTGCCTGGATGATGGGTATGGCTTGATACTAGGACGAGTGGTTCAGTGTTTTGGTTAGGCTTTGATTGTTTTGAATTCGATAGAGAAAAATCACGTATATTAAAAATTTGAAACCGGTCATTTGACATGCAGTGGTTCAGCGTCAATTGCCTAAGATAGTAACTTTATAAGGTAGTTCAATAGAAGCAGAAATGTTGAGAAATCTCCATTAAATCTCCGGTCTCCATTAAATTCGTATCAGTATTCTCGAGCATCCGAGGCGCAATAGAATGAGCCCAGGTTAACTTCTGCATCGATCGCAATCTCGAATTGGATAGTATACGTGATCACTCCTGTTCGTTTTTTTTTTCGCCGTAAACGGGTCGAAGGTTTGTTGGCTTACGGTACGTGTAATACGGATCCAGTTCAAGTTGTGTCAAACAACACGTAACTCGATGGCGAGTACACGGCGGCGGTAACGTGACCGGACTACTGATTCGATTAGACTGTAAGTGAGCCATGACCGAACGTCGCGTCGAGTTATACCGTTGTCCTCTATGCAAAGGGGTGGGAACTTAAGAAATTTCGCCACCCTTCGCACTTGACACCCTTCGTCATCGATCACTGCTTCCGGTCACCTCGATCCTAGGGTAAAACAGTTTGCTTGTTGCGCGCGTACTCCCCATTCGACTCTCTCGATCGCGTCATTATCAGTCATTCGCGATTACCATGTCGCCATTCGCTCCATTCCTCGCGTACTCCGTGTATTAATTTACTGTAATATTTCATAAAACCACGAGTCCAGACTACGGATTTTGTGGAAAACCATATCTCTTCTGCGTCTCTTCCGAACAATCTTTTATTCGAGAAACTTGTTGGCAATGTTATTTGGATGAAATTGTGTTCGAACACTTTATTAGAAAAGTTATTTGGATAAAATTGTGTTCGGCAAGTTTATTGGGAATGTCGCCCGAGGAAAATTTGATTCGCCTAATCCCGAACCGTGCAGCGGGCACACAAGTTTCGAATGTTTTCGAGCTGACGTCGCGCGGGGACCGATCGGCAAAATAAACCGAGCGTCGTCGGTAGTTTCGCGCGAGAAAATATTGAGACTCGGGTGAAAAATGTTCGCCGGTCGATAATTCATCGGGAATTAAAGTAGCGATGAACTTCTCCAATTGAACGGCTCCTCGTAACGTTTCCTCGTTCGTATTCGAGCCGGCTAGAGAGTACCGAAACTTATTTTCCGGTTTTTAATCACGTAGGATGGTCCATAGATATGTAACTTAAGAACTCCATTTTCCTCGGAACTTCGACGAAGAAGAAGATGAAATAAATCTCTCTCTCTCCTGTCCCCTTCTCTGATTCTCTCCCGCTTGATCTATATCTATCTCTATCCGTCTTTATATCGGTCTTGCTTTCTCTAGAAGGCGTACGGTCGCGTAGGAAACGGACGCTTGTTCGCGAAGTGTTTTTCCGTTCGTCCCGCGAGCAGAATTTCTACGAACTTACGAACTTCCATCTGGAATGCAATAACGAAGGGACGCCCGAGTTATTAAACGCTATTTCCTGATCAGCTCATCGGCAACTGGCCGGCCGATATCGTAAAAAACGCAACGAGCCAGCGTAGCAAATACGCGAGGTTATCGCTCCGAAAAATCCACGGGATACCGTGTCCGCCCTCGTAATTCTTCGCTATCGATCTTTCTGTTAAAACGGTAAGCGGTAAGTAGACCGGGGAACTATGCAAATTCTCTATTCTGCGGCTAGAATTGTAGAACATAGAAACATTCGGAGTATTCGAACGTTCTTATTCGGAAATAGGAGAATTTGCCGCGTGCATTCCTCGGACGAAAAATGTTGAACTCTTTCCATTTTTTAAACTCGGTATGTTGTACTGAAAAATCACTTTCTTCGATGTTCCTCAGGTACAATTTCATTTTTTGTAGACATTTCTACAACTCTGATGATTAGACAGGGATGAATTCAAGGTGTAAGAATACTAATTTAGGGGTACAGAAATACTTTCATTAATTCAGGCGTGCAAGGGGATTAATTTAGGGGTGCAAACGACTGACTCAGATGCAAAAACAAATTTGGGAGTGCAGTTGACTCGCCAAAAAATTTGGATATTCTCTGGCGTCCTATCGATTCTTATCGGGCGAGTCGCGTCAAAATAGTGAAAATCGAGTGACAGTAATTCGAAGCAGCCCCATCACCGATTTTCGGCGCGTCGGATGATATTTTTCAGCGGGTAGTGATCGCGATTCATTGGTCGGTTCACCGCGCCGGTCAATAAAAACTGGCTAGCGCGCACCGATTCGCGTGAACGTCGTTGATTTCCACGGGAATTGAACCCGTCGCGGCTTAACTTTCATTGCGTTACCGGGCGGGCGCGTACCTACCGTCATGTGCGATGAATTGCCGAATGATTTTCAGTCCCGGGGCCCCGGGAATGGTTTATATGCAAAACAGTTTATGATTGCTACGGTCTACGGTTAGCTAAAACAGATTAACGTCGGCGCGCATTAGTTAATGCCAAGCGGAGCTATGGTGACGTTTAATATTGACGGGAATATCGTTCCCGATGCGCGGATTGTAAAATTTCAATGTGCCGGCGCCACGGAAACACCATAACGGCGGGGGACACGTGTCCCTGTCGTGCAATTACGGGCCCCGTTTATCACAAAATTTAACGTTATTATCCAAATAACGGAAGAACATGCGCCCGCCTAGATTGATTCGATGATACTTGACGGGCTCACTTTGTTTCGCGGAACTAGACAACATGCTGATGGCAGAAATTGAAAACAAGATTCGATTGAAACCGGCTCGAGAAAAATATGAAAATTATCTGACGCTGTTTAATCGCTCGTATTACCATACTTGATTAAACCGATGATTTTATGCGAATTCGAGAATATCGATTCATTATTATCACTGTATACTGCGAGTCTTTATGCAAAATAAAAATTGTCCATGTTAACTGTAACAAACAGAAGCTACATGAAAATCCGATACATGAAGGTCCGATCAATTACAAAAATACAGTGGTCATTCCCTTTGTTAAAAACATTTCTATGGACATACGTAGAATTTTCAGGAAATCTGGGATTCATACCATTTTTAAAATACCTTCATATTTAAAGAAATAGTTTTCATCCATAAAAGATAAATTACCACTTCTAAAAAATTGTAACGTAGTATATGAAATATCTTGTAAAGGTCGCAACATACATAGGACAGCTTCTTGACATCTGGACACACGTTTAACTGAACATAAACATAATATTTTTCTGTCTCTTTCACAACACACAGCACTGACGAAACATTCAGTAGAGTTCGACCATGCATTTGACCTCGAGAACATTAAGGTAGTTGACAAAGAATCTAATTTACAACAAAGATTATTATTAGAAACTATTCATACGATTAAACAACAAAGTGTAAATCTTAGGTACGAAACACCTAAGATTCATGATTTGTACTACGCTGCATTACTGAACCAGTAATTTCCTTATGATGAAGTTTCTTATACAGTATATAACTCACAATTTAGATTCAGCTATATATACAATTTCGTTGCAAATGTGTTGAATGTCAATTTTCCAGTACCACAAAAAAAATTTTGATGGTACATTGTAGTGTGTTTAATGAGGAAAACAGATTCTATTGGCATTTGAATTTACCGCCAAATATTGACTTAGCGTCCATAGATCTCTTGGCTCTGATTGGCCAATTTTGAATACGTCGTTCTTATGTATATTCTGTGCTTTGTAACCTTCACTTGGTTCAGTTCAGTGTCTACCGGCATGGAATCAGTTCACTTGTAATAATTTTCAAATGTATTTCTTCAAATACAGCAAGTGTGTAAAAATGGTCTATTCGGTATCTTCATGTAAATTTTTTTGTTAACATATATTATATTCACATTATTTTTCAGACGCAAAATTTACTCTTGAGAATGATCCACATCAGGATCGAAACGTCGAGTTTTTAATTAATTTGCAAAATTGCTTGTTTTTTGTTTATCACTGATCGAATCTGTGCGCCGATATCAACACACATTGATTATCAAAATTACGATCGAGAAACATATTGAAATTACTACATGAAAATGTATGCCCTCTTTATTAGTATAACAACATCATTCAATTCTGCCACTGTCTTTACAATTTTATAATTGATCGATCTAATTTCTGTCATAAATGCATAAAATCTGCAGATTTAGCATAGTCTATGCATAACATGCATAGAAATCAAGGTTACTAAAGGTGGCTCTCCTAAAACAGCATGCTCGCCATTGCAGTTTTCCAAGAAACGTTCGTTCATCCTCCCCAACTGCCCATATAATAACACTCAATATGCAGTAATGTGCATGTGTAATCGGACACGAGTCGATCATATCCAAGCTCCGCAACTGATTTCGGCGAGCAACCCGTTCCCAGAAAAGTGGTAAAAGTAGGGGTCGCAGGGCGTGCATCCATCATGCTCATATTTCAAATCTGACGGTTTGCATTGTGCATCGCGAACGAAACCGTTGGATCGGTAGCATCGGCTGCTACCTATGTAGGTCATTTCGATTGCCGGCAAAATCGGTCCAATTACACGACTATCGGACGTGCAATTACTCAGCAATCAAACAAAAAAAAAGCGGAGGAAGAGAAGAAAGAAATAAATGCGAAAAAAATCGCAAATCGGAGAAAGGAGAAGGAGAACGGGGAGGGGTGGATGTGGGAAAGTGCGCGCGAGAGAGGAAGGGGTTATTTATAGACGGGGCTCAACCTTCGAGCGGAATTCAAATCGTATTTTCAGCAGTCGTTTACACGACACCGGCCTCCAGGTAATTCGCTCCGCCATTAACCGGAGGAAGGAAGAACACGGCGGATTGTCGACAATATTAAACTTCCATCGTCCGAACCCCACCCACGCGTCCTTGATACGTATAGATCCGATACGGGAAGAGCTCCGACGAGGCTTGTTTGCAGTGTCCGTCCGGGAGGGTGGCGGATAAAAGTCCACCGGAGGCAGTCCGACGCAGGAATACCCATTGAAATACTTTAATTAACCCTTACGGCGCATCCTTCCCCCACGGGCGAGCGTGCAGTTTGCTTAAAATGCTTTGTTGACCCGCTCAAAGGCGCAGAGATTCCCGCTGCAGATCGCTCAAACCATCCTCGATCCGCGAATTCACTGGCTTCCGAGAGCTTTTTCGCTAATTTTTAAGACCTTTCCATTTGGATTAATTATAGGAACATTGAGAAAATAATTGCTACGATGAACTTTAACCTTCTAATGAATTGTTGTTATCACTAGGACGTTAATGATGCAGTAGTGTTTCGGATGGAGGGACATTAGAATATAAAAAGGGGAGGCGAAATGTTTTGCAGGACAAGGAGGTCGCAGTCGAATGGGTTTCTTCGCGGAGATATCGATACGAAGATACAGCGAGAATATCCCCCAGTTCTCCGCGTTTCCGCGGTGATATGTCGCTTAAGTTTTCGCAGACGCGTTTGGAAGTTTAAAGCCGAGCTTACTGCGATATAGCCGCAGTTTATTACATGAAATATCACAGTATTTCTTACTTCGCTACAGCTTAACGCAATTATTCAGCTTTGCGTCTCTAACCGTTTTAAAGTCGAGTAACGCGAGCACTTACGGCGGCCGAGGGAGAGGCGACTTTAATTTCACCAGGCTTAGCCCTGTCATTGTTAATTCTTCAGGCCCTAGCTATTAAAGCACGCGTGTTTAACACCCGTTAGCACTATTTATAATTAACTACCCAATTACTCTACGGCTAACCATTTTCTGGTAAGGATTTTTTTAAAAGATTCAAAACACTTTCCTTGGAAAGTGAGATCGCGGATCAAAATCTTGTGCTCAGCGAAAGAAGAGGAATATTAATCTACCTGTTGTTTTACAATTTTACGAAGTACGTATAATTGCGTAATTTTATCAGTAGACTGCGGATCATTGTAAAAGTAACAATTTCTTGCAGCAATCGTGAGTAATAAATAGACAGCGGATTGTATGCATTTATGGCAAAAATGAGTAGGTGTAAATTATAATAGTAAAAACATTAGAAGATTTTGAAGATACTAGGAATAAATATTTATTTATTTTCACCCTTAACAAACGCGATTCTTAATCTGAAGTTCAATTTTGGAACGACTGATCTAACATGGAAAGTGATCTCGTGGCTACTATGTCAGATCCAATAAAGGGCGTGACATTGTAACTCTCTAGAAGAAAGAATCTCGTGCAGAGATTTATCGCGCGGCGAAAGAAATGTGCTTTGATCTCCGAAGATGAATACTCCTACGGTATTCCGAATCGCTGTAGCACCCGGTGCGTAAGGAGCCGCGGTGAATTCAGAAAAGGGGGTTACGAGACACCGCTGTCTCGCAGGAAACCGCAATTCTTCATTCTTTCATGAGATTTCGCGTCTGGAGGTGTCGGGCTTAACGAATTGAAACCGGCATACATCCTCCCGCTGCGACAGTGCGTGTCTTTCGGAATACCGATAGAAATGAAAACGCCAGTTCCCATTTATTCCCCGCCAACGCTTTTTCGAAAAATTATTTCGCCCCCGCGCGTCGGTAATCTTCTTTCGACTCGATCTGTCTCTTTATCGCTGTCACGTCCTCTAGTACCCTCGTCCCATCGTTTTCTCAGTGTGATGAAAAAATTCCCCTTTTGATCTCCTTACCTCCGAGCTCTCTCGGCTTTTTTCTTTCGGTTTTTGTTGTAGAAGTACTTCGGCTTTTTATTCGCTTTTCTTTCTTGTCGAGTTGCGAACTTTCGTCTAGTTTTATCGTTGCGAAATATTCTCTGTCAGAAATTAAAATTCTGTTTTCAAACATTCCGCAGCCTTTTTACTCTTACTTACTCTGTTCTCCTATCGTCGCATATTGTAAACGTGTCTCTAACTCGAGCTTTTGTAGAATAATCTGCGGGAGTGGAAAATTAGATAAGAGTCCCCAGTTATCTTGTTGGTTATAAGAATTTTTACTGTTGAGTGCTTTTATTAGTTGTATAAGTGCGACCAGGCACTGGGGAGAAAAATTTCTAAATTCTGGCAGGCCAGATAGTAATGAACAATTTCGGGAGACAGGACAAGAAGAGCATCCAGTCGATCCGGCTGCAATCAAAGTCTCGCGTAGCCCGTAAATTATCGGCCGCCAGGGACGCGGCGTTATCTTGAAACGTGCATATTATCGCAGCGGGCCGTGTGTACCCTTCCCATGGAACAACAATCGCTGGAAACGGAGGTATACCCGGTGACGTTATCGTTGGAAATCGTTCTATATAAACACGGGACTTACCCAGGCCGACGGGCTCAACCCTTTTCCCGATACAACGTAGCCCAGGCCGAGATTGACCGGGGGTTCAAGGGGCGAAGGGTGCCACGGTTGCCAGGGTTGAACCATCGTGCTCCGGCATATTCATGAGCGCTGAGTGCGCAGGGTTTCAGCCAATATACGGCCGCTTCTGTTCCTCGTGGTGCATGTGCATGTGCCACGCGTCCTTCCTTGTATTGCTGCGACACACATGCACACACACGTCTAGATCGTGTGGAGGCTTCTGGCGCGTTCGTACACGCGCGATAGTGTTCCTTTCCACACCGGGAGGACAGGGTACACGACGGCGAACGTTTAATTCGCCGCCGTAAGTAAGGCTGTTCCGTTTATTCAGCAGCTTCCGCTCGAGCCGGGCCGGGCCGGGCCGGGCCGCGATTCCAAAGAGGATGCAGCGCGCTGCACCATGCTACTTTCGCGATCCGATCTTCGCGCACGCCACCTGCCAGCTGACTGTCTCTGGACCCTGCAACAGCGAGTGACGTCGCTGTGGTACACCGTTTTACTTGCATCGCCTTTTTCATGAGGTATTCTGGTTTTTCAGCTTGAAAAAGCAGATTTTCTTTAAACATGTGACCGACTGAATTGACTCACCGTAACTTTTAGTATTTTCACGTCGCGTAGCAAAGTGATTGTTCTAACTTCTCAAAACAAGTCCAAGTCAATTATTTGAGAAGTTCTGGTATTTTTAAATGTGTTCGAATATTACTGTGGCAGACTGTAAGTGTCTCCGAAGAAGCACGGTAACTTCCCAGGCAACAATAAATAAGCGTTTATGGGATCTCGCAAGGGAGACGTTCGATAAAGAATTCTGGAGACGAAGCACTGCTTCCAGTCGAACAATCATTGTCAATCACGCTCGCTGCAAGTGGCCTGCAATATGCAGCATCAGGGATGCGTCGGGGGATCCGATTTGCAGCGTTCTTAGGTATTGAGGGGGGCTGTTACCGCCCTGAGACCCGGTGCACACAGGGGCATCATCGAGTTAGCCAAAACGGAAGGACGAGATTCGGGCGAAGTATCTGCAGCGTATGGTAGCCAGCCCAGCGAGAGAGGCCTCTGCGAAAAGGGCCGAGGCGAGTTCTCTGTTGCGCACAAAGGGCCGCTTTGTAGGCTCAGACGTACTCCCACATCAGGCCAAAACTACTCTAGCTATGTCCCGTGGAATTCACGTGGGGGCACGGCCTCTGCAGCCGCTCGCTGGCCTTCTCCTCCGTCTGCATTCGGAAAACTTAGAGTGCCTCCGGTAATTCTATCGGGCTTTCCTCCGGCCGGACGAACGTAAATATTGTATTGTCCTAGTCCGCCACCGTGAAACTGTACCGTTTCCCGCGGAGTGTTTTAGCGGACGGAAAAGAACTTAAGAAAATGGAAGTTTCGGCATGATGAAAACACCGGGGGAGACGCCCGAGTGGACCTCCGATGGAAATCTACTTTTCCTCGGCTCCCGCGACGCTTTTCCAACCTGCGGCCACGTTCCTCGGCTAATCGAAGTAATATCAGCTTCCACATCAATAACGCGTCTGACAATTTAACTTTTTATTCACTTCTTTAATCCTATTTTACAATTTTTTGAAGTTACTTCATCCAATTCCGAAAAAGTTGACTAAGATATTAGGAAATCTTCGTTTTCGAGACACAGTAAATATTCGATCTAAGAAAAACGAATATCCCTTCCACTGCAGGGAATATCTAGCTAAAATTCGTGACTCCACAAACTTGGTGCAAATTTAGTTGGATTATGAAGCTAATGTTCAACTAATGTTAAAAACGACGTTTGAAACGCTGCGTGGTCAGAAGTTGAAAGTTGTGTGCGAACGAGAAATAAAAATGTGAACAATGCGTCAAAGAGACTTGGCTATTTGTGTTTCACTATGTTCAAGCACGGTTAGGCGAAATTTTCTGCTCTGAAACCGCGCACCGGCCCAAAGTCAATACGGCCGGACTTCTCATTCGCATTTAACTCTCCCACGTCGTCCAGTTTACGTGCTTAATATTCGATTGACCGAGCGAGTCGGTCAGTCAACGCCCAGAGCAACAATGTTAAATAGTAACGAGCCAAAGCCCCGTCGTTGCCGAAACAGTTCCCTGTTCGACGATCGAGCGCGACCTAGAATAGAGCTTCTGGAAAATCTCTGGGGTCATCATGCCTTTTTGCTTAATTCTCTCTGAGTATTTCCATCAGCATTTTCTGTGGACAAGTTACTTTGTGTTCAATTCATTTGTCAGGTTCGATCAATCCTGAGAGATTAGAAGATTACATTAACTAGAGAGATGTAAGTCTCAAGTGAAGCTAACCTCACAGTTTAGCTGAATAATTTTTCGTTCGTAGATTTCTTACGAAGTCGCGATAAAAGACAAGTACAATTGGGACAACAAACCTTTGTGCGTAATCAAAGTAAAAAGTCCGAATAAAAGCAAGTGCGATGGTAAGGCATTGTACCGGGTATCCCCTAAATTCCTGTTTCACGGCTGGAGAGCGAGACTTTCGGTCGGAACATCGAAGTATCGGGTTCCGTTAATCCCGAAAGACCGGTGGGCTCGGGGGTCGGAAGACTCGATTTCCCCACTTTTAATTCCGTCGGAATATAAACACGGTATCCGTCGTGTATTCAGCCAGATAACGGAATCTGATCCCGGCAGGGCTCTGTGTATCGGTGTTTCCCTCGCGCGTATCCACGGCGTCCTCTCGGCTTCTGTGGTCTCCGCTTCCTACGGTGTGTGCACGGAGTTGGTGAGTTTGCGTAGTTAGCGTTACTTGTGCATTAATTGAGGATTACAACAGCAACGAGATATGGGAGGGACGGGGGCCGAGGGGGTGTGCCGGAGCGAGAAGGAGAGACACAGTGTTGCATAGAGGGGTAGAAAACGGAGTACAGCCGTTGTGCCGTTGGTGGGAGAACGTTGGAGATGGTCGACAAGCATGTGTACAGACTCGAGCGCCAGCCTTCGGTCTCAGACTCCGAGGCGCACGGTAACTTTCCTAATCACCGTACGAAGCCCTGAGGTAGTCATCCGCGTAGCCATCATACCGCCTAAGTACAGTAGACACGAAAGCTCGATTAGAGACGTCGAAATCGCGTGCACAATAAGCGCGCTTCGGTGTGGTGTTGCCGCCCGCGTATTGCTCCACCACGACCGACGCGTATTGCTCCGCTTCGGACGACAAACTTCATTATTTTTAACTTCTATCCATTTCATATTGACACTGAAGCAATTATTTTCTTGGATGAGATGATACATTTTAATCTGAAATCTCGGGATTAAATTGTGAGGAAAATCTTGAAAGTACTTGGTCTGCAGCTGAGGTGGTAAACGAATAAATGAATATAAGGATCGTGAAGAATTCTAAGGTGGCAGAATATTGTAATATGAAGTTCAAAGAACAATGTGTCGAGAAGCTTATTCGAAATTTTATGGAGGTGAGACCAAACACCGTGGCGCGCAAAACGCGTGGAATTGAATTCTGATTCGAGCAACCGGATCCCCGTCGATTCTTCTCTCGATTGATCCGGTGTTTTATTATAATTGCCCCGAAACGGCCCCGGCCAATGTGGAATTTTAATTGAGCGGTCGATCTCCAATCAGAGGCGGGTCGGATTACGTTAACAGCGTCTATAATCTGGCAAGTCTGAAATATCCAATTTGAAAAAGTATTGCATAACGCGATATTTAAAGAGATCGTCAGGTTCCGGGATTACCGCGGATTCCGTTTGGATTTTCCGCGAGCAGTGATTCAATTTAAAACCGTTGCGAGAGTGAAAGAGAGAGAGAGAGAGAGAGAGAGAGAGAGAGAGAGAGAGAGAGAAAGGGAGAACTGGTGCTCTTCTCTCCAGCTCTGTGCTCGCTCCGGCTGCTTTTAACAAGCAGTACCACTCTCTCTGGGAAAATAATGAGACTGTAACACGAGCAAACAATGATACGGTAACCGTGATCGTTAAAAGTTGACGAATTCCAGCCGGTTCAAGTGCGGAACGCCGTTATCCGACGGAAAATGTCTCCGCTATCGATTTCATGTTGATGGAACCGAGACTCGGTGGAATCGACTGCGCTGCCGATCCGTTACGTCTTCTTGAACTTTCACTCCTTCGGATCTCATCCTCAAGACGCCACACAAATTTCTCTCTATTTAATAAAAATGATTAAGAGATATAAATTAGATTTAATACGGATATGAAATTTTCAGAGCCAAAAATTGTACCGTATGATCAAACTGTTTCAAAACAAAAAATATAATATTATAGAATATAGGTAGGATAATTTTTATAATTTTTACGTATTTTGGCGAAAGACAGTTTATTAGAAGGGAAAAATGAAATAGAAAAGTAATGTACCAGGAGAAAGAAGTTTATTCTGCCCCGCCGACTTACTTACGTTTTGATGAAGAATTATCCTGACACCAAGGTCTACCACAAGGAAAGAAACAGCCTGTGCTGTGTTGGTTTTGCGTTTCACACGAGGGTGCCAAGGGGACCCAAGACTACATCCCCAGTTTATTGCGAGAGAAATCCAAGGGTTTATCCAAGAGTGCGTGACAAATCGCAAGAATCTCTTCGGATTGTGTACATTTGAGGTCTCTGCGTGGATGTCGAGAGTTTCGTTCTCAGTATCCGCGGCTCCGCTCACAACCCCGCTATTCATCAAACCGACCGTTAACAGTGTTTCCTGAAGCCACCGGAATCGAGTCCGGACATATATATTTCTTCTAACTTCCAGGTGTTTCCTAATGCAAACATCGGTAATCAGTTTCTTACATACACTTGTTAACTCTCGTGTCTGGCCCTTTGCAGGCTGGTCCACTTAACGCTGACAAGTGAGATTTTTTCTGATTATAATACTCGAATACTCGATCTCACTTCTACATAAATTTTAACACTAATTAGTACACACAGTACCCATACGTTCCCCTATTTTATAATTTAATTTTGTTAATTCTGGTAAGACCATTTCATGAATGGTTTGATTAACGTCGTGAACCTATTTACTGACTGAAAAATTCTTAATTCAGACAGAATCTACTGAACAAATTCCCAAATCTGGAGAATAAATTTTATAACACCCAACGATTCACGAAACAAGTGATATGTTTTATGTTAGGATTTTAGTTTTAATAAAGTTTTATTTCATTTTAATACAAGTCTTTGGTTTCGATACCGATCGCTCTTCACGTGCGCTTCTATGCAGTCTTTGTTCAGACTCACTCATAGCAATCATTCTTCCTCACATTATACATAGGTTACCATAGATTCATACCAACTTAAACAAAAATTATTCCCAACATTTTAGAAGTTATTAATTTGGCAATTTCTACGTAACACCATAGTGTCCTCGGTCACTTCGAACACAGAAGTAAAAAATAGAAAAAATAGTTCCCCACACCTGAGCTCGCAGAGCGACCAACAATTGCACCCTCGGCCAACGAGACAAACAAAGTCGAGCATCCGAATTTCCAGCCGGCGGAAGTCCACACAAACGATCCAGAGGTTCATGGGTGCATTGTCTAGCAACATCGAGCGTAAAATCGACCATCGAAGCAGATCGTCGAATCGAGTCGGTTCTTACGTGTCGAACGTTTTATCGCGTGAACGCTTGCGGACGCTTTTGACAAATTCCGGTGGACAAATCGCGTACAAAGGGCAGCGATCGACGGAAGGGTCGATAAACACGTGGATGAAAAAAAACACGAACGCAATCTGCGGAAAAGAGTGGCGTGGAATGGGGGAATGGGAAGAGAGAGCGAGTGAGAGAGAGAGAGAGAGAAAGAGAGGGAGCAAATAGAACGGTCGAAAGGGGATGGTGACAGGAATTCGACCATGGACAACTAACTCGCTGATTAACCAAATACCGGTCTGCAGGACAAACGACCGAGTAAACATTGGACAACCTGTCAGCGGCATGCCACCAGGGATCAAAGTTCATGGGATAAACGAAACGGTTTTTTTCGGCCGGACCCCATCGAAATCATTTTCGATGGTGTCGCGCGAGCCTGTAACCGAACGCCGGGCTACGTTCCGCTCGAATTCCGCGTTATTAACACTTTCACGGCTACGGGATCCGCGGGAAACATTTTCCCGCCGACATCGAAGCAGTTTTATCCGAAAACCCCCGTCTGGCTTCTGTCCTCCTTATTTTACATCGATTTAAAATAGCGCGGTTTCTTTTAAGAATTGTACAAAAGGCACATCTCCAATTATCATTATAAGTGCAGATGAAAAAGAATTTTAATTCCCGAAATTTTCGATTGCAAGAAACAGGAGGGAGCCTCGGGTCTTCCACGCGGTCGAGTAATTAAAATTCGATGTTTTTTAATTTGCGACGTAAGAAATTGGCGGGCTTTGTTCGGCGATATCGCGTGTTACTCGAGAGCCCTTGGTAATCCTTCGCAACAGGCATGAATAAGCCGAATACAAAAGCTCTCGCCCCTCCTCTTTTCACGGTAAATTGCTAATGAGAGAACTTCCGGGAGCGCTTCGCCTAGAAATTTAAAGGCTGTTCTTATAGAAACTTCATTCGCGCCTTTGCATAGCTGATCTTGACCAACTCCCACGGCGACGGTTTAAAAAAAGAACTTCAATATCGCCCGCTTGTCGTAAGTTCTCCGGGAGAGGAGCAGAGAGCAGGAGGAGGAGGTGCAACACGGTCAGAAGTTTCCATGGAACGTGGTTTGCCAGCAGCGAGGCTCCTGTTTCTAGTCTAGTCTCAAGCGTTGGTTATTGCACATTGATAGGACCGTCCACCGACCCGCAAGACACTTCAAGTTTCATCGTACACCCGGTAACATAATACACGAGTGCTAAATACCTGGCCAATTAATTCTGCTCCGCATCGGTATTGATGTCGCCGGGAACACTGAGCTCTCGCGATCCTACTATGTACAGTGGCCGGAATTAATATTCGAACGCTCTAAAAAAGACGATAACTTTTTTAATATTGTACTATACGATTTGAACTTGATTGCGGATCTTCATTCCATTTCCTAATTTCATACATTGTTCATTAAATATAGAGTTGAGAGAAAAATTTCTTTGACCAGCAACGAAACTAGACTGAAACTGTTCATTTCTGGCGATATGCTCTCTTGCGTTTCAAAAATTCGCGTGCTACGAAGTCATAAAGATTAATTAATAAGTGAAATTTACGAGCAGTGGACAAAATTTCCTCCCACTAATATTCGGACACTCTTAAAAAGACGATAACTTTCTTAATATTGTACTATACGATTTGAACTTCTTTTACAGGATGTGGAAAGAAATTTTTTCAAAAATTGCAATTGATCGGAATTGTAGAAAAAATACTTCGCTTCACCAGAAATGAACAGTTTCAGTCTAGTTTCGTTGCTGGTCAAAGAAATTTTTCTCTCAACTCTATATTTAATGAATAATGTATGAAATTAGGAAACGGAATGAAGATCCGCAATCTACTTGTTCTGCATTTTTAAGAAGATTGAGTAAATGAAATGTAGGATTCAACAAAAACTAGAATAAAACCGAAGTTACTATTTTCGATAAATTTTTAAAATATTCAAAATTGTTAAATCACTTCACTGCTAGCGAAGGAAAAAATACAATTCAGTGTTTCTCCCTTGTTGATTCGATAGTTGATGGATTATTAGGCTGTGTCAGTTCCCAAGTAATCGCAGCATTGCTAATCTCGTTCGTTTCGATGTACGTTTTCATCGTAGCCATTACGCGATCCGGCGAGAGCAGCGCGGTTTATTACGAACACGTACTTTCTAAATTGAATTTTTTTTGCGGACCGTTTTCCGGTCGTCGCGCAACACGCTCCGGGGCATAATTAATAAAGCAAGTGGAAAATTAGGTTCTCCCCCGTAATTTTAGAATCAGCGCCCCGATTGCCCTCGGTTATTATCTCCTGGGAACATTGTCGGCGATTAAAGCGGTGCTGTCGAAACCGCTGTCGATCGTCCGGTGCACAGTCATAATATAAAAAGAGTAAAAACAAATTTTTCTCTCAAATAAATATAATTTATTCAATCTGACATTTAATGGACATTTCATTCTTCGTGTTCGCAGATTTTCTGACGTCCAGATAGATTTCACGGGCACATATATTTCATAGCTCATCATACGGAGAATTTGATGAAATTTAGGGAATTTGATGAATAGTTGATGAACTAGCTCCATCATTTTCACAGTGATCGTGCTACAAGCGATGGGAACACAAACATCGTTAAATTCGAGCAGTGTATGCAGAGCTCAAGCAACTTTCAAACAGTCAACAAGTGTAATAACAAATAATAACTCGTGGCATATCTGTATCATATTTGTCATGATTATTAACACTGGAACTGCTATATGAGCCAAAGTAATTTATCACGGTACGGTTGTCGAAGACGCGTTTGTAAACAATCATAAAATAAATTAATTCACTCCTGTTCATATTACAGTATACAATCAGCCTACGTTTTTAGTACTTGGCAGTTCTGTCGAGATGTATTTGTGGCACATAAAGTGTTTCATTCAATTATGAAGTCATTGTCTAATTGCTACGTATTCATTAAAGAAGATATATACTATACACCACTTTTAACAAATTTCAACATGATATGTTGAATTGTGTCATGATATGTTTATATATTTTTCGTTTAATACACACGAATTCTGTTCGTTCACTGGACAGGTCAGTCTAGTTTTTATTGACAAAGAGATTGACTTCTTCACGTTTATCTGTGGAACCACTGTAAATAAACAATCCATAGAAGACAGCGAATAATCCCGGAAGGCAAGTTTCAAAGTGTGCAAACGCCGAGGAGAACACTGTTAAAGCGCTTCCAGTAGATTGTCCTCGGATGTCGCCAGCTATCCCCTCGTGTCGCATCGAATTCTCGTTGCAGTTAGAAGGAAAGGCTAGCTGGAAGGGCCATTACGAAGGATTCGCATAAGGGTAAGGGCCTGGTTCAGCGTTACGGCTCTGTCGGACCTGGAACGAGCCATTCCGGTTCCGCTTCGGAACGCCGATACGGCTCTATCTCGCGGTTAGACAGCTTCGCTCTGCCCCGATCCGCTCGGCTCCGCTCGGCTTCGAGGGAGCACGACCGCCGGTTGTTTGCGGAAGCTGGCTGAAAAAGGGAGGCCGGGCATTTCGAGAAAGCCCCGTGAAAACATTCTACCGCGATTACCATATTTGGCTCGAACGAGCGCATGAACGGCGAGCGCGTGCACGTAGGCACGCGCATACGTGATGGGATTGCTCTCGACGCCGCGCATCCTGTTTACCAAAGGCGTCGCGACGACCGTCGGAATTTCCCTCGACCAGCAAATAAAATAAAAACGAATTAACCAGAACACAAATAAGCCGGCCAGACGCTTCTGGGTACGAGCGACACGAGGATTTTCTCCGACGGGAGAAACGAATATAATGGGACAGGTTCGACGATGCCTGTCTGTCTGACGTCGTTAGCGATTCCGTTCGAATGGAAATACGAGACATACTACCGCGTCCAAAAAGTAACTGATGACTTTTCAATTTAAACTTCGCGGCTTTATCCAAATTAATAAATATATTTTCTGTATGTTGGTAGCTCTGTGACTGTCATCTGTGACAAATTTCGTGTCATTATCTTCAGTAACTTTTGAGATACGCTTGTTCACATTGATATACAGTCGGGGACAATATTAAGTGGACACTCTTAAAAATCGCATAACTTTTTTAAAATTGGTCCAAAGGACTTGAATTTTTCAAAATGTTAGACCGACTAGTTTGCTCGAGAATGAGTAAACAAAAATTTGTTTAATTTGCAATTGGTAGGAATCGTACAATATTTAAAAAATGATGTTTTGTCAACTTTTTTATCTGAGCCTGTAACGATAATTTAAAAAATGCGTTTTGTAGATTTTTGTAATTTATAGGCATATTCAAAGTTTTGTCAAAATCGGTCAACATTGCAATGAGCTACATACGTTTAAATATGTGAGCTTAAGGGTGAAAGTTGCAAATTTTCAGCCTTGTCGGGGCATTTCACCCTTACGTGATCATCTTTAAATGTTGTGCTCATTGCATCATTAACCGATTTCGATGAAACCTTCAATATGCATATAAGTTACCAAAATCTACAAAACTTAAATTATCGTTACAGGCTCAGATAAAAAAGTTGACAAAACGTCATTTTAAAAATTTTATAATCGAGCGAATATCGTGCTAAAGGCCGAAAAAAGACCGAAAACGCTGCGCGCTTTAAAAGCCATTCCGGCTTTTTCGGCTGTTTCGAGGAATGGAAACAACGTTGGCATAAGTGCATTATGTCGAATGGGAATTACTTTGAAGGGGATGAAATTGATTTGGAAGAATAAGTAAAGATTTTTCATTTTATAACAAGAGTCACCTTGTCTTTTGGACACAGTAGTACTGTTTGTTTATTAACGTTCCACCGTCGCTGTGTACCGAATCGTTGCGGAAGCATGTCAGGCGTGTGGCCACTTCGGGAACACGGTCGCCGAGCTCTTTGTTCAGTGTCTGGCGGTTGCCAGGGGATTATTGAATGGTTTTGTGTTTCAAATTAAGTGATCCAGGTGACCTTGAGTTTCTTCAAAGGTTTTCAAGGTCACCTTGGCATCGCAGAAAAACTGATAAAAATGAAATTGTACTGATTCGATGCGTCTTTTAAAATGGTACATAGTTCATTGAAAAACTTTTTGTTGCAACAGAGCCCGTTATTTTAGATATTTATTCTTACTGACAACCAGCATCCATCAGCGTTAATGGAACTCTTAAAGCCACGTTCGACTAGCGTTAACCGCATGGTGTAACCCGAGGATAGTCGTGGCGCGTGCCAGCCGACAGTTCAGTCGGTTGTTCGTTAGTCACGCATTCGTTACGGCCTTCGAAGGGCAATAAAGTAATGCCGATATTACCGGCGTGCTATTATCCTAATCGATGCACCCGTGATATCTGCGCTGAGAATTGGGGGTAGAGGGCGGGTAGGCGAATCATCATAGTGCCCTTGCACAGTCTGGATCGAAGAACTCGACAACAAATTGATGTAACATACGAATTATAAGAAAAATTAAATTTCCAGCAAAAAATATTAACCCTTTGTTCGATCGATAATAATTGTATACAAGCGTCGCTAATCAGAAACAGAATTTTAACTAGCTCAGTAGTACAGATCAAGAGTTTGTTTGAAAAACTTCGACGGTTTAGAATTTAGAAATGGAAAATTGAAATATTTCTCTGATTTTGTATCCCAAACGTACTCGTGGCGTAGTGGCGTTACAATTAGTATGCTTGTGGAATCGATCCCCCGCTGGTAATTGCTCACGAGTGTTGCTAATTAGAGGTCGAATTTTAATTAGTTGGATGTAGGTCGAAATATGTATTCGTGTCGAACGAGTGACGAGGGAAAAGCACGGTGAACGTGGTGTCGATAAACTAATATAGGTTTATTGGAGAAAGTTTCTGAATTTTGGAACAGGAAGCTGTGCCGACGAATCTTTGAACTCTCTCAACTCTGTTGCACTGTTACATTTCAAAGAGAAATGTAGAATATACCTGTGGAGCAGTGGTGTAACAATTAGGATGTTAGTATGGACGATGTCTCTATCTCTCTCTCTCGTAATTGCCAATTATTCGTTTGTAACTTGATGAACCACAGTTAGCTAAGTGTGGAGCGATATGATTGAACAAAGTTAGGTAATTATTAAGTAGCACGTACAAAGACGAAATCAATCTTTCCAACTCCAGTTTCCTGCAATAAAATATCCCCCGTTAAATTTGTCATTATACAAATTAACTATATTTTATTAAAATTCATTCATAATATAACAAAATTAATTTTTAATTTTGCATGAAGGTTCAGTGTCTACTGACGACTCATCCGAATACCGCATTGAAAAAAAATCAGTCCAGGGAAGCTGGTCGCAGCACAACATACCTCGGAACGCTTTCTAGAAACCGTCCGCGCAACAAAGACGGCGTAACAATAATTTTTAGCGTCCCCCCAGCTCTCGGCGCTCTGAATGATAGAAGAGTATCGTTCGAACGTATACCGATGAGAAACTCCGGTGCTGTAAAATACATAGACCGGCGTTGAACGGGACCGGTAGCAATGCAATCTCTATCCGTTCCGCGGAACGACGCCCCACGGATCGCGGCAGGATCGTAATTTAAGACGGGACAAACGAAGTCGGTCCGCCACGGTGCCAACAGATGGCCCATGAATTCCCGATTAGCCGCGCGGAAAGATCCTCGCGGACCTCGTGGCCTGATGCATCGTCGGCCAGGGGATTAGGCGAGGATTTCGCAGACGAGCTCTCCGGCCCATCTGGTCGCGTGGCACCGTTGAGAAATGATTGGAACCCGGTTTATTTCGTCACGGATCATCAGCCACAATCGTGATGATTGCACACGTGCACCGGGGAGCTCAGCGACATTTCGCAGGGAAGTTAATTTTTCGGAATTGTAAATAACCTGTAACGCAAAATCATCCTGCAAGAAACATACACGTACCGACTCGAAATTCACCTTTCAATCCGGATACATACTTGGTCTGTCGGGGAAGTATCTGATCTTTGCTTATATCTTCGTTCCTAAGTGGGCTAAGGTGGATAGCGCAGGTTTATATTAGAGGCGACCTTGTAATAAGTGGCCTGCAGATATGTGGTTTTGTAAACGTCGAGTCAAGTGAGCGTCGCGTATTATATAATGACCGAGCGTGTAGAACAACGGATATGCATTAAATTTTGCTAGAAACTTGAGCATTCTTGTTCGGAAACCATTGGTATGATCCTCCGTACAGTCCTGATCTAGCTCCTTGTGACTTCTGGTTGTTCCCCAAAAAATCTCTCAAAGGACAAAGATTTGCGGACGTAGGAGCAATGATTTCAAGCTATCCCTAATGATTTTAAGGAGTGTTTCCATAAGTGGGAGGATCGCTGGAAGAAAGTTCATAAAAAAATACGTGATAATAAAAGAGTGTATTTTGCTATTACATTGTAAGGACGCACGGGCCATTGAACTGTGCCGACGACTGCAACTCTCCGCGTCGCATTAGTAGTAGTTCACTACTACTAGTAGTAAATTATTACAGTGGAGGGGATATTTTTTTTGCGTCCATCGTGTAGCACCTTTTTGCGTCGATAGAGGATTTACTGTATCGAGCTAATTAAAATTCGATCCCCGATCAGCAACACCGGCGGAATCGAGTCGAGGGTAGCAGAGAAAGGAGGAACCTGGCTCGGGTACGGAAAGCGGGCGGCATCGGAGCCGGTTTCTACCCTTCTGGTATCAGAATAACGGCACCACGGAGCGGTGATGCGATCACACGAGCCACGAGCCCGGACATTTACACGCATTTAACCCTTTGACAGGCGGAAACACGCGCGGCGAATCAGCGAATCGGCGAGAGAGCAGTCGGTGGCGCGCGCATTCGTGAAACATGCCTCGGCATCCAATTATCGCACGGCTCGCCGACGCTAATTTCACCCATTCAGATATCATTTCATCCGTCAATGGGGGCCTGATTACCGATTGTATAATGCTTCTTTCCGTCTCCGGCCGGCGCTTTGTGCCACACGCTCTCCTCTCTCCGTTTCTTTATTCTCCGCCTTCCCGCCGCGCAGCCATCGGATCCGGTCGCCTAACCGGGTACAACGACCGATCCTGCGGTCGTACGGTTCTACAGCGTCACTATAATATACTACCGTGGTTGCCTGTCAATTTCGCCGAGCCATAAGCACCGCTGTACCGTGATAAAACTACGGAATTTGACGGATAATCGAGATTCATGCGAAAATGAATTGAATTGAAGTGATGTAAAGGCTCATAGATTTTGATATATAGATGACGATTATTCGAATAAAATAATTATTCAAAATTTATTAAAAAGTAGAGATGTAGTCAATCATCAGTAGACCGAGGATCTCTATGCAATTACAGTGTGCACACATTTTTATACAAAATAAAACCTGAATTGCAACAAACTGGAGTGGAATAAAAATTAACTATATGTTGAAAATAATACAAGAGTATTTTTAAATTGTTTTAATGCTTTTACTGTTTCAAATAAAACCTACTCATATTTGTCATAACTTCATAATCTACTAATTTTTCTTGAATGTTTGGAGTAGTTACTCGTATATTGATTGTGTCCCGCCGAATCTTGATTCGGGAGCACGGTGGGCCGCGGCAAATTAACATCTCCCGCGAATTACCGGCCGATGCTGTTTTCGATATTATCGATTTATCGCCCCACCACTATCGCAAGTTATTCCGTTGAACCCCGACCGCCTGTGAACTCTTTGTCCCCGTAATTTGGACGCCCCCGCTGTGCCCCCCTGTCGCTCTGTATGTTCTTTGTCACGCGGCGCGACGAGTTGCGGTTTCGCGCGTGTCGATGCGAGTCGATGCCCGCCGCTGAAAGATTTTCGATTCGACTGTATTCCCGGCGTGCGGGCTGAACGCGAACTATGCGAACGTGTATGCAAAGTTTTCGGCCTGGTGGAGATTTCGCTTCGATTTTGGGAAACGATTTTTCGATGAATCCTTTTGACCATTTTGAATAGGATGTGGCTGATGATACACGAATAAATCAGTATTATTGTTTGTTATGTATTTAGTGAAAAGTTCTGTCAAAATTATGACTGTAATGTGGGAAAATCTTTTTAATAACAGCTTGCACCATAACATCGAGTTAGATTCGTGATGACATTCAAGGCCATACATAAAGTTCCAAACATTTTGATTCAATGTAGAATTTTTTAAATTACGTATGTTCGGAAAGTCATTTCGTTTTTCGTGTAGAGATGGCATTGCTTCCATTTGTTATTACCAACCTTATTTTAAATCGCAAAATCGTGGTATATCTTGACAGCTGACATTTCGGACGTAATTTCCTACCTTGTAGTGCTTTCTAATCTTTCAAGTATGTTTTCATCATCACATCAAATATGCAAAATCAAAGTACGCATTTCCATCACCTTTTGCTTTTTTATTACCGCAAGGGTGAAAGTGTAGTGCACGAAAGAAAAAGTTGTGTGCTGTTTAAAGAGATTTTCTTCGCTTTTTTCAACATTTTTTATGCGATGCAAATTTCATTTCAACCTAAAGTCGTGAGAAGTCATATAACTCAATATTTTGCTAATAAAAAACAGAAATTCTACGAGGATGGGATTCTTAAGTTGCCTGAAAAATCGCATAACAAAATGTCATAAAACTTATCCTAAATGGTAAAAAATTGGCTATTATTTTCTCCCAAGAAAACAAAATGACTTTCCGAACGACCCAATACATTAATGAATATTCATCTAATCCGTAGGATTCCATCAAACGTCCTTGATCCTGATCTATCAAGAAATCGAGGCTACATTTGCCATCGCTCCTCGATTCAGTAGTATGTCCGTTCACTATTCAGCCACGGGGTAAAAGCCGCAGAGTTCGCGAGACACGTAAAAGTCGTGCTTCGATGTTTAACGTGCGATTACGGGGGCTAATAAAGTTTAATCTCCCGGAAGGGGGTGCGTCTTCTTTTTCCTTTTTTTCTTGTTATTGGTCCCCGATATCAGGGCCAAGAGTATCAATTGAGCAATCGAACGTCGGACGAGATCCCCGCGAGCGCGATCGCCGCAGAAAAGGAGTTAATACTAGGAGAAAGCCGATGGAAGGCGAACGCTATATAGCTTTAGTAATACGGCAAATAGTCTCTTTGTCGAGCAAAGAAAGCTATCGATTCCCGGGCTCGAACGGCGAGAGAGACCCGCGCGCGTCCCGTTTCTGAAAGGGTTTAACAGATAACGAGCAAATCGAGCAGCGATACCGGGACCCGTCGCACAGAAAGAAGGGAACACATACAATCGCAGTTTATGACTCGTGATTTATAAACATCGACGTCGGAGGAAAAGCAGAGCTCGATGTTCCTCCAGATACGTCGTCGGCCCGGAATAATCCACTGGGAATAAAAGGAGATCGAAATAATCGGGATTCCTCTGCTGCGCGGCATGTTTCCGCTCGATGTTTCTCGTCGGGTCTAACTGTCGCCTGGATTCGACCTAACATCCTTTTGCTACAAAGATTCGTACGATGCTGTTCAAGTTTTTCGACGCGTAAACGGTCATCTATCTATGGCTACCATTCTTTTAACAGGTAATGATTCACGGCGAATTTTTTAGTTTTAATTCATAGTTATGGATTCATTTTAGTGATTATTCCATTTCTTAGAATGGACTACTGCCTTTTGCAATTCAGGCAGTTAATGTTTATTTCGCACAAATATCCTCATTAGTCCTTAGCTGAACCATTCTACAAAATTCACCGCCTCGCAGATCTAAAAATCAAGCGATACCACAATAACCGACGAGGATTCGCAGGGAAACAAATTCCACATGCAGGTATATCGAACCGAGCCAGGTGCTCCGCGCATAGGTGTGCTGAGGGGGAGGGGCTTGGCGTTTCACCGATCGTTGCAAAAATTCCGCGACCGCCGGTCCGCCAATTACGTGGCCGCGGCTAATGCGCGGGTCCAGCAGGCCGTCGACCTGGTGACGTACGCGGAATCATACGATCGAGAGCTGAATAACAACTAATTCGATTTGCGGCTCGGTCGGACGAATTAGGCGTGAAAGGGGCAGCGGTTTTCGGGCGCGTGTCGCGAGCCCCGATGTAGAGAGGCCTGTGTACAGCCGGTGGGGTTTATCGTACGCGTTTTGACGTCCGGCTGATGACTGGGCTCCAATGGCGAACGACGAGAAACGTGAAAGGGGGGTGGCACCATGGTCCAAGACCGCAAATTCATTTCGAGCATGTTGTGCTGCCGCGTTTCATCGTAGCCGGGACATTTTTCGACCGGCAAGTCTGTTTTTCCTCGCCTCATCCCCTACCCTCCGGTCAGGCCGAGGAATTCGCTTTTCATAATCGGCCTGCGGCGTTTTCTGCGCCTGGCACGCTAATGAGCGCTATTGGCAGCCCATCTAATTCATCTGCGCCCGTGGACGGGCTGTCGCTACCGTTGCCGCTCGTTGCTCGATCGATTATCCGGCTTAACCGCCGCGTAATGGCCACGCCGCTGGCTCGCGTTACGCCACCGACGACCGTTTTCATCCGGAAGGGAACCGTTTCCACTGACGCACAACGCTCTCCGCCCTGTTCTTTCCCTTGCGCACACCGTCATCGCATCGAAATTATTGGAGCGAGCGACACTGATCCATCGGCCCGAAACCCGCCGCGCGCCGTTGTACGACCGAACACGCCGAAAACGCCGTCCCTGAAAGGCATACCCGCGTTTCCGGTTGATACCGTGACTCTTTCTGTCAACGCGGTTTCGCACACGGATTTGCGAGCGCTATTGTTCTGCGAGATCGATCGGATGCCGATCCAATGACGGATTCTTGGGGTTTCGAGAGATAACTTCGGAGGCATGTGGTTGAAGAGAATGGTGTTACTATATTAGTTAGTCACATTAATATTCGGACGACCTAAAAAAAATATTTCTTTTTTAAATTCGACCAAACCACCCGACTTCTTTTTTAAGAATTAATAATTTTCTCAATTGAAAAAACGGTGAGCGGAGAAGAGAAACAGAAACAACCATCTCCCACGACTCACTTTATAAACCCACCGAGATATAATAAATGTTCTCATCAACGGAGGTGTTTCGACTGATACCTCGCGCGTGACTTCCTCGACGACGGAGGGTTCCGTTTTTAATTTTCTCCGTCATCTTTCGATCGCGAGCAACGTTCTCCTCAAAGCCGATGAAAGAAGGCTCTACGAACCAGAAATTAAATAGAGAAAACATTGAGGGACTGGCGAGCCATTTCCACGGGACACTCGACCGCCATTGTTACGACCTCTCGTTTCAAAGAGGAATGACGTTGTCCCACAATAAAACGAACGCAGACGGAATGCGAGAATTAACTCGTAAACTGTGATAACATTTAATGGAAGTGCTCGCGAAAAATTCGCGATTCCACGCAATTTTATTGCCGAGTAAAACATTTTGGAAATTTAATTGGCGAAGGTTAAACGAGCGCCTTTCAACGCGTTTTATTTCATCGTGCTGGGAATCCAAGTGGAAAACTAATGTCAATTTTTGGCTAAACAAATCTTGCTTATTACGTTCAAATTACGACGGCATAATTTTCTTGCAGATTAACAATAGCTTACAATGGAGTACTATTGAAATAATCTGTGTATTTAATACTGAAAAAGAAATCTCTCTCTCTCCACATTTAAAACGCTGTGCTTCGCAATCGCGTCGAGAGTGTAACACGTACAATGCAAATGTCGTTTCCTCTACTGTCAACAATTCACCTTTTTTCCCGGCGGGAAATTATTGAGTCGTTGCTGCCGAAAAGGAATTCTATGTCACGCAGTAACAAATCGTTTTTATAGAGATTTCGTCGTGGCGTTCGCACGAGTGCTCGAGCTTTTGCCTTTGCGTCGCTTCCGATGACAAGGACCGTTCGATAGCGTCATGAATTCAGCGTGCAACTCGTGTGCACTTCGACCGTGGATATTTTAACGGGAACCACATTGTTGCAGCCTTCCCTGAGACAGCAATGATAGAGCTCTCACAAATCTTCGAATCTTCGGAAATTTATATTTCGAGACTGACAGCGTGTTATTGTTATAATTACAAGCCGCCCAATTAAAAGTTCGCCGATTTTACAACAGTATTTTTACAAATTTACGGCTGAACGCGGACGCGGATTTGCTAGATTTAACTTCGCCAAACAAGCCTCTCAATTATCGACGCGTAACATTCTCTGGAAACCCTCGGCCGTGATCGCATTGTTTATCGAAAATTAAATTTCAATTTTAAACAGTGCAAGCGGTTTCGCGAATTAAACGTCGATCCGGGGAGAGAACTGGATTGGCGAATACTTTTCGCAGAGTAAATTTTTGTATCATGTGAGTATATTGTTGAGTTTCCGTACTTTCCTGAAACACACTTTATATTCTGCAAAGCAAATATTGTTCTTTGTTTGGTCATTTGATAAACTATTTAAAATTTAAAATAGAAAATATTTTTAGTTAGGTCAATAGCTAAAGCAAGTAGGAATCAGAGGAAATTGGCAAGATTAGCAAGATTGTAAGGGAAATGATCACAAGTAGATTAAGTCTCTCATAGTCAGACATCAAGCGTCAATTTTAACTTTCGATTTTGGGAACTATAAGATTTTATCTACAAATTAAGTAATTATTTATTTATATGTCTAGTGTATGAATACGGTTCACATCATCATAATCACACCAAAAAATCGAGAGTATGTGAACTTCGACTTTTCACACAATTCTACTCTTTTATCGACTTATTGAAACCGAAAAGAAATTTTACTTGACATCCTCTCTCTTGAAACCTCCCTCCAAAAATACGAATCCCAGATTCGCACAAACCTCCGACCATTGTGCCAAATTCTAGCAACTGCAATCGCAATCACTGGGTCACGGGGCCCTAGATCAAAAAATACTTCACACATCGCTGGTCACCTACATTTTATCCTCTTTCCTCGGGATCTTACATTCATCGTCGCATCTATATTAAACCTGGCGCGACACCGCGGAAGTATTGTTCCCGAATCTTGGCCCGGTTTTGGCAACAAAGCGAGTTTCACCTGACACGGTTCCCCACATCATTAAACAACGGTTCGCTGAACTATTCGACGCTCGCATATTCATCGATGCAGGTACCGGAGGTATCAAAGCAAGTCAGACAAACAGAGAAGGGAAAACAACCCCAGAGAAAGAGAGCAAGTAGGGAAGCGTTTTGCTTGAAAGAGGAGACAGGAGGAGCTGTGTAACGACCACGATGTATCCGTGTCGCATCGACGTATCGCGGGGCCGTTTTCATATGGCTCAGAGTCTGAAGAGGCGCAGAGACTCTTGGTTGTTCGACAAGACCCTTGCATCCTCCCCCGTTCATTCTTGTTTCCTGGGGTTCTCTCTCGTTCTAGCTTGGCTCTCTGTCGCGGTTCTCCTCGTTCCAGCTCGGTTCCTCAGGTTCTCAGTCGCTCACAATCGCATTTTCCGAGTGGCGCGCTTGGAAAAGCCGCCCCCGTATTTGCAAGATCCATGATGCTCGGCTACCGGGCCGGGCCCTATACTCGACCGTCGGCTATAATTGAAGAATATTGCCCCGCAAGGCTCACAAATGGAACACGACTCTAATTTCATTATCCGAGACGGAAGCGTGCTCCGCCCGTTGCCACACAGGAATACCGTAGCGACGACGACGACGTGCGCCGACCCGGCTCGGCCCGACTCGCCTACGAGCGTACCCGTATTGCTATTAGAGTACAGGGCCGAAGACTCGGTTGCGGGGGCGGACGAAAGTGAAAAAAAGAGGAGAAATGCGACGGGAAAATACGGTGCTGATGCGGATGTATTACGCGAGTTGGAGCAGTTCGAAAGGAAATGGGCTTAAACCGGTGTGGGAAAGACTCCTGCGCGCAGCCCCGCTCTCTCGGCGACTATAACGAGTTGGTTTTCAAACCCTATTACCTTCTAACGATTGTTCGGATTAGACTAACCCTGCTCGATTGATGAGGAATTTAGGGAAACGAGCTGGGATGAGAAAAGAGAGGATCGTGAGATCTGGCGATCTGCGCTGTGCGTCAATGCCGTTTAAAATAGGGTGGCCTGTCTAATGAATTTTATTCGACGCTCAACACGTGTTCAGAATTAGTATAATGTCACAACTTCGTCTGAAACAGAGTTGGGCATTAATCGATTAAAATTTTAATCAAGATTGATTGATTAGTGTACGATTAAAAAAGTAATCATTCAAAAATCGGCAATTGATTCAATCGATTGATGAAGTTAATCGCCAATCGTTGATTAAAAGAATCATCGAAAAATCGGCGATTGATTCAATCGATTGATGAAGTTAATCGCCATACGGTTTATCCATAAATTGTAATAAGGAGAGGGAGAAAGATGGGGAGCGGAGATGTGGAGAATTGACAGAAATATATCTCAACAAAAACTCAGTTTACATTTTTTTCTATATTCATATTAATCGTAATTAACGATTAATAAGTATTTAATCGTTAACCGCAATTAACGACTAAACTGGAAGATAGATAAACTGCGGTTAACGATTGAAGTAGAAATTTATTCGTCAATGGTTGATTAAATTGTTGCCCAACTCTGGTCTGAAATGATTATTTAAAAAAAATATTGTTGAGCTTCTTTCTATACTGCTCGGACATTAAAAAGCCTTTGCGGATGATTTTTAAAAATATTTCCGGTTACACAACTTCTGGGGATTAAATTAAATAAATAAATTCGATAAAAGAAATTAATTACTCGCGGTCAGTTTAACAATTTTTTAACATTTTTCAACTGTTCAAGTATATGTGACCGTCAAAGAAACGAACGACTCATCGCGCGATACAAACATAGCTGCCACAAAATGACCAGAAAATCATGTGCAGTGCATTGATACCGTTCGCAAAGTGCCACGAATTCGGCATTTACAGTATAATCTCGTCAATCGATTCTCACATTGTCCCGAGCGCCGGGTTATCTAACGCTGATCCGCGGGAAGGGAAGGGGGATACGCTATCTGCGGGAAATATTTCACCAATGCTCGCCGCATAACATTAATAGGATTTTTGCATTACTGACCCGTTTAGATTCGATCGGGGGAGCGTTATCAGGCCGTTCGTTATCGAGCAGCAAATTATTCTACGCGACTGCAGCGGTGGAGGGAATGGTTCTTGTTGGATGCGTGTAACGCTTTCCTTATTTTAAAATTCGCGCGACCGACCGACGAACCTCGATACTGTCCTCGTGTATTTATGGACCGACAAAAACCTGATAATTTCGGCCGGCCGCCGTCTATTACGTTATAAATTGTTGTCCGCGGCTGGCATCGACGCCCGAAATTAATTACGCGCCACTATCACTTTTACGCACCGCGATAACCGCCGAATCGCGGAAACAATGATGCCTCCCTGCGCTGTGTTCGATACTGCGGTGAGACAGGAGCACACTGCGGACGGTTCTGTATGAAATACACATATCGTTAGTGTGCCTATAATAATAAATACTTTTGTGGCGTTCATTTAGCCGATGTTACTAAGAAATGTTTTGTAAGTATTGTTTATGTTATCAGAGAGACTTTAAATGTAACATATAATCACGATACTTATACGATACTATAGAAATACAAATGTTTTGTAATTCGTAATATAACTCATATTTTTTAAGAGTGAAACTTTTCATTTCAAAGCGTCCGAATACTTTCGTGACTCACTGTACCTACCCAAACATTTTACTGTATATTCTTGAACAAATTTGTAGGTATAGATTAAATGCTTCGACAATTATTATATTTTTACACTGACACAACATAAAGCGGCTCCACCTAGAAAACGTCAATCCACCACAACTTTTTTCTGCGTTTCCATTGCACCCGTTGCCACGAACCATTTCCCATAAACATCGTTACAAGACATCCCCCATCGTCGCCTGGTCAACAGGGTTCAGCGACTGGTTGATTGCTGGCCATCATAACCATGGGTCCGGCATGAATCGAGTCTAATCAGTAGCGAAGACGGCGGCGCTTTAATTACGATCGCGATTGCGATTGCGATTTCAATAACAATTTCCGCTCTGGCCTGGCACACGCACAGAATCGAGAGAGACAGAGAGAAAGGGAACCAGAGAGGGTAGAGAGGTGTCGGCAGATTTTATTGTGGAAGTTAGCGAACAGTCCGCGTCGGTCCGCGGCGGGCCGGAAACGCGGCCGCTTTGGATATCGCGCGTGGCTCGGCCGCGAAATTCGCGGGGAATCTCTCGCGTTAAATTCGCACGGCGGCGTGGCAATCAGTCGCCATTCTCCCGTTGTTGCGTCGCAGTTACGTGCCACGCTTACGTACGTTATTACGCGAGTATGTGGCCGGCTGGACCTTTCCTCCGGCCGCGCGCGTCTGTTTCAGTGCTGCGTGTACACAGAAGAGCGAGTGAAACTCGCTTAATTAAGCCTCCACCTTTGCCGGCCGATGGCTCCACGGCTTATTCCAAGCCGCCATTAAACGCCCTTTCGTGTTCCTTCTTCCACGGGCGCGAACTTCCACGTTCTTCTTTTCAACGATTTTATTCAACGATTCACGCTAACGAGAGCGATTCCAGAGCCGGCACCCGAGCTAACTATTTACACTTTGACCAGCGACAGTTCGATTGTGTCGTTAATGCGATTTTGCCCGGTTGGCGCTCGGTCTTTCAAAGGACCCACGAAAAGAACCGCGGTTATAAAGCTCCGTTACACAGGCTGATTAAACTTGCTCATAAAGTCCCGTGAAATTCGTCGGGACTTGTTTAACCCAGTTTCATGGCGTAGCCGGTCCGTGGACCCTTCCAGCTGACGTGCTTTTTTTCGGCGACAACCTTTTCGCATCTACAGCCGTAATTACGTTGCGCGCCAGCTGCCGCCGCTTTTATTTCCGGAGCCGAGACCTTACAGCTCCACGAAACGCGATGACGATAGTCGCTGACCGATGCTCTGGCCCGGGGAGATTAAAGTTAAGGCTGTGTTTCGAATACTGAATTCGGGATGTTTTTGATTTTAAATATTGGGGAATTCGGAAATCATCCTTCACCATTTTTATTGTGGATTGCAATAATATTTATTGATCGCGATACGCTTTATAGTATATCACAATTAAGTTAAATATGAAGCATATACTACGATCAAAATTGTATGAAGTCTAAATAGATGCGCAAAAATTAATTACCCCTCATCTTAATATTCAACCGAACTGAATGAACATCTTCCACCGACCGTGGAAGAAAAATGGTCCTTCGCGAATGAAGGCGTCCTCGATGGAACAAGGACCTCCTTAACTGGGTCGTACTGGAAACGATCCGCCCTTCGACGTGTACACGGGACGAAGGGTTTTCTGTCCGGTTTTCATCGGAAGACTTGCGCGGGTGTGTAAGGGACGGGTGCATCCCATTGAAAGCCGTTCTGGTTCCGAAATTTTTCAACGCGGCGAACAGCCGGTTGCGCTCGACATTCTCTCGGCGGGTTTTAAAGGAGAGCCCATTTCGCCAGGAAAAAGCGCGGCCACGCTCGGCGGGATCTCGAGAAATTATGAGCGACAAGCTGGGGCCGGACGATCTTTGATGCAGAAGTTCGCGGCGGCGGCATTCGAAGCTCCTCTATAGCCTAATTATTCGTGCTGAAAGAGTCCGGCCCGTGTATTCCCATTTACGGGATTCCGCGCGGCAGATATCCGACGTCGCTCTTTTAAACGCGAAATAAATCGTTCTCTCCCTTCTCCACCCACGCCAACCCCTTTTCCACCCCCTCGTTCCTCAGAGTGCTCGAGAACGCGTGCATTCCGCTTAAAATTCTGTCCCCGTGTGGCTCTCTCAACAGGTTTGTACGCGGTCGTCGCCGCGCCCTATGCACCCGAAATGAAATTGATCACTTTCTATTCGGGCACGGTTCAACGGCGCGCGTCCTGTTTCACAACCCGGCCGGATCTATGAATAAAAAATAAATGCGGCACGCTGATCGAGCTAGGAAATGAGAAACGGCTGTTCGGGGATGAGTAATGGGGGCGGGGAGGATCAGTCTGAATTTTCGGGGGTTAATTTGGGGCACCGGTGCCGGATTAGGGTTGGTCGAGTGGGTCGGAAGCGTGGGAGAATTTCGATTCCTGCGTGGTGGTCATTGTTTCCATATTTCGGTATCGATTTTCCGGAGCCCCAGGTGATGCTGACTGTCCCTAGCTTTTCCATTTTATCGTTTCGCTCTAAGCAAGTAGTTCTTGTATTTATCTATTTTACAAAAATCCTTTTATACATTATGTAATAACCCAATCTTTCTGACTTCTCAAAAAGAACTACAGTACAGTACGTATCCCTTTATTGTCCGGGTTCGTGGGCACGATCACTGTTCAGTGCCTATCCACTCCACTCCAGTATTTCATTCTGTCCTTCTCTATGTTCGGCTCTCTATTGAAGTCTCGCTCGGCGCCGTCGACGCGGTAGACGCAGTCATAAATCAAAAATATTGTCCGGGTACGATCACTGGCAAAACAAACAGCTGTTGGACAGTAAAGGCGCGTTACTGTACAACCATTCCATTCAATGTTTAAAAAGTTATACTGTGCTTTAGGGAGATTATACAGACTTTCTTGACCCACTATAGCGCTCCGGGAGTTTGCACCCTCGGCGGCAAGGCAAATCGAGCGCGCGTAATTTCTAAATACCGTTTATTAAATTCCTGGCGCGATCTTCTTAAATGAAACTCTCCTCTCCGGCCCGTGTCGCATTATCCTAAGAGGGGGTGTCCTGAAACAGGGGTTGAGGGGTCCGGATCGGGGTATCGAAGCCGGGGAACAATGGATCGGGACCACCTGCAGCAAGGGGCCAGGACAAAGTCTCCTTCGACGCATACTTATTCATTTCCAGACCGGTGAGCATCAAAGCGTAACGCAGGACGACAACCTGTAATCTCGTGGATATTACCAGGTGCGCCGTCCGCGTCACTCCCTATCAACATCACAGACGATTCAACGAGTAATGCCGCATAACGTCGACGCGCAGCTCGTCGCGACGCTGCTTTCATCGCGATCGCCTGCAAATCCGTCGCTCATACTTAATGCACCGTCCCCACCGCCTTCTCGAACTCGTACGCTGGCCTGTGATCGAATATGTAGCTGCGATCTTGACAGTCAGGCCAGAGATACTCGTCACGGAAGTGGCAAACGATGTTCCCGTACAGGTGCTCCAATAAAACGAACCTCGGCCGACAAATTGGTTAAACGTGTCGCTCGTTGCACCTGTCTAATGTCATCTAACCGGCGCGCACCTGACTACTATCATTGTCCGTGTCACTGTGGTAATTGCTGCATTTTAAGCATCTGCGACTCAAGTGAGTACCTCAAATACAGGTAGTCTAACCTGTCAAAGATGCTTGAAATCGGCCAACGGTGAACTCCTGCCATTAAAACTTACATTTTTGGCATTTTCCTGTCAAAATCTATAAGATTATACCAAAAAAAGTCGAATATATTTGATCACCCAAAGTGAAGTTCAGTCATGTATATCTCTATTCCCGCTGTCATTGATGATTGTGATAAATTAATTGGTCCTATCTGGTGAGACACCCTGTATATAGAGCTTCTTCCTCCAATGCTACAATTTCTTCACTGATCTGAAGGCTTTGTTGACGGTACATCACAGGATCAAAATTCTGGACATATCCGAAGCACAATGCTTGAACTGTCTGTTATTTGAAACGATGCGCCCCTGCACCCTAGCAATCGGCTTTTCCGATGTCGTGCACCTTGCACGTTTGGAAAACCGACGCGGGATCAAGGCTCTATTAGTAATTTAGGATAGCGGTGGTAGGCATATGGCCAGGATAAAGAAAGGTGATTGGTCGAGGAACGCCGAGTAATTGCAGCCAGCCCCGCGTAGGATCCGCACAGACGTCGGGCCCTCTTAATGGGCACGTTGTTGCGTGTGGTGGAACACGCTCGGTAATCGCGCGTTGTTAGAGCGAATTAGAGCTTCTCTCGCGTGGAAAAAAAGAATTGGGGGAACCCCCGATCGGAGTACAATAGCAGAGTTTCTGGGGAACGTTCAACTGCTTCACGTTCCTATCGAAATAATACTGTTCTCTTTCCACCGAATTGATCCGGCGACAAAGTAGCTTCATTATACCATTGCTCGATCTTATTTGTAAATGCGGACTGATCAGACAAATTTATGATTGGAGTGAGACAGGTTTATACATGTCTCTTGGAAAAATCTACTCCCTTTTTAATGAGAAATAAATTATATATTCATCAAAACAACATATTCGTCGTTTACATCGTCGTCAATGATGCTCTATGAGAAGACGCATTAAGTAATCATCAAAAACGCACGTTGCGAAATAATGTACACTTCTAATCGTTCCTCCAATGAGCAATCTATCAAGCTTCTATCAGAGGTTGTATTTAGTATTATTTGTCACAGGCATGGAGACACAGATATAGAACCCGAGGCAGGATAATTAATAATGGCGTTTCACCATTTTCGAAATTCAGTGCGGGAAGTTAAGTCAATAAAGCATACTTTTAGTATGATCCGGACTCCCGTTTCTCGAAGAGCGTAGCCGAATGGCGTCCGCCGCTCGCAGCAAAGGTAACAAAAATACGGGAGCAACATCGCGAAGCAAAACTCGAAATCCGATTTTCCGTAAAATTCTCCATCCCCCGGTATCGCCCCGCTTTCCGTTTCGAAGCGCGAACCAGAGTTTCCTGGGCCGTTCCGCCCGGAGAGTTTGTTCCACTAACGAACAATATATTACGGTATAAAATAGTTCGAAGCATAGAAGGGAACAAATTCTGTGAAAACAGAACTCCGAAACGAACCCACATCCCCCTCTACACTCCACTCCGTAAAGCATAGACCTGCATCGAAAATGTAACTCGCCTGTCGGAGGAAACAAAAATGGACGCGCGCTCGCGGAATCCGCGGATCGCTGCGGAGCTTTATTGACCTTTTCATACGATTTCTGCAAATACTGGGCCAAGAGCCGATGAACTTTGCACGCGCTGCGTCGAGCGAGTCCATTGCGTTTTCACAAATAAACATTACAGCAATTTTAGCACTATATTAGGTTAGAAAGAAAGTTCGTGGCGTTTTCAAATTAAGAATCGAAGATAAAATTAAGGTATTTATTCATATGTTTATTCAATAACACGAGAGGTTACCTTGAAAATGGCAAAAAGTAATAGAAGACTGGATACAAAATGGAAAATATATTATTGAATAAGTATTTGAATTTTAGCTTTCAATCTTAATTTACAAACAATACGAACTTCCGTTCCAACCCAATATTTATGGGAAGTAAAAATTGCATTCTTCCTTTTAGAATTTTAATTGGAAGTCTCAGCAAAATCAAAATAACTGGATGTAGCTCTAATGGTTTTCTAGTATACTTGAAATATTGATACAATTAAATAAAAAATATAATGTTCTGGTCTACCTCCTGCAGATTTGACTAAAAAAGAAAGAAACAAAAACCTAAACTACCTAAAAGCCGATATTTTTCTTGAATGATGTTCCATACACTCGAATTGTTGAGATAATTAAATACTGGAAGAAATATGATATTTTTTAAGTTTCGAGGTTGTACTGACGTTTTAAAGTTTGACTCGAAACAGAGCTAAATTAACTGCCGGTATCCCTGATAGCTTTCCTCGGTGTAGCTCCGTGGGTCTTCCGCCGTTTACTCCGGACAATGATGGCGGTGTGGGGGTGGAAACGGAAGAGGGGCGGTGTTATCGACAGAGGGAACGTAACGTGGCTTGTACGGAGCGCGAATTCGCTCAAAGAACCGTGTCCGCTTACGGGCCGCTTTATTCGCCAACTGCGTCAAACAGGATTCTTTTGAAGAAGGGACGATCGTGTTTCGTACAATAAATGTTCTCCGTTTTCACAGCGGGGCTCTGTCGAAGGAATCCCGCGCCGGAAGGTGCAGCCGCGTCCCATTATAGTCGCGCGATCACCCTATCGGAGGAATCTTCGCGAGAGATTGAACGAAAGGCGGCCGACGACGTAATAAGAGATGAATTTTTCAGAGCTACGCCATCCGTCCTTTCTAATTTCTGGCGCACGTCGCACCCTCCCCTTTGTCGTGAATCGATTTGTAGACATAATATTAGCTACCGGAACAGAATCATCCCAATTTTCTAAGCCTATTAGACCACCGTTGGGACGTTTCATTCAGTCGACAAAAGTGAAAAAACTCGTTAATTCGTTAACAGAAAATTTTTACTGACATCATTATCATTGAAACAGAATTAATAAAATTGTATGTAGTACAATATTCCAAAAAATATATTCCCACTTAAGAGTAAAATATTCACGAATTTCTGTAAAATACAGCAAATTCCCGAGAATAATGTAATACAAAACGACGTCACGAAATGTACTCGCGACGTCAGAAAGTACATTTTTTAAAGCCCGAACGGGGGCATTAAACGGTGTTGACCCAACCCCCGCATTCATGCTCGACGGGAAAAAAACATTTCTCTTGATCCGACAGTTAATCACGTCGCTATAAAACTGCTGATCAAGACACGGGGCGATCAAAGAACCGTCCGGATCAGCATGAGCGATGACTCCCGCGGCTCCCTCGCATTTGTCGTCTCTCCTCCACCCTTATATTGTACATCGTCGAAAAATATCAAGCCATCCCGTTCCCGGTAGCTGCGCTGGACGGGGCTGGGATCTCGTAGGATACTTCCTCAAGGGATGACATTCAGACCGTGTTGCCTTGACTCGTCCCAAGCCGTCTTTCCGACATTTTGATGAGGTGGGATTTGGCCGAGAGCCAGTGCAAATGCCATTCTGTCTCTCTCTCTCTCTCTCTTTCTCTCTCTCTTTCCCCCCGGCCTCCGTTTTCTTCTTTTCCCGTTCTTCCGCTGCCATCCGCTCCCGTTCTGAGACGACCCACCACCCTCGCCACTCAGATTCTCGTTATCGCTAAGCTACAGTTTGTTCTGATTCGCATAATACAAAATAGAATCCACCGGTGGAGATAAATTGCTGCAGCGCGCGGCGCGACTTTGTTGATCGAGTGCCCGAAAGGGGCACGATTGTCGATTGCCCTTGCAACTTTCGCGGGGAAACGTGTGCTGTTCCTCGATCAAACTTCCAATGAGGATTCCAATAATCCGAGACGGATGCTGGCTCGCTTGTCTCGCATTAACAACACTTTTTAACAACACTAGACATTTGATTTTCTCTCTTTTAAACTGTCGAAGGTTTTTGAGTATGTGGTTAAGATCTCCTCTATCGGTTCAGTGAAGATTTCTTCATAGAAGATATTTTTGAGATTCGACTGTGAATCTGAAAAATCCACGCCTTCACCAACGACGTCACCACAGTCTCCACACCCGACCCATTTCAAAACCAGTCCAGAACACTATCGAAAACGGTTCCCAATGAAATTGAAACGTCTCGCGCCTGATCCGCGCGCGGACACGCGGTGGCAAAAACATATTTGACGGTCGAGCACACGCGTCCCAACCGCATTAAAATTGCATTATACCGCCGCGCCGACTGCGAATGCGTGTACACGCGAGTCGGCCATTGATTACGGGGTTTTAATAAATTTCACCGGGATTATTATGAAGCCAGCGTCCGGCCGCTGTGAAAACACGTGACCCGGCAGTGTGTTTGCGAAACGTGGCGATGATGGCGGCTCCGGTTTATTGCTCGATCGTGTCCTGGCGCCGCAGGATACTCCTCCGTGGTGGAGTGTCCTGATGGAGTTGTAGCGAGACCCATGCAGGACAAATCGAGCCGACACGTGTCCCAACGCCGATGCTAATGCCCGCTGAAAAATTATCTCGCGACGTGCGGTGCCCTAAGCGCCCAATAAAACCGTCGGGGTCGAAAGGATTCGGGGTTACGCGATCAGTCGCGTACATTTTATTTTATACGCGCCCCCTCGACGCTTTTTGCGGCTTCTAATGATTTTCCTAGATTATAGGAGCCCCGCCGCGACGTTATTTATGGCGTTAGGGGACGCTGACGCCAACGCCGCGAGACTCGCATAAACGAATATTTTCTTGGGGTAGGTTTATCGGCGATCCGATTCAATCTCGGGATGAAGACGTCGGGGTGGACGCGGACGGAAACCGACGGCGAAATCATTCGCTTGTAGGTGAGTTTTTATGGGATATCGGGGGCTGATAGATTGCCGGTTCTGTCGGTGTTTCGGTGACGTTGTGGTGTTGATGTTTGCGTTAAGGGGATTTTCTTGGAGACCTGTTGTGAAAAGTTTTTGACGACAAGCTGGATAATGATTAAGGGCAGCGTCTCCTCGAATATGTGTGAGTGCACACACCGCTAGACCACGTATACGTACGTGGATTGGAAACACGTACGAGGATGTACGAGGATTGCAAGGGTCCGGGATTCCGCTTCTGATTTCTCAATAATACAAAGACGGGATTTCTTAGTAGTCAAAATCGCTAGATGAAAGATCAATCTAGGGTGCGATCTGCCTCAAAAGTCCTACTTTTACGTTTACGACTAAGAAATCCCGTCTTTGCATTATTGAGAAGTCAGAAGCGGAATCCGAACCTTGCAATCCTCGCGTACGTATACGTGGTCTAGCGGCGTGTGCACTCACACACATTCGAGGAGACGCTGCTCTTACAGTAAAGACACTACGCAAAAAATCTGTTCCTCAAAATCGATTCTCCCCTTTCCCTTTCTCCAAAGGGTGATTTTGTGAACGGACAGGCGGCGCCCATGAAAACCTATGGCCGAGATTTGAGCTCCTATGGGATACCGCGGATCGGGTTTCGGATTCTCCTAGGATTTAGATCATTATCCTACGATACGAGCCGGGAACACGTCGCGGCGAGTCGAGAGGGTTCGTCGGACGGGACAGGACTGTGTTCTTTGATGCCCACAAATCCGAACGCGAAACGATCAATGCCTAACAGGAACCGACGTTGTTGAACCGTGCGTTGATGATGGGATGGATCGTGCGACCTATTGCGATCGGACGCTAGAGGATAGATTTTATGCCTTGGTAATTATCTGTAGGAAGGGGCGTTGGGGAGTTAGGGTGATTTTTCCGGATTGATGCGATACGTTCTGATGTTTTATGTGGTGTATGCGTGTTCTCTTCGGTTGTGGTTGAAGAATCATAAAATTGGTTGGAGTAGGAGAAAATTTGTTTATTTCAAACTCATTGAAGCCAGAGATGGGTTCCTTATTTTACATAATAAATTTATTGTCTTGTTACATTGAAGAGTTATTTTCACGGTGCTTAGACGGACCACCCTTGCACAGAATATGGGGCAAGAATGGGACAGAAGAGGATGCAGGGGATGGGATCGGGGTCACGTGGCGACCGATGCAGCATTGCGGTGAAATTTATTGCACAACCGAGCGAGACCGATCGCCGATTGCACCTTCTCCCCGAAAAACTTGCGAGTTCTCCGACGTTATTGGCCCCCGACGAAAATACGTTCCCCGGCTGTTTCGTTGTTCCCTCTTCTCCCCTCTCACCCCACTGAAACTCTTTTATTGTGGTTCACGGGGTGGCGAAAGGGGTTGGCAAGGGCCGTACCTACTGCTGGCTCGATCGAAACGCGTTAGTTATGGGTTTCCTTAAATAAACATTGCCGATGCCGGTGCTTTACCGTCGACACGCCCGTGACTCGAACTCGATTCCATCCCACACCCAAAAGGAAAGTTCATGCGAAGGAATAAGGTTTCCCCGATTCAACCTGCGCGTTGTCGAACCTGGTTGCTTCGGTTGTTTGACTTTTGTTAGCGAGGGTGCACGGTGACTGGCACATATCGATCATCCGACGGCATTATTTAGCGGCCCGGCCCGATCCGATAGAAAAATGACTGACAGTGACGCGCGACCCACTGACATCATTTCCGCCGCGGATTACTTTCGGAATTTAATATCGGCCATTAAGCCAGCGAATTTCGCGCGATTAACCGGCCGGTTGATGGTTTAGCGAAATTCGGCCACCGTCACATCGGGTACTTTGGAAATCGCTTGTGGCCTCTGCTAATCTATAATGTTTTGTGTTTTGTAATCGGTGCGCGCGGTTATTTGCCTGCGAAACTGTGGTATTGGCATGGCTAATCGCAAATGACAAGATGTTCGAATTTTATCGATGTCTAGAACATTTTTAATGTCGATGCGATAGAGATTTTTATGGATATAGCAATTTTAATGTTGTGTGGTACGTTGACATATATATATGAAATTAAGGAAACTATCGATTTTTTTAAGAAAAACTGATCATGCTTTTCTCTTAATGTCAGGATTATTGCTCGAATTACATGCATAATATTTATGCGCGTGTACTGGATATGGAAATGAAAGTAGTCGGTTGGAAACAGCTCGGAAGAGTATGCGCAGGGCGAGGAAGAATTTCACATTTTAATTTATTTATTGCGTTATGCTCCAGTTGGAACTTCACAAAGTAGCACTTCGTGATCATAAATCTTGGTCGCTTATATTCGAAACAAATGTACTAACTGAAGTTTCTGCGAGCAATGTACTCAAATAACGTGGTTTCACTACTGGCTGTGAGAACTGAATTTCGTCGCAATACCAAAACATTTGAATGAAGATAGCCGTGGTCTAAATTTAAATGAACTAAAATAATCCTTGAACGCCAACGAAAGGTGGAATCATAATTTATTATAAAATACAAGAAAGATCAGAGACATGAACAGAAAAAAATTGCCATTCAGATATGTACTAAGAATTCTTGAAGATCGTTGTTGCTCCATCCCTCATTCGCAACCGAAGAAAGGGGGAGCGGTTTAATTCAGAGGCGCAATAAATAAACAGGCGAGCTGCCACGTCGTTAATGAAGATATACGTCTGCCATTCCCAGTGATTACAATATTTCTCGTTGAAACTAGCTGCTTTGTTCCCCCCTTATTCCCTTTTTAACATAGCAGGGCGCGAAACACACGGAGCTCCTCGGGTATTACCGTGTTTTTCCCCCGGAAGTAATGCCTCGAAGGCGATTGCACGCAACCGGAAACCAGGCGATTCTGAGTAGTTCTCATAAATGCCAAATGCACCGGGATCTCTCGCCTGCCTCGCCGCGGAGATCGTTACTGTCACTCCACTGTCGGAAGAGTTATGGCTTTGTTGACGACGCCGGATGGGCCGAGCGGAACACCGAAGCAACCCTCCGCTTCCACCGGGGCTGTTTACAACGTTATCTTACCTTAATTAGATTGTCTGCAGGGGGGTCCCCGGACTTTCGCGTTTTAGTGCGAGGGGTCTTACCCGGTGCGTTGCCCTGCCCTATCCGTCACACGTAGTTCGAGAGCTGCTCTGAGGGTGGATACGAGGAAATCGGATCCATAAAGGCACCTTGCGCTTCCTGTTAACTCGTTAAAACACCGTCGGTATAATAATGGCCTGCTGAACTTGCTCTCGACTACTCTGACCAAGCATCCACCCTCAAACATCTTTTATTTCAACGTGCAACTTGAAGAGTTTTAGATCTCGACTGCCTCACGTTAGTCCGTCTGAAATAATGATTACATTTATTTTGTAAAAAATGATTTAAGACATCCTTTCTCCGTCAGTGTTCATTGTTACAATAAAAAGTTTAAAGTAATCGTGGTTTCAATCAAATTTCAAAAACATCCCCCTCATGCATCTCTAAATAAGTAATATATAAATATATTGTAGTAGCTTGACGATTATACAAAAATATATAGAATGTCAAAATATCACTTAAGGGTTGATAAAAGACCATTACAAATGGATTTCTGGGTTCATGGTCATTTCAGTGGAACGAGCATTGTTATAGATGAAGTTCGAGTATGAGACTGTTTCTGGTATGAGAGTTATCGCTTTGGAACCATTAAATTCAGGCACAAATACCCTCAGTCTTCGAACAGAACGTGTTGCACGGCCGCGGATGCGTGAAATTCGGGCAGCGACGATGCGACGCCGGGCCGAGCCTAATACAATGTAAAATATGGCGCTCGAACTCGTGTTCTAATTACGTTGCATCGCCCAGATGTCCCGCTCGAGGTCGCGCACGTCCGCCAAATGGGAAGTTAGTGAGCAATACTTACTAATCACGACTAATCAGAACGGTAACTCACGGAATTAATTGATATTCCGACGCGGCTGATTGAAACCGGTAGTTGAATGTCGGCCTCGTTAAATCTGACCGTTTCTGTTCTTAATATATTGCCGAACCACAAGCCACCGCAGATCCATCTTGTCTCGACTACACTCTTTGAGCCTTCTCTCGACCGATAACGATCTTTTCGACCTCGATACGATCCTACAACTTTTATCCGATCTACTTTTATTTCTTCAAAATGTTCTCGCAACTTTCGAAATGCGGGGAAAGTTGCCAACAACGTGCGGGACTCTTCGTTATCGATAGGACGATCATGTGTGGGTGGTTGGTACAGAAATATGATCGAAAAACATTATCGTATCCTGCCCGTAGTAGCAACATTTTTCATCGACTAAAATTTTATTCAGATCCTACATACTTTGCTGTGAGCTACAAGATATTGTAAGATGCACGAAGTGACTCTCATTTACTCGTGAAGAACATTTTTTCAAAATCTTTTGCGTCGGGATTGTTCCAATTAAAACCCCTGTATAATCAAATTGATTTCGACTGACGTTCCACTAGAGTCAACAGTAATTGACCGCTAAAAATGACCAGAGATGTATCTCTTCCGCCGCTCTGTCGTGTTCCGTCTCCCGTCATTAGCGCGACCGAGTCTTTAAACATTCACGGCGTGACACTTGAAACTCCGGAATTAAACACGAATTTATTTCCGCTATCACCGCTCGGCAGAGTTCGCGCTGGCAACGATAGAAATGATGGCAGTGACGGAGAGAGGAAGAGAGAGAGAGAGAGAGAGAGAGAGAGAGAGAACGTGCTCTCCAGTCACAAGTGTTACCCATCGTGCCCGGCTATTTCCTGTGCAGGCGTGCACACCTGCCCGGGCTCGATCGACGCGTACGCATTCCCGCGAATATTCTTCGTCATTAGCGGAATTAAGGTCGTTACCGTGGAACGTCAAACCATCCCCTATCCTCGACCCGGATCGACAGGATAGCAGGACGAACACCCGGTTTCGACTCACGTAATTCGTGTACCTTCTAATGCCGCCTCTATTCAGACCACCGTTGTCCGCGAACGATTGCATAGAGGTGCAAGCTGCGTACCGGTGCAGCAGCGTGTCAGTGTCTGTCTATCTATCCATCTATCCGTGTATTTCTGTGTGTCTCTACCGCTGTGTGCGCGCATGTAAACGTGTGCACGTTCGATCGTGTGGCTGGCAGAAGCGCACAGCGCCGTGAAAACGAATGCGACGAACGCCGATGCAGATTCAAAGGGAGACAGAGGCTGCTGAATGCGCTTCTCTGCTGGCAGAGAAGGAACCAAGATAGGTTTACAAGGCACGTTGACGGTCAAAAGAAAGATTTGGAGTACTAGCGCAGAGATTTTTGGGATGGTTTGAGACTGTCGCCGCCGCTAATACCTTTGCGTCTGTGGAAACTGTTCAAATGGGACTTAATCCCATTAATAAATCTTCTCCTTGCCGATCTTTTCTCTGATTTTCAAAAGAGGATAGGCGATCTTTACTAACCTTTTACCAACCCACTTTTGATCCAGTTTAATTTATTAAATAAATGAACAGATTTAGTAATGAAGGCAATATTTTGAATACAGCAATTTTTAATGACATCACTCCAGTTAACAATTTTAATGGGTTAGAAATAACAAAACAGTGACTTTAAACGCTTCGAACGTTTCCTCTGTGTTTGATCCACCGATTTTTATCATAAATACATAAAATCCGCGATCAAGAGATTATAGATTCAAGAGATACAAGAATGGAATAATTCGCGACAGTGCCGAACATTTCTTGCGGGCCGCAAGGCGTTCGGCGCACCTCCGGCCATAAACTGGTTCTCAGAGAGCGACGCGACATCCAAAATTGTTTGCACACACAAAATCAATAGAGGAACAAGCGGCACACGGTCTGGCACACGGGGCGCTTCTTTCATCCGTTGGAGAAGCACTCGAACCGGTGTTCCCTCGCCTCGCACGGAAACCGTCCCGCAAAAGGCCACGTAGCCCCGTCGCCTTTGTGCAACGGAAGACCGAGGCTCGTCTCGCTTTTATTAGATCCCCAAGCGCGACTACCCACCTACGTGTACATGAATACGGAAGTTCGACGGCCGCCCGTTAGAGCCGCCCCATAAATCCTTGTAAACTTAATTCTTCCTTAATCCCCCGGAATTAAGGGGCATATGTCGCCGCGAAACGAATCGTAAAAAATCCCCCGAATATTCCCCATCCCATATGCAACTGCCTTCCTCTCCCCTTGTGCTACCCTGTCTTCTCTGTTCAACCACCTGTACCGTACCTAGCTTTGCCTCGTTCTGACATAAAGCTACAATGCAGCACAGTGCTCCCGAAATTTCGCGGTTGGATCTTCCGAGGGTTAAAGAGGGAAGTAAATTCTTATTTGGGGACATCATACCAAAGGGAATTTTTTTCAGAAAAACTGTTACACCCATATTTGAGGCGTTTAGTATAAAAACCAGCTGAATCCATGAATTTCCAAGTTTTTTTTCTAAGTAATTTGATAGTTCTTGGTCGATACTATCACGCTACACAGCGATTTGGAACGAATCCGGTCGAAAACCGGTGTCAAGAACCGGTTTTATTTCAAACCCAGCTCAATCCGTGCTTCCACTGAAGTAGTATACCACCAGTAGTATACTAGTAATTTTTTTTTAGAGATTTTTCCTGTAATTTTTGTCAATTTATTTACGTATTTTCTTTATTATGACTGAATATTCAGAATAACAGTAAAATTTATTATAATTTAATTATTAACATTACTATGATACATTGATCAATCAACTCACACTTTTGATTTTACAGGCTAATGCGTGGCATAAAATTGAGATACCACATGAATTTAATTGAAATTTGAAAGGAAGGATGAAAAAACCTTTATTTTTTCAAAACCAGCTCAATCCAAATTATTTTTATTTACAAATAATTAGACAGTACTGCTAATTTAAAAAAGAAAAAAGATTTGGAATCGGACACCAAAGGTTGTCCAAACGAAAATAAATTTTTTTGGAAACATTAAATGGTCAGAGCGTGAAATGTTTCTTGCCTTTACCGTAAAATTTATAAAAATGGATTGAGCTGATTTTGACACTAAACGCCTCATTTATCGGTATTCACAGTATATGTGTGACTGTTTTCAAGTAAAACTAATAAAAATTACCGAAGTTGTTTATTAATTAGTATTACCGACTTTTTAATATTCTTCGGCTTCCAGCATGATATAAAAGTAAGAAAAAATTGAGTGATTTAAAACATGTTGTTTCGTGGAAATTTCACAAAATGCAACATTCGGGAAGATGTCCGAATGTCGTCGGCAGTCGGATTCGCGGATCGATATTATTTTCGGTAGCCGTTTCTGTCCCAGATTCGCGGAACGATCGAATAAACTTCGGGCGCTGTGGAATTTCAGCCGGAGGCGTCAGCGTTTAAACGAGATCGCGTAACATTTACCTAACGTTTCGCCTGTCCTGAGGAGGGCAAACTTTCGGGCGGGAGAGCGTGTTGGCGAGGATCTCCGCGGCTCTGCAAGGCCGCGCCGGAACTCTTTTATTTGAGTTCGAATTAGCCGCCTGGATGCGGTTTGAGAATGGATGGCGGAGAGTGGCTTGGCTGGGCCGGGACTGCCTTGCTGCCGTTTCCCCGTTCGTGCTTTGTTTAGAAATCACGCACTTATAGCCCCGCGTTAGCGCTAACTTATTCCCCGCGTTAGCGTAATTGGATCAGCGAGAATTACGGAAACTCGCTTTCAGTTCGCCCCAAGGCGGCGAAGCGCGCTGAGGAACACGGATCGGTGCGTTTTCCACGACGCTACGGCCGCTCGCAGATCCAGACCTTTCGCGGGTCTGATTCGATTATTGGCCACGCGATAAAACATCCGGGCCCTCGATGCCTTCGGCCAGACATCTGCTTTACAAAACAGAACCCTCTTCCCCGGAAAAACCTTGCACCTCGCGACCTAATCCAGACCTAGAAAGAGCTTCTTCCGAACTTTTCGGATTTGTTGTAAACTTTAGCTGATAGGAAAATGCAAAGATTGTAGAAGAGAAGGTTTGACCAGGTATGGTTAACAAAAGAAAATATATTTTAACGAAAAGGAATATACAAAAATAAGAAGATGAACAAAAAAGATGATCAAGTGTGTCAGTATGACAAGAAAGCGCTGAATCGGAATCTCTATTTATACCCCGGTGGGCCATCGGTTTCGGAAGGAATGAGGAGTGGGGACCTCGAAATTAAATGTCTAGGATCGCAGCTACGTTCATTAGGGCAATGACCTAATAAACGGAGCTGCGAGGGGAACAAAGGAATTGGGTAACGGAGTTATTAGAAGGAGAAACAGGAGACGAAGCTGTTCAAAGAAACGGACTGGAGGTTTTTGAACAGATTAATTTATTCTGATTTTAGTCCGTATTTTTCTTTAATTTTTTCTGCATCCTCCAATAGTGCAAGATCGCCTGGGAGGTTTATTTATCGACGAAATGCTCCGTGAATCTCATCGATGGGAGGACGAAGGCCAAGAGGCATCAGACGCGATCGGTTTCTGATGTCGGAAGTTCCTACCCCGCCTGCTAGACCCCGGTCGGTCCAATAGAAGATAAAGATTACATTTCCCGAGTTGCCAGAGCGGTATCCTTCGCTCGTGATGTAATATTTCTAAGTTACTGAAATATATCGCAACAAACCGGCGCGGCGGAGGCCGGGGCTATTCTATAAACCAGAGAGCCGGCCAGGATTGTCGGACGACGAGACGGGAGCAAACAGGATGAAAGAAAAAGGGGATAGAGGTATCGGGTCCAGGTCCCGGACGAGGCAGCCCCCGTTCCGCCTCTGTTCATATTGAGAAGCAAATTGAATCTGAACGGTGTCATGAAAGATGGATATCAGGTTGCACGTGCCTCCTACCGTCTCAAATATTGTCTACAAATTCGTTACTAACTTCAGTCCGGCCCCCGTACGTTCGCCAACGGACTTTATCAATCTCTTCGGGCGTCGCGTTGCCTCCGTATTCCAGACTACTTTTCAACTGCGTTTACGCTGACGCTCGCTACAATTTGACAATGCTGTTGTAGATGCTCTCGACGAGGTGCAAGAGTTGAAACGATTCAAACTTATTGAATTGTGTATGCGATTTTAATACTTCACTTTCCGATACTTGTTTCATACATACCCCTTCCTTCGATATACCATAGATATCCCACCCTTCTCTAAATCTCCTCCTGCTCTCCCTCTTCCTTTTCCTTACCTAGATCTCCCATCGTCTCCCATAGTTACACCCTTATCAGTTTTTGCAAAGTGTTGAATTGTAAATTGAAAAGTATAAGAAAGTGCGAATAATTTATTTTCCGAATTGAAGAAACTAATTTAAGAACAGTTCACGATTTTTGAAGAGTCTCTCCTTTTAATCGAATCTTCCAAGGCAACGAGGATTCGATGGCGCGGATTATTTGTCGAGGATGTTTGATCCGGTGAACATGTTATGGTAATAACCGTGGATTCGATAATGATTTCGTTCGTCCGCTGTCGCCGGGAGATTTTTAATGAGCCCCGAGCTCATTAAACACGAGTACGTTTCACGACTGCGTGCCGCTATTCATATGGGGCGTACGAAACGGTGAAAATGACAATTAGCGTTGCGCTCGAAGTAGACAGTTCAAATGGAGTTTCGTAGACTGGTTATTAAAGCCTAGTTATCTTTAATTTTTTGGCAGGCTATTTTGTCTACTTCGATCCTATGTGTACAGGTTGATGAGAAATTTTGTCACCGCTGTAACAAAGCACATAAATCGAAGGTCTCGAAAGAAGATTACGAATTGTACGTTGTGATAAACTTGAACAGGATTGACTTTCCTATCGAAACGGCATTTCAAAAAAAAAATAAAGTTAAGAGGATTATAAGTGGGGGTTGGACGAGGGTTGAAGACCGTGTAACGGCAGGGTTATCTAATGGAAACTGGCAGGAGAAAATGCTTTGTATTAGGGATTACAAAGGGTCGACATATACGATTTTAAATTCCGGATTACCGGGGAAATTGATATTAATTTCTTCCATTAGAGGCGACAGTTTCGGAGTCTCCGGGTGCGGCCTGTAAATCAAGTTTGAACTTCACATTCGACGGAGTATTTGTAATCCTTATTACCCAGAGTAAAGACTCTCGATTGAAACCATTGCTGAATTTGAAAATTCAATTCGAGGATGCATTACGATGCGAATTTGCAATCAAGTCACACAAATTTTTCAACATTCCTTAGGGGAGAAAAATCCGCAGTCTACTAATCACTGGACAGCGGATCTTTATGCAAAATAAAAACTTTCTACCTGAATTGCAACAAACTGGAAGGAAATAGAAATTTATTTTCTTTCTTAATATGTTCAATAGGTTGAAAATAATTTAACAGCATTTTTAAGTTCTTCTAATGTTTCTACTGTTTTAAATTGCACCTACTCATTTTTGTTATAAATGCATAAAATCCGCTGTCTACTAACCACAGATTAATTTTCGAATCCTGAACCACCAGGTGAGTGGCTCATCGATCCGCGAATGTTCGCCTCGATGTAGTCGCATTACGGGCAAGCGAGGACACAGCAGTCGTTCGATTCTGCGTCCTCGAATTCGAGGCGTCGCGCGTCGTCGACCCGGTTCGCTGACTTTTGGGAAACTTTCGCCTCTCGGAAAAAGGAGAGAGAACTGGCGGTGGCGTCTCGGGGGTTAGAAAACGGGGATGAAAGAGGGCCGTCAGCGAGTTTCCGGCGGGCTCGAGAAGACGGTCGTTGCACGCCACGTAAAATCGGTCGGGTTCACAGTCTGGACTTCAAGGCTCGAACCACATACACATACACACACTGGTCATCCCTCTTCCCCGACTATGTTCTCGTTCGCGCGAGCGCAGACCGGATGGAAATATAGGCGGTCATCCCCTAAACGAAAGTAACGACAGCCGATGCGGGCACCGTCCATACGTCTTCTCCCTAAACCGCCCAATAAATCGAAGAAATCGATGGCTGATTGAATGGAAGCAAGTAGATTGCCGTTTACTTTCTCTCCCCTGCCGACTTTCACCATCCCCCTCCCGCTCTGACAACCCCCCTTTCACGAAGCAGCCTCTTGAGCGCGTAAGCCGGTCATCGACGAGCCAGAGTGCTTAGCGGTTAAACGTTCGAGGAATTGCGCGTGTCCACCGATCGCTGAGAGATCGCCCCGAACCGATGGGGATGGGTTTAGAGGACCCTTCGATCAGGCCAGCCTGGCCAAGGGACCGAGAGACTTTGAGGGAACCAATCCGGTTAATGGTAATAATATCGGGACGATTTCATTTTTCTCGAAAACTGTCCCATGTCCATTTACTCTTTCTGTTTAGCTACGGCTACGTGTCCATCGTTCTATTCCGTAGTTGTTTTGTATACATTTCAGCTCGGTTTTTATTGCATAGTAACGTGTATCCAACAACGTCTGATTTTAAGTCCCTATCAATTAGAAAATAGTAATAATACTAGTTTCTATGTACTCCATGGTACATGTAGGCCTTTTGGCATTGTTTACACCACTATTTTCAAATTCTTGCAATGTTCTTCCAGTTTTGCATTCGATCTACTCATTTTTGTTTACTCGATCTATTGATTTGAAAGCATTTTCAAATTACCATTTGAATTCATTTTTCAAGACCGAATTTTTCATCGAAAAATTATGAAAAAATTCACAGATATGTTCACCACTTGGTGCAACATTCCAGATTTTTTCATAATTTTTCACGATCGAACAGAGCGAAGGAGTTTTAGGTTCCACCTCGTTGTCAGAGGATGATAATTAGGTTGCACAGATTCGAGTCAGTGTCTCGAGACGCAACAATGTTGGGATGTTCTATTTATTCTCTGGTCCACGACCCGCCTTTGTGCACCTCGAGCTCAATGCTGACGACAACCGACAACGATTGAAGTATCTACAAATCACTGGCTCCCGGAGGACGTGTTTCCACCTGCCGCAAAAGGTACGGGCAACTCAATCTCGGGAACGAATCAGCCGATGGTACTGAAATTTTCATTGCTTTGATTCCTTGGACGTAGCCCGCTTCATATCTCGGTGTACGTTCGCTTTAATGTCTACAGGGTATATAGGGAGGAAACGAATTCATTGAATCCATGCATTATGGACAACGGTGTCTCGAATAATTCAAGTTTATAGAAACCGGCGAGACAGTTAAGTAGTTTCGATTCTATATACCGTGCGGCAGTCTCGAGAAATTCATCTAGAAATTCTGAGGAGAATCCAATCTTCTTTTCCAGCTGCTTTTCGAACAGGAGAAAAGATTGAACGATGTTTTAAATGTTACTTTACACTCAGGAATTCAGTTAGGATTGATAGCATAATTTATGTCTTCTTCCTGGCCGTGTGTTAGAATAACGTTCCAGATGTGATTCTATGTTTTAGAAGTTATCTAGAATTATTATTGAAATTTTCTTCATCCCTCATTCTTAACGTGAAGATGGAAATATCAGTGTTCCAATTATGGTTCTGTACTTCAGAAGCCCTATTCATAAGAAACTTGGTATAAATAAATTATTTCTATTTAATTATTGAACATGTCCATTAAAATTCATTATAAAATTAATTTTTCATTTTCAATTCTTTACTCTTATATACCTTCTTAAAATTTACTACTTCATCTAGAATCTACAAGGTGTCTCAAAATTCCTTCAACATCCGGAAATGGGAAGTTCCTGACTGAGAATCATTTGAAACGACAGTTTCCTTTGCAAAAATGTCGTCCGCGGCTTTGTTTAGGAGTTATTAACGAAAAACACGGACCAATCAGAGCGCGGCTACAGCGGATAGATTCTGACTCCGTTCGCTGTAGCCGCGCTCTGATTGGTCCATGTTTTTCGTCAATAACTCCTTAACAAAGCCGCGGACGCCATTTTTGCAAAGGAAAATGTCGCTTCAAATGATCTCAGAAACCTCCCATTTCCGATTCGGATGTTGAAGGAATTTTGAGACACCCTGTATAAGAAGCATAATGGCTAAAAATGTTTGACGCGATTTTATGTTTTCAGAAGCCACTTAAAATTTATGGGAGACCTAGTTCTTGCTCTTCATGAACATTTTTAACATGGAGACGAAGATATGAGACAGGAACGGAGTGTTATATATTGATCAGGATTATAAAGGGAGGGGGGTTAATTCCGAGTATCGATTTGCACTTAAAATTTTTAATTTTCGCAGCTGCATGTTTCAGCATTCCCGTTGCATTACCCACGATAGAAATGCGGAGGTTCGTCCATGGATCATTTAAAATCACCCCTTGGCTCGGTTGGCTCGCGATAGAACGATCAACGATCACCGTAACCCCTTCAAATTCCGTGCTCCCTTCCTAATTCCGATTCCAAGGGGGGCCGAACGTTTCACGCTGACAGTCCCCCGCGAATTACAGACTTGTTCTGTATTATTTAGCCCAGAACAGGGTATCAGGGTGCAATATGTTGTTTGCAATTGAACGTGCTGCTGAAATCGGACGCGCCACGCGCCGCCATACTGTCTGGTAACGGGAGACTCTCCTTTTCACCAAATAGAATTATTTCATTGTTATCAACAGCGAATAACACCAGAATCCATGGAAGTGATTAGTAGACAACAGATTTTACTGACTTTATGGAAAACAAAAATTCTCATTGCTGTCGAAGCAGACTTATTCATGTATTTATCCGTTTGATTGCAGGTGAGTTGACTACATCACTGCTGAGTGCCATATTGCGGGAAGTTGGTAAGCACATCATCTACATGAACTTTTAATCATTTGTTTCGAATTTTGTTTTCATATTTTTGGTCTACGCAAAGAAATTATTAAGAATTTTATCAAGGGTTTTATAAAGGGTTAAAAGTCTAGCTCGACTTCAAACTGTAAATAATCCGTCAATTACTACGGAAGTTTGAAAAGCCAATTGAATTTATTGGAAGAGCCATCAATCGATTCGACCCGATCAGAAAATTATTTATGCGATAGCAGTGGTAAATAAACATGTCTTTAATATTGCGAGAATATTTATAACGATGATGTACCTTTACTTTACGTGTAAATATTAAACAATTTTAAAAGTACACATCATTACAGCTTGAAATTGAATTTTTTTTTAATGGCTCATCGAAAATTAATATCCCTTTGACGGAATAATTTTGCCTCGTCAAAATTGCTGAAATATCATCGATTGGCAATGTACACACTTTGTTACTTACACGACCACGAACGCCGTACGAAAAACAACAAACTCTCGGTACAATATTATTACCAAAAAAAATGCTTAAAAGGAATAATCATGAATCTTTCTGTCAAAGGAACCCCGTTAACAAATCCGAGTAATTAGTAATAATATAAGTATTGAACCTTCAGTAATACCTCTGGCCAAAGTATCGAAGCGTCGGAGCGGACCCGCATTTCAAATTTCGGATCAGTGCGCACGAATTGTCATTACTTATGCGAATTACCAAGTGCACGGTATTAGCGATAGAAACGGAGAATCGTGTGTGCGTGCGCGAGCGAGTATAGGGATTTCGCGGCGTGATGTCGATTTATAAATGATTAGAGGAACAACAGCGTCCGGGGAAGGAATTTTATAAATAATAGGGTGGAGCAATGTTAATAGCGCGGCTTTGTAACTGTTCCCGTGGACTATTTATGGGGCGGCAGTGAGCGCGTTACGAGGGTATATTTGGTCTGGTCTGTATTCATCTATTTTAGATGTAATTATAATTAACGAGCGGCGTGAATAGCTGTAGTATTTCTGGTCCCGCGAAGAAACGTTTTCAACGGGATATGTATGTATACGTATAGTCTAGTCTACAGAACACGGCGATCGATGGAACGTAATTTTTCATGAGTCTTTAACACAGAGACACTCCGGAGTTCAAGTGCATCCTTGTCGTGTGCATCCTTGTCGTGTACATCGAGTGCATCATTTTCTATTGTCAGCGGCGCAGTTATAATTGGCGAAGGAGAGAGAAATTCTCTAGAGCAAAAAAAGAATGAGACACAGTTCTTTAATTCATTTACTCATTCATTTGTTTGGAGTGGTATCTACATGTTCATTGCATTTTATTGAACATTTCCTTCCGTCACTGCTCAATCCTTATTCATCAAGTAAAATCCAACAAAACTACCTCCGTCGCAATTTATTCAAACTTCCAGTACATTGACAGCTTAAACATTATAAATGCCGTTTTCCAAAATAGATGCAGCTAATTTCACTGCACAGCACGTTAATCCTCATTGCAACTGCAACATCCGCCCCGTCAATCCTCGACATTTATAAACGAACTAAAATGCAACAAAAATACGTTCGTCGCAATTTATTCAAAAATCCAGTTCGAATCACTGTCAATTACAAACACACCGATGCAAACAACATTAATCCTTCTCGAACAACCTGCCGCGAAATTCGGAAAAGCCGAGTCCTCCGCGTTCATATCAGCAAACATTTCGCAAAACTCGGGAATCAAGGATCGTAGTTTTCCACCGCTGCGAGAATGATTCAACATTTATCGGGTGGCTGGCTCACGGACCGGCCGGCCCGGCAATTTCTTCGAGCAAAAAAGGAAATCGAATCACTAATTTACCATGAAACGTTCAAAATAAAATCCGCCGGTAACCGGGTTTCGGGTATCGAATAATTCAACGGGGAACAAGTTCCGCCTCCACCTGCACGTCCCCGCCTCTCCATCCAATTTCCTCGACGCCGGCGTTCAATTTTAAATACCATTTAAGCCGTCCTACCTGGCCGAAAATCGAAGTCCTCCGCAACAAACAGCGCAACACGAGACGGCCAAACTGCTCGCCGCTGGATGTTACCTCTGCTTGCCGCCGCGCCGCATCAAATCAATTTCGTCGTGCTCGTTTTCCCTCGAAAGTAATACAGCGAAGAAGAGAGAGAGAGAGAGAGAGCAAGAGAGAGAGAAGAGAGCGGCCCGCGGGTCGTTCCATTCTTCGCGGCGAAGTGAAAAGTAATCGACAAGTACCGATAAAAGTTGTAACACCGTTCCGACCATCGAGGCGGCAGTAACGTCGCGCGGAAACCGTCGAAGACGCAGTTGCTAGACGCGGATCGATGGATCACTGGGTTCGAATTGGCGAACCCGCTGAAACGACACCCGAGGGAACCAGGGGGAGGGAGAGAGGAGGACCACCACCTCAAGGAGAAGAAAAGAAGAGAGAAAGAGAGTAATATCGGGCCAGGATTATTATGGTGCGCTAGTCTCTCACAATGGTTATTGTACGGGGATAGGAGGGCATGAATATTTTGTTGGGTTCCGCACGTCGCTGTAATCTTTGCCCGGCGAAAACCTGCAGGATGAGGGAAAAAAAATGGAGAGACAGGATAAAGGGACATCGGAGGAGGGAGGATTCGTCAGCGAGAGACTTCTTTATTATACGCCGCGCGAACCACCCTCCGAAAACGCATGCATCTTCGGATCGCACGCGTTTTTTTCCAACTCCTCTTCTCCCTCTGTTTCCTGGTCATGCGACAGCCCTCTTTCTCTCGTTGGCTCTGTATGTGTGCCTTATCTGTCGGGGTTCGTAAATTTTTCGAATGCTAATGCGGAGATCACGGAAACGACCGACTTTATTTGCGCGCACCGATTCCGACGACCGGACGCTTCATGTCCGGCGAACTGAATTCGGAAGCGGATTTGTTGCCTTGCGGTGCTTAGAGTCCTGGATTAGGGTTGGTGACGCGAATTTTCGAGTTACATAGGGTGCACGGACGGGTTTGAGATTGGGGTTTCCGTTTGGTTATTTAACAATATTAAACATAAACATCGTGAAAGGAACTTTTGAAACAACCTAATTTAAATGCTTCTTTGTATTTCAAAATTGTGTGCTTATCGTCCATTATGTTTTATTATTCGCGTTTCAGAACGAATCAAACGCACCGATAAAAGAACATAAATATTTATCGAAATTCTCCAGCGTCCACCCTGATTGTCGCGAGACGAAGTTTTCCAGGAAAGATAGGAACTCGAGTTAAACGCGATTAACGGTAGATAACGTGTCATGGAAAGACAGAGTGGAAAGCGTTAAACACTGGCGAACTGTTTTTAAAAGAACAAAAGTTACCGCACCGGAGAGAAACACCGAGAAGGGTCTGACATTCTATTTTCAATCTCAGGATGGAATTCTTCCGCGGAGGCATTACGTCGACTCTCGTTTGTTTAACCCCGGAAAACTCGGGTCGGGAGAAAATTCTACCCCTCGAGAAGAAATTTTCGCCCATTGTCTCGTGTTCCCAACTACCCGAGGAATCTAACACCTTTTTTTTCCACATCCGGGCACTTGGAGTTCTCGATCGTGCTTGTGTCTAGTTTCGAAATACCGCAATCTCGGGGTGTCCTGCTACCGAAATTCTACTCGCACTCGATACATTCGCTAACTTCATACATTTAACCTTCACCCATGATAGTAGTTCACTCCATGCAAAATTAGTAAAATGTGTCTAATACATGAATAAATTTGTCTAATAGTTCAAGATCATTTGAAGGTCATGTCACAGTACATATTCGAATGTATTTGTTTGATGAGCTACTTCTATTTCGCATAAAAATGTTTATCCATCAGTGAACGCGTTGCAACGTATCAAATTCGCCGAGCAAATCATGCCAATTTCCCCCAAACCACCTGAACCGATCCTCCAACAAAGGGTAAGTCTTTTTCCAAGGGATTTGCTCCGCATCAAAAAGATGCACCCCAGCCGAGTCGATCCTGGTTTCAGTAGTAGCTCGTTTTCCCTCGACTTCCTTTGGTCGTCGGCAACCCTAACTGGTCTCTCAGCTTCCGGTGCCGGTTCTCGCCGTTTCCAATAACACGCTCGCAACCCGCGACGCAATATTACGGCGGCTCGCGAATTTCCACGGTTATTTAAGCGCTTTAACGGCGCAAAGCGCCCCGAGGATCGCGATGTCTGCATTATTAGCCGGCTCGGAGTCGCGAGCGTGATATCGTCTCTTTTCTTATCGGACACGGGATCCATTTTATTATTCCCCAGCGCCGCCCCTACCTCCTCTTCAATAATACGCCTTGATACAGCCCGATATCCGGCCCGCGATCGACCATTTTCCAATTTTGCGTCGTTTTTCGCCAGACGCACTGCGAATTGGCAATCTATACCAGGCCGCTGCTGCGTTTCGTGTCAAACGAAAGCGAATCCTTGCGAAAAAATTAGAGGCGAAATCATTGACTGTGAATGGCTTTTATTTAACCCTTCGGCCATTTTCTGCTTTATTTATCAATTTTTTAAAACATATTTTTGGAGATACTTCTTGTAGATTTAATTAATTCGCTAGAAACTGATACTGGAAGGTTGATTTATATTTAATATTATTTACACGATTCTCCGTTGATAAATCCGGCTTGTTTGTAAGATTCGAGGGACATTGATGTGCACGGGATTTTCCAGAGAAGAATCGAGGACGCGCGACAGTTCTGCGTCCACGGTCGCCTCTCGGTGGTCTTTTTCCGCTCGCGTCGAAAACACGTAACTCTCGGCGATCCCATAACGCATAAAATATTTCGCTAAACATTCAAAAGGGATGGCGACTTCGCGGTCCCCTAGGACGCGACAGCCGCGCAAAAAACTGCGCGCGAGTATATTTCCATACGAGTCGGCTGGATCACAAACGCGCGTGGGTGGCGAGCAGAGCGTTGATTGAATGTGACTGTCGCGATGGAAGAAATTCCACGAGCTACATCGCGCCAACACCGAGCCATTCTTCCTCTCCCTCTCTCTCACCCTCGCTCTCTCTCGCTCTCATCCCCGGATGAATATGAATGAAACAGGTTTCCGGTCCGGCTGAGCCAGTACCATTTTTATCTTTGCATCCGTATTTGTCGAACGCCAGGGCCGAGTAATAAAAGCAGTCTAATTTTCTCCTCTTTTCCGACAGCTTTCCAGACCCGACGGACCACGCACCGTCACCGGCTTTTTTGATTAGGCGAACCTCGCGCCGGTTATTAATTACCGCAGCCGCTAACGAGACCTATTTTTACAACGTCACGCGATATCGCCGCGCCGTAAACATGAAATGGGAAATCTCGTCGCCGGAGCTTTTTCACCGATGCAGCAAAGAAACTGGAAGATAATTATTAACCGACACTGGCTCTGCACACTCTATCCGCGTCTAGAGCGTCGATTCGAAGTCCTTTCAGACCTGTAGAACCGAACATAGACCGTTTTATCATTCCCATAGAATTTCGGCGAAGCCGGTTTCCGGATAGTTAGGTGGAAATCCACTTGCAATTAACTTTTTTAACAAGGCAGACCGCGAATTGTGTAAGGCGTTCACGTTAATTGGAACGCTATTCGCAAGTTGTCGAGTGCCAGGCAGTCGGGATGCATTGTTTTCTTCTGGTGCGTGCTGCGCCGCCTTTGGTGGCATCATTAGTCACACGTATCGCACAGTTACGCGATAGGTTCGTTCCATTTGCAAGCTTGTTCATTAATCCACGGTCGTTTCGTTGGACGCATGGAAATTGATGTCCATTTACCTTTTCTCCCGGACCTTTGTTCTCTGGAGTCCACGACGTGCTTAGCGAACACCACGGTGCTACCTATCATAAAATTATTCCGTCTTACTCTTCTGCTGTTGAAATGAATTGTTTAAACAATTTAGTAAATCACTGCTATAATGCAGTGAGGAAATTAAAGAGAAATATATTATGATTTAAATGTGATGATAAAACATTGTTTTATTCCTTTGAAGAACAAGGAAGAGCACGAAAGAGTAAAACGTCGGTGCACTTGTTTAGTTCCTCAAAGGAAGATATTTTCCATCGCAGGTGACCTCCAACGATCTTGAATGACCTTGGTGACCGTAGGTCACTGTCTTGAAACGCCCTATTAGTTAGTACATAGAAAAGTATATCATTCTAATTTAAAAAACGGAGTTGACTTTCATATGTCCTCTACGCGTCCACCTACAAAATAACTATTAACATGGAATCATGTCACCAATTCACTGAATACAGTATAAACATGAAAACTGATTATAAAGTCACCCGACGAATAATTTCAATCTTTCACGAAGGGTTGAAGCACTCGATGCTCTTATTGCACGAGACAGACTCGCAGCTGATTCCTCGACTAATTTTGTTTCCTCGTGGGACCAGAAAACGGTGGAAAAGAGTAGAAAGCCGATGCACTTATTTAACCGGGGGAGAGGGAGCGGATCGATTCCTCGGCCGTCGCAACTGTTGGAAAAACGAGCGGCAAGAAGGAGGACAGGGGAACATCGGTTGTCTTGCGAGACACGAAAGAATTACGGAGCGAAACGGTCAGTATTAATGGACGCGGTTGCAAATGAAACGAACCTATCGCAGGACTCGTGCGGCCCACGGTGATAAATGAGGTTCGAGCGGCACCGGGGTTCGTTCGTTCGCGGACAGGGAAAAGAAGGCGACGCGGCGCGTCGCGACGCCAGAGCACTGCGGACACGCAGGAACTGTCCTCGTCGGCGAAGAACGACGTCGCCGTTGTCGGTACCCTGCTTAACGAAAGTGGTAATGGTAAGGGGAGACACCGGTGACTTGTCGGCCGACATAATGGCTCGATGTTTCTCTCCTCGAACGTGGAATTACTCGGAACCTGCGAGTACGTACTCGCCCCGACTTAACACATTCTACTCGTTACACCTGCGTGACCTTTTCTTCGCCCCTTCTCCTGCGATCTAATTCATTCTTCAAGATGAAATATTTCTTGCTTCGAATGTTTAAGCTCCGCAGACCAGAACACTTGCTCTCTTCTATAATTCTTAAATTCTCTTGATTTCTGTGGAGCACTCAAGCCTACCCTAAATATTTGGATAGATGTAAATTATGTAGTAGTTCAGATTTTAAAACTCATAGCAATTTACGACCAATTGAGTTTCATCGGGACACGCAGGTAAAAAAAGCTTTTAAACGTTTTAACCACTATTATGTAGTATTGAAATTTTTATTACACACGATTTCATCCGTTGTTTGATCTAAAAATTTCACGCGTTGCGAATGATAAATATAAATTCCCTCGCAAACTGCGATTTAGACCACGGCCGAAGAATTATTCGATAATAGTAATTTCTGTTTGTTACAATGGACTCGGAACATTTTTACAGTTTTTTATATCAATTTTATAGCGAACGCATTAGGATATGATAAAATCGATCCGAACACGTCGCAGCGATCAAAATAGGGGTACGCGAAGTTTTCCGTCTATTAATGAAAATTAATGAAATCCGACGCAAAAGGGCGATTCATACCGGTCGTATGAATATTTGATTAGTTTATGATAGCCGATGAACGTTGTCAAGTGCGTTTATGATTTAGATCGTCGTGATAATGGTTTGCAGCGCGCATATAGGCGCGCGTATCGAATGGACAGAGAGAGAGAGAGCATGGGAGACATGGCGTTGAGTCAGGTCGGTACGGAGGACTGCGTAGAATTCGTTTGCGTTTTAATGAACATGCGAATGATCGCGGTTCTTCCGCTGTTCAACGCAGACCAACTTCCGTGTCCACCTGTTTTCCGCGCGCGTCATTCACACGGAATTGTAAAGCGGGACGGGGGAAGAAACTCGTTTCCATTTTGGTCAACTACGCCGGGCTGTTCGAGTTCGGTCTGTTATTCGACGATGGCGACGGCCAACGACGACGCTGCTTGTATATTTTCCGTTTAATTCGAATTACCGCCCACGGGAATTACCGTGTCTTCCGATCCTAAAGTGCTTCTTCTCGCACGCGCTTTGTATCGATCAAGACCTCGCGCAGAAATTGTAGAAGCGAATCTTCTTTGTAAATTTGAAAATGAATTTTGTTCCTTGTCCGCTGAAAAAATTGTAGAAGAAAGAGAAAATTTTTAATTTAATTGATTGATTAACGCTAGCTAATGAATTCAGTGATTAAAATCGTTTGTTGGAATTAATTGTCATCTGCTGATTGAAAATGTCAATCGTTGATTATTCCTCGCTGATTAAAAGAATTAATCATTAATCACGTTTATTAGATTCTAATTAATATTGAATTTAATTTCGATTTGATGTTTGTTCGAGCTAATTACGCGTATTAGAATGATGTTCACCATACTTATCACATTTGACTAATATTTCAACTGTAATCATGATACTAAAACAACACGAATATTTAATACTTGCATCCTCAAATATCTCTTTAGAGATGGAGTCAATTTGGAAGGTCATTGAGAGACAATCATTGACCCTATTAACGGTTAATTGATCAATTTAATCGCCAATCCACCTGACAATTAAGTACTTACTTTAGTTCACTACTAAATTATATATATATATATATATAATCATATATAATTATATATATATATATAATCGGTGATATAAATATATATCGGTGAAATGAAAAATTCACTCGTTAATTGCACATGGCGACCAAATATTTTAATCGGCATCTAAATATTTAATATAATTAAATGTAATTCCCAGACGCTTGGAAATAGCATGAAAAGGTGTTTTACTTTTATCTAGCAACGTCGGTACCACTTCTATATATTATTTTACTGCATCAACAGTACCATTGCAATTACTCGAAGATGAATGTACTCCGGCTTATAAATTAGGCAGCAACGGTGGAGGATCCTTGGCTCGCATTCACTGAAACCAGATTTCACAAAGGCGAGATAGATATAATCACACCTTCGAGAATAACACCAAAAGCAGGGCCAGAGAATTTTCAATGCTCCCAGAGTGGAAGAGACAAACTGTGGGAGAAGACGTGCAATGAGAACTGCATTTAAATGATAATCGAGAACGATCCTAAATTACAATTCTCGAGGGAGTGGTTCTCGAGAAAGAAAATTATGGTATTTGTTAAGGGAAAAACGAATTCTATCACGTATAATATGTTGACCTTCCAAATGACCTTCGGAGAAGTTATTCTTCAAAGAAACACGTTCAAGCTCACCGTACAAATGTACACTTCCATTGATGTAAACACTGAAACATTTCCAGAACAACTCTTCCGAAGATCATTTGAAGGTCAACATATTACACATTATTGAATTTGGCTTATAACATTATGCCAATCAAAGTAGAGGGTTAGCAGACGTCAGAATCCATTTAATTCAAGAGTAGAAATACCTAATATAATTGCAAATGGCGAAACGCGTGATGGGAGGGTGAAGCGGTCACATCGGTGTCAGAATTTTCATCGGTGATATTTCTCCGGGTCGCAATTTCTCCTCCGCTTGTTCCCTCGGCCGAGTGTCTAACATATCGCTGGATTTTTCTGCAGGATAAAAATTGATGGTCGTAATTTCCATGGACGTCGATGCATCCCCAAGGTCGTCCTTGGTACGCGTGCACAGGCGGTATGCAAACACACACACGGGGGTAGGAAATGACACGAGGCTGGCTGACTGTAACTCTTCGTTGACCTCATCCTTTCCACCCCTCGTCCCCTCATGGCCCGTTACCGATGCGTCCAAACCCCACCCCCCGTTTTCTGCCCGCCTAAACCCCCGAAGATCAATACACGCACTCCGGGCTCCCGCTTCACATGACTTCGTATGGATTCTTCATTCACCGCCGCCTATTTTGTATTCCGACTGCCTTTGCCGCGCTGTTTTCTTGGTCATTTATCGCGCGTTATAGTCCTCGCCATGAATATCTAATAGAATCCGCACCCCCTTCCCCTCTTCCTATCCCAACCCCCTGCAACCACCATCCAACCCCGGTTTCTTCCGTTCCATTACTTTTGCATCGTTATTTCGAGACCGTTGCGAGCAGCCATTTTCAGCGAATGACAAATCTGTCGGTCGGAAGTTTTACTTTGTTTAAAGAGAGTTTTATATTGTTTTTCTTTTGCCGAGGTTCACCGTGGAGGGGAACTTTAATAAACTGATATAAATAAGTTGGTTTGTAGGTCAGCTTTCAAAACAACCACTGCGAGCAGACCTTGTTAACACGCTCGCGCACGGTGACGCAAAACTGCGGCTTTTTGCGAGGTTCAGTTGAAAATTTCCGACGTTTTTAACACATCCGTGCTGGCTCGACTTGTTTAAAAAAGTTTAGCCGATTTTATTGTTGATACTGAAGAAAATGAATCTGTAGTTTCGCGTGTACAGATTAATTCGTGGCTTTCAGAATTTTGACTTGTTGACTATACGGTTATCATTGTGATAAACTTTGGAAGTTTCAAATTATTTTGATTTCGTGAGTATTTTCAGCTTTGAACTAATTATTTCTTACATAATCAATACGTAGTCTATAAATACTTGGTCTCCATTTCTGAGGTTTCCAGTTGACGAATAGCATTTGAACGCGACTAATTTTAGACCGTCCAATGTGCAGTAGTTTGTTTTAGAGACTATTTTCGATTTTTATGTAATTGAGTTTATTTTAGGGGTTGATTAAAATTTTTATAGTTGGAGCTAGTTTTACAGACTATCTGAAATTTTTATGTTGGAGCTAGCGCTTTTATACTGTCTCGCTCGAAATAGAGATTGTTTTAGATTTTTATGTGAAGCTTGTTTTATAGATTCCTGAATATGTCACTCTGAGCACTGTCAAGTCACTTGAGTGATTGTTTTAGATTTAGATTCTTACATCTTTCAGCTTGATTAGTCGGAGCTGGCCGAACAAATTGTTTCACCCCAATCAGCGCCTCATAAGATGAACAATGGGGCCGTTGTAAAATCATGCAAGCTTTAATTTAACCAAGGGAAAGTCAGTACAGGAATTGGACCGTGCCGTTAGAAATATATGGAACGTTTCCGTGGAGGTTCGCGACCGTAAATCGCGACGGTTCCGATTTGCCAGCGAAGTCTCTCTATTCGGTCGACTAAGGGAGCCGAATAAAATTGTGCGTCTGGTAACCAGAAACGTTCTCGCGCGCGAGAGATATCCGGAAAGACAGCAATATGCACGTCGGATGAAGTAAGGGGGTTGTAAAATTTCTGCTGCGCTCCGCAACTTCCGGCCCGCATTTGATGCCGGGGATGGGCTGCAGCCAGCACTTGTCGAATTCAGTGTTATGAGGTGGAAAACAGCTTTTAAAAATAGCCGAATAACGTGTTTCCGATGCGCATTTACGTACGTGCAGTAACTTCAATCCGATTATCCCCCTTCGCGCATATTTCTTCGGGGCAGCAGCCCGGGCTTGGAGGAGGTGCCGGTATAAATTTTCTAATGCTATCTCCATAATTCTGTCTCTCCCTTTCCGGGTGTCGTGTCGCTGAGAGAGAAAATACGGTCGGCGAAACGTTGCTAACGTATCAGATATAAAAACCGGATTGCCATGATTCCGTGAATCTTCCGCGAATATCCGGTTACGTCGTTATCTACCTGATCAAATTTATACCGGATGCTTTGCTAATAATTCCACTTATTTCGTTAGTCTCTCCCGCTTCCGCTAGAAATCTTTTATTGGCTCCGAGACTCGCGATAGTTGCTGAAAACTCTAACGTGTCTCTATGAAGAAGCATTAGCACGAATTATTTTTCATGAGACACATCCTATTTTATGAAAATAGTTCTGGTTGAAAAATAATTGAGTATAAGGATGGAAAATTATAAGTTTCATAATGTACTACGTTAAAATTGATTTCATAACGCTCAACGATGTCGGTTTTATAAAATAAATTTAAAGAACAATTGCTATTGAAATATGTAATTAGTAATTACATGTTCTATGTAAAAGTCAAAGAATTTATAGGAAAATCTTATCGGAATTATAAACCGAGTAACCTTTTTAAAATTAGTTTTATCAAATTGAATAGAGTTCATATTCTCTGGAAAAATCGGGCAGCACAGTCTAAACCGAAAAATCGGTTTGAAATTGTTTGTAGAACGATTTCGTCGGCGTTCATCGGGTTACCAGCGACCTTTAAACGGTTAAAAAATATCATCGCCGATGGAAAAATTCGCGGCAAACATTTTGTCTATTTCGACAAATAAAAAGCTGTTTTATTCGACGTGAAAGATAAAAATTTGATTTGACCGGTGATGAAGTGGTTAGCGGGAACGAACTCATCGAAAGTTATAGAGTGCCGCGCAAAAGCTACGAAATTTGAGTGTGTCGGTCCGTTCAAAGGACTTTCATCTGGTAATGGGATCGGTGACGCCACTCCCCGCTCCGTATTGTTTTAAATTTACACAGTGACCCGCTTTGTGCTGTGCTGTGGGTGTTTATCGGATTAGCGTTTCAACGTTTTGAAAATTTCCACGGAACTACCTGGCCGAGAATTGTGTACAGTGCATATTTAACCGGATGCCTAATAATAACGCCATTGACAACCTTCGGAGCGATATTTGCGATAATCGTCGCAGTTAAACGGCACGCTAATTACGAAACGAACCCGCTGCCAATTTTACCGCTCGCTGGGAATCGAGTTGTATGCACGGAGACTGAAACTGCCCTGTATTTCCATCCTGAATCAGCTTACAACGATATTTTTGATTCTAGAGGCACTCTCTTTCCCCAATTATTGCAATTCTATAATCTACAATCTTTACTAGACGTGCTTCTAAATAATTCGCTTTTATTGGATATAGAACAATTAAATGGAGAGTCAACCAAGTGCCCTAAAACTAATAATTTATGTACAACGATCGCGAAAGTTCTTCGAACGACCAGCCAGATAAATTCTCTCAGCAACGCGTCTGAAATCGAGGAAAGTCTTTCAAGGCCTGCGACCGGGTTCCCAGTTCCTTTCTGCGGTCTCGCAGGACAAGATAAGCCCTTTGAAGTGAACCGAGTCCCTTCGAATGGTAACTAAAGAACCGTTCACTGGCTCCTCGACTTAACTCGGGAACGTCAGAAAAGGTTTAGATAAGAGAGTTGTAACAGTGGTGACGTACTGTCAAGCCGAAAGAGGATTGGCAGTCGCAGATGACCGAGACGGTTTCCGGATTGGAGGTCAGGGGCGAACAGAAGGGACACGTGTAACCGAAGACAACCAAGAACCAGTCCCTAAGGGAAGCTCCTTCGATGCCTCGATGCGGACTGTCAATTTTCGGCTCGGCTGCTCTATTTATATTGCACGAGCGAGCATTGAGCATCCCCTAACCTCACTGTCTCACCGTATCGATTATCAAACTGCCTAGACCTGCACTTTTCAAATTTTCTTTGAGCACTTTTGGGGTAGGTTGCGACTCGAGGTCGGTCAGAGCTGCACCAAGCGCTGGAAGAAAAAGTACATTTCATGAAAAAGTATAAAATTATGAAAAAATAGAGCTATCCATGATGATTGATTGTTACTTGTACAACTTTCTCCTAGCTGTAGTCATTTTTAAAATATAAATTGTTCAAACCACTTAGCTTATTTTGTATACTAAAATTGTCAATACATATATACAATATATACAATATAAGTTGTCAATACTAAATTATCCTAAAGACGAATGGATATATCGGATGGATATCCTTCTACGTTCTTCAACAATGTCGCGATAAAAATTATGCAAATCGCTCGGGTCCCTCGCAAAATCAAGAGACATCCGAGTTTCAACGATTCGAATTCTTTCCTTTTTGCACGCTTGATATTTGAAAGCGCAATATTTTTCCGAGACATCTTCATGAAATAAACCGCCCCTTGAAAACAATTTAATACAAAATAAATACCGTTCCGCGGGCAAACAAATTTAAATGGATGCATGATCTTTATATGCAACAGGAGGAACGAGTTCCGTGGCATCTGTCCGATGTTCGCGGAATAAAATCTGCATAGATTGCCATCGGGTGGCGTGCTCGCGCGCGCGCCCGCGCACGCTCTCATTCTCGTTCTCGCGCACGATGCACGATAATCGACAAGATTTGAAAAAGAGATTCGCGAACGTAGAGAAACATGGGTCGAAAGATGTCGGCGAGACAATTTCGACACGTTTGCCATAACCGTGTGCCGGATGTGCCCGGACATATGGTATGCGCGCGATTAAGTAGGGGTCGGCGAACATTCTTCGAACAGCCTTTCGAAATGTTTGCTACCCTCGTATATTTCGGGCTTTCTTCTATCGGCGCGACACTTGTGTCAATAATTTTCCCCACTCCTAGCCAAATTGTAGCACATGTGTCCAGCCTTCAATTTCCTTCTGTGTCCTATAGAAAAACATACAATCAATTGCAATTTTAAAAAGAATTTTTTCACATCCTGTAGCAAACTAATTGCTCTAGCTTCCCAAAAAAAGTTCAAATAGTATAGTACAATATTAAAAAGATTATCGTGTTTTTAAGAGTGTCCGAGTATTAGCGAGAGTCACTGTACATACCAGACTGAAAATACATAAGTTTAAAACTCAACTTTACAAAAACCAGTCTGCACTTACCTCACTTCACCTTAACAATTATTTTTAATGCAATGTAAATCTCCGAAAAACTCCGGAAAAATGACCTTGAGAAAGAAATAAAATTTGCAAAGTATAATAATATTTAATTGGTCCACAAATAAAGGAAATATTTAGTTAAATACATTTAGGTGGACCACCCTATGTACAGTCTCTATATAGATAGTCAAGTATTAATTAATCCCTAACGTGTTTGAACTGGATCTGTGTCTGTGTGCTAAAACCTGCTTATTTCACGTTATACCTTCCCACGTTCTCCCTTCTGTCCCTAATGCAAGACAACAGCGATTTTAAACTACGATTACCATCATCGAATCTAAAGGGAGCTTTAGTCAAGACTTTAGAAGACTTCAAGCAGATTTCTTCCCCAATATCTTGCCGTTCTTCTGCTCAAGAAGCATCGCCCTAAGAACTGTTTAACAAGACTAATTCCTGCTCTAATATCCCCAAATACTATGAGGTTAAGGTTCGCCCACTCCGAATGACTAAGCACTCTCGTAAGATGGGGTCTGACAATAAAGTTCGCGAACTCGTCCGAGGAAACTTGCTATCCTCCTCGTGGCTAACCGAGTATCACTTTTTTTGGTTGTCTATATTTAATGTAAATACCTCACGATAAAAGTACTCCTTTATAAAGATGATGTCTCTAAAAAGTCCAATCCATAAAAAACGATTATAAGCATCGAAAAAAATTCTAATCATACTAAACGTGAATAAATTCGTAGGGGGTTGAACGCGACACTTAAACATTCTCCCCATTCCCGTTACCGTTAAACGCCAAAGAGCGGACAATACAGTAGACAGGGGACAATAGCGAAGGTAACACTTCTAGATCTGGATCGACGATGGCGATACAAGGCGGGACAAAGGGTAGGTAAAGTGATAACGACGTTTCGGACACCGGACGCACTCGATGTTATCTGTTGGCTCGCGGGAATTACTTCGCGCCAGCTCGGCCTTTATGTCCGTAATATCGACGCGTGTTACGACCGATAACGACGTTCCATCGATGCGTGCCCGCCTTGAGCCCCTCGTCCCTAGGAAAAAAAAATCAGAGGGTGAATCAAGCAAACCGTCACGCGTACGAGGGGGTGAGCCTCGAAATCTTGATCGCGTCACATCGGCGACGTGTCGAGGCTGGCGTTATTCGCGCTGACAGTTATGCAGCGGAGATGCTCCCGTGATTACGCCACCACGGAGATAAATCTTCCGACTTCGCGTCTGTCCGGATACAGATGACCGGCCACGCTCGTGGAATGCGAGCTGACGCGACACGCCGTCTAAGAGGAAATACGTCGGACGTGGATGTTTCCTGTTCAACCTTGCTCGGCTTCCTGTGTATTAAATGGAAAGGGGTCTCTCTAGCGAACAGCTTTCCGCGACTGTTCTATGAGTATTTCTGCGAAATGGCTGATGGTTTTTGAGGTGACGTGGTACTGAACGAGTGAACCTCGAGATTAACCGACAAACGTATCAGTACTAGTATTTGATGTACAGCAGTCTTTCCGTAACTGTGTTATAGTAGAGGTGCTACGAGAGCTTCACCATAATTTTTCAACACTAAACCTACCGAGCCTTAAAAGTAACTGGTACATGTTCCCTTATAGAAATGACAAGAGTGATTTTATTTAGACTTTGTGCGGCCGCTATTGTAATACGTGCTCTTCTAAAGATATCTATACAATCATTCCTTATAAAATCATTTTTATTATTTCAATAATTGTATTGGGTCGTTCGGAAAGTCATTTCGTTTTTCGTGTAGAGAAGGCATTGCTTTCATTTGTTATTACTAACCTTATTTTAAATCGCAAAATCGTGGTATATCTTGACAGCTGACATTTCGGACGTAATTTCCTACCTTGTACTGCTTTCTAATCTTTCAAGTATGTTTTTATCATCACATCAAATATGCAAAATCGAAGTACGCATTTCCATCATTTTTTGCTTTTTTATTACCGCAAGGGCAAAATATAGTGCACGAAAGAAAAAGTTGTGCGCTGTTTAAAGAGAGGATGTACCATCGATTACTATTCTTTTCGCTTTTTTCAACATTTTTTATGCGGTGCAAATTTCATCTCAAATAAAGTCGTGAAAAGTCATATAACTCAATATTTTGCTAATAAAATATAGAAATTCTACGAGCATGGGATCTTTAAGTTGCCTGAAAAATCGCAAGAGACCATAGAACAAAATATCATAAAACTTATTCTATATGGTAAAAAATTGGCTTTCATTTTCTCTTAAGAAAACGAAATGACTTTCCGAACGACCCAATAAAAGATCTGGAACCGCGGTCATGACCGTGGTGGTAGGTTTAATGTTAAGAGAATGATTTAGTTTTGATCGATGGTTCCTGTTGCACTTTTTATCCTCGCGATGAATAGAATACGATGCAATATAAAAAAATTGTTCACCTTTTGACCTTGAACGCGATGTACAATTTCTGTACACCCTGTACATACAGTTCACGTGTTCCAGAGGCCTACGTAGAAATTCAAGCGTGTATGCGTGGACATTGCCCCCGTGCTCGTCCCGTTCCGAGCGTGCACGACACTGCACGGCTATCTGGGAGCACGCGAGCGCGCAATCGGCCACCATAAAGAGAGATAGCGCGCCCGACGGAATATCTGCGAAACGCTCTCTCCAGGCTGTTGCTTTTATTCCCGCTCGACCAGCAGCGTCGTCGTTGACGCTCCTGCTCTTGCTAGCTCATACTCGCTCGCTCCCGGTTATCTCGAACCCGGCGCTGTGCGGCGCTGCCTGATATCTGGCCGGGTTCAAATGTACCGCGTCATTACCGGGGTTGACCCGCGAGCAAAAGCGAGCGGAGTGCAACCAACAGCGCCGCGATGCCGGCATCCGATGCTTGTTTACGTTTCACCCACGCCGCAGATTGCCGCGTCGTTACGGCTCGCTTGACGCACGGCCCATTTCCGATGCACCTCGCCCGCGATCACTCTGCACCGCGATCTCGTTGATCTGCCAGCCAACGGGATTTATTTCGGGGAACATCCTTTATGCGAGCCCCGTCCTAAGAAGCGACGGAACATCGCGCGAATTAAACGAACAACAGACGTACACGACGCTGCGTTAGGGCTGGGTTAGGTTTACTCGATTAACTCTAGGTTTACGAAGCACTAAAAGTCACTGTTTTACATTACTTTATGAAACTAACAAAAACGTATCTACCCAAACTTTTAGCCATTTTTTTGTAATCTCTTCCATCAACCTAATCCATTCTTTATAATCTCATTGGACATTTTAAGGTCACTACAAGGTCAAATAAATGAGATTGTGATATAGTGTTTAATATTCCCTATTTTCCTATTATTAGAGATGATCTTTATAATTTCAATAACTGTGAGATAATAAATCTCACCGGAACCGGACAATTTGACCGATGGTTGTAGATTTAGTGGTAACAATGACTTACCTCAGGAATGATCCAGATGTAATGTTTCGGTAGATGTTGGACACCAGGTATAACGTGGTAGCTAGCTCGCTCGCTCTTGTCCACACATACCTGAAATAATATTACATGCGGAGGTTATCCGCCGGCTACGGTGGTAGTGGTGGCGGCGGTCGCGATGATGGGGATGCTAGCGATGGTGGTGGTGGCGTTGATGGCGTTGCTGGTGGTAGTGGCGGTGCCACTGCCAGCGGCGGCTGCGATAGTAACGCGGGCGGAGGGTAGCCGCCACCCCGCGGTGTTCCTCGTCCGCCAAGCTAATCGTTCACGCGATATTCCTGTTACGACGCCAGATTTAAATAATATTCACTTTAACAAATTTTTAAGCGAGTTACGGCTCTCCCCATGCCGACGTCCCTTGCGTCACTGGGCTGTACAGTTTTAACAGGGTTGATGGACGTTTCTCGCATTTTCTCGACCCCTTCATCGCGCCTCTTCGAGCCACTTCCTTTTATTTTATTGCGAGACCTACCACTGCCGGTAAAACCACCAGTTTCTTATCTTGTTGAAGTCCTAAACATCCGCAGTAAAATCTTGAGTTTCCGAATCGTAAAGATCAAAAGAGAAAGAATTTAATATTATGGACCTTGAGGTGACCTTGAACAAAAAACTCGTCCAAGCGATTGATAGCCGACAATATTTTCTTCAAAATATTTTTGTATCCAACTATCAAGAGTACCAATTCCTATTTCAAGCCCCTCTGAAATAAAACCCACACCCTCAACCTTCAAACACATTGGAGCCCACAACCAGATGCTAAAGCGTCAAGAAAACGACGCAACAACTTGTAAATTTCGTCGTCGGGTACAACTTTAATTCGTCCGTTGGATGTCACCGGAATCCAGTGTACATGCCAATATCGTCATCCCGGAACTGTATCGTGCCACCATCTTTTCATCAACAACGGTGACTCCGTCGTTTCTCGCAGGTTGTCGCTCTCGAGGGCTGGGGTAACTTTTATCGCGACGTCGTTGGGCGTTTATAAGCGAGAATAAGGATCGAACGACGTCCTCGCGCGTTATGAAATTGAAATCCCGCCGTGGCCGTGCCTCTTACCCGTACCCAGTACCCACCGGTTGACCCGCCGTCGCGGTTATGGGTACTTCCGGGAGCGGAATGGCCGGGGATCGGACCTGTCGTCTACGAGACGTTTCACGTTTCTTACGGGCGGGCATTCGGCCCGAGTCAGTCGGAACGAACCATCAGCTCTTGCTCTGTACAGGCTTTTTGTTTCCCTCGGCCACGTGAAACGAGGCGACACTCGACATAGTTCGTTACCAACGAACCACCCCCAATCCTACTCCACCCCCGTCGACCCCATGACCCCGCTTTCCACGGCGAAGTTTAGTCATCGCCCGGACGGCGGTTAAAAATAACCATGAATTCTTTATTTCTGTATCAAGCCCCCCACCCCCTTACGATGCCGGCCCCCTATCGCTGGTATTCATTATTCACGAAGGAATTCATTTATCCACCGGATGGAAATTGACGGTCATTTATGGCCCGGTGGAGATTGTTGCTCGGATTATACGCACAGCTTCAACGGAGTTTCATGTTACGAGGGAAATCGTGTTGTTGTGTAGTTTAAGAGATACTTTGAGGAGTTGTGGAAATGGTTCTTATTGTTAGAGTTGTGGGGAGATCGTGATTCGAGGATTTGTGTGGTTGATGTCTTGCTGAAGGCGGATCATGTTTGTTTATGGTGTTTGAAAGTCGTAGAATTTTAGGAGGGTTTGATATTGCGTTCTTGGGTGTGATTGGTTGATTAGAATTGTTGTTGTACATCTTAAATAATTATCTTGATATTAAAAGTGCAGATATTGAGATCAAATCTCTTAGAAAAATCATAAATTAATAATCGATGGCGTTTTCATAAATTTAACGTTTCACGATGCTACTTCAATTTGTCCATTAGTTCCCACTTTGTCCAACTTTTTGTTCCCGAAGCGGAAAAGCAATAACCACAATCTCCTCCAATGAGCAGCGCCCCCGACGCTCGTCCAAAACGAGATCCCGTTAAATTCGACTTCACGTTCACCCTCGACAGGCCACGACCGCCACTTCAGGCTCCGGCAGCGTGAAAATCCGTCCTCGGTTCGCGTTAATTCGCGAGACTACGGTGCACCGTGCTCCCGTAAACGACAACGAAATTATCCCGTCAACGGGGGTCCGTGAAACTCCGGCGATTTAGCCGGAAAGATTGCCGTTCGAATATTAACGAGCGCGAGAGCGAGAGAGAGAGAGAGAGAGAAGAGACACACTAACAGGAGTTACGAAATCTGACGTTAAGCATCGCGGCCGGATTGTCTGTTGTCGGTTGCGTGCCCGGGAAACCGTCGGTCGGATTTCGCGGGCGCAAGGTGTGCGGGGATAGCTTGCGTTTTCGGCGTGGTTGGGATGAGAGAAGAAGAGAGGAGAGGAGAGGAGCGGAGAGACCTGTCTGGTAGCGGTTGGCGGGCCGACTGGGACGAAAGAGGGTGCGGAAAGCCCTTATCTTACCTGAACTCTTGCGCCACGGTGCCGGGGCATTCATAAAGTCTCGGGTTAAGCCTCTGCCTCGACAGGATCCTCTCTCTCTTCTCTCTGTTCGCGCATCCGGTGGTTCTCTCTCTCTAGCAGCCACTCGAGCTCCTCGGCGCGCGCTGGCTTGTACCGGCTTGACCGAGAAGGTATAATCCGCTGCACACACTAGTTACAACCCATTAGTTGCCGTTCCCCTGCACCTTGCCAACCCTCCGCACCTCTCTCTCTGCTTTAACCAACCCTCTGGCTCGTCCACTTTTGCAACCCCCTCTCGTACCCCGTTGCGCCGCTCTCCTCTTCACCGCACCCTTTAGCCGGTACCCTTAATAATGCATCCGGAAGATGCTTAATCGAGTCTCGCAACTCATTTGTGATTCGGTGGATGTGCTCTCGTCACTCTTCCCTCTCCCTCAGATCCTCTAGGATCCTCCCTGCTGGCTAGCTGTCCTTGTTCAACCCCTTCGCGAGAGGGCACAGACTACTACCACCCAGTCTGCTTTCCCTCTCGCTTTCTCCATCCGTGATTCGTTCTCTTCCTCCTCTTTCTCTATCTCTCTTGTGCCGGAGCTTGGTCCTCCTCCCTTCACTTCTAACTCTTCCATCGGCGTCTCGCTGGCCAGAGAGAACTTTTCGTTAGCCGGCTCGGCATCAACGAAAGCCTTCCAGAGTCGGCGAAATCGAATGACCGCGACTCGCCGTGAAGTTTCGATTCGTTGATTTAATCAGCCCTCCATCTGGCCGCGTGACCCTGCCCCGGAATTTGATTTCCGACCGAGCAGCGCCGTCACGGGCAATCCTGTTACCGGCGACGCTCTTTTTTGGCTTTTTCAACGGCCCGTGCCTTTTGCCGGCGCGGGCGTCTGTTTTTCGGAAACTTGAACTTCAGCTAGCCAGCACCTGCGACGTCCTTGCTGAATTTTGCGGCTGTCCAACGCCGTCAGCGATCTATTGACAGATTCTACTATGAACTTTTTATGCGTAGGAGTCTCTACCTTCGTCGCGTCAAAAATCATATCTAGACTGCGGATTTTTTGGCAACATCGACATTTTACTTTTACTTAAAGATAGCCAAATTAATTTTATACGAAAATATCGTGCACCATAAAGTCACTCAGCTTCAAGACAGGCCAAAATTTTTTTCCAGCGCTCTGCAATTTCTCTACAACAACATAAACAAAACACACCAAGGACAATCACGTGCAGCAATCTTTAGAGCAGAAACAGTTTTCCCCGGCGACCGTGCCCCACTTCAGGGTCGTCTTCTCACGATCCATGGCGCCGGGGGCAAGTCCTAGGCTGTTCGGCCGCTTCAACGAGATTAATTTT